>ONZH01009286.1:0-600000 GCA_900303285.1 Rhinella marina | reverse complement strand
ATCTCACAGTAATCTGGAATAACTGGCAGCAGAAGGGTAGAAATATACGGATACACTGTACCTGATCTATGTGTACACATTTCACAGGGCTATAGCTTTATGGACAGCACATATTTCTACAGCATCTGGCCACCATTTTTTGGCCCATGTCCAGCACTTTCATTCCTGGGGTATGGTGTAATTTCTTGCAAATAAGCGCCAAATTTGTAAAGCATTATGTAACCCTTATTCCTCACTTAAGGGTGTGATTGACTTACCAGACATCAGCTTTCCTCCCGTATCCCTCCCCGCTGATCACCTCTGGGCTCATCCAGTATGGCGTTCCAGTCACAGAACGGATACCTGTCCCTGACATGCAAATAGTCTGGAGCCGCTTACTGGCCCCAAAGTCTCCTAGCTTAACATTCCCTGCAGAGTCCCGGAGGATGTTGGCCCCTGGAAAAAAAACAAAATATGAGTATAGGAGGGAAGAAATTGCTGCCTGTATGATGGAAAGTATAAAACAGGCATGGTCATGTGATCGTATATAACCTGATGGCGGTGTATATCAGGGCTTCATGTTGTAGTGATCAGTGGGGTTGCCATTTCCTTATATTACTATAACTTCCTGTGGCAGGAAAATGCCTTTAGGGTCTGTTGACACTATGGATATTGCCTCTGTAAAATCCGACGTCGATTATATGGCAGGTTCTGCTGTATTTTTTCTCTTTGAACAATATGGACCCACTTGCAGTTCACGTGCAGAATGGAGCTAATCTGCATGCGGACAACCGCCGTGGCTTCCAGCGGCGCATGTCCGCACACCATGGAAAGATGGGACATGTAAGAATCCGCACCAAAATTCCAGTAGTAAAAGACGTTAAGTGATTATGGCACTGGGGGGAGGGGGAGTTTTGAACATCACAAAAAAAAAAAACCTTACCCTTATTACCCATAGCAACCAATCACAGAACAGGTTTCATTTTGTAATTTGCTGTTAAAAAATGTAAGCTTTGCTGTGACGGTTGCTATAGCCAACAAAAACATTTTCTCTTTTGCAGTTTTGGATCCTTTTTGTTGGCCTTATAACCGCTTTTTTGTCAAATATTTTGGGGGTTGATGTTACTCTAAAATTTATCAAACTTGGTCCAAAGGAGCGCGAAAAAATGAAAGGTGGAATCAGATTGGTTGCTAGGGGCAAATAAAGTCATTTGTCTTCTGCACCAGTTTTGATAAATTTCCTACAAAGCAATTTTGTTTGTGGCGTTTTGGTAGCACTTTTGGTGTTTGTGGCATTTTGTCAAAACACAGCATGCTCTCTAGGACTTCAAAAATGCCACAAAAAAAGCATGTCTTAAAAGCTACAAATTGAAAAAAGGCCACCAAAAATGACAAACTCCTGGAGTCAACACTGCACCAGGATCTTACCCTTTATGTCCCTGTGTACAATCATGTTGCTGTGCAGGTAAGAAACTCCCTCCAGGATTTGCCGGGTGTATCTACGGGTAACGTTTTCCGTTAGCGCTCCGTAAGCTTTAAGCTGATCTTTCACTGATCCCTGAGGAGAATAAAACAGACACTAAGTCAGAGGCTTCCATACATAAAGAAGGAATATTATATTAACTAGTCAGGATAAAGGGGTTGTATGAGGTCAGTAAACATGTCTGCCTGTGGTATTGCACTGAACAGCTAAAAGGGACACTTTCATCAAATTGTTTATCGCATAGTAACAGCCTATATGTGAATATTATATGTATTTTTTTATGCAGAAAAATTAGTGGATGGTTTTTTGAACGTAATTTTTTAGTATTCTACTTCCTGTCCAGGTCCTTTAAAGAAGAACTCCCGCAAAAAATTTTATTCTCTGACCTGTTAGAAAGGTGCATGATATAATCTGTAGTGATTGTCATTTTCTTATCAGTGACTGTTTCTGTGAGTAAAAACCTCTCTTCTTATTGTAGCTGGGTCATGTGACCAACTCCCTGACCTCCAACTGACCCAGGACAGAAAGCCAGTAACTGCTCTATTCATTCCTATGGGAGCCTCACTTTCAGTCTCATAGGAATACATAGAGAATTAGACTTCCTGTCCACACATAAGTCTAGGTGTGAGTTGGTGGGTCTAATTGCTGGTCACATGACACAGATAAGAAACTTCAGGATGATATAAGTAAAAAAATTCAGACACTGGTAAGAAAATGACATTCACTACAGATTACATCATGTACATTTCTAGCAGGACATGTAATAAAATTTTTGTTGGGAGTTCTTCTTTAACTTCCTCTTTGTTTGGACTTTTAGAATAACAGACAGTGTCACTTAACTCTCAGTCAGACCATCACAAAAAACAGAGAAAGTGCTCTGCAGTGAATCTGATAAGTGCAATGGTCATCCATGGGCATCTTTATCTAGGCCTATCAAGAGAACAACTGAACTCTCAGCAATTTTACACTTACTATTATCATGAGGATAACCCTTCAGATAACATCTCCCCTTGACAGCAGCAGTAAACTGACAATAGATTACCTCTCAATAGGAGGTCTTATCATTTGTGTTGAATGCTATAAAAGGATAGCATTTTGCAAAAATTTTCAGCAGCACAGTACTGCTGAAATAAAAAAACGACAAAAACTCTAAAAAACACCCCTTTCTCATGGAAGTGTGCCATTAAAGACAAAAGTGAGGCTGTTTCTAGAAGAAAGCGGTCATGTTTTTCTAATCTCTTACAGCCCCTTTTCTGTGCTTTACTGTCACAACCGAAGGTAACTTATGTACTAAACATGGTGCTCCATCCAGCACGCTGAGCTGCACTTTTGCTCTCTTGCACGATCTGCCCTTTCAGCGTGGTGCAATGATTTTGGAGGAGCAGATATCAAAGGTGAGAACAGATTTTTAATGTTTGATGCGGGTATGCAAAAGAGGGAAAGTCCTCATACCACACCAAACTTCTCAAAGAAATCCATTACTATCCTTAACACTTCAGTGTACTGTGCAAATTTCAGCATACAAAAAATGTGCAGGAGGCTGCGGCGATGTGGTTTTCCGTGAGATCTTACAGGAGCAGCATACCACACCAGATGGTCATATCACGAGGGAGAACAGAATTCTAGGTATGCTTTAAGTGGGTTCTCTGTTTTGTACAGCTCCCTTTTAACAGAGAAGCCCCAAATAATGTGCTGATCACATGGTATCCCGCTGCTGCCATTCTGAGAACTTCAATACTCCTGCAGCGCCACCACTGGAGAACTGTAGCATTACATACGGCTCATTAAAAGTCACCTGGTTGTCGATGATATAGGTGGATGTGCTGGGACACCCAGTATACATCTGCACTCACCCCTGGCATATACTCCATGAATATAGTCAGCGTCTTCTCGCCTTTGTCCCGTAAACAACCATAATACTGCACTATCCTTTCATGATGCAGATTCTTCAGCAGCTGTATCTCACACTCCAGGGCGCTGACCTCCTGTCAGACCAGAAACAGAGAGAATTAGACATCTGAATTAAAAGTAGATTAAAGGGGTTGTCCAAGTTATTTTTTTGTAATTTGTATGCTTCTAACTAGTCAAATACAACAGCTTTTCCATACACTTTCTGCTTCTAAAGCTGCTGGTTTCTTAGATTTAACTCAGGGTCACATGACTTGTGATGTCAGCTTATCTCCCTGCTGTGTGACTAGTGCACAAGCCTCAGAGATCAGATAACAGTCTGTACACAGATGTCACTGTGCTGGCCACGCCCCCCTGCACTGCCGGGCTCCTGCTATCTGCTCTCCCTGGATTCCTTCAGATAAAACATTAACCCCTTCAGCCAGAACACACTGAAAGCCTTACAACAGCAGCTGCAGATGTAAAGAGACACAGGATCTGCCCTCCTCACCCTACAGACACAGAGCTGATACTGGAGCTGATCTGAAGGAGATGCAAAGTACAAGTACAGGTAGGGGGGAGATCCTGTGTGTATCAGCAGTGTCATTGTACAGCTGGGACTTGTAGTCCTACACATACAATATGCTGCTGAGTATCCCAGCAGGCAGACATGTCACTCAGCACTTGTATTCACTTCCTTTACAGAGAAGGGGGAGGGGCAGAGATTGTTATTACTGCAGGTAAACAAAGGCCAGAAGAGAACCAGGGAAATGAGGAAATAGAGATTTTTTTTGCCTAAAACAGGTGACGGATCAGTCATGAACTCCATTGAAAGTCAATGGAGGACGGATCCGTTCACCATTGTGTCACACCAAACGGATCCGTCCCCATTGACTTTCATTGGGGGTCATTCCGGATCCATCTTGGTGCGGATGCCTGGACCGGAGAGAAAACCGCAGCATGCTGCGGTTTGCTCTCCAGTCTGAAGACGGAACGGAATGCTTTCAGGAGCATTCCGTTGTCTTCAGTTCAGTTTTGTCCCCATTGACAATGAATGGGGAAAAAACTGAAGCGTTTTATTCCGGTATTGAGCCCCTATGACGGAACTCAATACCGGAATTAAAAAACGCTAGTGTGAAAGTAGCCTTACTTAGTTATATATTGCTGCCCATCAGATTTAAAGTACTATATATTTTTTTTCATAACTCGGACAACCCCTTTAAAGATTGCTAGTATGTGGCGATAAATTCTGCCAGTTATTACTAGTTTTCGGCCATGATCACACAGAACCGTTTGCTGCAATGTTTGATGCTGCCATAGCCAGGAGTGGATACTACAGAGCATTAGCGAATAAAGGCAAAATGTAATCCGTAACAGCATAAAAAACTGCACTGTGTGAGCAAGTCCTGACTCTGCAATTGAGATGAGGTAGAGAAAATGGTTCTAATGACCTTGCTTGTTTCTGGACTGTCTGGATCAAACTGAACCTGCTTAGCTGCCAGCTCCCGTCCTATGTCCACATCATAACACAGATAAACCCGACCAAAGGCCCCCTGCCCCAGGAGCTTTCCTCGGCGCCAGTTTATAGGAGCACTGGGAGCTGAAAGAGAAGATACAACAATAAAGAGATACAAAAGTCAGGAAGCTTTCACAAGTGTGAATAGGACACTAACCAAGTTAACACTGTCTGGATTTTTCCATCAGAAAAATTAATCATGGAATCCACTGGACAAACTTGCCCTTGGATTTCTGCCATAGATAGATTTGCATTAAAATGGTTTTCCAACATTTTACTACTGATGACCTATTCTCAGGTAATTGGTGGGGGTCAGACACCCAGGATCCGCGCCGATAAGCAGCGCCTAGGCCACGTGACCGATGAATGCACTAGGGAAAATTGTGAAAAGACCGCGGCTCTACTGAGAGCTCATGTGCTTTCTCAAACGGCTGATCGGCAGGACTACTGATTAGATTATTCCATACCAGTATCAGTACCAGTAGCTCGCAGTGTCTTACATTTAGTGGGCACATTTCTTTCCGGTACACCCAGTGTGTTCTCACTGTCTGCACTGCGCAGTCGGTTGCGGGCTTCCACATACTGCACAGACAGGCCCAGGTTTTCTCCATTGGTGCTCAAAGAACGACTAGATGGCACAAGGGTGAAAAGATTGCCTTGCGGGCGCCTGATCCGTGGGAATGTTCTTCGTCCTAGGAGCATACAAGGCATTAAGTGTACAGATTACCTATTTAAATACAAACAAGTTTGTAGCCAACACCCAGCGGTTTCTTTTGTCCATTTGGCTGGCATTACAGTTCTGCATCACCTGACTCCTGAATGCCAAAAATTGTCATGTACAATACAGGTCGACTGATCATGTGACAATAAGGCCAGACACAGACGAGCGAGTTCAATGCGAGAAACTCGCTGCGTGTAGCAGTGCGAGTTCCTATTCAGACTGGATCACACAGCATTATAATGATTTATAATGCTGCGTGTCCCTGTGAGATCTGGAATCTATTCAATTACACTGACATAATGCTTTCAGTGCAGCTTAGTAGATTCCACGTACACACACTACCACACGCAGCAAGTTTCTTGCATTGAACTTGTCGTCTGTGTCTGGCCTTAGAAAAGAAACTCTCAGCCAATGACAGCACTTACCATCACTATAGTCTTTATGGTGAATAGATACGTGATATCTTCGAGGGTATGTCCCACCTTTCCCTGCTTTGTCATAGAACTGATTCTCGCGATCTGCAATGGAATAGTGAGGAAAAAGAAAGCTGTAGACCTCTTCAACAGTAACACTGGAGGTGAAATATAAGACGTATCCTAGCACCTGAGAAATCCTGCCTGTTGTCGGGATTACTCTGAGCTCTTGACATTCGGGACTTCCTGAATGAAGGGCTGAAGAGAGACACAAGGTGGAGACGGCTCAAAAGCAGCAAAGACACGAGCAGTAATCAGATCTCGAATACTTCCTGCAGAACTTTCATTTGGCTTATAACTATCATCTGGACCATTAGCAGAAGGAACCAATGGCTGCCAGGAACCATTAGTGTCAAATATACACACACAAAGGATAGGAACCAGTCAAGAGGTTATCTGATTCTTTGGGAATGATGGCATATCCTTAGGACAGGCCATTAAAGTGCATCTGTCAACATATTTGTACCTATGAAACTGGCTGACCTGTTGAATATGTGTTTGGCAGCTGAAGGCATCTGTGTTGGTCCCATGTTCACATGTGCCTGCATTGCTGAGGAAAATTAAGTTTTGACATATGCAAATGAGCCTCTAGGAGCAACAGGGAGGTTGTCATTACACCTAGAGGCTCTATTCTCTCTGCACTTCAATTGCCATTAGGAGAAGTCAGGCGTGATGACGATTACACTGCCTAGCCCTATCAATCAAAGCAGAGAGGGTGCAGCAGTTGCAGAGAGCAGAGTCTCTAGAGCTATTTTCACAACTCAACTTCGGAATATTTCCATATTATCAGGTCCAGAGATTTACCAGCGTTGGTCTTTCACACATGTAGCTATTCCATGGCGCTGTACATCAAGAGGGGAGTACAAATGCAATAAATAAAGAACTATTAACAGACTGGTACAGAAGGGTAGAGTACTCTGCCTGCAAGAGCTTACAATCTACAAGGGAAAGGGGGAAGAACACAGTAGGTGGGGGTAAATGCTGCTCATTTGGCTATGCTTATTGCAGGTGGTAGGCTTTCCTGAAAAGGTGGGTTTTCATGTTACTTTTGAATGTTTGGATGTTGGGGGAGCGCCTGATGTGTTGGGGTAGTGAGTTCCAGAGTACGGGAGATGCACATGAGAAGTCGATTGTGTGAAGAACAGATGAGAGGAGAACAGAGGAGTAGGTCCTGTGAGGATCAGAGATTGTGGGGATGTATCGAGAAAGATCAGAAATGTATGGAGTGGACAGGTTGTGGACGGCCTTATATGTAGTTGTTAGTATTTTAAATTGAATTCGTGGGCAATAAGAAGCCAGTAAAGAGATTGACAGAGGGGAGTCAGAAGAGAAAAGAGAGGAGAGGTGGATTAATTGGGCAGCAGAGTTGAGAATAGATTGTAGTGGAGCGAGAGTGCAGGAAGATGTTGCAGTAGTCTAGGCGGGTGATGACAAGAGCATGCACTAGCATTTTAGCCAACTAAGGGCAGAAGAAGGAGTGAATACGAAAGATGTTCTTAAGTTGAAAGCGGCAGGTGGAGGTGAGGGTTTGGATCTGTGGCTTAAAGGACAGATTCCAATGTTAACTCCAGGCAGTGGACCTGCGAGACTGGAGAAAGCATTGTGCTATTAAATGTAATGGACATGTCAGGTAGGGGGGCTGAGTGACATGGGGGAAAGACAATGAATTCCGTTTTTTTCCATGTTGACTTTTAGGAAGCGGGAGGAGAAGAATGAAGATATAGCCGACAGACACACTGAGATTTTGGAAAGCAGGAAAGTGACATTTGGGCCAGAGAGGTAGATTTGAGTGTCATCAGCATAGAGGTGGTATTGAAGCCATGGGACATGAGCTGTCCCAGTCCGGCCAGAGAGGTAGATTTGAGTGTCATCAGCATAGAGGTGGTATTGAAGCCATGGGACATGAGCTGTCCCAGTCCGAATGTATAAATGGAGAAAAGTCGGGGATTCAGGACAGAGTCTTGAGGAGGTAGTGAATGAATGGGAAACACTGAAGATTCTGTTGGTGAGCTAAGAGGAAATCCAGGAGAGGGCCAGGTCTTTGAGGCCGAGGGTAGAGAGTGGTCAACAGTATCAAAGGCAGAGGACATGTTGTTCTAGGCGTTTTGATGCAAAGGGGAGTAGTGAGATGGGGCAATAGCTGGATAAAGAGGATGGGCCCAGGAAGGGCTTCTTGAGTATGGATGTGATGGTTGTATGTTTAAAAGAGGAAGAAAGGCAGCAGTGGTTAACCACTGGTTAAAGAGGTGGGTTAGGGCAGGGATAACTATAATGGTGAGGTCGGGGATGAGGTGGGATGGGATTGGGTCAAGGGGATGAGGTGGTGAGGTGTGACTTGGAGATTAAGGTATAAAGGTCTTCTTTTGCGACATTGGTAGACTGGGTTATGCAGACAGAGCACTGGACAGCTGTGTCGGGGGGAAGTGAGGGTAGTTTGAAGCCTTCACGGATTTCTTCGATTTTATCTTTAAAATATAAGGCAAAGTCTTATGTTCCATGATGGGTGCGTTCTCACTACAGAGGAAATGTTCCTGGCAGCTGGGCAAGGGGCAGGAACATCTACTGCTGTTTTCACACATGCCCTCACAAAACCCGGATTTAGTACTAGGGCGTTTTAGACGCCGGTCTTAATAACCCCTATAGCTAACGATGGATCAACTGAAGTTATGAAGAGGCGCAGGCCTCTATATAACTTCGGCATATCCAGCGCCAGTCTAAATGCAAGACAACCTCCTTGCTGGCTTACATTTAGACCATTTTCTACACCTAAAACAGACGTAGAAAACAGTGAATGAGACGGGCACATTATATTAATATAGGTGTATTTCTGCATAGTAAATGACCCCCAAAGTCTGTGTAAAGTCCTGGACAGATATTGAGAATATTTTCGTTGACACATAACAACCACTCCGGGTAAACTCCAGAAAATTTCTGGATTCCACTGTGTGTGAATGGGGCCCTGGTGTAACGGCAACACCCCAGTGGCTCTTAGAGGCTCATTTGTATATATTAAAACTTCATATTTCTCAACAATGAGGACACATATGAACATGGGACCAACACAGATGCCTTCAGCTGCCAAGCGCATGTAACAGGTCACCCAGTGTCATAGGTACAAATCTGCTGACAAATGTCCTTTAATATTAGACTTCAGCTGTTTGAAGAGGATGTGGAGCTCCAGCCATGTGCCCTGCATTATACTATATTATCCCCTTACTATACGTGCACACATCCCTGTGTACATATATATGGCATGCATACCTGTCCTCGGATTGGTCCAGAGATTGACAACTACCAGATATAGAATTTTCTGTGCTGCTTAGCGGGTCCAGCATCTAGATCAGAAAAAATAGTTATTGGCTTTGGAAATGCTGGATATAAACGTCTATAGATATTCATATGACTATTAACAATTGAGGACAATTCCTTGACACGCCCCTTTCAAGTCAGGCTCAGACTTACACACTGATCATGGGTTTCCGGGATGAACTCGCCCTCGCTGTTGATGCTGGTATAGGAACCCTGTCGGGCAATCCGCTGCTGCCTCTCGGGGACATAGCCAGGCGGTGGGGAGCTGCGTCCAGCATTCTGTGAACCTGCAAGCAGAAAGTGTAAAGATAAGCTTCTACTTAAAGGTTATAAAAAAGTCCATTATATTGGGTTGTAGGGAATGTGGCGTTACTGAAATTGACCGGATATGTGAGCAGAATATAGGTTTTCTTGTGATATGCTTTAGTGGATATTATGTGGAAAGACAAATAAATCCCTGGTGGTTACTCACTGACAGACAGATGTCGGCTCCGGGTCTCTGCAGAATGATATGCTGTAGTAACGTCACCCAAAGACTGTGAGGCCTTAATCCGAACTTGCTTTTGGACCCCAGAGTGGGGTGAGGATGTCTATGGAAAAGAATTCAGTATGAAAAGGAGCACTTACAATACTGGTAATATTCATCCAAGTACTGGGCAGGATAGACTGATGCATAGGTATCCAACTAGGGCAGTGATGGTGAACCTTTTAGAGACTGAATGCCCAAACTGCAACCCAAAACCCACTTATTTATCGCAAAGTGCCAACACGGCAATTTAACCTGAATACTAATATAGTATATCTTCCATGTACTTTATCATTTAGCTATAATATCCTGCCTACATTCAATGTACTGCCTGTGCTGTTCATAGTGCGCCCTGCGCCGATGTATGGCAGGAAAAGTCTAAGGCATATTGGTACACCATAGACTTTTTCCAGAGTGCGGGTGCCCACAGAAAGGGCTCTGAGTGCCCCCTCTGGCACCTGTGCCATCGGTTTGCCACCACTGGACTAGGTCATGTCCCTAGACAAAAAGTCCATCATATTTGAATGAATATGGAATTACAGAAACCGAAAGACAATTCTGTATTGATGGTAGGACCCCACCACTGGTTCCCCCACTCCTAATGCTAGTTTTGCTGCAGGACACAAGGAAAGTAAGGCAGCAGTCTCCAAACGGCAGACTGGCAGAGCATGCTGGGAGTAGTAGTTTTGCAACAGCTGAAGAGACACAGGTTGGAGATTATGCCATAGAGGCAGGCACCGCTACCACAGAACATTACTTTGCATAGAAGCAGCAAGTTTTATCCTGCCACCCTGCAAAGCAGGAACCTGTACTAACAGTGCATCATAAGGTGGAAACCTTGGTGTCACCTTAGACGTGACATATGACCCTTCAAACACTATTTGGTGGAGTGATCCTTTAATGTAGAGAGTTGCAATGACAACACATAAAATACATAAGGTCATACATGGTTCCTGTCATGGGAGAGGAGCAGAATCCGCAGACTTTTCATACTTGAACTTCGATCTAAGAGATCAACAGCCTTGTCAAGATCATCCTGACTTCGGAGTGGTATAGACAGCTGCAAACAAAAGGAAAGGATGTCAGACAGAAGCCAGCAACCTTAAAGGGGTTGTCCCATAAAAAAATATTCTACATTTCTGAAACCAGCACCTGGATCTGAATACTTTTGTAGTTGCATTTAATTGAAATGTATTTTATTCAATAAAATGCAACTGTATAGTGCCACCTGGTGTTTGTCCTTTGTCTTGTCCACCTCGCTGAGGTGGTCGCACGTGCTCGGTTTAAATCTTCAACTGTCACCAGCCATATCTTCTGTTATAAGCTGTGGCAGTTACAGGAAGAGCAGAAAGGACACTCCCCCTGAGCTGCTAGCCTGAAATAAATCCAGCAGAACAATTGGAGCAATGAATGGGGAGAGCTCTAGTTCACTGTGAGGTACAGGGCTGGTTCTAGCTGTATAAGAAAGAAGTTGTCATGTACTATATGATGTTTGATTTTCATTTTTTACAACCCCCACCAAACAAAAATGCCTGAAGAGAGAGAGGAGGCATAATGTAAAGCTCTGCCCTCTAGTGGTAGTGAGTAGAAACACATCCAGATGTCTGCACTGGTATCATGAATAAAAACCAGCATAGACCAAAAAGCTGAAGCAGCTTCCCATAAACTATTAGCTTTTGTCTTCTACATCCTAATCTGCACTGGAAAAGTCAGTACAACCCTACAGTTCTGTACCGGATTAGGAGACGGTGGATAAATGGAATTTTACAGTATTTACCTCATTGTTCATGTAATGCAGGTCCATCTGCTGTCCAAAGGCTACCTTCACTTTCTGTTCCACATCCTCAATCTTTACAGGCCGAGGGAACTGCAGGATCCTGTGTGATAGAGACGCATCAGTACATGCACTGAACCCAAGGTCATCACATATCACTGGTCAGAACGAATGGACACATTACTAGAAGTTATATGTTCTCATCATTATGTATTTTCAGTGCCTATACATTTATAATGTTCACAGCTCAGATTTCCTCTAAAGAGCTCTGATGGGGGTTAAGCACTCCGAAACAGCTGTCTACGGATGGATGTCTGGCTTGGCTATATTCCCTTGTCATATCCCAAGGCTTGTTGGAAAGTCGGATATTGACTCAATCTCTATAGGAATGGAGTTCATGAGGAGACATGAAGTACAGAGAGGAGGTGGGGATGTGGCTGTGTCCTGCTGTATGATTAGGACAGACTTTGTGTGTACTAATAGGACGGCGGCCATTTTATTTCTTCTAATGATTGCTTCCTAGACAAAACGAGCCATTATAAGTAATGAAAGGTGTTTGAGAATATATTTATAATAAAGTAATATTTAGGTATTAGAGAACCCCTTTAATGTAGCCACCAGGGTTACCTAGCTGTCTAACCGATACTCCGATGCCTCTGCCCTGTGCCAGTCATTGCACTGGTTGCCCAGGCAGTATAGAATCCTATTTAAACTGCTCGTTCTCACCCACACAGCCCTCCATAGTGCTGCACCCCCCAATATCTCTTCCCTCATCTCTGTCTACCATCCTACCCATGCTCTACGCTCTGCAAAAGACTTATGACTGACTTCTACCATAATCCAAACCTCTTACTCCCGGCTCCAAGACTTCTCCTGAGCTGCAGCAGTTCTCTGGAATGCCCTACCCAAGAAATTAGGTTAAAGCACAATATACACAGTTTTAGACACTCCCTAAAAACACATCTTTTTAGGATGGCCTATCACATCCCCTGATCCGACCTCCTCTCCTGATCTTCCACCAAACTCTCCACCGCACCCAGAAGCACTACAGATATTGACAGGTGACTGGCTCATGCAGCTTTATATCTGCTCCCCTATCTTCCCAAGAAGGCCGGACCAATTATGAAAATCATTTTTCACCTGTCCTAAGATTGATGATAAATATCGGACCTTGGGGGGGCTGTGAATGAGGGTTTACAGGGTTTCCTTTTTGAAAAGAATGGTATTGTGCATGTTGGTCTACCACTCCACTCACTTGTATCAGATTGATAGAACACTGGGATATCCTGAAATAAACTTAAACTCAACAAGTCATTTTTAATTTTCTGACTTGCAGTGTCATTTTGGTCTACAATGAATGATTGTGTGCAAAACGAGTGTAGCACTAGAAACTCCCTGCAGGTGTCACTATGACCCCCGCTCATTAAGGCTTCATTCACACGACCGTATTTTGTTTCCGTGTCCGTTCCGTTTTTTTTGCGGACCGTATGCGGAACCATTCATTTCAATGGGTCCGCAAAAAAACGGAAGGTACTCCGTGTGCATTCCGTTTCCGTATGTCCGTATTTCCGTTCCGCAAAAAAGATAGAACATATCCTATTCTTGTCCATTTTGCTGACAAGGATAGGCATTGTTACAATGGATCGACAAAAAAAAACGGAAACACGGATGCCATACGGAACGTCATCTGTTTTTTTTGCGGATCCGCAATTTGCGAAGAGGGGGGAAGCACCCCAAAACAGCTGTCTACAGATGGATATCTAACTTGGCTATTTTCCCTTGTCATATCCCATGGATTGTTAAAGTGTCAGACTTTGAATCATTGGGAGCCACTTCCACAAGGTGGCGCTCCACAGACAGTTCCATTTCCTGGGAGACACGTCTTTGCATAAAAAAAATAAAAATAAAAAAATATTGAAGACAATGTTGGATTATTATTACACCAATTGCCTTATGTGCATCTTAAAGAGGCTCTGTCACCAGGTTTTAACCTATGTATTTTAATACATAGGTTAAAAGCCCTTAATTTGCCAATTATCCACATACCTGTATTGCAGAGTATAGCGCAGCGGTTGTGCAGAAAAGTGAAGTTTAAAAATTATGCTAATGAGCCTTCGGAGCACCGGGGGGCGGGCTCTTTCCTCCTGAGCACCGCTTCTTCACCGCCCCCCCGGGCCCGAGGCTCTCCCCCATACCTAAGTGCACGCCCCTCTTTAAATTGACTGACAGCGTTAGACCGTTTGGCCTAGCGCTGAAATCCCGCGCGTGCGCAGCAGGATCGGGGCCGGCGCATGCGCAATAGCGCTTGCAGTGCCAAACACTGCAAGGGCTTCCATTCAACTGCGCACGCGCCGTCACTTCCCTGAACGCGCCGTCTCTTCCCTGAATCCTGCTGCGCACGCGCGGGATTTCAGCGCTAGGCCAAACGGTCTAGCGCTGTTAGTCAATTTAAAGAGGGGCGTGCACTTAGGCATGGGGGAGAGCCTCGGGCCCGGGGGGGGGCGGTGAAGAAGCGGTGCTCAGGAGGAAAGAGCCCGCCCCCCGGTGCTCCGAAGGCTCATTAGCATAATTTTTAAACTTCACTTTTCTGCACAGCCGCTGCGCTATACTCTGCAATACAGGTATGTGGATAATTGGCAAATTAAGGGTTTTTAACCTATGTATTAAAATACATAGGTTAAAACCTGGTGACAGAGCCTCTTTAAGGCTGTATTACATAGCCCGATATGGCAGGCGATTGTCGGGTGGGAAGCGTTCCTTCCTGGCAATCGCCTGCTCGCTAGCGGAGGAGACTTCTGCTATTACATGCAGCGATCTCCTCTACAGCATGGGGAGGCACGATCGTTATGCCTTCGCTCATTCCCATGCTGTACAGTGGTTTGCGGACGGCAGGTCGTTATGAGACACCACGATCTTCTGTCTGCAAACGATAATTTTTTAACATGTCAAAAGATTTGGATTGCCCGATAAACGAGCAAATGCTACAGTATTACACTGCAAGATGAACGCTAATGAGCGGTGTAATTCAGGCTTTAACAGCACCCAGTACAAACCTTATTAAGTGACCATTACTCCACTTTGTCATATATCCATACGGCAGCTCGCACTGACATTCTCCTACAATAGGCACCATGTTTCTAGGATGCCTGCAAAATCTCATTTGCATACAATGCCAGTGGGACCGGGCAGGAAATTCCAGACAGGAGACACAGATAAAATGGTAAACAATTACACTACTGCTGCTGAGATATGATCTATACCAGTGGTGGTGAACCTATGGCACGGGTGCCAGAGGCGGCACTCATAGCCCTCTCTGTGGGCACCCGCACCCTGGAAAAAGTCTATGGTGTACCAACATGCCTTAGACTTTTCCTGCCATTCATCTGCACAGGACGCACTATGAACAGTGCAGGCAGCGCAATGAATGTAGGCAGACTATTATAGCTAAATGATAAAGTACATGGAAGACATACTATATTGGACTGTAGTATTCAAGGTAAATTACTTTTTTGGCACTTTGTGATAAATAAGTTGGTTTTGGGTTGCAGTTTGGGCGCTCGGTCTGTAAAAGGGTCACCATCACTGATCTATACAGACCAGATGCATCCAATAGAAAATGACTTATTGTTTAAATCACGTTTTTATGTGACATATTTTTACAGAATTTTTGATTCTGTTATTTTTAATTTTCCAGGTCAACATCTGTATTTAAATAAAATCCTGCAGTTTTCACACTGGCCGCTATGTCTAATAATAGGCGCCACTTCTTGGTCTGTACAGATCACTTTACTGCAGTTATCTATTATTCTAATCCTGCCTGTAATGATATCACCTCTAGAGTTGTCACGATACCAAAATTTTGATTCGATTTCGATACCAAGAAAAAGTATTCGATACTCGATACCATTCGATACCACGCCGAAAAAATCTGTGTGCCCCATCAGCCCTCACATCAGCCCACCGTGCCCCCATCAGCCCTCACATCAGCCCACCGTGCCCCCATCAGACCTCACATCAGCCCACCATGCCCCCATCAACCTCAGATCAGCCCACTGTGCCCCCATCAGACCTCACATCAGCCCACCGTGCCCCCATCAGACCTCACATCAGCCCACCATGCCCCATCAGATCTAACATCAGCCCACTGGCCCCCCATCAACCTCAGATCAGCCCACCGTGCCCCCATCAGACCTCAGCTCAGCCCACCGTGCCCCCATCAGACCTCAGATCAGCCCACCGTGCCCCCATCAGACCTCAGATCAGCCCACCGTGCCCCCATCAGACCTCAGATCAGCCCACCGTGCCCCCATCAGACCTCAGATCAGCCCACCGTGCCCCCATCAGACCTCAGATCAGCCCACCGTGCCCCCATCAGACCTCAGATCAGCCCACCGTGCCCCCATCAGACCTCAGATCAGCCCTCCGTGCCCCCATCAGACCTCAGATCAGCCCACCGTGCCCCATCAGACCTCAGATCAGCCCACCGTGCCCCCATCAGACCTCACATCAGCCCTCCGTGCCCCATCAGACCCCACATCAGCCCTCCGTGCCCCATCAGACCCCACATCAGCCCACTGTGCCCCCATCAACCTCAGTTGAGCCCACTGTGCCCCATAAGACCTCAGATCAGCCCACTGTGCCCCCATCAACCTCAGATCAGTCCACTGTGCCCCCATCAAAATAAAATAAAAAAATCTCTTACCTGTCCTGCGCCGCGGCTCCGCTCCGGCCCGCCTCTTCTTCTCTTCCCGGCGCTGCACTGTCACCTGACTGCGTGCAGCGTCAGGTCAGAGTGTGCGCACTACGTCCCGACGCTGTACGCGGTCAGGACAGTGCAGCGCGGGCCCGGAGAAGAAGAGGAGCGCCGGACCCGGAGCGGAGCCGCGGCGCAGGACAGGTAAGGAAATATCAGATCGGCTGAGGTTTGACACCCGGCACCCCAGCCAATCAGCTGGTTGAAGAGAAGGCTACACTCCGTGTGGGGGCTGCCCTCTCTTCATTGTTTACCTACTTGCTGTCGATATTGCAGCGGTGAGCAGGTGTAATTACAAGCCGTCCCATTCACTTCTATGGGATGGCTCCTTCCTATTCACTGCTAGCTTGGCCTTCTCTTCAACCAGCTGATCGGCGCATGTGACTGGATGTGACTATCCCGAGGATAGGTAATCAATATTAAAATCCCAGAAACCCGCTTTGATGCTTTCTAAATGTTGATAAGAACAGCTTAGGCAAGATGGCCGCCCCCATAATTATGTTCAGGAAATAGAATAGATACATCTGCAATCAGAAAATAAAAAAATTAGCAAAAAAGGATGTGTGTCACTATCTGGTTTTAACCAGCACAAAAAAAAATTTGGTGACACATTTCCTTTAAGGACCATACATATAGGTATCAGGTGGAATGCAGCTGATCGGTCATCCGAAGGATCATCAGAACCAGACAGCATGGTTAATTAATGAGTGGCTTTGGAAGGAGGATAATAAAAGGGCAGACTAGATGGACCAGGTGGTCTTTTTCTGCCGTCAATCTTCTATGTTTCTATGTAAGTTCTCCAACCTGAAGATATGTGGTGATTAGGGGCATAAGGACTACACTAGCTCTCCACAACCTGCCAAGGGGCAGTAGCTGGCATTCTCTTGCACGGTAAAGATGGAAGTTAGGGTGTCTCTTGATGCTCTTGCTTGGATTTGTACAACTTTCTGTAATTTTTAAAAACTCCCCAACCTTATCCTCTCCCTACAGATCCAACTACTTATGTGGGAAATATTAATGATCAGAAGACGGAGCTGCTGAATCTCTAATGATTTTTGGCCTGGCCCAGATGCTGAGAGAGAGGCCTCGTCTGACATTCTCCGTTTTTGGCCAGAACGTTGCTGGCAGCACCATAGGACTCTATATGTGAATGCCTTTCAGGGGCTGTCATGTGGATGGCGATGGAGCTTCATTAGGCTGTTAACAGATACGTTTCTCTGGAAGGAGAGGAAACCACAAGGGACATTCCTAGAATATCAAGCACCAAGCGGGCACAGACTGCGCCAGTGTTCGCTAATAGTCGGCTGAACCTTCCACCTCTAGTAGGAAGTCTTCTGCTCGCTCCTTGTGGCCTGAGCTCAGCCAGCAATAAGAGCTGTCCCACTGCCTATAAATCCACACCGCTCAGCCCCCGGCCATCTCACATAGCTGTGGTCAGATCTGGCAGCCGTCAGGCTATTTCCAGGCTCCTGTCTGTAAATGAGAGACCCTTAAGACGGGGGAAAATCAGGTTAGGGATCAGAGGGAGCCAGGGCCGCTTCACAATTAGGCCATTGACGGCGCCGCATACATTCCTGGGCTGAACACATATAAAACTAGAATTTACCGAATGACAACAACACCGCCACTCGCAAGTGTTAATGTGGGAACGCAATAAAATCAAAGACCCCACATGGCGCAGCAGGTTACGAGAAGATACAGCTCTACGATCCCTGAAGGATCACTCCAGGCAAAACTGATACAATCAAACAGATCTACTCAGCTAACTGCACCAGAATTCAGGCCCAATTTGTGGCCAAAAGACTGGCGTACATTTATTATGTATTTTACACACTCTTTTCAAGTCAAGGAAAGAGGCATAGCTTGAAGGGGTACTCCAGGGATAATGACATTTTAGCAATTGCCAGCAGCCTGCCTCACCAAGCGGAGGATTCATAATTACCTGATCCCCCACCCCTCCATGTTGCCGGAGAGTCCATGTTCCAGCCCCCGCAATGTTTACATCTGGCACAGCATGAGCATGGTCACCTGCTCCGCTGCAGCCAATGACTGGCCTCAGCAGTGATGTGGTCATGACACAGCTGAGACCAGTCATTGGTCACATGCACCGCTCCAGCCATGCCCATGCTGGGCCAGAGGTGAACACTGCGGGGACTGGTACACGGACACGCCAGGGAGCGGGTAAGTATGAATCCTCAGAGAGACGGGCTGTAGGAAACTGCTAACAAGTCATTATTCCCAGAGAACCCCTTTAAAGGCTATGCTCACCTTTAGGGGAATTTTTATTACTGCGTTCTACTTATCTTGGACTAAAAACATTTCCAATTGGTCTTTATTAAAAATTTGCTCTCTCCAGCCTTTAGTTTTCACTGCTCTGCAGACTGTTCCTTATTCTCACTAGCAGCTCATAAACACTCATTTAAAGGGAATCTGTCAGCTCCGAAACACCCCCCAAACTAGATTAAGAGGTGTATAGTGTAAGTGGTGCTGAGTCCGGTTATGTCATTTTTATCTTCTTACTCACTTGAATTCTGACGCTGTGCTCCTACAAACCAGCAGTAAAATCCATTGAGAGGACTCCTGAGCTCACCCACATAATGTAGAGGACTCAAGGAGGAGTCCACTCGATGCATTTTACTGCTGGTCTTATATTATACACCACTTACTCGGAGCTGACAGACTACTCTAGTTTGGGGGAGGATGTTTTGCGTTAGGACCATGCACATGGATACCATGCACATAGAAAAGAATAGATCTGTTTCTGAATCTCAGAAAATACAGATTGGACGCTGACCAAAACTACTACCAGATCCGTTAATAAAGGGTGCTACCGTGCGCTACCGAGATACCGTCTGGCCCCATTCACTATAATGGGGACCTGCAGAGATCCGTCCGCAACCCAGCATATGTGCCGAGGAGTGGCCAAACAAATACTGCTCCATGCAGCAGTTTTCCTGAAACAGGCCTTAATTGCCCACAGCAACCAATCAGATTCCACCTTTCATTTTTCAAAGGAGCTCTAAAAAATGAAAGGTGGAATCTGATTAGCTGCTATGGGCAACTAAGCCAGCTTTCCTATACCCCAGCTTTGATAAATCTCCCCCTTTACATTTCCCCCTGCTGTTTAGCTTTCTGGTCCACTTTCTTTTGCATTCAGCAGTGGACCGAAAAGCTCAGTAGCCTCCCTGTTTTCCTCCCCTCAGTGCTGGTGTAGTGATCTCATAGCAGTCCAGACATCTTTCATTCATTCATCCCAAATTCACATATATAGTTGTATCTGTCTCCAGACAGAGGCGAAGGAAGTTCTGGGGGCATTACATACTACATGTATCTCTGGGGCTGTATGTGAGGAGCTGCTTTCTATGCAGGGGAGGAAGGAGTTAACAATGCATCCTAGGAGATGGATTCATTACAACGTATCAGTGTATGTAAGCGCTACTATAACTGCTGAAAACATGCAGCATGACCATGACCTGCAAATAAACCTCTTAGGGTAAGGCTATATGTGGCAGAATAATTCCACCATTGATCTTTCTGCCAATACATAGCAAAATTTACATGCAGATTTTGCTACAGATTTCACCCCTATACTCTAAACAGCAAATCTGTGAAAATCTGTGGCATTTCTGTAGTAATAATAATAATAGAAGAATTTCACTCACCGCCTCTCGCCATTGTGTTCAAACTTTATCCTCACATCATTCTATAATGAAAACACATATACATTACATCTCTGTATTTTATGCTTGTGTAGAAATAAATTAGAAGAGCCGTCACAAATGGAAGCCGTCGCAACCCCCCACCCCAACATGGGTCTAGTTGCAGAAACCCCCAGTAATCAGCTGTTCTCTCCAACGGAAGCTGAAGATGGTCACACTGCAGCGGCCACTACAGGAGCAATGTAGTATTACACAGTGGCCACTCTGAGCAGCTCTAAGCTCTGGCAATAAAGAGGGGTCTTGAGTGGGTTTATTAGCCCAAACAATTGTATAGGATTAGAAAATCCAAGGCTGTTTTTTTTTCCACATCTGTGCACTGGTTGTGTGCAGGCTGCTTTAACCCCTCATATGTTGGGCCCGGTAGCACCTAGAGATATGGTCGTGGTCTTATTTGAAAACAAGACTAGAATCACAGCATTATCTCCTCTACAACAGGAGATATAGCTGTTAGATATCGGGTCTGGAGTGCAAGCAGCTGAAACCTGCTTTCACTTTCAGCTTCCATCACTCCCAACCTGATTTCTAACAGCTAAATCTCCCAATGTAGAGGAGATAATGTTGTGATTCTGGTCTTGTTTTAAAGCTTAGATTGCCACGTTCAAGCAATACCAGCCTGAGATATAAAGACTTAAAGTAGCTCTCCCTCCTTAAGCTGGTTGTGATCTCAGGCTTGCTGCTAAAATAAATGTTACTAAGGGGTTAAAAATGCACCTGTGTCTCGAGTTGTGGGCGAACTATATTTACTTCAGAAAAATTCAAAAACTACAAAAAAAGGGACATTTTTTGGAGGCTTTTTCCAATTTTAATGTGACTGTGGGGGTTTTAGTGGACTGTCTCATGAAAACGATCCCTGTCCATATGCTCTCTTAGACCATTTGGCCATTGTACAGGGGGGTCTCCTGCTTGTGACAACCTCTACGAGAAAGATCAAAGAGCCTCTTAAAGAGAGTCCCTTCCGTTCTGGAGGACTCAAGCTATACTTGAATTACATAGACGTCAATTCATCTGAATGCCCGCCAAGGAATACTCCAAGTGCTAGAAGCGAGAGGCCAGTTCCTTTTAAAGTCTACTACGCTACTAAGAGATTTCACAATGAGAGTACAACACTCCCCTCCACACCTTAAAAAGGTCACTCGATTACAACCATACGCCAAAGCCTACCCACATAATTAAAATAAGAGGGGCAGAATCCGCTAAGTGGTTCCACAAGATTAGAAAAACATGGTTGCATTATTCCAGGAACAGTGTCACTTTTATCTGTGAGCTGTCACTAGCATTGCAGCTCAACCCCAAACAAGTCAATGGGACTTGATTAAAATACCAGCCACAATCCATGGGTGATGGCAGCCACACACATCAACAGCTGCCAACTCCACCATACACATACAGGTTTAGTTCCACCAAACGTGTATTGATCGGAAGAGAGGAAAAGCCGCTGCCACTTCTGGAGGCAGCTTATTGTCTGGGAGAAAACGATCAGTCAAAAAATACTCGTTTTGACCGATACTTTCTCCCGTCAGGAGTTCTCCATAGACCGACTGTCGGCCAAACCCACCGTTCTCAGCGGCTTAAGCCACAGATACATTAATGTGTATGGGGTTTTAAGGGTGTTGCTGTCAGTTATCCTACAATCCCTCTAACTATCATATCATTCAGCCATCAGTACTGACTGAGGAAACTCACCTGTTTATTGGGGAGGCTGCTTGTCTTCATTTTCACCCCCTCGATTCCGGTAGTTCGATGTCGCCTTCCCATCTGAAGGGCGACCAGGTCCTTCATAATGGACTTGAGAGCTTCCTGCTCATCTGTATGGGAAAAAAAATGAATTATGGTCACATGACACGTAACAAACCAAGAACGATCACTTACCTAGAACTGGTATTAACCACAATTTGTAAAATCTCCTATAGGAAAGATACTGGATTTTGCACGTCAGCCAGAGTGTCCTGTTCAGCAGGAGGTTATGAATTACCTGCTACTAACACCTTAAAGAATAAGGCTACTTTCACACCAGCGTTTTAAAATTCCGGTATTGAGTTCCGTCATAGGGGCTCAATACCAGAACTGAAGACAACGGAATGCTCCTGAAAGCATTCCGTTCCGTCTTCAGACCGGAGAACAAACCGCAGCATGCTGCGGTTTTCTCTCCGGTCCAGGCATCCGCACCAAGACGGATCCGGAATGACCCCCAATGCAAGTCAATGGGGGTGGATCCGTCTGGTGTGACCATAATGGTAACCGGATCCGCCCTCCATTGACTTTCAATGGAGTCCATTACGGATCCGGGTACACATAGACACATACAGACATAAACATACACACACATAAAGACATACAAACACACATACATACTTACATGCTCCCCGGCAGGTCTTCGGAGCGTCAGGACGGCTCACACAGGTCACGATTCCCCACAGCGCCCTCTGCTGGGCGCCTGGTGGAATCGTCAGATGACGATTCCACCAGGCGCCCAGCAGAGGGCGCTGTGGGGAATCGTGACCTGTGTGAGCCGTCCTGACGCTCCGAAGACCTGCCGGGGAGCATGTAAGTATGTATGTGTGTTTGTATGTCTATATGTGTGTGTATGTTTATGTATATGTATGTACTGTGTGACATGTGTGGGGCCGGAGCGCGGTTCCGGCATCACACATGTCACTGCGGCAGGCCTGATCCGGCAGCACCCTTCACCTGCCGGATCAGGCCTGCCGCCAGTGTGAAAGTAGCCTAACTCCCGCAAAAATTTTTATTCTCTGACCTGTTAGAAAGGTGCATGATATAATCTGTAGTGAATGTCATTTTCTTATCAGTGACTGTTTCTGTGAGTAAAAACCTCTCTTCTTATTGTAGCTGGGTCATGTGACCAACTCCCTGACCTCCAACTGACCCAGGACAGAAAGCCAGTAACTGCTCTATTCATTTCTATGGGAGCCTCACTTTCAGTCTCATAGGAATACATAGAGAATTAGACTTCCTGTCCACACATAAGTCTCTGTGTGAGTTGGTGGGTCTAATTGCTGGTCACATGACACAGATAAGAAACTTCAGGATGATATAAGTCAAAAATTCAGACACTGGTAAGAAAATGACATTCACTACAGATTATATCATGTACATTTCTAGCAGGACATGGAATAAAATTTTTGTTGGGAGTTCTTCTTTAAGGACATGGTAAATTTTATTTTCATTTTTTTAATCTCTGCATTTTTTGTGGGGCGAGCAGTATTTTTAAATGTAACCATCTTGGGGGTACAATATAATGTATACATTTGTTTAGGGGAGGTGACAGGAAAGAAAAATAACAACAGGAATTCTGCCATCTGGGGGGGTCTTGTTTTTATGGCATTCAGCATGCTTTTATTAGTGACATAGTATTGTAACTTTATTCTGCAGGTCATTCTGATCATGGTGATACCAAATTTAAAGATATATATATATATATATATATATATATATATATATATATATATATATAAATGTTTCTATACTTTAGCACTTTTGCTTGGCTTTTGATAATTTGGTGTTGCTGTATTCACATTCCCATTACATTTGTACTTTTACATTAGCTGTATTGTATGAAGGCTTCATTTTTGCAGGACAAGATTTAGTTTTCATTGGTGCCATTTTTAGGTACATTTAAAGGGAGTCTGTCAGCACGATTTTGCATATAAAGGTAATGCCACTACTGGATTCAGCTGAGCATGTTGAATTCAAAAATATTATTACAGTTCCTAGTAGTAGATTTAATGCTGAAAAAACGTTTTTTATAATGTGTCAATCACTCACATAAGGAGCCCAAGGGGATGTGCCCAGCCACGTTCGAGCCCGGGCTCGCCGAGACAGTTGGAGCCCAGGACCGCCCACCTCATTAATATTCACTTCACTGCTTCCAGCAGTGAAGCTCCGTCATCGTGTGTAATCCGCGCAGGCGCAGTACCTCAAGCGGTCCTGCGGGCATCCGGCCCTCAGAGAAGGTACTGCGCCTGCGCGGGATTACAACGATGACGGAGCTTCACTGCTGGAAGCAGTGAAGTGAATATTAATGAGGTGGGCGGTCCTGGGCTCCAACTGTCTCGGCGAGCCCGGGCTCGAAAGCGGCTGGGCACATCCCCTTGGGCTCCTTATGTGAGTGATTGACACATTATAAAAAACGTTTTTTCAGCATTAAATCTACTACTAGGAACTGTAATAATATTTTTGAATTCAACATGCTCAGCTGAATCCAGTAGTGGCATTACCTTTATATGCAAAATCGTGCTGACAGACTCCCTTTAAGTTTTTAATGAGTTTTTATTGTATTTTTCAGGAAGTGTAATAAAAATTTTGACATTTATTTTGTCATTTCTAAAAAAATTTTATTGTTTTAATGATGTCATATTTTTGTATTGCAGTGTATTATATCAATTACAGTAAATCTGACAAGATGTCTATTTATGATAAGCAGCCATTCATGGCAGACCCCTAGTGGTAGGTCGCTGGCTGCCATGGTAACCCGTCAACAACCCCGATCACATCTGGGGAAGTGGTCCATGGGGTGAAAGAAGGAGCCCCATCTCTAACCACTTTCATGTCGGGGTCAGTAGCGTAAACCACCCGGCACACACAAGTGTCAGCTCCAGAGCCAATACCATCACTGCACCATGTCTGTATTTCAGTCTACAAACTACATATATCTTCCATGTGTATTCTGCATCTTTCTCACTCCCGTCAATACGAATTTTCATCCGAAACGTGGACCACAATAGGTCATCTGCTATAATCTGCTGAATGGCCACAGGGATCCACATGAAATGAACAGGTCAGTGTGTTAAACACATAAAATGCAGATAGCGCACAGACAAAAAATATTATCATGTGCATGAGGCCTTAGGCTACGGCCACTCAGAGTGGATTTTCCCACGATTCCACAGAGGAAATTCTGTAGCACATTTGTGGTGGATTTTGCTACTGGTTTCACCATCTGCATTGGAAAAGATTATACTGGAGATAAAAATCCATCAGATGCTAGACAGCAACAGGATGGAGACATCCCAAAAGCTAGTATCAATACCTGTCACTATAAAAAGGACCATAGTGGAGCGGTATAGACTAAAGACTGGTCATACAACATCCAGGGAAGAGCAAGAGAAGATCAACGTATCAGAGACATAACCAGTGCCGTCATCTACAACGTATCAGAGACATAACCGGTGCCGTCATCTACAACGTATCAGAGACATAACCGGTGCCGTCATCTACAATGTATCAGAGACATAACCGGTGCCGTCATCTACAAGGTATCAGAGATATAACCAGTACCGTCATCTACAATGTATTAGAGACATAACCGGTGCAGTCATCTACAATATATCAGAGACATAACCAGTGCCGTCATCTACAAGGTATCAGAGACATAACCAGTGCCGTCATCTACAATGTATCAGAGACATAACCGGTGCCGTCATCTACAAGGTATCAGAGACATAACCAGTGCAGTCATCTACAATATATCAGAGACATAACCAGTGGCGTCATCTACAATGTAGCGGTATAGACTAAAGACTGGTCACACAACATCCAGGGAAGAGCAAGAGAAGATCAACGTATCAGAGACATAACCAGTGCCGTCATCTACAACGTATCAGAGACATAACCGGTGCCGTCATCTACAACGTATCAGAGACATAACCAGTGCCGTCATCTACAACGTATCAGAGACATAACCAGTGCCGTCATCTACAAGGTATCAGAGACATAACCAGTGCCGTCATCTACAATGTATCAGAGACATAACCGGTGCCGTCATCTACAACGTATCAGAGACATAACCGGTGCCGTCATCTACAATGTATCAGACACATAACCGGTGCCGTCATCTACAATGTATCAGAGATATAACCAGTGCAGTCATCTACAACGTATCAGAGACATAACCAGTACCGTCATCTACAATGTATCAGAGACATAACCAGTGCCGTCATCTACAAGGTATCAGAGAGATAACCAGTGCCGTCATCTACAAGGTATCAGAGAGATAACCAGTGCCGTCATCTACAATGTATCAGAGACATAACCGGTGCCGTCATCTACAATGTATCAGAGACATAACCGGTGCCGTCATCTACAATGTATTAGAGACATAACCGGTGCCGTCATCTACAATGTATCAGAGACATAACCAGTGGCGTCATCTACAATGTATCAGAGACATAACCAGTGCCGTCATCTACAACGTATCAGAGATATAACCAGTGCAGTCATCTACAATATATCAGAAACATAACCAGTGGCGTCATCTACAATTTATCAGAGACATAACCAGTGGCGTCATCTACAACGTATCAGAGACATAACCAGTGCCGTCATCTACAACGTATCAGAGACATAACCAGTGCAGTCATCTACAACGTATCAGAGACATAACCAGTGCAGTCATCTACAATATATCAGAGACATAACCAGTGGCGTCATCTACAATTTATCAGAGACATAACCAGTGGCGTCATCTACAACGTATCAGAGACATAACCAGTGCCGTCATCTACAACGTATCAGAGACATAACCAGTGCCGTCATCTACAACGTATCAGAGACATAACCAGTGAGTCATCTACAACGTAGAAACATACTGTGCACACCATATATTGCAGTATTATATATCTTTGGAGACCATATTGCCGTGGATGCTTTGTAGGTGTAACTGCTCGTGCACACAGTACACTCCTGGACGACGGCTCCTGTATGACACTGCACAGATGCAATGCTTGTAAGATGCATACAGAGTCTGACTTTTTCTGTTGGATTCAGAAAAAAAAAACAACACGAAGTTTAGGACATAAAAAGTTGTGGTACATGTCCAAATTACCTCTTTTGTAACCCTACTACGCCCCCCCCCCCCAAAAAAAAAAAAGCCGTATACAGTCCGGAGTCCTAATAAAACTGCCTTCACCACACAATATACACAGTATACAATAATACTATGACAGTTATAGTGTGTGAAGCCCAGAGCATCACAGGTTGGGGAAGTGCAACCTTCCGCGGAGCACATACTGTGGCAGCCTTCTGCATGGCACAGGTTAGTGTGGAACAATGTTCTGCAGGGCTTAGGTTAGTGTGGAACAATGTTCTGCAGGGCTTAGGTCAGGGTAGTGCAATGTTCTGCAGGCCACAGCTCAGGGTAGTGCAACGTTCTGCAGGCCACAGCTCAGGGTAGAGCAACGTTCTGCAGGCCACAGCTCAGGGTAGTGCAACGTTCTGCAGGGCACAGCTCAGGGTAGTGCAACGATCTGCAGGGCACAGCTCAGGGTAGTGCAACGATCTGCAGGGCACAGCTCAGGGTAGTGCAACGATCTGCAGGGCACAGCTCAGGGTAGTGCAACGATCTGCAGGGCACAGCTCAGGGTAGTGCAACGATCTGCAGGGCACAGCTCAGGGTAGTGCAACGATCTGCAGGGCACAGCTCAGGGTAGTGCAACGATCTGCAGGGCACAGCTCAGGGTAGTGCAACGATCTGCAGGGCACAGCTCAGGGTAGTGCAACGATCTGCAGGGCACAGCTCAGGGTAGTGCAACGATCTGCAGGGCACAGCTCAGGGTAGTGCAACGATCTGCAGGGCACAGCTCAGGGTAGTGCAACGATCTGCAGGGCACAGCTCAGGGTAGTGCAATGATCTGCAGGGCACAGCTCAGGGTAGTGCAATGATCTGCAGGGCACAGCTCAGGGTAGTGCAATGTTCTGCGGGGCACAGATCGGGCAGATTTCAGGACGCGCAGGGCACGGTGTCATGCACGCAGATGGCCATGTTACAGCACTGCACAGAGGTGGGCACATAACTGGCAGAACTCGGTGCCCCTGGTAGCTCCGCACTCACCCATGGCGGCACAGGGGGAGACGTCCCGGGCTTTGTCCGCGTCCCGGCGCCTCAGGCCTTCAGTAAGGGGTCCCAGGTCTTCAAGAAACGCTCTACGCACCGATACCATCAAAGGCCCAAACTCCCCCAACTTTTCTTCGGGTGTCCTGTCATACCCGCGGGCGTCTCCGGGTCACCTCATATCCGGGTGTTCTGTCTTCGAGCTCCAAGGCCTCACGCAGGCGCAAAGTGACACTTCCTACAGGACAGAAGAGCTGCCAATCATCCCAGTGCGGGACGAGCAGCAGCCAATACAGAAGTGTATCTTGACGTGGACCGCAAATGGAACGCGGCGCAGTCATGGGGCGGGGTTTCGTCTGACAGCTCTCACTGACACTGGGCGGTGGATGTATTACCATAACGACGGCAAAGCAAACGCAAGCGGCAGGCTGATCTTGTCAGGACATCCAAGGAGGCTGTCTCCCAGCCTTGCCAGACTCCTGCACATTATAATGCTGCCTCCACAAGCACTTGCAGTGCTTGAGGCCTCAAAAAACCATTCACACCCCAATCTTTACATCTGCCCTAGACTTCAAATTCCATATTTAATTCAGGCAGCCTGCCCTCTCTGGTGACTGCAGCTTTGCTTGCAACGTCAATGTGACCATATGGTAACTGCATGCGCAATACAACAAACCCAGAACCTGGCCCTGGACCACAAAGACCCTTCCTAGTTAAAGAACAGAGAATACCTGCAGAATAGTGATGGGGGAACTGAAATTCCCCATACCCCTGCAGGCCTTGGTGTGAGGGTGGGCACCTGCCCAAAGTATATATGCTCCATATGATCTTATGCTAAGGCTACAGAGGCTTTGAGTTATACCACATGAGAATACAATGTCATGCTACTAAATCCCATTTACAGTTGGCAGAAATTCTTGGATTTAAGCACCAGTACACACTCTACCATGTGGCGCAACTGGCACTGCTACATTTGTGACCTTAAAGGGGTTGTCTACTTCAGCAAGTGGCATTTATCATGTAGAGAAAGTTACTAATGCATTGTGATTGTCCATATTGCCTCCATCAGTTTTCCATCACATTATACACTGCTTTGTTTCCATGGTTACGACCACCCTGCAATCCATCAGTGGTGGTCGTGGTTACACACTATAGGAAAAAGGTGCCAGCCTCTCTGGTGGCCGAAACCACTGGAGCTCACATAGGGTGGTGCTTTTTCCTATAGTGTGGAAGCACGGCCACCATTGCTGGATTGCAGGGTGGTCATAAACGAGCAGTGTACAATGTGATAGAAAAATGAATCTAGCCAGCAAAGGAGGCAATATGGACAATCACAATATATTAGTGTTTTCTATTAGCTTTCTCTACATAATAAATGCCATTAGCTGAAGTGAGACAACCCCTTTAATTCTGGAGAGCTATAATTCACTGAGTAGCCCTAGCCTAGAGATGTAAGATGTAATGCAAAACTATCAGTATTAAAGGGGTTATCTGGGATTCTGATATTGATGACCAATCCCCGGGATAGGTCATCAATATCCAATTGGTGGGGCCCAACTCTCGGCATCCCGGCCGACCAGCTGTTCAAAGAGGCCGCATCTCTCCAGTGAGCGCTTACCCCTCTTCCTAGACCACTGACGTTACTTTACACTGTCACCTGGCCTAGATGCTGATCAATCCCATTCACGTGAATGGGGCTGAGCTGCGATACCAGACAGAGCCGCTATCCAGCGGACAGAGACGTGCTTGGTAATCTGATTGGTGGGGGTGCCGGGTGTCATACCCCACCGATCTGATATTGATGACCTATCCTGGAAGTAATACAAAGATATATGGATATATAGTTGCACAACATGTAATAAGCAATAGGACATGTTGTGCAACTATATATCCATATATCTTTGTATTTCTATAATTTTGCTTTATGGATATGCACTTATGAAAATATATATATATTTATCGCTGGTCCGAATTTTCTATTGTTATCTATCCTGGAAGTAAGCCATCAATAGGAAAATCCCAGATAACAGCTTTAATTTACAATCCTATGCCACCCTCCCCCTGCCACTAGAACAGCTCCAGCTCTTGTAGGAGGCCTTATGACTACAATCATAAACTAACTGGACACATTGCATTTTTAATTTATTGTTACCTTTTACATTGTCAGAAAATGCGGTATTTCAAAGGTTAAAAATGTTTTATAAGCCATAATAATAAGCTTTAAAGATTTTTTTTTCTGGGAGTAAAGTATTGATGACCTATCCTCAAGATAGGTCATCAATATCAGATTGGTGGGGGCCTGGCGATCAGCCGTATTTAGAGGCTGCGGTACTCCGCCTCGTCCTAGGCCAGTGACGTCACGTGACCTCAGATGCAATACCAAGCACAGCCACTATACAATTTATGGAGATGTGTTAGGTTAGCTTTGAGGAGTTCGCAGCCGAGAGTCGGGCCCCACCAATCTGATATTGATAGGTCATCAATACCAAACTTCCAGAAAATCCCTCTAAAAATCATTGAGTAAACCTCTTCTGTTAAAGGAGTTTTCTGGGAATTAAACACTGACGACATATTGCCAGGATAGGTCATTAATATCTGATTGGGGAAGGTCTGACTCCTGACACCCCGCCGATCAGCTGCTGGAAAGGGATGGGGCGCTTGGTGCTTCCTTGGCTTGTGACGTCTCTTCCATCCTACCCGAACAGATCATCAACATCCGAAGAGTGGAAAATTCCTTTAAACTGCCACAGGTTCAGTTCAGTGATAAGCTATATCACTACATATCTCGTCTCGGCAGTGGTGTCCATGGAGATCCTTGTAAGAAGTAAAACTTGTAACCAAATGGAGTTCCTGGTTTAAGCCGTCAGTTCCGTAGCTGTACGGTCCCTGTGAGCCGGCTGCTCCTCCAGGGTTTCTTGCTATTCTATGTTATCGTAGACCCGCATGACATCTGGCTGATCTTTAATCAATTCCAAGAGTTTGAAGACCCTCTCTTTGTCGGTGTCTGAAAGTTGTACACTGATGTTTGGCAGATACTCCGGCCCGGAGGAGATGGGCACTAATCCCAAGGAGATGAGCTGGCTGCGGACGTCTCGCAGTGACGGTAAATCACAGATATACTGCAAAGAAAGAATTTCAAATAAATGATCATGTCAGTATCTTGCACCCTTGAGAATTTCATGATCATCCATCTCTATCAGCAAGTGCCACATCTGAGGAAATTGATATTCTAGATAACTAGGTAAACAGGCTGTCCAAGAATAGAAAAAGATGCACATTTCTTCTAAAACCAGTGCCACCTTTGTCTACAGGTTCATCTGGTATTGCAGCTCCGCTCCAATGAAGTGAAAGTGGCTGAGCTGTAATACCACACACAACCTGTCGACAGGTGTGGCGCTGTTTTTTCATCATTCTAATCCTGGATCCTTTAATGTCAAATTTGACAGACTCCCTTTGACAGCCATGCACCAAATTTCTTTTTAGTTTATTCCCTTAATTCATTTTTCCCATTGCTGTCATCATTTTTGTTTCCCATCTTATCGCTGCTTGTGTTTTGCTCCTGCCACTTCCATTATTTTATGCAATTCTGTCTGTTCAATGAAAACGTTACTCTTAAAGAGGTTCTCCAAGTTATATTTATTGATGACCTATCCTCAGGATAGGTCATCAATATCAGATCGGCGGGGGTCCGACACCCGGCACCCCCTGCCAATCAGCTATTTGAAGAGGAGGTGCACGCCGTATCAGCGCTGGACCCTCTTCATTGTTTACCTGCTCGCCGTAACATTAGTAGCGGTGAGCAGGTGTAATTACACCTAACCGTCCCATTCATTTCAATGGGAGGGATCGCTCCTATAGAAGTGTATGGGAATGAGCCCTCCCATTGAAACAACACCCGGCACTCCCGCCAATCTGATATTGATGACCTATCCTGAGGATAGGTCATCAATAAATGTAACCTGGATAACCCCTTTAAAGGGGTTGTCTCATCGTTAGGATATGCCACCAATGTCAGATAGGTGCGGGTTCCATCTCTAGGACCTACACCGATCTCTTGAACAGGGCCCCCAAAGTCAATGAGGGAGAACCATGCAAGCGCGGCCTCCTTCCATTCCCTTCTATGGGAGTTCTGAAAGTATTTCCAGCAGTCCCATAGAGATGAATGGAGAGGTGGCAGCACTTGCGCGGTTCTCCCTTATTCACTTCTATGGGACTTCCGAAAATTGCTGAGGCTCAGAGGTGGGACCTGCACCTATCTGACATTGGTGGCATATCCTAGCAGTATACCACCAATGTCTCAAGAGGACACAACCCCTTTAAGGTATTAATGTTTGAATGCAGATCTTTGTGCAATTTTTTTACTGTGATTCCAAACCAAAATTTGTGGATTTTTTTATGCCATTTTCCCCCAGATCGCACTGCAAAGTGTCAAATCTGCACTGAAAATCCTCACAAACAACTGACATGCTGTGGATTTCACAATTCAAGTGAATTTTTGTGCAGAAATTTCTGACCCATGTACATGAGATTTCAAAAATCTCATCCACTCGGTACCTTATTACACTGCTTTTTCGCAGCAATTCCACATGAAAATCCATGTGTTACGTGCATATGTTGACAAGCATTTGCCACAGATCAGTAGAGTAAACATTAGACGAAAACAGGTCATTTTTGGAGGTGTAAATCTCGCTAAATACGCTCGTGGTACGCCTCCTACCCTTTCCCACTGCCTTCAAAGGGGAAAGCACCCTCAAAAAAGTAATGTCATTTTTGAAGCATATTAATAATAATAATAATAATAATAATAGCTGGCGAAAAATACACACCTGTGTGCACTAGGTCGTGTATTCCCACTGAAATCAATGGGAAGCTGTTTGATGCTTTGAACGCAGTGTAAAATGCCCATGTTACACCAAATACACAACATTTTTTTTTGCCATGTGAACATTGCCTAAATAGGACGCCTTGTTGTCCCACCTTATAGACATCTTTCTCCTCCTCCTCATCCTGTATCTCCAGCACATCCTCAGCTCCTGCCTGTATCGCCAAGTCAAGAGCCTGCTCCATCGGCACAGGTTTGCCATCTCGGTCTTGGGTCTGGACGGTCACGATCCCCTTTTTGTTAAAGCAATGCAACACATCAGTGTGGGTTCCTCTGTAAACCAAAAAAAAAAAAAAAAATGAAATGTCTTCTAAGAACAACGAGGAATGGGAAATAATCCAAGGCTGTTGGAGAAGGCCACAGTGTGCAGATATCCAAGGTGCGGCCTCATTTTAGTGTCCATATCATGGCTTCACCAAACTTATGGGGCTGTCTAGTGTATCTGCATACTCTAATATGGGATCTGGGGTAGAGGTGTGCTCTCAGTTCAGGATCCACAGCGGAAATGAGAACCTGAAGTTCAGATTTCTGCCACACATTGGCCAGCTGATCCGAAGGTGGATGAGCCTCATAATTCAATGGAGATATTCCATTGCTTTTTCTCTGCAGGAGAATAGAACTTGATGTGCATTTGTCTCATGGACATGGCCATATGTATTTTGTGGTTCACAAAACTTGGACCGGCAAAATATGCGTGACGTCCATGTTGCATACGTTTTTTTGCAGACCAATTGACTTCAATGGGTGGCCTGCATTTTGTTGTCAAGTACAGGACATGTTTTTGCGGAATGGACATACGGATGGGGAAAGCACATGGATGATATGTGGGCTTTCTGCATCTGTATGTCACACGGACGTCATCCACAAAATACATACGGTTGGGTGAATGAGGTCCTTCTATTAGTTGCAGAATGCCTGGATTCTGCCAGTATTGGTATCTAAATCCTGTGTGAACGTGGCTTTATTGCCAAGATTCCTCTGATGCCAGCAGTGGGATATGTTGGGATCAGTGAACTGTGAAGTGGACACAGACAGACAACCCTTTTAGACACCATATGACGGTAAAAACGTGTAATAAATAATATACTTTCAGGATCACGTACCCATTTTTGTTCAGCAGGCCTCTTAGATCTGCAAAAGAGCGGTTGGTGTTATCAGTCAGGAGTTCAATAATTAGGGAACATCCACCGGGCCCTCGAGCTTGATATAGTGCATAAGATGTGGATTTAGATTTATCCTGGAGGTTTATAAAAAAAAAAAAGGAAAAAAGAAATAAAAAAAAAAAAATGTACAAAATTCTGAATTTCCTAATCTTGAGAGATGAAGGCCGATCTGTGCCCCTCCAGAATGAAGCAGTTCTCATTTCCATGTCATTTTTAACCCCTGTCCTGATGCAGCCATTTTCGTTTTTTTCATTTTTTTACTCACTGCCTTCCAGGAGCCGTAACATTTTTATTTTTCCATTTACATAGCCGTATGAGGGCTTTTTTTTGCGAGATAAGTTGGACTTTTTAGTGGCAACATTTAAAATACGATGTAGTAGGATGCTAGAAAAAAATTCTAAATGCAGTGGATTTGGGGGAAAAAATGCAATTCAAACACAATTTATGCATTTCATTTTTACAGCTTTCCCTATGCCGTATCTGCCCTCTTAACTTCGTTCTGTGGTTCAGTACAATTACAGCTATACCACATTTATTGTATATTTCTGGTGTTTTCATACTTTAAAAAAATGGAAACTTTGAAGTTTGCCATATTCTGACCCCCATAACTTTTTTTATAGTTACATCTACGGAGCTGTGTGAGGGCTCATTTTTTGCAGGGGGATCTGTAGTTTTTATTGATACCATTTTGGGGCAAGCAATTTTGATATTTATTTTTCTTTTCTTTCGCCACACGGGATAAATGCTTTAAAGGGAGTCTTTTCACCAATATAACTAACAGCAGTGCCCCACAGAAGATTGCAGACACATTCCAGACATACCTATGTGCACTTTTTGTCTGTATTACATTTTCAGAAAAAGTACTTTTATGTTTACTTTGACTTTATTAAGGTTTATAATCATTACAAGAATCAAGACACATTTTGTAACAAAACATGATGAAAAAACAAGGGTCTTGTTGACCCAGACAATACACTTGGCTTGAAAAATCAAATAAAGTATAAGATGACCAAACTGGCATTAGTTGTGGTAACTCCTATTCTCGCGTTAATACTGATCTGTCACGCATGCTATATGGGCACGCTGTGTAGCGGACACCGCCCTGAGAATAAGCCATTTATTTATGAACTCTCCCTGCGACGTATTTGAAGAGTAACGTAACGAGCACTGTACTGCTCGGATCCGTCCTCCTCACCCGACTGCAAGTTAGTGGGGACAGATCCATTGACTTACAGTCAGGTGAGGACGGATCCGGATGCCTGCGGCCATGCGAGCGCAGGGGATCCGAGCACTACAGTGCTCGTTACGAGCACGTTTGCTCAACTCTACTGAAGAGACCCGTATGGGAGCTTGTTATGAAAACTAAGGACAGTGACACTGACTATCTGATTGACGAGCGGGTGAGTAAAATGCAAGTTTATGAAACATCATTTCTTGATATGTACCTTACTCACCCCTATCCCAACTTGTGAAAAGCAGCGCCAACGAGGCATACACAATAAGAGTGGCGTGGCCCTATTCAGCCCTACAGATATAATGAGTACAGATCCCAAAGGGCATACCGCGTTAACTTCAACATTTTGTTGAAACAGTCAAAAACTTAAACAAATTAAATTGAAAAAAAGGGGAAGTCTTCAGAACCACTAATGACCAAGGTTCCGGTGCCAGGCTCGCCCCAACCATGCTCTCCCTCAGAGTCAAAATCCCCAATCACTCTAGCCAGATAAATCTACAATGATCTGAGTAAAGTCTGCAGACTCTAGAAACATCGAAAACGCCCTCCATTTTTTAAGAAAATTGTCTGATTAATCATGGGAAATAGCTATAAGCTCCTCCATGCGAAATATGTGTTTAAGTTCCGCGGCCCATTCACACAGGGTAGAGCATTTTGCTTCCAATGTCGCGGGATCACAGATCTCGCTGCAGTGAGGAAGAATCTTAAAGCACTCTTTTTTGCTTGGGCCAACGTGCCTGGGATCAAAGACAAAAGAGCCACTCTGGGAGTATTGGAGATTCTCTTGCCAGAAAATTCAGTAAACACCCGAAACACCTGAGTCCAAAAGGTTTGTATGATGGGACACGCCCACCATATATGTAGCATGGTTCCTTCTTCACGATTACATCTCCACCAAAGGTTGGATGTAGAAGGAAACATTCTGTGGAGCGTTGTAGGGCAGTAGTACCATCTGGAAAGGATTTTAAAGTTCTTTTCTTTAGCCTGGGCTGCTATAGATAGTTCATGGGAGAACGCACATATCTTGACCACCTCCTCCTGAGTAAATGAGGTCTGTAGGTCCTCTTCCCATTTTTGAATTACTGATGGAAACTAGTATGCTATACATCTGCGACAGTGGTTTGTGCTGAGAGTCGGGTTTTAAAAATAAGTTGTCAAAGTCTGTCAATTTAAGGGCCAGAATCTGCTCTGAAAACTGACGTAAGAAGGATCTTAGTTGAGCATACATAAGCCATTAAGGCTGAGTGGACCAACTCTCCTGAGTAAAAGAGTCAAGGCTTCTGACCTTCGCGTTTGACAAGCTATGACATATTCTAAGACACGAGGACTTATCCCAAATCAAGTATCTGGTTGTTCCCAGGCCGGGGGGAAAGGCTGGGTTTCCCATCAGGGGGGTCATAGGGCCTGGTCTGTTAGATATCTGTGATCTAGCGATCCACTGATCCCAACACATCAAAGCATGTCTAACTAAGTATGGCCAGTCCTCCGACGGTGGCCTGGTGTCCAGGGAAGGAAAAGTACTTTTAGGGCTTGTTCACACGGCCGTTGTGTGACCGTGCCCGAGCTGCGGACCGCAAATTGCGGTCCGCAGTGCATGGGCACCGACTGTGGTTCTTCCACATGCGCATAACGGACCCATTCACTTCAATGAGATCCGCATCCGACTGTCCGCACCGCAAAAACATAGAACAAGTTCTATGTTTTTGCGGTGCGGAGGCACGGACAGAAACACCACGGAAGCACTCCGTAGTGCTTCTGTGGGGTTCCGTTCCTCATTTCAGCACCGCATCTCCGTGATTGAGTACCCATTCAAGAGAATGGGTCCGCGATCCGTGATGCGGAGTTCACATGGCCGGTGCCCATGTATTGCGGACCGGGCGTATGCGGGCCGCAATACGGCCACACAATGGCCGTGTGAACGAGACCTTATTCTGCTGGAAAACAGCTCCCAAGTGCCCAGCTCTGCTACTGCAAGTGTCCAAAGCAAAGCAGACTGAAGAGGGGAGGGCTGCTTTAGCTGCTCATATCTTGGGATTGGTAGCAGACAGAAACATGGTTCTGACCTTCTTTGAAAGCTGACATTCCAGGCTTTCAAATCACAGCATTATATATAGTATATCAGAAGATATAGCTGTTAGAAATCAAGTCAGGAGAGAAAGCTGTTTTTAGTTTCACTTTCAGCTGGGCACTTGGGAGCTGTTTTCCTGGACATGTAATACAGACACAAAGTGCACACAGGTATGTCTGAGATGTGTCTGCAATCTTCTGTGGGGCAGTGCTGTTAGTTATATAGGTGAAAAACAGGTGAAAGACTCCCTTTAATGGTTTTCCATTTTTGGATGTGGTGATACAAATTATCTAAATGTTTTACTGTTTATTTGTAAAATGTGAAAATGGAGGTGATTTGAATTCTTATATCTTGTTGGAGTTTTTTTTTTTTTTAATCATTATTTTTACATTTACTTCCTATGTACATGCGATTCTCTGATCACTTATACCATAGCAGTCTATGGGAGAATCAGTGCACTCCTATCAAGCCATGCCACAGACAGGGACTGATAGGGACGTTGCTGTGGATGGCCTCATTGCCTTCAGAAGGCAACCAAACGGCTCCAGCAATCATATTTTGAGGTGAAGCCAGTCAGTCACCAAGAGCACAATGCTCCCCGTAAATGACTATTCAGATAACATGACTGCAATTGAACATGGCATCTGAGGGGTTAAAAGTTCATGATCAGAGTTGTCTGCGATCATGGACTCCTTCACCGGGAGTACGATGTAAAATGAATTGTAATATTAAACACTAATGTTGACATTAATATTTAATTCCTGATAAACTCCCTTAAAGGCTATGTGCACCTTCAGAGGCAAGTTTTTTATGATGGCATGTTACTCATTTTGTGCTAAATATATTTTTGGAATTTGTCTTTATTAAAAACATTGATCACTCCTGACCCCTTTCCTTTACATCAGTTCTCGTTCCTGGCTCTGTTCTCTTACCGCTCCTTTAATCGCAGCCTCAATGGAAGCTTTCGGCATGTTTCTTTGTCGGCCCTGCTCAACCAGTTGGTACAATTGTGGATTGAAGTCAGGGTTTGGCCCTCCTTCTGCAAGGAGAAGACAGTAAAATGACATTGTGAGCATCTCCACCAGTCCCAGATAATGGAACCCTTAGCCATACCTCTCACTGCCACTTTGATCATCATGGTGAGCTTGGCAAACAGGCGTGCCCTGGCTGCGTCCTTTGGACCCTTAATATGCTTCACTTTGGACCACTTATTATGTCCAGCTGAGGCTATGGCAGATGTATGAAGACTTGACTCCTGAGGGCCCAGACCAGGACAACATAATCTATCCAAGGCTTCCTGACATCCAGAGAGTGACCTCCAGAGACTGCTCCGGTAGGAAGAGCAGAATCTGCCCAATGCTAGAGACATAGTGTCACCACCAGTTCACCCTGCGGACATGGAGGAGAAGGAAGTCAAACACTGCACCACACAGGCCCCCCTGGAACCATGCACGCCAGCTGTGGAGGCCCCCGGAAAAGTGCTATTTAAATGGAATCTGTCAGCAGATTTGTACCTATGAAACCGGCTCACCTGGTACATGTGCACTTGGCAGCTGAAGACATCTGTGTTAGTCCCATGTTCATATGTGCTCACACTGCTGAGAAAAATTATGTTTTAACACATGTAAATTAGCCTCTAGGAGCAACGGGGGCGTTACTGTTACACTTGGAGGCTCCTGTTTCTCTGCAACTGCCACGCCCTCTCCACTTTGATTGACAGGGCTAAGCAGTGTAAACATCATCCCTCCTGGCCCTGTCAAAGTGCAGAGGATGCGGCAGTTGCAGAAAAAGAGGAGCCTCCAAGTGTAACGGCAACGCCCCTGTTGCTCCTAGAGGCTCACTTGCATGTATTAAAACATCATTTTTCTCAGCAATGTGGGCACATATGAACATGAGACCAACACAAATGTCTTCAGCTGCCAATGGATATGTAACAGGTCAGCCAGTGTCATAGGTACAAATCTGCTGACAGATGCCCTTTAAATGAATGTAAGAAATGTAAAGCTTATGATCACAGACTTGAGTTTATTATCTCCTGACAGGTGGTAACACAGATCACTCTCTGCCACCTTTGCCCAAAAGTACACAAAGAAAAAAAATAATTTGTGGCATGCTGGGAGTTGTAGTACCATACCAACTGAAAAACCACGTTTCATTGACACAATAACTGCCCTGGAGTTTTGGATTTCTGAACCAAAACTCCTTCAGTTAAAGGATCTCACCGATCATCTCTTCACACATGTCACAAGGTGACATCAATGCTGGATGAAATGCGATCATGTGACTTCCATAGTGAACATAGGACTAACACTGCTTGTGACCGCACGTGTCAGACACAACACGTGAAATCTAAGTAATGGATGAGCTTCCATATTGTGCTGTGTAATCCCCGGACACACAGGGCACTAACCTCTCAGCCAACATCTTCGTTTGTCCTCTCTCTCCTTGCTGAAAACAGCTGGCGTGCGGGTCACACGGGGGAGGTGTGCAGCCAGTGCACCGGTCCTGCAGGAAACAAGCTCAATGTAGTTTAGTTCCGGTGCGGTAAGTGTAGAGTGGGGATTGGCAAACAGCATTGTAATTTAAGTATTATTTTTCTACATAAAATGCAGACTCTGCCTTCATAACACCTTTGCACTTCCATATGTGTGTGACTTTTTACTATACCTACTTTCTTTTAGAAGTGCTGTCCCAAATGATGGCAAGTGTCCACTAAAGCAGCATACTTGCCTAGGAAAACTGATTATGGCAGGACAATCCTGTAAACCCAACAGAAAAAGAAGAGGCGTTTATGAAAACCCCACCAAAATAGCGTGTTCTGGCTATATTGCTCCCCCTTAGCTTAGGCACAGCAGGTCTCCCCACAGCAACATCCAGTTTGACGTAGGACGTGTGGCTGCTGCAGCCCATAGCTGGCTGCAGAGGAGACATGTCACCCATGCATCATGCGTCATGGGCTGCAGTGGCTATGGATGCTGACGCGGGGAGATGCGAGACCAGCGGCGGCTGAGGGGGAGCGATAGAGCTGAAACACAGTGGTGGGGATCTGGTAAGTATGATTCCCACCGCAGGTTGGGCCATGCCGGGGGAATTGTAGAAAAGGATTCCGGAGTGAATAAACCCTTTAAATGTCACCATTTTGTCAATTGAAATGTTGGTTATGTTATGAGACAGTGAGACTTTACTGCTGTGTAAATCAGGCCTAGGAGTACAGCCATACGGCACAGTTGTGTCATGGTTGCATGCTGCGGTCGAGTACCAAACAGCCATAAGAGAAGTAGTGGCCTCTAATTTAAATAATTAGGGCTGCACTGTTTTGTCAGTCTGCATTGTTAATTTTGGCTGTTCCTGATTTTGGGATAAGTTGTCCAGAAAAAAGAAGAATTCGGGTTGGCAACGCTGGTTCCCACTTGAGCTTCATGTTCGTCAGAGGCAGTGGTATAACTAGACTCCTGTAGGCCCTAGTGTCTGGGGCCCCCCTTTCAATCAGGCAGCGCTGTCTGTGTGGAGATTGATGAAACCTGGTACCATAATGGAGCTCCCATTCTTTTATGTATGTGTTATAGCAGGTGTCTTTACCAGTCACTGCTCTGCTCACCCACTCCAGTGGCTCGGACCCGCAGCTGTGTCTGCCTCCATACAGACTGAGGCCTGTGTCTGCGGTGCCCATCAGAGACGTGCTCCCCTCAGCTCTTAAAGAGTCAGCATGGGTGCACCCTAATCTTCCTCGGCCAATGGCTGACCACCTTGGAGTACCTAAGGCACTTTCCCATGTAGGAAGGTGCCTGAGCAATAGTTTCTATAGTTTCTGCGCCTGAGCATGTGTGCCATAATCTGTCTATTTAGCCCTTTACCGACTTCTGCCTGACTTGACCTCTGTACTGACCCTGAGCTGCCTGACCTGACCTTGTACTGTTCTTGACCATGGTTTTGCCTGATCTCCTGATGCTCCTCATCTGTGTCTATTGACCCCTGTGGGTCACCAGTCACTTCAACAGAGACCACTCCAAGAGGTAGAGATCTGGATGTTCCCTTGTAGCAGAGTCCAGATTCCTGTACAAAAGTTAAAGGGTAAAGACCAGGGGCACTTAGATACTGCCATCAGGAGTAGCCCCAAGCCAAATCTGTTTAAGTAATATGTAGTACCTATGCCATTAATCATACCACTCATGCCTGGAACAGCAGCTCATTCTTAGCTACAGATACATGCACAGGGGTGGCAGCTGTCTGGGACTGTGCATACATACAATAAGTACTCAACATCTTCTACTGGGCACTTAGTGACAGTTATTCTTTATCCTAGGCAGCTATGGAAGCAGGTACCAGTTCTTGATGAATATGACAGGTGTATACAGTCTGTGGATACAGCACTGATCACCAGGTAAACACATTGCATACTTGACATACCTGTACCTGTCGCCTTATGGTGCTTGCTGATTATATGACATGTTCTGTAATGAGACCTGGGTTATGCAATTCCCTTACACTGCGGTATAGATTTCTGGGGTAGATAAAACACAACAACTCTCAACTCCATAGACAACGCAAATAATGACAGAGATGATTAGTGGGAAGGATTGGTTTGTGCATCCTTCTCTGCCTCACCCTCTCTCTATTCATACAGAGCCTCATTACAGTTGCTACCTTTACTACAGAAAAACAGCAGCCGGATATAAAAATGTTAGGTGCATGGCTTCATGTGAATACTTTTTGTTTATCTAATATCTTTTGTGTGTAGAGCAGTGAAAGGGTTAATACAAACATCCAACACTGCTAGTAGTTAAGGAGTTAATGCCAGCGTACCAGGTGGGAAACTGTATTGAAGAGGTCAGTATCAAATTTCGTATGGTCTTGGGCAGGAAAGGGGTTAATGTCAGGATACCTGATGATCTTGGGCAATAATGTATTAATATCAGCATCCCTAGTGGTCTAGGGCAGTAAGGATCTAATGGCAGTAACTGTTGTGGCCAAAGGCAGTAAGAGACTTCCAAAACTGATTGTCTATCCTTAGGTTAATGGGGTATTCCCATCACAGACAATGGGGGCATATCGCAAGGAAATGCCCCCAATGTCTGATAGGTGCGGGTTCCACCTCTGCCGAAAACGGAGCAGGGAGAGTGGTGGCCGCCAAGCGTTAGACTCTCTGCACCCCTGACGATCAGCTGTTTGAAAGAGCCAAGGCACTGCAGAGAGAGCCGCTGCCTCTTCATTGTTTAATTTGGTTCTCACTACTGAGTTCGATACTTTTAGTAGTGGCGCAGCAGGGTAGTGCACCTTTGTCCCACTCACTTGAAAAACTAAGGAAGGAAGCAAGAAATATGCCCATACAACTGCACCTCATTGACAAAGTTATAAAATAAGCAATTTTATTTCACAATATTCAAACACCAACTAGACACAGACTAGGCATTAAAGATAGTCAATGTCACGTAAACATTGTGTAACGTCCTGACTCATACAGTCAAAAGACTTCCTTCTTGAGGATGACCAAATTGCATACATTACAGACAGTTTCGTCTATATTAAGCATGCATAAACAGATAACTTAAGCAAAGCTGGCCCCCCTCTAAAAAAATCCATACAATATAACAAATTGTAATTCCCAAATAATATAGCATCAACAAAGTTAAGTTGCTCATGCAATTTTAAAAAGTAGCAAATACTTACAAAAGGGAAAAGAAACTACCTGTGCCCTCCCATGGCCTAGACCGCCAGGGATGCTTACATTATCCCCTCATTATCAGTATTCTGCAGTACTCACCAATGTCCAGACTGTAAACTGTACAGGCTACAGTGATCCCTTTAAAAAGCTAATTAATGTGGGTGCCAAGGGTCATATCACCAGCAGTCTAATATTGATGGCCTAAAGATAAGGTGTGAAGCATGGTGGCTCAGTGGTTAGCGCTGGTGCCTTGCAGCGTTGGTTTCCTGGGTTCAAATCTGACCAAGGACAACATCTGGACATCTGCATGGAGTTTGTATGTTCTCCCCATGTTTGCGTGGGTTTCCCACACTCCAAACTCCCCCATTGGGGGCAGTTGGATGCTAATGTCTGTATAAGTGCAGAAAGTAAAAAAAAAATAAGGTGTATAGGTGATTATAATAAATAAGGTAGCAATTTTAAAAGCCTGCATAACCTGTTTAGTTCCAGAATCCTTGGAGGTGTAGGGGAGTTAGGGGTTAAAGCCATGATCCCTGGGGATCAAGGACAGTAAGGGGTTAATCTTTGGTGGTCTAGTGTGGTGAAGTTAATAATACCTGGAGCTTAATGGATTACTCGCCTCCAAATAACTGCTGGCTGAACGTTTGTTCAGTGGACAGCCATCTTTTCCGAATTCCCCATACAGTACATATGTATGCTCAGGTCAGCTTCTGAATAGAGAGAGGGGAGAAAGCTGCTCCAGACTCTCCTTGCAAACAAAAGAATTGAGCATGTTTAAATCCAATTGCCTGACCCATCAGTTGGTTCTGCTGAAATCTGTGGGTTCAGCTGATAATAAAGGGGTTATCCGACATCTAAAATATCCCCCTCAATGCCCTGGCCCCTTGTATGGATTATACTTACCTCCTCCACCTGCTGATACTTACCTGCGTTGCTCCGGATCCCTGCACGGCCGCCGTTGCATCTCCCCATCGGATCAAAACATCCAGCGAAGGGGGGGAGCAGCAAATAGCAGGCTGATGGTGACCTCCCTCAAGGGGGCTTGGAGATTCAGCGGCGGCCATGCAGGGAGCCACGTGGATGCCGGGAACCAGGGAATTATAATCCATACAAGGGGCCCGGGCATTGAGGGGGATATTTTAGAAATCAGATAACCCCTTTAATCTAATGTGCATGGCCAGCTATAATGTTTAGCATTTGGTTCAGAGATCGGGCTGGACTGTAGATGGGAATAGTGGTACAGCTGCTAGGCTGCATCACTATTTGGGTTATTTAATGCACTGTATATGCTATTAGTTCATATTAAAGGGGTTGCCTCATCTTAGACATTGGAGCCATATTGCTAGGATAAGCCACCAATGTCAGATAGTTGCGGGTCCCACCTCTGGGACCCAGACCTAGCTCTATAACGGAGCTCCCAAAGTGAAGGAGAGCACACTGTTCATGCACAGCCACCCCCTATTAATTTCTAAGGGAGTGCCGAAGATAGCCAGATGACGTGCTTGATATGAATGGGGTGCACACAGCGCAAGCGCAGCCACCGTTCTGTTCACTTCTATGGAACTGCCGGAAATAGCAGAGCCAGTGCTCTACAATGGAGCTCACCAGGAATGTGAGGCCACCCTCCATTCATTTCTATGGAAGTACAGACAACAGACAGTTCCATAGAAGTGAATGGAGGTCGGCCAAGCTTGCGAAGGTTCAAATTATAATGCAGTTCTATGCTGGAAAAAAGGGTTGAACTTTCTAGATAATCAGACCACAGATTCAATAACATTTATTATTATGTATATACAGTATATATGTATTCTTTTAGCATAATAAATACAATATCACATAGAATGAATTTCATTATACAAAAAATATCATTGTAAAGACTTATATACAGAATCTCAATGTAGACATTAGAAATATATATATTTTAAAGATGTCTTCCGAATGTATCACATTCTTGCTTCAGTCAGGTCATAGTATTCTGAAAGAACAGGAAACAGATGTCAGATAAGTGGGTGTCCTGTGTCTTGTCTCCCCTCACGGTATTTAATGTAAATTTATATAGTTTCATAATTGACCTAATTTACCTGAAGCTGGAGGGATGTCTGCTCCTACTGTGCTGGTGGCACTCAGGGGTGGAGGTGGCGGCACTGCCCGTCTGTAAGGACATATTGTAATTTATTACATCACCAGATTTTGTATTCTACGGATATTCTCTACAGTGCATCAATTAAAAAGGGGGTCAGATATTCAAGCACAGGAGTCACTTGAAGCTAGGCATAATCTGTAACATAGCGTAATATCTACCTTGTACCATTTGTGTCATGGGTCTTATATGGTAGACGGGCAGTGTCGGACTGGGATGCCTAGGGCGCACCAGTCAAATGTATTCTGGGGGCCCACTGTACAGCGACATGCAAATATTATCTGCCTACACAGAAGCAGACAGCAATAAGACGCTACAAGATGATGATTATGGGGGTCTCTGCAGCAACTTCAAAAGGTGGGACGCAGGGCAGAGAAGATACTGGCTGGCCTGCCTCTATTCCTAGAGGTCATCTTAACCTTCCAATGCGTCTATAACAATAAACTGGATAGTCTACCCAGTTTTTTATATTGATATAGCTTATTTCAGATGCTGTGCTGGTGGACTGGGGGCCCATCTTTCTCAGGGGCCCACCGGGGCCAGTCCGAGCCTTTAGACAGGCCTTTTGGTCCTCTCAGGCAATAAGCCTAAGTGCATCCTCTACCTCTTGCACCTTACAGGGAAATTTTCCGGTGGGCTGATGCTCAGGGGGCCACCTGGGCCCTACTCATGGCCGGCCAGTGGAAGTTTTTGTGGATGTATTTTGTGATGGATTGTGGTATTTGGATCTGTTGGAGTGGTATAATGTTCCACAATATGGTATTGCTGGCCCTGCCCTCCATCAATTTGGAGCGAACTACAAAGCAGGGTAGGGGCAGATTGGGAATGTACTTCACCGGGAAAGGTCCTGGGGGCCGACTGCCCATTTACTATGCAGTGGGCCGTCTGCCTTCTACTAGTTTGGCCCTGCCTACAACATGGGGCCACTTGAATATTATTTTCCAGGACCACTTTGAATTCCCAATCCGCCCCTGAAGCACGGCCACTTTTAGTATTTTTTCCAGGGCCACTTAAAAGTTCCTATTCCGCCCCTGCCTATAGCTAAACCACTGCCCTCAAGTAACATCAGGAAGGCTATAAATTGTGTCCTTGGTGACTGTGAGAAGCATTATACATTGCCTGATGAGTCGGTGATGACCTTGTGTTTATACACATCAGGCAATTTCAACTGCAGTATAAAGAACAGGGGATGATTCCAGAATAGCACATGTTCACTTTCATTATGAAAGGTAATATTCAGATCTGAATGAAGACTAACAGGCCTTTATATGATTTATCATTTACAAGCAAGCTAGTATCTCACTCTAGGTTGCGTGCGGGTGAAACAGGCTGTGTGTCTTGATTGATGTGTCTGACGGTTGGCTCGCGGTGAGGTACAGGCGCCATAGGAGGTAGTGTGGGATATGTTGGGTATGCTGGATAGCTGGCTGGGTATGACTCATAATGATGGTGGTAGACTGTTGGTTCATCATCTTCAATTTCTACTGGCATGATACTTGGCTATAATGAAAAGAGAAGAAATTAAATCACTAACATTTTTAAAAAGTTTTCGCTCCGTCATACCTAGGAGTGCGTACGCACCGGATCTCAGCGCTAGACCAGTGAGTCTAGCGCTGTCAATCAAATGGATGGGGGGCGTTTTTATTACATACAGGGCGGCACTAACAGGCAGGAGGGCGTCGGAGATGCGGTGCTCAGAAGCAATAAGCACACCTCTGAGTGCTCCATTTGCTCATTAGCATATTTTTAAAAGTGGATTTTACAGTGTGAGCGGACCGGAAATAAGAGAAATAAAGGTATGTTTGTGATTAGCGTTTGGAGCCCTACCTCACTATATATCTAGCATGGTATACTTGAAACAGGTGACAGAGCCTCTTTAAAGTAAATACTAAGTAGAATAGGGGGCTCTTGATGTACCTTTCCTTCTGATTCTAAAGCCCTCTATTTCTTTACATCTATATGTGTTCCTAAGAAAGCTGGGTGACAATCAATAAGACCACTGCTACAACTCAGTTGTCACCCGAAATGAAAATCTGATTGTGCAGTCATACATTGTCCACACCAGATGACACTTACCATGGGGGTAGGTGGCGTAGAACCATAGCCAAAACTGGAAAGAGCCGCCATTGTCATGTTGTTCATTATAACCTGATGCATTTGGGCGTTCTGGATCATCATCAGCTCTATCAAATCTATAAAAGATAAACGAGTCTGAAGACAAACAAGCGACAGAGAGAGAAACTGTATGGTCACCAGGAACGAGGGGGATGGCCGAATCTGGCTGCTCTTATCCCACTTCATCAGGGGTTATGCACTTGTGCAGGGCTCCTCCCAGTGGTGTACATAGAAAAGTAAGGGCCCCATAGCAAGGATCAAACCAGGCCTCCCACACAGGATAGAAAGGTTTCCGCCTAAACCCCTTTTAATGACCCTTGGGACATTTTTTCCACTGCCTTGTTTGACAAAAGTTGTTCCTCTAGAGCAGGGGTCGGGAACCTATGGCTTGCGAGCCAGATATGGCTCTTTTGATGGCCGTATCTGGCTCGCAGACAGGGCTCCTACCTGTCAGTGGCGTCAGGTGCGGCGCGGCCCTGCAGAGGGAGATGAGCGCTTCCATTATGGAAGCGCTCATCTCCATAGTCATCTGTATCGCCGTCCTCAGGACGGCGATACAGATGACTGTATTGTACTGGGGCAGGGGAGGGAGAGGTGTCTCCCCTGCCCGTTCCTCTGATAGGCTGCAGGCACTGGGCCTGCAGCCTATCAGAGGCCGGCTCAGGCGGCGCGATGACGTCATCGCGCCGCCTGAGCCGTACAGCGCGGGACACAGGCCAGAAGAGGCCTGCATCGCATCGCTGCTGGAGGTAAGTATAAGTGTTAATTTTTTTTTTATTATTTTACTGGCACATGGGGGCTTTGGGGGCATTTTACTGGCACATGGGGGCACTGGGGGCATTTTTACTGGCACATGGGGGCACTGTGGGCATTTTACTGGCACTGGGGGCATTTTTACTGGCACATGGGGGCACTGGGGGCATTTTTACTGGCACATGGGGGCACTGTGGGCATTTTACTGGCACTGGGGGCATTTTTACTGGCACATGGGGCACTGGGGGCATTTTTACTGGCACTGGGGGCATTTTTACTGGCACATGGGGGCACTGGGGGCATTTTTACTGGCACATGGGGGCACTGGGGGCATTTTTACTGGCACATGGGGCACTGGGGGCATTTTTACTGGTACTGGGGGCATTTTTACTGGCACATGGGGGCACTGGGGGCATTTTTACTGGCACTGGGGGCATTTTTACTGGCACATGGGGGCACTGGGGGCATTTTTACTGGCACATGGGGCACTGGGGGCATTTTTACTGGTACTGGTGGCATTTTTACTGACATGGGGCACTGGGGGCATTTTTACTGGCACAAGGGGGCACTGGGGGCATTATTACAGTCACTGGGGCCATTTTTACTGGTATGGGGGGCATTTTCTGGCACATGGGGGCACTGGGGCATTTCTTACTGGCACAAGGGGGCACTGGGGGCATTATTACAGGCACTGGGGCCATTTTTACTGGTATGGGGGGCATTTTTCTGGCACATGGGGGCACTGGGGCATTTCTTACTGGCACATGATTTTGGGGGGGAATCAATGGGGGGAACTTCTGGCGCATTATTGGGGCATTTCTTACTGGCACATAATCTGTGTGGTACTAGTGGCACAGTACTGGGGGTGGTAGGATGATTTGTCCAGACGATGGGAGGATGATGGAAAAGTAGTAAACTAAGATTTTTTTCTGTCAAACTGCAGACATGAGAAATGGCTGAAAAATGGCGTCTGGTCTGAAAGGAGAAGATGAGGAAAGAGAAGATGTACATCCGAGGAGACGTCACTGGATGTACGAGGTATGGGGCGCTGTATTATACTGGATGTAAGAGGTATGAGGCGCTGTATTAGGCGGGGGGGGGGGGGCAGGGGCAGGGGCCCAAGCTGAACTCTTGCACCAGGGCCCATGAGCCTTTAGCTACGCCCCTGCTACCTGTCTATGGGAAGGATGCATGCACCGCGCTCCATCAGGCCGCGGTGCACGCTGATATTGGTAGTTCTTTGATGGCCTGATAAGCATTGGCGGCAGTGGTGAGCGGCAGGGAGCATGGACTACATTTCCCATAACTCCCTGCATAGCCGCGCCGTCTGCAAGCACGCACCTGCGTCCCCTAGTGAAGCGGCATCTGCCTCCTCCCTTGTGTCTCCCTTGGATGTTCCAGAAACCCCTGGCTGTGCTGCTGCTTTGAAGGTGAACATTATAACATGGAAATTGTTACACAGCCTCTTGGTCAGCAGCAGTGAGCTGCATCAATAAAGGGGCTGTGTAATACAGTGTGTCCCACCAACCCCCCCTTCCCACTTCACCCCTGAAAATAATCCCACATAATCCATTATATAGCCCCCCCCCAAAAAAAAAAAAAATATATGGCCTTAAAAAACATCTGCCACCCATATTACACCAATGCCAGCTTCCAGTCATGCGCAGGAAAAAGAAGAAGCCAGACTGCTGGACTGATGTCATGCATCGCAAGCTCACAATGTAAGTTATTTATTTAATTTTTTTACTGCTAATTACCATTGTTTCAGTCCAGTTGTGGCTTTATACAGCAGGGAGGAGCATTCCTTGCTGTACTAAGTGAACATTGGAGCGATTGATCTGTCAATGGCCCTTTAAACATTTTGTACGGCTCTCGCGGAATTATATTTCAAAATATGTGGCGTTTACGGCTCTCTTAGCCAAAAAGGTTCCTGACCCCTGCTCTAGAGGGTAGAGTCCTGACCAAGTTTTCACCCCCAGTAGAAGAGGAGATGATCCCAACTGGCCCCCCCCCTTGCCCTGGGCCCCATAGCAGTCACATGGTCTGCCGCTATGGTAGTTACACCCCTGGCTCCACCTCTTTAAAGAGGTCTTGAGTTAAAAAATAAATTGCAAAAAGACATGGTAAGACAATTGTGCTAATAATTCTCTTTGGTCCAGCGCCGCCATGCGTATTATACAGGATGTCAGAGCTACATTGATGGGGAACATCAAAGTGGTGGCATTGGACCTTGAGGTGTTCGGAATGGTAAGTATAGTTTTTTTTCCAGCATTTTAATACCTTGTCTGTTACAAATAGAACCCTTTTAAGGCTCACATCTGTCTTTCACAAAGGGATCAGAATGGAGCAGATGACCAAGGGTTAAGGTGGCCTTATATATTAGACAAAAGCAGGTTGATGGGTAAGGCAACTATACTCCTCACACAATGAGGCAATTATCAGGTACATTATTAATCCTGATAATTGGCTGGGCATTGGATCATGTAAAATAGCCTTGAGAATAGGTCTTGAATATATGATTGTTGTCTAACTCCCAGCGCCTCCACAGATAAGCTGTTTTAAGGGGCTAAAGCACTTGGATGAGCTTTACAGGAATAGGTGGCTGCGCTCACCCAAGCACTGCAGTCTCTTAAATCAGCTGATCTGCAGGAGTGCCAAGAGTTGGACCCTCAATGATTTGATATTAGTGACCTATCTTCAGGATAGTCCCAGACAACCCCTTTATATTGTCCATACATTTTCAATGATATCTGGTGATAGACAATTGATCTTTCTAGGAATGTCCTTTCATGGCAAGATCAATTATGCACTAGCAGCTATCAGATGAAAATTAACAAACAACAAACAAAAACAACTAGCCTCTTTCCAGACAATCACAACTTGGCCACTGGTCAACTAAACAACTGATCACCAGACAAACAACGTTTTGGTTAAAATGATCACAGATCAACTTTAGACTAATGTGTGTGACCACCATCAGGTTAGTTTGTCTGACCACCTTTATACCAGTGTGTTTGACCTCCTTTAGACTAGTATGTATGATGTCCTTCAGATTAGTGTGTATGAACACCATAGACCAGGGATCAGAAACCTTCGGCACTCCAACTGTTGTGAAACTACAATTCCCAGCATGCTCCACTCATTTCTATGAGGTTTCTTAGAAGAGCAGAGCAAGCATGCATGCTGAGAGTTGTAGTTTCACAACAGCTGAAGTGCCAGAGGTTGCCTTCCCCTGCCATAGAGTAATGTGTATGACATCCTTTGTGTGCTTGGCTATCTTTAGAATAATCTGTATTACCACCCTTTGAATAATGTGTATGACCACCTTTATAGTAATGATGTTAGTATTATCCAATACATTCTAGAACTGTAAGGGTTACAAAGCATCATAAGTGACCCCGTCAGTGCCAGGAGTTCAGGCCAGGGGCTGCGATGCGGAAGACGTGCGTGTCACATACTCGTCTGCAAGGGGCCTTAGACTAGCGTGCATGGCCATATGTAGAATAATGTGTGTGTACTCATTGTAACTGATGTCAGGAGACGTTATTATTCAGATCACCTCTTACCTTCTTTAGCACGGCCATATCGGATCGGATGAGATAGAGGAGGAGTAAAATCTGTTGGAAGTTGCTGGATGATTGTTGGCTGTTGAGAAACCTAAGGAGAAAACACAAAGACAGAGTCAGACTGTGCAGGGGCGTAGCTTGGGCCCTCCTTCCCTTAGTGCTCTGTGTGTCTTCTTATGCGGCACAAGGGTCTTTGGGCCCCTTCAGGCTCCTGGGCCGGTAGCGACTGCTACCTCTGCACCCCCTATAGCTACGCCACTGAGCCTGTGGATTTATTACATAATTGGAGCAAACTTATAGAAAAAAATAACATGAACCGTGACATAATATCTCAGAGCACTGATTTATTGTCTTGGGGCTCTGAAATTAGATTGTCAGTATCCCATTTAGCAGAGCATTGAAGCCTTTGCAGGGGCTTCCTATGGGTCAGGTGGGAAAAGACAATCAGGAACAGCAGAAGCAGGTAACAGCATGCTGCTGCTTACGGCCAGGAAATGTGTGGGATAAATATATAAAAAATCTAAATACCCCCCTCTTGTGGTCAGGGAAAAAGTTAATAGAGAATGGACAGACAGAATCATGTGCAGGTACACAGAAAAAGGGGAGAGGGACAACCTCAACCTAGGCCCCAATCTCAGGTGCTACCTCCATAGCTCCTTGCTGAAAATGTTTGTATAACCAGCACTCTCCACACATTCCTGAAGGAGTATCTATAAGGGGCACAGAGGCAGCAGTTTTACCAGAACCACGTAAAACATAAATGACACATTGTAGGTGAGGGTACCCTGTTACAGATTTACATTGGTGCCAATGAATCAACGCTTTTCATGAAAATTCCCATCCCATAGCAACATTTGTATACCGGACTGTGGACTTACCGCAGGAGGGATAATCTGTATTCCAGCATTGGTATAGTATGGGGTATCCGCAGGCCAAGACGGAAACATAGTGACCACAGGGACAAGCCACCGAGGCACAGGGCTAGGAGCAGGAGGTCAGTGCTGTGTGAGGATAGTCCAGAGCAAATGAGAAGCACTGGGCAGACTGGGAGAGGCTGGAGCTCCCTGCAAGTGGTTACTGTGGAGACGTGTGTACACAATGCAGCAAGTCCTGAGTACTCGGCTTACACTGCACACGTCTCCACTGAACATCCCGCAGTCGTCCTGTTTAAAACATTTGTGGTCATTTACTAAGTGTGCCACGCCACTTATTGGCATTAAAGAGTTGCAAGACCTCATTTTGAAACTTTATTTTAACACCTGTGCGACAATATTTAATTTCATAGGCTTTTTTTTTTTTTTTTTTTATAATTGTATGTTTATTGAATTTCCACAACAATACAGAAGATAATTCACAGAAGGGAACTCACAGGTCCATGAATGATACATATCCAGATCAATACAAAGTAATGGAACATAGTCATCATGTTCATAACATAATAAACCTCACCAAGCAGTAGAAGAAACTTGGATAATGGCGTGGAATTATTTTTTGGTATATAATAAAACAAGTACCACAAACACAAAGGACACACAACAAGTGGACACGGACAGCAAGGGGAAGGGGAAGGGGGGGGGAGGCAATGAGCAGCATGGGGGTCAGACAGCACCCGTCTGGTGCGCCAGCCAATAGTCATCCCACACATCCCATACAGCGTAAAACTGTTCCGCCTTATCTAGGTAGAGTGCAGTAGAGTACTCCATGGTGCGGATCTCCACCACCCTAGCGTACAAGTCCGAGAAAACCGGTGAACTAGTTTGCTTCCAAAACCTCGGAATCAGGCATCGAGCAGCTGTTAGAATCTGGGATATTAGCTTGCGAGTATGGGCTCTAAGTGTGTTAGGGAAGATGTTTAATAGAAATATGATAGGATCCGTGGGGAAGACACAATTGAAGATATCCTTAAGCAGAGTATTAACTGTATTCCAGAACGGTTGTATATTAGGACACTCCCAGAAAATGTGATATAGGGTCCCAAACCTAGAGTGGCACCGCCAACATCTATCGGATACCGATGGAAATATCCTATGTAGGAGAGCGGGGGTATGATACCAATGCATCAGGATCTTATAATAATTCTCCTGTGCAAGGACAGACATAGAAGATTTAGCCGCTCTTCTCCATATGAGTCTCCAGGTGGAGTCTGGAAGCACTCTGCCCAAGTATTCCTCCCACTGCGTCATATACGAGTGTCTAGTCAGCCTATCCGGATGAGGAGTAACCAATATGGAGTATATCCCAGAAATGAGGCCTTTAGTATGAACCCCCGCTCTACAGATACGTTCAAAAGCTGTAGGGAGGGAAACAGAGAGCCCTGAAAATGTGGTTTGTGCAAAGTGTCGAAGCTTTAAATAAAAGAAAGCAGCCTCTGACGGTAGGTTGTATTTTGATTGTAGAGCGGAGAAAGGTAGTAGTTCCCTAGAGTATGGATCCACTATATCCGCAAATTGAAAGACCTTAGCTCTAAACCACACTTTCGTAGCTGCTCCTGAAAGACTGGATGGGAGCGAGGGGTGATAAAGAAAGGAGGTCATTGCTGAGTCACGAGATGCCAAGGGGAATTTAGCACTACATGCGCGCCATATCACTCTAGTACATCTCATAGGACCCAGCAATTCCTTGTCCTGAACCGATGAACAGGGACCCGCCCACAGTAATGAGTTAGGATGGACCGGAGCTAACCATAACCTTTCAATCTGCATCCAAATAGAAAAAGGATGCAAAGAGGCCCAGGCCGGTATAGAACGCAGTTGGGCCGCCCAATAATATTTAAGGAGGTCCGGCGCTCCCAATCCACCCTGATCTCTGCTAGTCAATAGGACAGACCTAGGAATTCTATGCCTTTTGTGAGCCCAGATAAATTTAAGGATATGCGATTGAAAGGACCGGAGGTCACCCATGTGGATCGAGATGGGCAGCACCTCAAAAAGGTACAATATCTTTGGCAATATAGTCATCTTTACGGCCGCAATACGCCCTAACAGGGAGAGTGGCAACGATTGCCATTTGGATAGGAGCAATTTCAACTCAGTGTAAAGAGGAGGAAAGTTATGTTTATAGAGATCCACGTATTTCGGAGAGATGTTGATCCCCAAATACCGCAGAGCGTCAGTCTTCCAATGGAAGTGATGGTTAGTCCTCAAGAGGGCAAGGCGAGAATCAGGGATATTAACAGGCAGCGCTTCTGTTTTTGTTGTGTTTATTTTATAACCTGATAGATGGCCGTACTCTCGCAAGACCGCTTGGAGATTAGGAAGAGACACATGTAGATCTGAAAGGGTTAGAAGGACATCGTCCGCATAAAGAGACAATTTAAACTCCCTATCCTTCACTTTGACCCCTCTGATGTCCGGGTGGTCACGAATTCTCGCCGCCAGAGGTTCAATACAAAGCGCGAATAAAAGTGGGGACAAGGGGCAGCCCTGTCGCGTCCCATTAGAGATGCGAATCAGGCTCGAATTAGAATGAGGGAGTTTAACTGTCGCTGAGGGTGAGGAGTAAAGCCCCCTAATAGCCTGTAAAAATGTCCCATCAAAGCCAAAGGCCCGAAGGGTGGCAAATAGAAAAGGCCAACCAAGACGATCAAACGCCTTCTCCGCGTCCAAGCTAAGGAGCAATGTCTCCTCACCTGAGCGAGCAACCACCTCTAATAAATCAATTGTGCGCCTGGTGTTGTCACTCCCCTGACGGCAAGGGACGAAACCCACCTGGTCCTTATGTATTAGGGAGGGGAGAAACCTGTTCAGGCGATTCGCCAGGATTTTAGAGTAAATTTTAAGGTCAGAATTTAACAAGGCAATCGGCCTGTAATTCTGCCGCTCTAGAGGGTCCTTCCCCGGTTTAGGTATCAGGGTCAGAAAAGACTGGGTCATAGCTGGAGGAACAACCCTTCCGGACAAGAAACCATTAAAGAGCGACTGCATATGAGGAAGCAGCAGATCTTGAAACGTTTTGTAGTATTTATAAGTGAACCCATCAGGGCCAGGGGACTTTGCATCAGGGAGATGTTTAATCACCTCCTGTATTTCCTCAGGAACAATCGGCTCATTAAGGTCAGCCCTGTCCGAGGGTGTAAGGGTAGGGAGGCGACAGGACTGTAGATATGTGTCCAGCAACCGGTCTCTATCTCGGGGATTTGTGGGTAGGTCACTAGATAAATTATACAAGTCCGTATAATAAGAGAAAAAACGATCTGCTATCTCTTTAGGGTCATATGTCACCGAGCCATCCGCTCTCTTAATAGCGCCTGGGCCTGACCGAAGGGAAGACTGCCTTAATTGCTTAGCTAACAATGAGTGAGGTTTATTACCCCAAGCGTAGTACCGTTGACGGGTGAACAGCAGCATCTTGTCCACCCTAATATGTGCTATCCTGTTCAATTGGGCTCTGACATCTACAATCTGCTTGAGAGTAGGAACCGAGGGGTGGGCGCCCATACGGTCCTCCAATCTGCTCAGACGGGACCTCAGGGTCCTGGCAATTTCCTGTGAGTCTTTCTTTAACCGAGAACCCAAAGCAATACAGTGGCCTCTCATGACCGCTTTGTGTGCCTCCCATAAAGAGCCAGGGTTTTCAACTGAACCCGTATTAATGTCAAAATATTGCTTAAGGCAATCTCGCAATTCAGTGCGTGGCACAGTATTTTTAAGAAGGGAGTCGTTAAGACGCCAGTGACAATTACGAACACGTCCAGCCTCCCCACCCAGAGAGACCCTCACAGGGGCATGATCAGACCAGGTGATAGTCCCTAAGTCCGCTCCTTGTAGGAGCCGTAATGCGGAGATGGTGCCCAGGAAATAATCAATGCGGGTATGGGTCCCATGCGGCGCGGAGTAAAAGGAGAAGGACCTGTCAGTCGGGTTAGCAATTCTCCATAAATCATATAGTGAATACCGTCGCACCAAGCGCCGAAAGTCCCTCGCTAGCCTCTGTTGAGATGGGTGTAATGATTTCCCCGGTAAGGCTAACCTATCCATGTTGTCAGAAAAAAGGACGTTAAAGTCTCCCCCTATCAGTGTTACAGGATCCGAGCGTTTGAAAACTTTGGCCAGGGTTCTACTTAAAAAATTAATTTGGGACATATTAGGGGCATATACATTACAAAGAGTGATAGGAAGACCTTGAAGTGTACCTCTCAGTATAATGTATCTGCCCTGTGGATCCAACACAAAAGAGTTCACTATGAGCGGACAATGCACAGAGATAAGAATTGCAACTCCAGCTTTACGGCGGGAGTGACAAGCTGTGTAGATCCCAGGATATAAGTGAGAAAGGAACTTAAAGGAAGAGTTATCTTCTAGGTGGGTTTCTTGTAAGAAAACCACGTCCGCTTTCAAGGACTTCAATTCCAGCAATAGGAGTTTCCTCTTCGCATTGGAATTAAGTCCCTTGACATTCAATGTTACATAGCTTGCCATGATAAAGGAAGTGGAGGAAGCAACAATAGTATAGCAAACTCACCAATCTTCAGGGAGGAAAGCAACTGAAACACACCATGGAGGACACCCCTTCGGAAAATCAGAGACTCGAACACATACAGGTGGGTCCTTTGATCAGCAGAGCCAAGGATCCGGTCATCCGTGGAATCACATATAAGGCGGAAGACAAAAGGAGGGGGAAGACAAGACAACAAGAACACATATGCAACCGTCATAAGCAAACAGAATGCAACAATATTCCAGGGGGTAAACACCCTGATGGAGGCCAAGGAAAGAGCCTCCCTAGTAGAGACAGTGTCAGAGGTAGACTGAACGATTTCCAACCCAATACGCTGTAAAGGGAAAAGGAACCACATAAAGTGCAACACGAACCAGAGTAAGTAAACAGCGGTAATCAAGTCATACGGGATAAACCCATTTAACGGCATCTAAGCATATTGCTGAGACAAAAAGAAACCTAAGGGGGGGGGACCGCAATTCCCCAAGAGCTCTAAAACCAAATAACAGCCCCAGCAATCAAAGACTAGACTTCAGGTCTATTAGTAAACAGGGAACCCGAACAGGTCTTTCCAATGGGAGGGAGGCAGACATAATAGCTCAACCTGCCGGTCGTTGACTTGCAGAAGGTGGGGCTAGTCGCGGCGGGGTCGGGTTCCCAGATTGCCCAGCAGGCTGACCCGCTCTCCTCTTGCGGGTGACGGGGGTCCAAACCCGCAAGGGCGGTGGCTCAGGCGCATCCAGTTCCCAGTCCTCCAAGTTAGGAGACGGAATATCCAGTGCCTCACAGAAGAGCGGAAGATCTACAAAGGAACGGAGTGTCGCCGTCCTACCCTGATGTCTGGCGGAGAGGGAGAACGGGAAGCCCCAGCGGTATGGAATCTGTCTATCCCGCAGGACCGTGAGGAGCGGTTGTAAATGCCGCCTCTTTTGCAGTGTAATCCAGGATAAGTCCGGGAAGAGCTGAACAGGAGCTCCATCAAACTCAAAGTTGCGGAGGTTCCGCGCCTTAGTCATTATCGCCTCCTTCACTGAGAAGTCATGAACACAACAGATCACATCCCGTGGACGGGACGGGGGGCCTTTAGGTTTCAGAGCTCGGTGGGCCCGATCCAGTTTGATCTTGTGTGACTGTGGTTCCCCCAGTATAAGGTTAAAGATAGCTTCCAGAGTGGCAAAAAGATCCTCCTCTCCCGTGGCTTCAGGCAGACCTCTCACCCGGATATTATTTCTACGTCCTCTATTGTCCAGGTCTTCTAAATGCCGGCCCATCTCTCTAATAACGGAGTGTTGGGTATGCAGAGAAGCATGCAATGTGGTAATGTAACCCCTGGTGTCATCATGGGCCCCTTCCAGAGCGTCCACCCGGTCTGCAATATGTTTGATGTCAGCTCTAACCAGAGCGATTTCAGCCCTGCAGACACCCGTGACCTCAGCTATTAACACTTTGAAGTCCTCTTTAGTGGGAAACTGAGTAAGATAGGATTCCCAGTGGTGTGGTAGAGGAGGCAGAGGTGCGGGTGCCCCAAAGGTAGAAGCAATGGAGAGGGATCGTGGGGCCTCTCTATCAGAGGTAATGGTGCACCCCTCAGGTCCCCCCATAGGAAGGCAGAGGCTGTTCTCAGGGTCCGTGTGCCATGTAGAGGCAAGAGGGGACCGGCCTGCGATCTCTGAAGAAGCAGATGATCCAGGGGAGGAGGATAGAGGTGGTGAGGTGATACCTGCATGCTGTGGGGAAGCGCCAGCCGCGTGGCGCGCGGGCGCCATCTTGGATCCACCGAGGGATGAAGAAGGATCTGGGCCCATCGTCTGTGCACATCCAGGAGGGTCTGTGGAGTGAGTGGTGGTGCCCGGCTGTAAGGACGGAGGAGAAGCAGGCAGTGAGGTGAGGTCCGTTTCCTCTCTGTGCCCCGTGCGCCCGCCTCGCCGAGCGGGCGGGAGAGAAGAATGGCGGGGAGTTCCTGCAGCAGCCATGCGCCGGCTACCAGCGCCGGGCCGGGGACCACGATCCCAGCAGTCCTCCAGAGTGCGGGCAGGTGAGGGGGAACGGGGGGGCTTGGGTGAGCCCTTGGAGCTAGATTTCTTCCCCATAGGTCGTCTCAGGCGGGTATAGCTAGCCTTTATAGCGAGGCTCTGGCAGGAGCAGTGAGATTAGGCAGCCATCGCAGCCAGCGTCCGGACACGCCCCTCTCATAGGCTTTTTTAACACCTTCCTCGTCTCTTGGGAGTGGCAGGGGCCAGGGCCGGGAGTTTGGCCTCAGGGAATTTACTATCTTTTATGCCTGGAAACAGGCGAAAAAGGAAGAGTGAAAACTACTACAGTCATGGGCTGAAGTGGTTTTCACTGCAGGTGCATGGACTGCCGGAGGCACACCTAATTTAGGGCTCATGCCGTGTTTTGCGGTCCACAAATTGCGGATATGCAAAACACGGATGCCGCCCATGTGCCTTCTGCAATTTGCGGAACAGAACGGACACCCATTATAGAGATGCCTAGTCTTGTCCGCAAAAAGGACAGGAATAGGACATGATGTATAATTTTTGCAGGGCCACAGAACAAGGCAACAGATGTCGGCAGCACACGGAGTGTTGTCAGCATCTTTTGTGGCCCCATTAAAGTGAATGGGTCCGCATACAAGCCGCAAAAATTGTGGCTCGGATGCGGAACCAAACCACAGCCGTGTGAATGAGCCCTTATGATGAGACCTGAGCATCATCATAAATTAGCCTAAGGCTAGGTTGACACTAGCACTTTTAGATCCTGCAGGTTGTCAGTCCCCACCAATTAGATACTGATGAGTGCTTACCCCCCTTCCTTAGGGCCCTTTCACACAACCGTATGCCCCCCGAGACATACGGTCCGTGAGCGGGCCATATGTCCCAGAGCGGCATAGATCGTGCGCATGGGAGAGCACAGCATCATTGATTACTACTACTGTCTACTGTCCCGCTCTCATAAAATGATAATGTAATAAATGATGCTGTACGCTCCAGTGCGTACGATCGATGCCACTCCAGGACATATGGCCCGCTCACGGACCGTATGTCTCGGAGGGCATACGGTCGTGTGAAAGGGCCCTAACCAGGACAATTTTCCACTATTAGCATTGGGCCTATCTAACTGCAAATAACTAATTCATTTCTGAGCCAACCTATTGTATTTAATATGAGTTTTCATGGGACATCTTAGAACTTTCTTTTTTGCCATTGGATGACAGATACAATTTTTTTTTTTTTTTTTTTTTTACAAAAAAATATTTAAAGAAAAACTGAAAATTTTGCCAAAATGTGTATTTTTCCTTTTTTATATTTTTTTCCTAAGTGTTACAAAAGATTTCAAGACAAAACATTTCTAAAACCGTACGTTTGTACCAGATATATGCCACTTTTGTGATGTATATCTGTCACAGATTCTGTCGGTCATCCGAGTTATTTTTTGTTCTTTATATGTTTCTAACTTGTCAGGTATAACAACTTTCCCATATACTTTGTGTTTCTAAAGCTGCTGGTTTCTCAGAGTTGACTGAGGGTCACATGACCTGTGATGTCAGCTTATCTCCCTGGTCTATGATGTTTCATTCACAAGCCTTAGAGTTCAGATAACAGTCTGTACACGAGACGTCACTGGCCACGCCCCCTTTCTTTGCCGGGCTCCTGCTATCTGCTCTCTCCCTGGATCCCTTCAGATAAAACATTAACCCCTTCAGCCAGAACACACTGAGGGCTCAAGGCTTTACAACAAATAGTAGCTGCAGCAGTGAGAGGAGACAAATGCTGGCAAGGAGCTATAGAAGAATTGTATTGTACAAGAACAGGTGGTAGGGAGAATTTCCTGTGTGTATCAGCAGTGTCATTGTACAGCTGGGACTTGTAGTCCTACACAAACAACATGCTGCTGAGTATCCCAGCAGGCAGACATGTACTCACAGCACTTATATTCACTGCCTTTGCAGAGAAGGGGGGAGGGGCAGAGATTGTTATTAGCGTGTAAACAAAGGCCAGAAGAGAACCAGGGAAATGAGGAAATATAATTTTTTTTTTGCCTAAAACTTGCTGAACTTAGTTATATATTGCTGCCCATCAGATTTACAGTGCTATATTTATTTTTTTCCATAACTTGGACAACCCCTTTAATTAATGTGCCCCTACTTCTGTAATTTATCTACTGGCTGGGCCCAACACAAAACTATAAAGGTGACAGCGCATTTTTGGCAGCCTTTTTTTTATTGCTGGTTCTATGGCACTCTACTGCCAGTATAGATGTTGGACAGTTGTAAAACATTACAAGCCCCTTCAAAGTGACTTTTATTATGTTGTACTCCAAAGTTATAGGGAAATTTGGACAATATAAGAGTTTGGAAATAAAAAAGAACCCAAGAGTGTATTTATATTTTACGCAGAAACCTCCCCGCTCCCCTTCCCACTATGCTAAATACAGCTAAAACGAACACCTAGATTTTTACATTTTTTTGAGAAATCAAAAAGGGAAAAAAACGTTTATATGTTTGTACACATGCAAATTCCACTATATTATTGCTATAACTAATACATTTTTATTTTATTGTTTTATAAACAAAAGGGAGGATGTATGTGTGTGTACATAGTCTGCTATACAGTACACTATTTGTACTTTCTTTATTTCACTTTTTATTAATTTTTAATGACTTTTATTATTTATTTAATTTTACTTTTTATTTATTTATTTATTTATTATTCTGCCACAGATCTATGTTATAGAAGTCTCTGACTGGTTGTGAGTGGTAATCCCTGTACAAGCAATGGTAGATAGCTGAACTCACTAATATCCCATAGGTTGTGGTACCAGTTGCATGTGAAGATCCAGTGAGCAGGATACAAATGAAGATGCTTTGGTAGTTTATTGAAGATTTACGTATGGAGGACATTAGAGGATATAACAGGATATTAGAGAACCTTAGGGGACATTAGAGGTGAAAAACGAACGCTCTCACCAGCTCTGTGTCTGTTGCAGGAGAGGGCAACTGAGGAACTGAGAAAACAGGAACTGATGTCACAGAAAAGGGAGGAGAAAGCAGAGAGCAAAGGCATATGGGAATTACATTATACATTCAGAACATATAACAAGAATGACCACAGGGTGGCAGCATTGCATAACATAATAATTATACAACAACAAATAGGCAATAATGATAATGGAGAAAATAAATGCTGGGACAGCACAATTATAAAAAGTTATTTAACCCCTTCCTGCCAAAGTCAGGGCAGAAAGGAGTTAAATCACAGCCTGCAGGCTCACAGTTAATTTTATAGCCAGCAGTGGGCGCCCTTACATCAAGAAGAGCGCTCCCCGCCAGCTTTTAAATTGTACACTGCGATGGATCCTTGTAGCAAAGTACTACAGTGATGCCATGCAGTAAGACTGTTTCTGCTGATCTCGGCACTCCTCACTGTGACTGCAGCTCTCTAATCACGTGGTCACAGCGATCTGCAGCACCACGAGGACGCCAGCAGTTCGCGATGTAACCCAGCATCTTTATACGTCGGGTTACAGATAAGAGCCTGCCGCCATGATGTATAGAGTCGTGCAGCGGTAGGCCAGTGGTTAAGAACAGTGGTGGAGGATGATTTGGGCTTGTTTTGCAGCCACAGGATCTGGGCTCCTTGCTATATACCAAACTGTTCTAGAGTCAAATGTGAGGACATGTATCCAAGAGCTAAAACTTCGCCGAAATTGGGTCACGCAGCAGGACAGTGATCCTAAGAACAGTGATCCTAAGCACACCAGCAAATGTACAGCAGAATGGCTGAAAAAACTATCAGTGTGTTGCAATGGCTCTATCAAAGTCCAAGCCCAATTGAAATGATGTGGCAGGAACTTAACCCCTTCCTGTCCTCCGCATTATTTATCAAAAGGAAGTGCGTTCCTGACCTCCGCTGTAATAGGATAGCTCACTGATTGGGCAGAGGCAGGAGCAGCACTTACTCGATTAGCAGCAGGGGCCTAGATGCTGCTGTACCACTGGGATTGTTGAAAGCTGCAATGCTGGCAGATTAACCCCTTATATATTGCAGTCAGACTCCCTCTATTTCTCCATTGATCTCCAGCGCTGCAATGACAGGGGGCTGATGATTGCCATGGCAGGCCCAGACCTTACAAAAGCCTTGGGGTTGGCCATCTACGGAGGCCTATGAGGCCCAGGCTTGTATAAAAATATCACATTTACCCCGTCAGGTGAATGCTGTAAAAAAATATATGGCTTTCAGAAAATGGCAATATTAAAACATTAAGTACCTCAAAATTATACCAATGAAATGGTCACTGTGTGTCACAGAAAATGAGCTCTCATACAAGACCATCACCATAAAAAAAAGTATTTAAAAAATGGCAATTATTAATTTTTTCACAAACACTTTGTATGAAAGTGGTAAAATTATATATATATACAGTATATATATATTTATTTGGTATCAGTATAATTTTACTGATCACCTGAATAAAGAAAACGTGTCATTTTTCTCACATGGTGTACGTTGCAATAAGAAAACCCAAAAGTGACAGAATTGCTGCCTATTCTTTATACCGCATCCCAACAAGCGAAAAGTGCCAGGGAGGCTAGTCCTGAGCTGGAACACCCTAGTAAATATGACTGTTTGGCTGATATTAGGGATGAAAGCCCAGGACCAGGGACACTGCAGCAGGCCGTTTCTCCTAGAAACCAGGAGGATGACCGCTGCAGGAAGGATGGGAAAAGGAGAGCAGCAAAGGACAGACAGATGCTGGTGGTAGGGGACTCTATTATTAGGCGGACAGACACGGTCATCTGTCGCCGAGACCGTGAATGCCGAACAGTGTGTTGTCTCCCGGGTGCTCGGGTTCGGCATATTGCGGACCGGATTGACAGATTGCTGGGTGGGGCTGGGGAAGACCTGGCGGTCATGGTACACGTTAGCACCAATGACAAAGTCAGGGGGAGATGGAAGGTCCTTAAAAATGATTTTAGGGAACTAGGTGAGAAGCTAAAGTCCAGGACCTCCAAGGTAGTGTTTTCAGAAATACTACCAGTGCCACGAGCGTCACTAGAGAGACAACGGGAGATTAGGGAGTTAAATAAGTGGCTCAGAGGCTGGTGCAGGAAGGAAGGGTTTGGGTTCATGGAGAACTGGGCCGACTTCTCTGTCGGCTACAGACTCTACAGTAGGGACGGGCTGCACTTTAATGGGGAGGGTGCAGCTGCCCTGGGGGAAAAAATGGTTAGACGGCTGGAGGAGCTTTTAAACTAGGATCTGGGGGGAGGGTGGGTGCCCATACTAATAAGGGGGTAGATAGTGTAGATAGAGAGTGGGTCATAGGAAGGAAAAGTGGGGGGTTAGTGGGGGCTGGGGTTAGTAAGGAATGTAGGGAGAAGACTGTGCAAAACAACAACCAAAGTAACCCAAGAACCCCCGATATTCATTTCATAAGTAATAGTAAATTGACAAACGGGGTAAAAAATATACATAGACCTCCTAATTGTATGTACATTAATGCCAGAAGCCTAACTAATAAAATTGGTGAACTGGAATTAGTGATGTGTGAGGAGGACTATGACATAGTGGGAATAACTGAGACATGGCTATATGATAGCTATGACTGGGCAGTTAATGTACAGGGTTACAATCTTTTAGAAAGGATCGTCAAAACCGGCGAGGGGGAGGGGTCTGCCTTTATGTAAAGTCCTGTCTAAAGCCCACAATCCGGGAAGATATAAGTGAGGGACATGAAGATGTGGAGTCACTGTGGGTAGAAATAAATGGAGCCAAAAACAATAATAAAATACTAATAGGAGTTTATTATAAACCACCTAATATATCAGAGGCCACAGAAAACCGACTTCTAAATGAAATAGACGAGGCGGCAAATCAGAATGAGGTTGTTATTATGGGGGACTTCAACTACCCAGATATAGACTGGGAAACTGAATCCTGTATATCTCATAAAGGAAACAGGTTCTTGGCAATAACCAAAGACAATTACCTTTCCCAACTGGTTCAGGACCCGACTAGAGGGACGGCCATACTGGACTTAGTATTAACCAATAGACCTGACAGAACAACAGATGTGCAGGTTGGGGGACACCTGGGTAACAGTGACCATAAAATAATAACCTTTAAATTGTCATTAAAAAAAGCAAAATACCAAACTTCAAAAATGCAAAATTTAGCCATCTAAGAGAGGCCATAGGTCTAACTAACTGGGACAAAATCCTCAAATAAAAATACTGCCACAAAATGGGATATTTTTAAAAGCATCCTAATATCTAATTGTGAGAGGTACATACCGTATAGGAATAAAATGATAAGAAACAAGAAAAAACCAATGTGGATAAATAGAACTGTAAAAAAAGCAATAAATGACAAAAAGAAAGCATTTAAATCATTAAAACAGGAGGGGAGCGAGGAAGCATTGAAAAACTATAAGGAAAAAAATAGAATTAGTAAAAGACAAATAAAAGCAGCTAAACTAGAGACTGAAAGACTAATTGCTAAAGAGAGTAAAACTAACACTAAAATGTTCTTCAATTATATAAATACTAAAAAGTATAAATCTGAAGGTGTCGGCCCCTTACAAAGTAATGAGGGGGGAGTAGCAGAGAGCGATGAGGAGAAAGCAAAACTCTTAAATATTTTTTTCTCCACTGTATTCACTGAGGAAAATAAACTGTCAGATGAAATGCAGAATACAAAAGTGAATTCCCCTTTAAAAGTGTCCTGTCTGACCCAGGAAGAAGTACTGGGGCGTCTTAAAAAGATTAAAATAGACAAATCGCCAGGACCGGATGGCATACACCCACGTATCCTAAGAGAATTAAGTAATGTCATTGCCAGACCCTTATACTTGTTATTTAAGGACTCTATACTGAGAGGGAGTGTTCCACAGGATTGGCACATAGCAAATGTGGTGCCAGTATTCAAAAAGGGTCCAAAAACAGAGCCCGGGAACTATAGGTCGGTAAGTTTAACATCTGTAGTGGGTAAACTGTTTGAAGGTTTTCTAAGAGATGCTATCTTGGAGTACCTCAATGAAAATAAGCAAATAACTCCATATCAGCATGGCTTCATGAGGGATCGGTCATGTCAAACCAATTTAATCAGTTTCTATGAGGAGGTAAGTTCTAGACTTGACCGTAGCGAATCAATGGATGTCGTATATCTGGACTTCTCCAAAGCATTTGACACTGTACCACATAAAAGGTTAATATATAAAATGAGAATGCTTGGCCTGGGAGAAAATGTCTGTATGTGGGTAAGTAAATGGCTCAGTGATAGAAAACAGAGGGTGGTTATTAATGGTACATACTCAGATTGGGTCACTGTAACTAGTGGGGTACCACAGGGGTCAGTATTGGGCCCTATTCTCTTCAATATATTTATTAATGATCTTGTAGAAGGCTTGCACAGTAAAATATAAATTTTTGCAGATGACACTAAACTGTGTAAAGTAATTAACACAGAAGAGGACAGTACACTGCTACAGATGGATCTGGGTAGACTGGAGGCTTGGGCAGAGAAGTGGCAGATGAGGTTTAACACTGACAAATGTAAGGTTATGCATATGGGAAGGAAAAATGCAAGTCACCAGTACATACTAAATGGTAAAACATTGGGTAACTCTGACATGGAAAAGGACCTAGGAATTTTAGTGAACAGCAAACTAAGCTGCAGAAACCAGTGTCAGACAGCTGCTGCCAAGGCCAATAAGATAATGGGTTGCATCAAAAGGGGCATAGATGCCCGTGATGAGAACATAGTCCTGCCACTTTACAAATCACTAGTCAGACCACATATGGAGTACTGTGTACAGTTCTGGGCTCCTGTGAACAAGGCAGACATAGCAGAGCTGGAGAGGGTTCAGAGGAGGACAACTAAAGTCATAGCTGGAATGGGTGGACTACAGTACCCAGAAAGATTATCAAAATTAGGGTTATTCACTTTAGAAAAAAGACGACTGAGGGGAGATCTAATAACTATGTATAAATATATCAGGGGTCAGTAAAGAGATCTCTCCCATGATCTCTTTATCCCAAGGACAGTGACCATGACGAGGGGACATCCTCTGCGCCTGGAGGAAAGAAGGTTTGTTCACAAAAGTAGAAGAGGATTCTTTACGGTATGCACGTCGTGCTCTTTTACTCCTGGGCCCTGTGGTATGTCCAGGCAAAAGATTAGGGACACATGTAGGGTGTTTATAAAACCAGGAAACACAGCATACTAATAAGAGGGTGAGCATTTCACACTGGTACACGATGGGCACAAAATATCAGGCATTGACTTGGCATATCTTTGTAAAAATTCCAATTTTCACTTTGTATCATCTGCTGTGAATTCATGTAAAACACCTGTTGGGTCCAAATGCTTACTACACCCCTTGGTAAATTCTGTGTGGGGTATGGTTTCTAAAATGGGGGAGCGTGGTCAGATGATGAGAGGAGCAGATGTGTCAAGCAGGATATCCGTACCGGTGGTTACAAGCTGCTTACAGCCATTACAGCTAGCGTGGCAAGCTGTACTCAAGCTTTCCTCCTAAGGGTCCATTCATACATCTGCATGCGCAAAACACGGACACCGGCCATGTACCGGCACTATATAAATGCATTATCTTGTCCGTGGCTGCAGACAAGAATAGGACATTTTCTATCACGTGCGTGAAAAACACATCAAAACGCATTGCACCCGCGCGGAAACAACTGAACGCAATCGCAGACAAAACTGACTGAACTTGCTTGCAAAATGGTGCGAGTTTTCCTGAACGCACCCTGAACGCATCCAGACCTAATCCGCATCGTTCGTGTGAAAGAGGCCTTAGGCCCCTTTCACACGGGCGTCACGGATTAGGTCCGGATGCGCTCAGGAAAACTCGCACCATTTTGCAAGCAAGTTCAGTCACTCTGCGATTGCGTTCAGTTGTTCAGTTTTTCCCGCGCAGGTGCAATGTGTTTTGATGCGTTTTTTCAAGCGTGTGATAAAAAACTGGATGCAATACGTTTTTCACTGAAGCCCCATTCACTTCTATGGGGCCAGGGCTGCATGAAAAACGCAGAATATAGAATATGCTGCATTTTTCACGCAAAGCAGAACTGATGCGTGAAAAAAAACGCTCATGTACACAGACCCATTGAAATGAATAGGTCAGGATTCAATGCGGGTGCTATGCATTCACGTCACGCATTGTACCCGCGCGGAAAACTCGCTCGTGTGAAAGGGGCCTTAGGAGAGCACACTGTGCACTTGAAGGAAAAGATGGAGGAATTTGCAGGAGCACTTAAAGGGGTATTCCCATCTTAGACTATGGGGGCATATCGCTAGGAAATGCCCCCATTGTCTTATAGGTACAGGTCCCACCACTGGGACCCGCACCTATATCGAGAACGGGGCCCCAAAAGAGAAGGAGGGCACACTGCACATGCCCAGCCGCCCTCCATTCATTTCTATGGCGTTGGCTCGGCTGTTTCCGTCAGCTCCTTAGAAATTAATAGGAGCCGGGCCGCGCTTGCTTGGTGCGCTCCCATTCATTTCTATGAGCGCGGCGGGGAAAACCAGGGTCCTCCAGGCTCAGAGCTCCCCCGCTTCGTTCTCGATACAGCAGGTCCCAGCGGTGGGACCCGCACCTATAAGACATGGGGGCATATCCAAGCAATATGCCCCCATTGTCCAAGATGGGATAACCCCTTTAACGGTCTGGTCAAAGGTCACAATGAGATAGAAGAGGACATTGTACCAGTCAAGCTTGATGATCTGGAGGAGGATCGCTCCAGAAGGAATAATGTAAGATTTAGAAATGTACCTGAGAACATACCAAACTCAGTTAAAAGAATATCTCATTGATCTAATGGTGGTGACTTATTTGCCTGATACTGCCTGAGGGACCTTATCATTTATAGGGCTCATAGAGCCCTCAAGCCAAAAGTCCCTCCCTGCCAGTGTACCAAGGGATGTTTTAGCAAGGCTCCATTTTTACAACCTAAAAAAAGCTATCATGAAAGCTGCTATGGGCCTACAGCATGCTCCTGAATAAATCCAGCAATTTGCTTTTTTCTCTAATTTGCCTCCTGCAACATTGGCAAGAAGAAAAGAATTTGCATGTATCACAAGATCTCTCTGTCATAACATATCATACAAATGGGGTTAAACTTTAAAATGACTTGTGCATAAAAACGGCTCCACTTATATTTTGTCCTGTCCAAAGGAAGCTGGAGGCGATATCAAGATGATCCCTTGAGTTACCACCAGTGGGAGACAAAGCACCACCAAAATCATCTCCAAGGATGAAGCCAGCAACTCTATAGCAAGAATGGATGAAAGGGGGTACAGACAAAACCTGAACTTTAACGCAGTACAATCCACTAGGAGTTTTTCTCTTTATATTATTTCGTGACTGAGGTATAGTACACCTCTGCTAAATATCCCTCCTCAATCTAATAGTTTACTTTACTTTTCTAAGACTTGACTCTTTTCAAGACACTTATCTTTCCTTTTTATTTCTTCAGTTTTTTGGTTTTTTTTTTAAAGTCATTTCTTTACCTCTTGGTTCCTTTTGAACCATTACTTTTGATGCTGTTGTTTTTTCTAGGCATAGATCATTGTAACACACTAGGATCTCTCTACAGGATCTAGTCAACATGGCACAATCAGTAAGGCATAGTACTTTGGACTTTCTAATTTAAAGGGGTTCAGCTCTGAACCCGGACATACCCTTATATCAGGGGCGTAGCTAAAGGCTCATGGGCCCTGGTGCAAGAGTTCAGCTTGGGCCCTTCTTCCCTCAGAACTTTGTGTGTCTTCTTATGTGGCACAAGGGTCTTTGGGCCCCCTCAGGCTCCTGGGCCCGGTAGCGACTGCTACCTCTGCACCCCCTATAGCTACGCCCCTGCCTTATATTCACCCAGGCAGCCCGCCTGAACAGGGCATCGGAGCATCTCATGCTCCGATGCCCTCCCTTACCCTGCGCTGGATCGCGCAGGGCAAGGGCTCTTTTGTTTACATAACACACTGCCGGGCGGACGCTTCCGCCCGGCAGTGAGTTCGGTGACGTCACCGGCTGTAATGGGCCGGCTTTAGCGCTGCCCTAGCCGTTTTACTGGCTAGGGCAGCGCTAAAGCCCGCCCATCAGCGCCGATGACATCACCGTGCTCACTGCCGGGTGGAAGCCTCCGCCTGGCAGAGCCCGGTACGTCACCGGAACCGGGCTAAATGCCTTTGCCCTGCGCTAATTATCGCAGGGCAAAGGAGGGCATCGGAGCATAGGATGCTCCGATGCCCTGTTCAGGTGGGCTGCCTGGGTGAATTTAAAGGTATGTCCGGGTTCAGCTCTGAACCCGGACAACCCCTTTAAGGTTTAAATGCAAGCATACGACCTATATTTTTCATAGACATATAACATATACTGCATTACTAACCAGTTCCACCTACATATTACACAATGGTTGTTAAAGTTATGTTCATGGCATGTACGGTGGTCATGGATGGCACTGCTATGCACGGGAATAATCTGTGTGTAAATTCGGAGCAATGCGTAGTGGATGAGGGTCTGCCTCAACCCACGGTGGTGCTCTATCCCATACAGTCTAAATGCAGTCACTCAATAAGTACAAAGGATGGCACTCAATGATATGGTCAAATTCTTTCTTTATTCCTCACAAGAGGTAGGCAGCAGAAAGAGTGCAAGATGCCATACAAGCATGGCAAGCGCGCTATGGCCATTTGATGTACATACGCTTCCTCAGGTCTCTGACCAAAGTTATGTTGTTAAGGTTATGTCCTTAAACATTACAGGACTAAATAGTTCTTTCAAACGTTCTTTGTTAATGGGCTGACGTGAAAAAGAAGAATTGGAATAGTATTTGTTTAAAAGAATCACATTTGAACCAATCAGATGCACATCCCTTTTTTCTTTATCTTTATTTTGCCCATGCACTCCATAAGAAAAGAGGAGTGGTTATTGATATTGATGTATCATTATAGTATACTCTAGTAATAATGCCATCTATACAATAGTAAACGTATATGCTCCGAAAATTCATCAATTGACAAGGTTTCCAATAACAAACTAGGATCTTAATGTGTCCCCTGATCCAAGCATAGACAAAAGTCCATCTACACAATAAAATCACTTTACAAGATGTTTTTATTTCAGGAGGGTTTACTAATTTGATGCATGGAGAACCTGGCAGTGCGGCACCGTCTGAATTCTGAAAGGGGGGCCCCCACTGGCCATATGAGGGCAGGGTATGCATGGCACTGTCTGATAGCAAATCCTTCACACTGAGGGGCCCGGCCCCGGGTGCAAAATCATGAACTTATATAGGGGCAAAAAATGAAGTATTTACAGAGCGGGGACAGGACAAGATAGATATATATTCAGTGGGGGACCTGGGGCAAAAATGGAATATATATACGGAGGGGCGTAAGGGGGCGTTCTCACCAGCAGGGCGGCGATGACAGATTCCTTTGCAGACAACAGGATTGGAGTCTAAACAATGCTTTATTTTTAAGACGAGTACAGGCAAAACAAGTTATAATTCACTGGGTAAGGTGAGGTTCCAGCAACCAAAACATAAATCAAACAAAGTAAGTTGAGGAACCTGGGTGGGATATACACCCCTTCCAGTACTTTACCATACACTTTACCACAGGGGGCAAAAATGGATATATATACAGAGGGGGTAAAAATGAATATATATACAGAGGGGACAAAATAGATATATATATACAGAGGGGGTTAAAACCTATAGGGGGGCCCAATTTAAAGTTTGCCCTGGGGCCCATAGAACTCTAGTTACGCCACTGCTTACTCTTCTCCCGTTTTTTAATTACAAATCAAACTAGAGGGTTTTCCGAGTTTTCATACTGATGACCTATCCTCAGGATAGGTCATCAGTATCTGATCAATAAGTATCTGATCAATGGGGGTCTGACACCCCCGCCGATCAGCTGTCCTATGACCTCCGTGGCCTTCTCCATGCTTACGTACATTGTATAGCGGTTGTGCTTGGTATTAGGTCTCATTGTGTGAATGAGGCCTAAATAGTAGATATTATCAAATTCCTCCAAATACGTTGACATTCGTCAATGATAAGTCTGAAAAGCTTTGTTTTTGGACTTTCTAAAGCTTTCTATACCTAGTAACAGGCTATGTACAGTACGGTCGTCTGCATGGGGCCTTATTAAGCAAGCATGTCAGCCCAGAAGAGAAAGAGAGAAAGCACAGTTACCAAGTTTGTATGCCAGTTTATGCTAAAGCCTGCTGGAACCAAGAGAAAGCCTGAATGTAGGAACAGTCTGAATATTGTCTGGAATCAAGTTTACCCAAGTAAAACTGCTGTTAAAGTTTATCAAGGTCTGGACTCAAGTTATTCTTCATCCCCTAACTCAACTATTCCCCTTTATTTGCTTCAGAGCCTAAGCCTGGGGTCCCACTGTAGGAGCACCGTGACACATATAGGCCGCACCACACTACTCCGCATTTCCTTTAGACCTGGGACGCGATAGGGTCCTGGGGGATGGCTTGTTGCACTTGTAGAGACAAATGAATATAGTACTTGTTCAGGGTAAATGCACATTTACATTTGATTTATACCATGGGAAATATGCAGAAAGTTATGAAAGTGATTTTTTTTTACATTGTTCACAGATTGCTTTTAAAAGAGGCATGGCAGTTGCAGAGAGAGCTGAGATGACAACATCCCCATTGCTCCTAAGACTAATTTGCATATACTAAAACTTAATTTTTCCCAGCAATTTGGGCACGTATGAACATGGGACCAACACAGATGCCTTTAGCTGCCAAACGCACATATAACAGGTCAGCCATTTTCATAGGCACAAATCTGATAGATGCCCTTTAAAAAAAACACATTTCTGAACACTTATCATATGTTAAAGCGGTTGTCTCACTCCAGCAAATTACATTTATCATGTAGAGAAACTTAAAGGGGTTGTCCCACGAAAAATATTCTACGGTTTTCAAACCAGCACATGAATCTGAATACTTTTGTAATTGCATGTGATTAAAAATTTAGCATAGCCTAAATTCAATAAAATGTATCTGTATAGCGCCACCTGCTGTTTGTTCTTTTTCTTATTTCTTTGTCCAGCACACTGACAAGGCTGCACATGCTCAGTTTCATCCTTCAACTGCCTCCTGAGCTGTGATAGGGAGAACATGGACACGCCCCTTAGCTGCACCAGAAAAGACACTCCCATTGAGCTGCCAGCTTGGTATAAATCTAGCAGAGTAACGAATGTGGAGATCTCTGGACCCATGTGAGGTACAGGGCCGGTTCTAGCTTTGTTAGAAAGAGGGTGTCATGTACTATATGATGTCCGATTTTCAATTTTTACATTAATCATGGGATAACTCCTTTAATACAAAGCACTTATTAATGTATTGTGATTGTCCATATTGCCTTCTTTTGCCAGCTTGATTCATTTTTCCATCACATTAAATATGAACATCGGCTGACGGTACCAAACTTGGAAAATGATCCATCTGAAAACGGGACCAGAAATATGGACTTATGCCAAATATTCAATTTTAAACAAAGCAAAACCAAATGACGCAAAAGCTTGACCACTAAAGGACATTTAGAAGATAAACAATTAATTGCAAACATTAATCCGAAAATTCTGACCCTAAAGCACGAATGTCACTACCACAGGAAACCGCTCCAACAAAACCAAAGTAGACAAAACTGCATTTGAGACCATGCCATGAAGCAGCGCACCAATGACCATGCCAAAAAGCATCAAAACCAGCTCCGCTTGCCGCATCAGTGAATAAATTCAACTGCACAACATCAATAAAATCTTCTTGCCACAACGACCTACCATTAAATTCCTGAAGAAAACGTAACCACACCAAAGGATCATCCTTGAAATCAGGGGCGTTACTACCATAGCGGCAGACCATGCGACTGCTATGTGGACAAGGGCAAGAGGGGGCCCAGTCTTATTTGGGATTATCTCCTCTTCTACTGAAGGTGAAATCTTGGTCAGGACTCTACCCTCTAAAGGAACAACTTTTAGCAAATGAGGCTGTGGAAAAATGTCCCAAGGGTCATTGAAAGGGGTTTAGGTGGAAATACATATATGGTAGGATGTTTTTAAATACTGAATACACGTAGGGTTGAATATCAAGAAACAAAATTTATTTTAAACGTGCTTTTAACAGATAAAATACCTTTATTAAATCTCCGTAGAGGGGTATTAGTAGTAAAAAAGAAGTCCTATAGGACAATGAACACCTAGAAAGGGTGACCACAGGGATATAGGTGGACAGGGGCTATCACTCTCCCTATCATAGTATGAGGATGTGCGATCTAGATTCATTCTTATTTTTGGATACATTTTGTAGAATCTGTCCCCTTTTTGCTTACTCTGTTATCAGCACTCCTCCCCATTTGGCCCAGGTGTTTTTAAATTAGCAGGTGTCTGCATGAGGGCTTATAAATTCCTACTTTCTCTCAGTCAGAGTTCCTGAGAGCAGAGAAAAAGGTGAGCTCTGATATGTGTTCACGTGTTGGGTGCGGTGCTGCGCGGCGGCCATTGTTGCCTTGTTGCTGTGCTGGTGGGTTGGTGGAGCTCAGTGCCAGGCTGGGCAGCGTGGGCGCTGTCTGGCTGCTGGGCTCTGCCGCCTATTGGTATGGTGCTGTGGCGCTGATGGTCGCCGCGCAGCGCTGCACCAAATTTAGAGTAGGTTCCCACTCGAGGAGGCAACCTTGGCGTGGTGAGTGGGCCTATGCTTTTTGATCAAAATGTATACTAATGCCTCATGTGTACTATATGACATAGGGGTAGTATACCATTAATTACGGTGAGAAGCGAAGTTAAATTATGCTGAGAAGCAATTACTAGATCAAAACATAGTATGAGAATGTGCGATCCAGATTCATTCTTATTTTTGGATTTTTGGATTTGAGTTGATACATTTTACCTTTATGCATAACAAAATCCAAAATTTGCAGAAAATTTGGAAAACTTCTCAAAATGTTCAAAATTTTAATTTCTCTGCTATTAAGACGGATAGTAATACTTCATAAAATTGTTATTGCTTTACATTTCCCATATGTCTACTTGTCCACTATGTTGGCATCATTTTGTAAATGTCATTTTATTTATTTAGGAGGAAGTTAGAAGGCTTAGAAGCAAACCTGGGGAAACGCGTTGGGGTCCTTTTTGTCCTCAGATGAGGATAAGTATTTCAACTATCTATGATTGTTTATTTACATAGGCTGCATTGTCAATATCTGGGAATGGGTGCCAGGGAAGCCTTAACAGTTATATAAATACACAGCATCCTAAACAGCGCTTTATGTGTATTACATCACAATATTTAGCTGGGTTAGCTTGCCTGAATTCTTCCATTTCTTTTCTGTTATATGTAGCCTATTCTTGATTTTTAGGGTTTAATAGGGTGCAAACAGGGATAGGAACGCGGACAGGAGTCTTCACCATCAGGAGATATCCCTGGGCTGAGAATTAAACAGATACATAACAAAAAGTGTACCAAAGTTATTACCAGATAAACTGATACATGTCAGATTTGAAAAATTGGGCTCCGACATTTGGTCCAAACTGGCTGTCACTTGGAGGGGTTAAAAGGTTTGTCCGAGTAATTTTTTTGTCATTTGTATGCTTCTAACTAATCAAATATAACAGCTTTTCCATCACTTTGTGCTTTTAAAGCTGCTGGTTTCTCAGATTTCACTCAGGGTCACATGAGCTGGGTTGTCAGCTTTTCTGCCTGCTCATCTCATATTCGTGCACAAGCAGATAAGAGTCTGTACACGAGATGTCACTGTGCTGGCCACGCCCCCTTCTCTGCCGGGCTCCTGCTCTCTTCTCTCTCCCTGGATTCTTTCAGATAAAACATTAACCCCTTCAGCCAGAACACACACAGGGCTCAAAGTTTTACAACAGTAGCTACAGGCAATGAAGAGACATAGCTCTGTATCTACAGAATAAGGAGGGCAGATCCTGACACTGGAGCAGATCGGCAGAGTATTGCACAAGAAAGGTAGGGGGAAGTTTCTTTGTGCATCAGTAATGTAATTGTACAGCTGGGACTTGTAGTTCTACACATACAGCATGCTGCTGGGTATTCTAACAAGCAGACATTTCACTCAGGGCAGACTTGTTCACTCCCTTTGCAGAGCAGTGGGGGGAGGGAGGGGCAGAGATTGTTATTATGCTTAACTTAGTTATATATTGCTGCCCATCAGATTTATAGTACTATATTTTTTTTTTCATAACTCAGACAATCCCTTTAAAGATTGTCCAAACGGATAAGACAAATGATGTATGATCTGGAATGAATTAGGTTTCTTTTTTGGCACCGTCCCAAGTGGAGACAAGTGGAAATCTTCAAAAGGTGGCACCAAAAAAGGACCCACAACCCTGTAAGCAGCAATCTCCTTTTATGGTTTTATTTCAACCACATGAATTAACTGCTGAACAGAAGGTAAATTATTCACCAAATTACAACCATGACCAGTAAATGGAGGCAAAATAAAGCCTTGTGAAAAACCAGCAATAAACAAATTAGCTGTCTGCTAATTTAAGAACTTTCTTAACCAGGGAAGCATTTTCACTAACTCTTTTGCAGTTGGCTGCGACGGCAAATTTGCCTTCTTAAAGTATCTGGACAATGGGTGGCCTCCTCCACAAAAGGCACATTCATGCTTGTACTTACAATTCGCAGGCCATTTACACTGCGATTGTAAGCAAAAGATTAAGCCACATGCCCACATCCTTTGTACCCCATTTCAAATGCAGGTAAACCGACAATATCTGCTGGTATTTCTCATATTGAAACCAACCAAAACAGCCAAAACTCTTGTATGCTTCCAAAACAGTATCCACATGCTGAAATAAACCTGAGCATTTCACAGGGTATTTCTCCCTTAAAACACTGGCGAAAATACAAAATGCCTGTAACCAATTATAATTATTAAAAGAGCGAGGAATAAGGCGGCACCTATCTTCTTCTGATCCCTCCTCATTGCGTTCCAGCTTAGAAACAAAGTCCTTGGAGGCAGACAAGAGAGATAACATATCAATATATAAAGAATTCCATATTTTTTCTTTAACAGACGCAGACAAATGAAAACCAAGAGGAGAAATGGAACCAGGTAAAACTTCCTTAAGACAATTTTCTGCAATACCTCTAGATCAGGACCTGGACCTCCGCAACTGAGGATGTCGCTGCACCACCAAGACCAGCTTCTCCAAATCCCAGGGGCAAAACCACAGGCACCAGAGAAGGCCCCATGACTGTAGGGACTAACGGATCCCTTAGTAGCTGCAAGCACCGCGGATCCAGAATGGGGCATCATCCTCCGCAGCATGGCTGGAAAGCTCACTGATAAGGACGTCCATCTACGGTACAGGGCACAAAAGATCCGGCTCCACGGTGTGATGTAAAAAAAAAAAGGCAAACTAGCCCACGGAGTCCGGACAATTATAGCCCCACTCCTAAACCCTCCAACCAATTAGACTCTTGTTACCAGGGTTCAGATAACCTTACCCGGCACCCTGGGATATAATAGTCCACATTCCCTGGCCAATTACGGCTATGACTAGGCAGAATGACCACTCTGCCCAGTGACCCAAACAAAAAAGGCGGTAAATTCTTCCTCCAAAACCATCTCTTAAAAATAGGATCATAATCACTGGGCAGAAATCAATCTCTGCCCAGTGAAAATGGGAGAAATTCACCTGGGACAATGCTAATATAGCCATGTGGATCCTTTAAGTGCCCGCATAAAGTGACATCCACAGTACCCCCATACAGTGGTATCTCATACAAGTGACATGCACAGTTCCCCCATAACAGTCACATTCACAGTGCCTCATAACAGTGACATCCTGTTATGGAAACCTGGTGTAAAACTGTGTGTATGTCAGTGAGACTAAGAATAAAAGACCTGCAAGCTTCTCTTAGCCAATAGTGGTCATGTGACTGTGTGTATGTCAGTTAAGATATGCGTGAAGGACCTGCAAGCTTCTATTGGCTAATAGGGGTCATGCAATGGTGCCATTTTTGCTTTTTTGTGAATCTCTCAAGAACGGTAGGTCAGAGAGAGCTGAAAGCTTATCTAAAACATTTGCAAGCACTGGATTTACCTGTACGCCAAATGTGGTGTAGATTGGTCCAGTCATTTGGATGTGAAAAAGGAACGGACAATAGACAGACAGAAATTCATTTTTATATTTATAATTTAAAAAAAGATATTTTTAAAATGGCCCCCGGTATCGGTAGTATATACAGTGGGGAAAAAAAGTATTTAGTCAGCCACAAATTGTGCAAGTTCTCCCACTTAAAAAGATGAGAGAGGCCTGTAATTGACATCATAGGTAGACCTCAACTATGAGAGACAAAATGAGAAAACAAATGCAGAAAATCACATTGTCTGATTTTTAAAGAATTTATTTGCAAATTATGGTGGAAAATAAGTATTTGGTCAATAACAAAAGTTCATGTCAATACTTTGTTATATATCCTTTGTTGGCAATGACAGAGGTCAAACGTTTTCTGTACAGATGTAGCAGCGCTAGCGATCACTGTTTTCGCATAACGTTGCTAACGAATCGCGACTTCTCCTCTTTCACTCCTTTCACTTGCAGTAAAAGTACGCTAATTAGGTAAATTCATACGCATCAGCGTACAATGCGTAGCATTAGCATACAAATGCGTACGCATTAGTGTACAATGCATAGTATTAGCATACAAATTCGTACGCATTAGCATACAATGCGTAGCATTAGCGTACAAATCATCAGATGCTTACTCTATTTACAATATTGTTCTGCGCTCACGCGATTCTCCTGTGATCGCTAGCGCTGCTACATCTTTAAGTCTTCACAAGGTTGGCACATACTGTTGCTGGTATGTTGGCCCATTCCTCCATGCAGATCTCCTCTAGAGCAGTGATCTTTTGGGGCTGTCACTGGGCAACACGGACTTTCAACTCCATCCAAAGGTTTTCTATGGGGTTGAGATCTGGAGACTGGCTAGGCCACTCCAGGACCTTGAAATGCTTCTTACAAAGCCACTCCTTCATTGCTCTGGTGGTGTGCTTGGGATCATTGTCATGGTGAAAGACCCAGCCACATTTCATCTTCAATGCCCTTGCTGATGGAAGGAGGTTTGCACTCAAAATCTCACGATACATGGCCCCATTCATTCTTTGCAGAGAAACAGCCCCAAAGCATGATGTTGCCATCTCCATGATTCACAGTAGGTATGGTGTTCTTTGGATGCAACTCAGCATTCACTCTCCTCCAAACACACGGAGTTGTGTTTCTACCAAACAGTTCTACTTTGGTTTCATCTGACCATATGACATTCTCCCAATACTCTTCTGGAACATCCAAATGCTCTCTAGCAAACTTCAGATGGGCCCGGATATGTACTGGCTTAAGCAGGGGGACACATCTGGCACTGCAGGATCTGAGTCCCTGGCGGCGTGGTGTGTTACTGACGATAGCCTTTGTTACGTTGGTCCCAGCTTTCTGCATGTCATTCACTAGGTCTCACCGTGTGGATCTGGGATTTTTGCTCACAGTTCTTGTGATCATTTTGACCCCACGGGGTGAAATCTTGCGTGGAGCCCCTGATCGAGGGAGATTATCAGTGGTCTTGTATGTCTTCCATTTTCTAATTATTGCTCCCACAGTTGATTTCTTCACACCAAGCTGCTTGCCTATTGCAGATTCAGTCTTCCCAGCCTGGTGCAGGTCTACAATTTTAATTCTGGTGTCCTTCGACAGCTCTTTGGTCTTCACCATAGTGGAGTTTGGAGTGTGACTGTTTGAGATTGTGGACAGGTGTTAGTTATACTGATAACAAGTTCAAACAGATGCCATTACTACAGGTAATGAATGGAGGACAGAGGAGCCTCTTAAAGAAGAAGTTGCAGGTCTGTGAGAGCCAGAAATCTTGTTTGTTTATAGGTGACCAAATACTTATTTTCCACCATAATTTGCAAATAAATTCTTTAAAAATCAGACAATGTGATTTTCTGGATTTGTTTTCTCATTTTGTCTCTCATAGTTGAGGTCTACCTATGATGTCAATTACAGTCCTCTCATCTTTTTAAGTGGGAGAACTTGCACAATTGGTGGCTGACTAAATACTTTTTTCCCCACTGTATAATAATGGCCCCCTCTGTAGTGGTAGCATATATAATTCCCCTGCTAATCTATCTATCTATCTATCTATCTATCTATCTATCTATCTATCTATCTATCACACCCCCAAAACTGATATCGTACCTGGGACATGACTACAATACACAGAATGGAAACCATAACCTATATAACTTGATAACTTGCAATATTTAACTAATTTCCTCTCTGTCGACTGGACAACAGATTTAAATCGAGACTAAAGGGAGGGAGGATTTTCTTCTCTTCTCCTCCATACAAACCGCTGCCCCACGTATCATCACATCATCAAAGGCCATATTTTACCCTCTCCACTGCTGAACTCTGTCCCAATGATCACATAGCGGTGACATCATCATAATCACAGGCCCTTCAGCACTTTCAGTGCAACAGATATAGAGCAGGTCCTGGTCTGTATTCTCTTCTCTTGTTCCCTCAGTCTGTAGCTGCAGTGTGCGCTCAGACAGTATAATTCTGCTGACTGAACGAACAAAGCCACAAAAAAGGAGAACTCCCAGGTGTTCAATCCTTTTTGAGAAGTCAAGGTCTAGGATCCTTTCTGGTCTTTGCATCTTGGCACACAAAGTCCACGAAAAGGGAGAATGGAGGAAATTAGACATTTTGCAGTTGTTTGTACTTGGAGCCTTGAACGATCTACAGTACTTCTCTTGCAGACTATAACGGCTCTTTCAGACAAGCGTGTGCTGTCCGGAAATCACGCTCTGTGTATGAGTGTGAACCTCCTGCTCGTCTTGCAGGAGAACATGACATTAGCATAGAAATAGACTTTGCACCAGCAGGGTATAAACAAAGGATCACAGAACTGCTGATAATAAAACTTAACTTTTACTATAATCATTAAAAGGATAATGTAATTAAAGATACTTAACACAAAAACCCCTTACACATTAATGACGATGCAAAAAAAGGGGGGGGGGGACATTGACATTATACTGATTTTTAATGCTTTAAGTCTCTGTATGACCTTCCTTCTGCAGGATCATACTGACATAAAGCTGTCACTATGATTCCATAGCAATAAGGTTAAGAGAGGCACACAGCATTATAAATCATTATAATGCCGTGTGCTCCTGCAAGACAAATAGTGTCCAGAACAGAGGATCACATTCACACACGGAGCGTGATTTCCAGACTGCACAAGCTCGTGTGAAACAACCCTAAGGTAGCTTTTGTACTATGGTATTGACACCACATGATGTATCCAAGAATGCAAGACCTGGCAGGTCTCCTTCAGCTTTGGCAACCTGAAGTTCCATGAGCAGGTCACTTATTTCTCTTAGCTTTTGGTAACCCTTGTTGGGAATCTTAGATAAGTCCTCAATTGTTTTTTTTTAAAAAGTGCATTTCCTATCGCTTCAGGTGAGCCGCAACAATCGTCAAGTCTCTCCCATATCACGTTCAGCCCTTTGCTTTGGTAGTTAATGTTAAATGTCTCCAACCGGCTTTCCATGCTCTGCTGACTTGTTCCCTAGTTATTTGACCTGAACATCAACTTCTTTATTTGCAGATAGATATTTGACTGTTATTACGGATCAGTGAGTTTGGACCCACTGTGCCAAGTAACGGGTATGGCTTTGGGCAAACCTCTAAGGATGTTACTCTTGCGCTCAACAGGTATTCACCCTTTAAGCCCTGTACAGGGATCTTGCCTTCGCCGCAGGGAAACAACTGGACCACTACCTCCTAGGATAGTCTCGATGTAGTTGGCAGCTGACCCACAGTTGTCAGGGACTCTTGTGCAAGCACCAGAAGCTCAGGATATAGAAAACAGACCAAAAACACTGGAGAACCGCAGGTATAGTCTAAACAGTCACTAAAACTTGAATGCAGGTTTCTGAAGTCCAGGCAGCACACTTGAAGCATAGATGGTAGGAGGCAGGATAAACAGGCAGGCAGGGCAATAGTGAAGATACACACAAGGCAGACAGACACATACCTCCCAACTTTGTAATGAGATAAAGAGGGACACATTGTGCGGCGCGGGTAGCCTGCTGCGGAAAATCTTTTCATCACTAGGCCACGCCCCTAACTCCGCCCGATAATCTCACCCAGTCCCCTTACTGCACGGGGATAATAAACACAGTGATGTCACAGTACAGGGGTAATAAACACAGTGATGTCACAGTACAGAGATAATAAACACAGCGATGTCACCGTACAGGAATAATAAACACAGTGATGTCACAGTACAGGGATAATAAACACAGTGATGTCACCGTACAGGGATAATAAACACAGTGATCTCACAGTACAGGGATAATAAACACAGTGATGTCACCGTACAGGGATAATAAACACAGGATGTCACAGTGCAGGGATAATAAACACAGTGATGTCACAGTACAAGGATAATAAACACAGTGATGTCACCATACAGGGATAATAAACACAGTGATGTCACCGTACAGGGATAATAAACACAGTGATGTCACCGTACAGGGATAATAAACACAGTGATGTCACTGTACAGGGATAATAAACACAGTGATGTCACGGTACAGGGATAATAAACACAGTGATGTCACCATACAGGGATAATAAACACAGTGATGTCACAGTTCAGAGATCATAAACACAGTGATGTCACAGTATAGGGATAATAAACACAGTGATGTCACAGTACAAGGATAATAAACACAGTGATGTCACGGTACAGGGATAATAAACACAGTGATATCACCATACAGGGATAATAAACACAGTGATGTCACCGTACAGGGATAATAAACACAGTGATGTCACCATACAGGGATAATAAACACAGTGATGTCACTGTACAGGGATAATAAACACAGTGATGTCACGGTACAGGGATAATAAACACAGTGATGTCACCATACAGGGATAATAAACACAGTGATGTCACAGTTCAGAGATCATAAACACAGTGATGTCACAGTATAGGGATAATAAACACAGTGATGTCACAGTACAAGGATAATAAACACAGTGATGTCACAGTACAGGGATCATAAACACAGTGATGTCACAGTACAGGGATCATAAACACAGTGATGTCACAGTACAGGGATAATAAACACAGTGATGTCACAGTACAAGGATAATAAACACAGTGCAGTCCCCTCACAGAAAGTAAAAAAATAAAAATAAAAACCTTATACTTACCTTTTTCCTAGTAGCAGAATCACCAGCAGGAGATCTTCTTCTCTTGTCTAGAGGGGGCGGAGCCAATGCTGACTGACAGCGGCCCCGCCCCCTTCCAGACATGAGGCACAGATAGCAGAGGTACAGAGAGAGCTGCAGGGGGTGGGAGGGGGGGGTAGGAGGTAGGATGGAAGAAGAAGGAAGAAAGATGGAAGAAGCAGGCAGCCGCTTCTGCTTCTTCTTGCAACAGGCAACTGTCTCTGCATCCTATGGACGCAGAGACAGCTGCCAGAGACCGGGACATAGCTCCCCCGTACCGGGACAGCCACTGCAAAATGAGACTGTCCCGCTGGATCCGGGACGGTTGGGAGCAGAGGCGTAGCTAGAACTGACTGGGCCCCACAGCAAATTTTTGTATGGGCCCCCCACACACATACATAGCTGCACTCATACACACACTCTCCATATACATGCGCTCACCATATACATAGACGCACTTATACATGCACTCTCTAAATACATGGACACATTAATACACAGTCACCACATACATGGACACACTCATACACAATCACCACATACATGGACGCACTCATACATGCACTCTCCACATACATGGATGCATAAATACACACAGTCGCCACATACATGGACACACACATATACAATACCATACCTCCCAAGTGTCCCTCTTTTGGAGGGACAGTCCCTCTTTTTGACCCAAGTCCCTCCGTCCCTCTTTTATCCTTAAATGTCCCTCTTTTTGGCCTGGAGGATTAATGTATAACTGTGCATTAATAAATTTACTAAATTGCTCCTTACTAAAGTTTCTGTATGGTTTCTACCTATAAATTAGACCAGAACTTCATAATTTGGTGCAATTTGGACCTTAAAATATCTATAATTTGATGATTTATGTGCTAATGTTTATATGGACAATGAAGCGCAAGAAAAATATTGCTTCAGGGGCTCTAGTAATTATGTTTTGGGTGGAGTTAGAGGCGTGGCCTAGTATGAAAAAAACTGCCGTGATGCACGGGCACACATTGTCCCTCTTTGCAATTTTCAAAAGTTGGGAGGTATGCAATACACATATATAGACACCCAGCTTTCCTGCTGTGACTCTCCCCGATACTCTAATGCCTCTGCACTTGTGCCATGCAGGATAGCAGGGAAGCTGGATGACATCTCATGATGTAATGTCACCCAGCTTTCCTACTGTACTGCATGTCACATGTGCAGAGACATGAGGACAGTCTGGGAAAGCTGATTATAACCCCAGTTCCCCTGACACATACATCACTGGGAGGTTGTGGAAATCATACTGTTGTCCAGCATGCTCCGCATGGAAGGTGTTTTAGGTGTGACCATTCTATTTTCAATTATAACTCTTGTTTTTCAAAGGTTGCTCATGTCATGATGACTTCAGCTTTTGTGGGGGCTTCTCACAGACCCCTTTAAGCTTCTAGAGCTGGTTTGGTCTCTCTTGCTGTCATGGTGACACTGTGGAAAGACTTACACACTTGCAACTTTTAAGTGACTTTCTGCACTGTAGCACTGTGCAGGGTTCAGTATCTTACCATCCAGCCAGTGAGAGGCCACTGTTATACTGTTCTGTCCTCCTTATGTGTTAGAGGTACATATACTACTCACAAAAAGTTAGGGATATTTGGCTTCCGGGTGAAATGTATGGAAAAAGTAAAAAGTTCACGCTACATTAATATTATATCATGAAAGTAGGGCATTTAAGTAGAAGCAGCAGTGATGATTTCCTCATATCAAACAATTTCTTGAAACAAAAGCCAACAACAGTGGTGGGTAGACCTCCACAAATATGTCAATGTCTCAATAACTTGTCATGTGGCCTTGAGCATCAATTACAGCTTGACAACGACGTTTCATGCTGTTCACAAGTGGACATTGTTTGCTGAAGCATGGCATCCCACTCTTCTTGATGGGTGGCCCTCAGGTCATTGAGGTTCTGGGGTACAGAGTTACGAGCCTCTACACGAAGACTCAGCTGATCCCATAGGTTTTCAATGGGGTTCAGGTGTGGAGAAAGTGCAGGCTACCTCAGTCTCCAGCAGCCATTTCCTAATGATGCGACCTCGATGAGCTGGCGCATTGTTATCCATGAAGATGAAATTAGGCCTGTGTTGTACATGCAGAGGCACAATGACTGGATTATTGATGTTATTCAAGTAGTATGGGCTTGTCACTGTACCATTCACAAAGTGTATTGACTAGACACACCTGCCCACACTGTAACACCACAACCAAAGGCAAACAGTGGCTGATGCATAGCGCTCTCCTTGATACCACCAACATCGTTGGCAGCCAAAATGTCTGCTCAGCGTGAATTGATTTTCATCAGTGAACAGCACTGAGGCCCACTGGTCCCTGATCCAGCGTAGAAGCTCCCTGACCCATGCAAGCCTGTGCCACACAGTAAGAATTCCCCAATAGTGTTTCACCACACAGTAATGTAGACCCTTTAGTGTCCCAGCACAATAAGAACCACACAACAGTGATGTCCCTCAGGCCCCCAATCTAGGATAATGACCCCCTAGTGCTCCCACACATTACAAGCCCCAGTATTATGCCCCCACACAGCATGATGCCTTCTTAGTATGAATTGAATACTCATCTACCCTAAGTTCCCATGAACAGAGCATAGCAGATCTGCTCCACTCCATCTATAACAAGCCGGATCGCATTTGCCTGTGCCGAACCACCAGCACCAAGAAAATGGCGGATAAGAGTGCTGATGGCTCCCTGCATCCCCACTGTGCATAACTGTATGTGCATCCTGAGGATGCAGATACAGCTGAAGTCTAGATGTGCAGCAGCCTACCTGTTACTTCAGTCAGAAATTTGGGACTGTCTCACTGGATCTGGGATAGTTGGGAGGCATGCTAACATTCGTCTTCCTGTGTCTCCTACGTTTGTTATGTTTTTTTTTTTTTTTTACAGTTAACGTTTTAACCCTTACACTCCCAGCGCCGTACATGTACGGCGCAAAAAGCACTACGTTAAGTACCAGTGCCGTACATGTACGGCGCTCTGATCGGGCGGGTGCAGGAGCTGCGCCCGCCCGATCATCTGCGGGGGTCCGGCTGTGCCCAAGTGCCGGACCCCTGCTGAATGCGCCGGCATCGGTGAAAACACTGATGCCGGCGCATTAACCCCTCATGTGCCGCGGTGAGCGCTGACCGCGGCACATGCGGGGTGGGGAGTGAAAGAACTTCAGGATGGCGAGCGGGGGGGGGGGGCATCGGGTCCCCGTGCTGCTGTGACGGGGACCCGATGGCTAGGATAGCAGCCCGATGCCTAGATGCCTACCTTAGGCATCGTGGCTGCTATCCCTGCGTTCCTGTGCGATCCAGCCCCCTGGATCGCACAGGAAGCAGGCTGTAAGTGTATTACTGTGTGTAATACACTTACAGCCAATGCATTACAATACAAAAGTATTGTAATGCATTGTAAAGGGGATCAGACCCCCAAAAGTTAAAGTGGAAAAAAAAAAGTTAAAAAATAAAGTTTCCTAAAAAAATAATAATAATAAAAGTTTCAAGTAAAAAAAAAAGCCATTTTCCAAAAAAAAAGTTGAAAAAAATTGTAAAAAAAGAAAGATAAACATATTAGGTATTGCCGCGTCCGTATCGACCGGCTCTATAAAAATATCACGTCATTCACCCCGCCAGGTGAACGCAGTAAAAAAAAAACAACAAAAACGTGCCAAAACAGACATTTTTTGATCACCTTCCCTTACAAAAAGTGTAATAGCAGGCGATCAAAAAGGCGTATATATCCCAAAATGGTACCAATCAAACCGTCATCTTGTCCCGCAAAAATGATACCCTACCTGAGACAATCGCCCGAAAAATAAATAAAATATGGCTCTCTGAAAATGGCAACACAAAAAACTGATTTATTCTGTTCAAAAAGAAATCTAATGTGTAAAACTTTCCAAAAATAAAAAAGTTACACATATTGGGTACCGCCGCATCCGTAACAACCTGCTCTATAAAAATATTACATGAGATGGCCCCCCAGGCGAATGCTGCAAAACAAAACAAAAAAAAACGTGCCAAAACAGACATTTTTTGGTCACCTTCCCTTACAAAAAGTGTAATAGCAGGCGATCAAACAAGCGTATTTACCCCAAAATAGTACCAATCAAACCGTCATCTTGTCCTGCAAAAATGATACCCTACCTGAGACAATCGCCTGAAAACTTAAAAAAATATGGCTCTTTGAAAATGGCAACACAAAAAAAGATTTTATTCTGTTCTAAAATGCATCTAATGTGTAAAACTTTCCAAAAATAAAAAAGTTACACATATTGGGTATTGCCACGTCCGTAACAACCTGCTCTATAAAAATATTACATGAGATGGCCCCCCGGGTGAATGCTGCAAAAAATTTTAAAAAAAAACTATGCCAAAACAACCATTTTTTCCCCTCTTCCCTCACAAAAAGTGTAATAGCAGGCGATCAAAAAGGCGTATTTATCCCAAAATGGTACCAATCAAACCGTCATCTTGTCCCGCAAAAATGATACCCTACCTGAGACAGTCGCCTGAAAAATAAAAAAAATATGGCTCTCTGAAAATGGCAACACAAAAAAAAGATTTTATTCTGTTCTAAAATGCATCTAATGTGTAAAACTTTCCAAAAATAAAAATGTTTGACATATTGGGTATCACCGCGTCCGTAACAACCTGCTCTATAAAAATATTACATGAGATGGCCCCCCAGGTGAATGCTGTAAAACATTTTTTTTAAAAAACTATGCCATAACAGCCATTTTTTTTCACCTTGCCTCACAAAAAGTGTAATAGCAGGCGATCAAAAAGTCTTATGTATCCCAAAATGGTACCAATGAAAACGTCACCTCGTCCCGCAAAAAATGAACCCCCACATAAGACAATAACTAAAAAAAATAAAAATCAATGGCTCCCTCAAACCAATCCATCAAAATCTGTGCTGCAAAATCCATATGGCGCTCCTTCTGTTCTGAGTCCTGCCATGTGCCCCCACAGCAGTTTACCATCACATATGGGGTGTTGCCGTATTCAGGAGAAAATGGGGAACAAATTATGGCGTGCTTTTCTCCTGTTACCCCTTGTGAATATGAAAAATTTGGGGCTAAAGCAACATTTTTATTGAAAGAAATGAAACTTTTCATTTTCACAGCCAAGTGTTTCCAAATTCCATAAAACGCTTAGGGGGTCAAAGTGGCCAGTACCCCCTTAATATATTCTTTGAAGGGTGTAGTTTCCAAAATGGGGTCACTTTTTGAGGGTTTCCACTGTAGGGGTACGTCAGGGTCTCTCAATTACAAAATGGTGCCTAAAAACCATTCTAGCAAAATCTGCCTCCAAAATCCATATGGCTCTCCTTTCCTTCTGACCACTACCACAAACCCATAGAGACGTTTACAGCCACATATGGGGTATTTCTGTAAACTGCAGAATCAGAGTAATGTATATTGAGGTTTAGTTTGCTGTTAACCCTTGCTGTTTTGCAAGAAAAAAATTATTAACATGAATAATCTACCAAAAAAGTGAAATTTTGAAATTTCTCCTCCATTTTCCATTAATTCTTGTGGAACACCTCAAGGGTTAACAAAGTTTATAACAGCAGTTTTCTATAATTTGAGGGGTGTAGTTTCTAAAATGGGGTCATTTATGGGTGGTTTCCATTATGTAAGCCCCTCAAAATCACTTTATATCTGAATTGGTGCTTAAAAAAATGGTTTTGGAAATTTTGTTGAAAATTTGAAAAATGGCTTCTAAACTTCTAAGTCCTCTAACGTCCCAAAAAAGTAAAATGACATTTATAAAATGATGCCAACATAAAGTATACATATGGGGAATGTAAAATAATAACTATTTTTGGAGGTATTACTATGTATTTTGAAAGTAGATAAACTGAAATTTTGAAATTTGCTAATTTTTCCAAATTTTTGGTAAATTTGGTATTTTTTTCTAAATAAAAATGAAATATTTTGCCACAAATTTACTACTATCGTGAAGCACAATATGTGACGAGAAAACAATCTTAGAATGGCCTGGATAAGTAAAAGCGTTCCGAAGTTATTACCACATAAAGTGACACATGTCAGATTTGGAAAAAACGGCCTGGGATTTGAGGTGAAAAGTGGCCCGGTACTGAAAGGGTAAATAACCCGACAACATCACCAAGTACCCATTTTGCAGATCACCTTGAGACAGGCAGCCATATAAGCAGGGGTGTACATAGAAATCATTGGGCCCCATAGCAAGAATCTGAATTGGGCCCCCTAACTCCGCCCAGTACCCACCCTGGCCCATCCCACCTCCTTCCCTGGCTCCTCTTCTGCCACACCCCCATTTGCTGTAATATGGTGAAGGAATTGCATTTTCTTTCCAGTTTGGAGTTTTGACTGCAGTCCTATGTAAAACCACAGATAACACTAGTGCTGATAATGTAGTAGTGTTACCTGCAGTCCTATGTAAAACCATAGATAATACTAGTGTAGATCATGTGGTAGTGTTACCTACAGTCCTATGTAAAACCACAGATAACACTAGTGTAGATCATGTGGTAGTGTTACCTGCAGTCCTATGTAAAACCACAGATAACACTAGTGTAGATCATGTGGCAGTGATACCTGCATCCTTAGTGTGCCTCTCCCATGGGACTCTAGCTGACCGGGCTGCCTCCTCTTCCGTCTTCTTCTCCTTGCCCCCACAGAACGTCCTGATGCAGCTGCGTCAAGACATAGGAACAATGTGGGCATGGTGAAGGAGACACACACAGGGGGAAAGACTCACACACAGGGACAGACTCACACACAGGGACAGACTCACACACAGGGACAGACTCACATACAGTGACAGCGACACACAAAGACAGCGACACACACACAGAGACAGCGACACACACACAGGGACAGCGACAGACACGGACACACACAGGAACCAGGACACACTGGGACAGGGACACATACAGGGACAGGGACACAAACAGGGACACCCACAGAGACAGCGACACACACAGGGACAGCGACACACAAAGACAGCGACACACACACACAGGGACAGCGACACACACACAGGGACAGCTACAGACAGGGACAAGGACACACAGGGACAGGGACACACACAGGGACAGGGACACATACAGGGACAGCGGCACGCAGGGACAGAGACACACAGGGACACACACATAGCGACAACGACACATACAGGGACAGCGGGACATACACAGGGACAGCGGGACACACAGGGACAGATACACACACACAGGGACAGGGACACACACATGGACAGCAACACACACAGGGACAGGGACACACAGTGAGAGGGACAGGCACACACACATAGGGATAGGGACACACACAGGGACAGGGACACAGAGGGACAGACACATAAGGACAGACAGACACACAGGGACAGGGACACACACATGGAAAGACACACACAGCTAAGCCTCACCAAACTCCATCATGGCTCCCTCCTCTCTGTACAGCAACACAGCTCTCTGCTCCTCTAGCCCCACCCCCACTGGTCACATGGGTGGATGATGTCAGAAAGGTCCTTTAGCACATTAAGAATTACTATCAAACCCCGGACTGCAGGGGTGAGCAGACCTGCAGAGGGGGGGAGGGTTTGGAAATGCTGAGCATAACAGAACACAAGTGTGTGGGCTGCAGGCCACCTCAAGCGCCATATTAACTTATTAATTATTAATACATTGACTGAGTATATGTAGGGGGCGTGGCCTTCCATGCTCTCTGGGCCCCCCTGTGCCGCTGGCCCCATAGCAGCTGCGTGGTCTGCCTATATTGGCAGTACGCCACTGCATATAACTATACACACTGTAGTTATTGTAAGAACCACAATTCAAATTGTTATTCCACCATTAGTCCTACTTAGTTATCCACTGAGCTAGCATATGTATGTGATGTAAACCAGTTGCCCACTGTATGCCATTGGTCACATGTAGTGTAGAGTGTCAGATGATCCTAATGGGACATATTTTCGCATCTTAGAATGTTATATTGGTAGTATATTCCTACAGTACATAGTGGTGCTCCTATCCACCTGATGTGCAAGGAAGACCAACACTGCTCCATTCAAGTAAATGGAGTGTGTTGCAATTCAGTATATAGTGGACAGAAACTCGGCTGTGTCATTAGTTCTAACAGTAAAGCCCAATAATTCACTAAATGTGCTTATTTATTCCAATTCTTATTATATAACATTAGATCAGAACATCAAACATGACAAACATGAAATAAAAGGGAACAGGGGATGCGTGAAAAAGGGCGGGAAGCTTTGTCATAGAACATTACAGATGAGTGAATACAGTAAACATGGATGACACCCTCATACTATATAAATATCACATCAGTGCAAACAGCCAGTTATCAATCTGCACCCTGTCTCATAGCCAATTTAATCCTACAATATTCCATAGCTGCATGAAGAAATGCAATGCCATGTTTGGATATCCGTGCCAAAAAATCTTTGATGAGAGGAGATTACGACAATGACAACATGGACACTGGAGTATTGCTACATCAAATATTTGCATTTTCTGTTTACATATTTTCCCATCCATTTCAAGACTATATATATATTAAATTCTTCAAACATGCCATATGCTGTTTGGACAACCGACAGTCAACAATGGTAAGAGCGTATTTATTAAAATGTGGAATTTTAATACTTACCGTGCATGTAAAGCAGCATAGGGTACACCTAAGGTGGCATCAATACTACTTGTTAAAGCTTTGTTGTTGCAATATTCCATTAAAAACACTGATTTTTATTTTTTGGAAAAATGCATTGTACATATTGCTCATATTCTTCATATACATATTAGTCATACAGGTCATATATTTGCATGGCTCTGGTTCCTTAGCTTGGAGCTTAAAGATTTCTATTTTCATTCCAGTAAATGCAATACTTTTATGTGTAATAAATACAAATTTAGGGGCACATTTATTAAGACCCTGCACTGGCAGTGGATCCACCAAAGTTATGAAGAGGCATTATATAATTCTATATTCTGGCTAAGATACATTGATTGCTTTGTCTGTACCCCTGGTAGTCATACTGTATATAAGATGGTTGATCAAAATACTGTAATACATATGGTATGGTAATGTCTGGTTATTAGGGTACATGGTATGGACTCTTAAACTAGCTAAGAGGGGTAGCTTGTTTCTAGAAACAATTCTTTTGGGGCTAGTAAATGATTTGCTTCCCAGTAAATATGGCAAAATTCTATATAGACTTGTTTTAAGTGAACCTATCTATCCTCTTAAGGCCTTTGACATAGCAGATTTGGTCTTCAGATCTCAGCATGGAATTCACCACGCCATAGGCTGTTTATTTACACATGGTTTTCCACTTCCACTCTTAGTGCAGTTTCCATGCGGACACCACACGTTTATTGAATGCTATATTAACAACTGTTTTTATTGCTGGTTCATGTAACTTGACTTGCCTTTTGGTGAACTTGGAACACATTTAAAGGGGTTTTCCTAGATATTTTTACATTGGTGGGGATCCGACAGTTGGGACCCTCACCCTTCAGCTGTTTGAGAAGGAGCAGGCGCTCCATTTGATGGGGTTGTGCTTGGTATTGCAGCTCATCCACATTGACCTTGGCCATGTGACCAATGAATGTGACGTCACATGGCCTAGGGAAAACTGCAAGAAGGTCACAGCACTACTGCGAGCGCCGGTGCCTTCTCAAACAGCTGATGGGTGGGGGTTCCGGGACCCCCACTGATCAGATACTGATGACATATCCAGTATCTGTAGGATAGATACAACTTCTCCACTGTTTGAATTCACTCCTGGTTTTGGCTTCCAAAACTGCATCAGAAAACCTGACCGTGTGGCCGTGCTCTAAGTATGCTCCCTGATACCCTGATGTCCATGTTACCCCTCAACTGGGGTCATGTAGCTACACAAGGAGAGGAGGATCTGTGCCTTTCATCCTGTGTCAAAACATCCCCACTGCCCCCTCTCCTCCTCCTCTCTGGCTGAGCTCATATCCAGGTGAAAAGGCGGTGCTTCAACCTGCTCTATCTCAAACTGTATAGCAGCTAGATTTATAAGCCAGGTGTTGTAAATCTGAAAACTGTGTCTCATTCCTGACCTGGTTTCTTTGCCTGTATGGTAGCTAGCACCACAATCCTGGCCTTGTTTTAAAGCTTTAAAACAAGAGCTGTCTCATATCTCTAGCTACTATACAGCTTGAGATACAGGCAGTGGGGGGATGTGGAAATCAGTGGAGTCTGAGGCTCCCTTGAACCAAGGGTAATCCAGCAAGGCACTTTGTGTCTACTGGGGAAACCCTGAGCGGATTCCAGGGAACGATAATTGGGAATCATGGTTGCCAACGTTCCAGAAATTCCTGGTCAGTTTGTGAAAATAGGAGACCTTTTTTCCAGTGTCTGTGATTTTATTTTTTTATTTGAGGCGGGTGGTATTTGAAAAGATAACGGGGGTTGTAATTATCGTAATTTTATAGTTCAGAGCAAATGCTTGTAATGAGTTTATAATAGTATCATGACTTTTCTTATAATCTTTATCATTATGGTTTTCCAATTTCTTCATAAAATTGTTGATTGTCCATGAATTTAAGTAAGTTGTCCAGAATAAAAAAAAACATTTAGGATGGCAACTCAGTTGAGGATCACAGCTCCTTACCAAAGCCATTAGCAGCAGTAACTGCTTTCAGTCTGTCTGTCTATTACTCAATATCTGTCTCTGCAATAGGTTACCAAAGTGCCAACAATGCTGCAAATCTACAATATGAACTGACTATGTACAAGATAACCAAGATGTTTATTCTTCTTTTGCAGAATTTAATTCTGAACGCTGTGGTAGCCCTTGGACTCTTTGTAACAGCATGTTACAGTGATTGTGATTGGGACAAAAATAAACTCATGGGAAGAGGAATGTTAAATGCAGGTCAGCTAATGTCACGCTTCTGTTTAACCTTTTAATTTCCGACAAATTTGCTTCTAGATAGGATACAATAAAAATGAATGTCACAAAGAGATGCATTTGTATGCCAATGATATGCTTTTTTCTTACTGATTCATCAAACAGATCCCTCAGAAAAGGCATACAAGCATATGATAGATGCATGTTTTCTTTTGGGGAAGTGGACATCTTTGTTTTTTCCTGATTTTTTTCAATTGACATTTTTCCTTAAAAAAAAGAAAAAAAAGTACCTAGTCCACGGTTTTCAATAGAGGAAAAAGATATAAAAAGATAACCAGATGTTTTTTTTCACATATGCCCACTTCAAAGATATCTGGGGATATTTTATAGTATATGAGTATATATATATATATATATATATATATATATATATTTTTTTTTAATAAAATTGCTTCTTAGCATAAAACTCCACAATCCACAACAGTACACAAGACATTTGTATAGGATAAGCCACTCACCAAATCAAGGTTGCATCTTTTTAGTGGGTACCTACTCTAATCTGGTGCAGCACCACAAGACAGCGCAGATGGCACAAATTGGTCCAACAGCACCCATACTGCCAAATAAAGCCCCCAGGGTTCTGGGTCCCACCAGCCCAGAGCAACGACAACCACGCAGTACTGCACTATGTGAACCAGGTGTTTAGAACTCACCTGTCCATATGGTCTTGTAACTTAAAATGAGACCAAGTAGGCTGCAAACTTATACAATCTCAAAAAAGGCAACCTTGAGGTTGTGAGTGTGCTCATGCTTTTTGATCAAAATGTATACAAATGCCTTGTGTATGGTTGTGGGTTTTGGCGATTTATGCAATTAATAATGCCGAGAAGCAATGAAGATTGTGCTGAGAAGTAATAGATCAATATATAGCATGTGGATGTGCAATCCATATCCTCTTTTTTCTTTTCTTTTTTTGGCTCCAGACATATACCGCCAACGGTGTAAAAAAAAGTCTGATTTTGAAAACTATATTTTTGCTAAAAAAAAATAATATGAAGACTGCACCAGGTAATTGCTTTGGGTGGTTGTTTCCCACCATAATTGGGTTCTTTGGTCCCCAATGTGACTATATCTGAAGGGGGCCTGTCCTGGCCTGAAATGTACTAGAAAAGGTGTACATACCAGTATGAAGGACCTTTGGAATGTGTAATGGTAGGCTAAAGGACCTTTGATGATGTCATCATGTCACATGATCGAAATTCCTTTAGCCTACCATTACTGCATTCTAAAGGTCCTTAAAGGGAGTCTTTTACCTGTTTTTCACCAATATAACTAACAGCACTTCCCCACGGAAGATTGCAGACACATCCCAGACATACCTGTGTGCACTGTGTGTCTGTATTACATGTCCAGGAAAAGTACTTTTATTCTGCTGGAAAACAGCTCCCAAGTGTCCAGCTCTGCTGCTGCAAGTACCCAAAGCAAACCAGACTGAAGAGGAGAGGGCTGCTTTAGCTGCTCATATCTTGGGATTGGTAGCAGATAGAAAAATGGTTCTGACCTTCTTCCTTAAAACCTGGCATTCAAAGCTTTCAAATGATACCAAAATCACAGCACTATATCCAGTATATCAGAAGATATAGCTGTTAGAAATTGAGTCGGGAGAGAAAGCTGTTTTTACTTTCACTTTCGGCTGGGCACTTTTCCGGCAGAATAAAAGTGCTTTTCCTGGACATGTAATACAGACACACAGTGCACACAGATATGTTTGCAATCTTCTGTGGGGCACTGCTGTTAGTTATATAGATGAAAAACAGGTGAAAGACTCCCTTTAAGGGTAGATGCACACGTTCAGGATTTATGTGCAAAGAATCCGCACTGAAATCTGCAGGTGTTTGCAGGGAAATCTGTGCGAACAATCTGCATCAATTGGTGTGGATTTGCAATCAGATTTGATTCGGATTTTCAGCATGTGGATTTTACTCTCCCCATTGAAGTGAATGGAGAAAATCCGGTCAGGAAAAACAAAATAAATTGACATGCTTTGGATTTTAAAATCCACACAGAAATAATCTACATGGTGTACATGAGAATTTCAAATTCTCATAAAATACAATGTGAATAACCTACGGTGCAGAAAATCCACACGCAATGCTGATCGTGTGCATCTAGCCTAAGCCTCCAAGAGACATCAGAAGTGTGTGTGTGTGTATATATATATATATATATATATATTTGTATGCATGTGTTTATGTGTGTATGTGTTTATCTGTGTGTATATATGTGTGTGCGTGTGTGTGTATATATCTGTGTCTGTACATATGTGTGTACTTATTCTGTATATAGGAGATATCTGCATATGGGTAGTAGTGTGTATATATATATATATATATATATATATATATATATATATATATATATATATATATAATTAGAGCACTACTACTCATATCTAGATGTTTAAGACACTGATACTGAGACAGATACTTGTTTATTTAAAAAAAGCTTTTTACTATTAATGACCTATCCTCATCAATATCAGATCTTTGGTCCGACCCCCAGCACCCCCACTGATTAGCCGTTTGAAGAGAAAACAGTGCTTGTATCGGCGCTACCTTCTCTGCACTGTTTACCTGCTCGCTGAGGCAATTGAATCAGTGAACAGTGTAATTACAAGTATGGCGTCCCTATTCACTTCTATGGGAGCTTCAGTTTGCACAGGGACATGTTTGGAAATTTAAACTCTTCATATATAAGGTTATTTTGTGTCTTCCAACCTGCTGACAGATTCCCTTTAATGGGCTTGTAGAGAATCAGAAAAACATGTCTGTCTTCTTCCAAAAAAAAGTGCCACATCCAGTGGTTGTGTCTGGTACTGCTGCTCACCTCCAGTGTGGTTAGGGTTAGGGGTCTGTGCTACAATAACAAACACATCCTGACAACAGATGTAGCCATTGCTTTTGGGAGAGCAGACATGGCCTTCTAATCCTGTACAAAGGCTATGGACACCTTTTGGGGGAAATTATGTTATCATTGCATTTTACCAATTTAGTCTAATAGACTTAGAGTTGAGCCTGCAAGGTCCCGCAAATGCAGTTAAAAGTCAGTCCATTTGCAGACCATTCCTTCTGAGTTCCGTCAGCTGATGTGAAGCCTTATCTCTGATCTCCTAACCTCTGAAATACACATTTAAAGGTGTTGTATCATCTCAGACATTGGGGGCATACCTCTCTATTCACTTCTATAGGGCTAATGGAAATAGTCGAGTCAGCACTCGGCGATTTTTGATGCTCACATTGGAATGAATGGAGAGCAACCGCACATGCACGGTGCTTCCTCCGAGACTTTGTGGACTCAGTTTTAAGTATAGGAATGAATGGAGAGCAGCCACACATGCACGGTGCTCCCTCCGAGACTTTGTGGGCTCAGTTCTAAGTATAAGTGGGACCTGCACCTATCAGACATCGGGGGGGCATACCCTTTCCATATGCCCCCAATGTCTGAGATGGGACAACCCCTTTAAATGTGTAGTTATGAGGTCAGAAGATCAGAAATAAGGCTTCACATGAGACGTCAGTTGACGGAACTCAGGAGGGACGGTCTGCAAATAGAGTGATTTTTAACTACATTTATCACAAAAATTGCTGAAAATGTTTAATAAAGTATTTTTAGCCTAAAATGAGTAAAATGTAAAGAAGTTGTTCATAGCCTTTAAGAGCAAATTATAAACTAAAAAAAAAACCTGTCCATAGCATTTAGAATAAAGTCCAACAGGATTATAAATACTGTGCACTACAAAATAACACCATGATCTTGAACTGCCTGCAAATAATTACTACACTAGGTAAGGTTTACACTGAACAGACTTTTTTTTCCCCTGCATTCAGATAATTATCCTAAAAAAAAAAACAGAGAATGTGAAATACACAACATTTCAATATTCTGTATCCCTAGGCTGCTGGAAAGAAGATAAGCTGCATCCCATAGGTTCTGAGTGGATAGCAGGTGATTGTAGAGAATGCACATGTTACAGAAATGGAATGCAGTGCTGCACTGAGTAAGTGACCAAGTTGTAGATTATATGTTGATATTGGTCTAGGTCTCCCCTCATATAGAGATGGTATCCTACCCAAGAGCAGGATGGGATTATAAACCAGAATATCAAAATTTGATCAGTACGCTTTTCTAAACTAGAAAGAGTAAATAAATGCAATACTATAAATTGCACTTTTTTTCCCAAAAGCACAATAGTTTTCTTTACGCACATTACGATTTTCCTGTAAAACTCTAAAACCCTAAACAAGCAGAAATGAATGTTGGGCCACTGTAGAATGGCTGATGTAAATATTTCACACACCATAAATTATCACAAGAGACTAGGACAATACCAGCCAATCTTTGCTGTAATGAATAAAAAGTATATAAAGCATTCAAAACATTCTTTAGGAAGTTTGCGAAACTTAAGGTGCTTCACAGGAATGAACACAAAATGGAGGTTAAAATTTAAAAATATCATGTTTTTTAGCAAGTTTTCAGTTTCTATCTCTACAGGGTAAAAGACAAATAAATCTCAATATCTATAAACCTGATACTGCAGTTTTTAGAAATATCGAATATGTGTACATGTGGATGGATACATATGACATTATTTTAATTACATTTTTTGACAGCCAACATGTGGGATAAGTAACATGAGCATTTTATAGATTTTGCTTATGGTATTATGGACACAGTGATTCCAATAGGGTTGCACCGGGTATCGAATTATCGATACCCAATTGATACTTTTTTACCCGGATCGATACGATGCTGGGATTTGCCTGTTACTGATACTAGGCTGCGTTACTGCGCAGCCTAGTATCAGAGAACATGGTGCGTGCTGCTCCATGTTCTTCTCAGCAGCACACTGGAGAAGGAGTGTCTCCCTCCCCCTGTGACGCCACTGCCACCAATGAGAGGAAAGAGGGGTGGACGAGCGGAGGGGCTGTGGCCACTGCCACCAATGAGAGCTGAGAGGGAAGGAGGAGGGGAGGGGCTGTGGCCACTTCCACCAATGAGAGGAGAGAGGGGAGGAGAAGGGGCTGTGGCTACTGCGCCACCAATGAAGAAAACTATCGTTTAATACAAGTACAGGAGGCGGGTGCTGGTGGCAGAATCACATAGCCGACACCCGACCTGTATGACGGAGCTGCAAACCACGGCACTTAACCCCTCAGGTGCCCCTCAATTAATAAAAAAAAATAAGAATGTATATATAGCTTCCAAAATGCATAAAAGAAAAAATATATTGCGTCATTAAAGGGAATCTGTCACCTCAAAAATGCATATAAAATCGCCAGCAGTACCTCACAGTAGCCCCCAATCTGTTAATAATCATATGTTTGATCCTGTAGTCTGATGTTCCATAGATTCAAAAAAAGCCATCAGCGCTATCTTGCCGGCCAGCTTGCAGTCAAGGGGGCAGCGGCTTCCTTGCTTTAAGTCAAGGTAAGCACACCCCCTATCCGTACCCTCTTTTGTTAGATTGACAGCTTGCAGTACGACCTGGATCGCATAAGTCTTACTCATGCGAGGTGCGCTCCTTGTTAAGGCACGATCCTGTCTCTGGCTGCCTCTGTTAGCCGGGGTTCAGCGGCGATTTGCGCATGCGCGAGTCTTATGCGATCCCGGCCGCATTGCAGGCTGTCAATCTAACAAAAGGGGGACGTTAGGGGGCATGCTTACCTTGACTTGAAGCAAGGAAGCCGATGCCCCCTTGACTTCAAGCTGGCCGGCAAGATAGCGCTGATGACTCTTAAAACATCGGGGTTTTTTTAATCTACGGAACATCAGACTACAAGATGAAAGATATGATTATTAACAGACTGGGGACTACTATGAGGTATTGCTGGTGGTTTTATATGAGTTTTTGAGGTGACAGGTTCCCTTTAAAGCCAAAGTTGGCCGTTTCATTGCATAGGCAGGCTAGTACATAAATGAAGACTGTCGCCATGTTTGTGCTGACAATTTCTCATGTTTTTGCTTCTGCAGTGATTCAATTATAGTAGGAATCAATCCAAAGATATGCGAAATCATAAAAGAAGGCTGCGTATTTAAAGTTGTGAGAAAGAAGGATCACTCCATCCCCTGTCCTTTCAAACTAGTGGATACACATCACAGTGACAGTAGTGACAGCAGTGATGACGTAGATGCAGATGGAAACAAAATAGAAAGCAATGATAGCAGTGACAGCAGTGAAGGTGGAAAAGTAGATGTTAAAGACTATTTAGAATTGCTTTCGTATTTTGAGAATATTGAGGACTGTGAAGAAAAAGAGAAATGAAAGTTACGTTACGGAGGAAGAATTCAACATGAAACTGGCTAAAGGTGTCCATGCTTCATATAAAAGTTAAGAATTGTGTTCCTGGTCTGACAAATGAAATGATTTTTTTTTTTGCAATAAAGTTGGTCTGCCTGATATGAATAAACGTTAATTATTACATTTCCTTCATCATCTAAAGTCTCCACACATTATTATGAAAAATGATCAATAAACACCTATAACAAACTATAAAGAGTACCAAAGAGAGCAAATCATTTCAACACATAAGCCAATGGTGAAACTGGAATCCTATGGGCCTTAGAACAAATTTTGGACTTGGGTCTCCCATTGGACTCAGTGGCATTGCTATGGTCTGTAAAGACATGTTACCCCCTCCAAAAAATATACGGTAATAATAATACAATTTCCTATACATAAAACTCCTGTAAATAATACAGTTATACAGTTTAAAAATAATATTGCTGAGTAACACATGTCATTGCCATACTGAATAAAACCCAGTAAATCAAGATTAATAATAATGTGTGCCACAAAATACCACCAGACCATGAACACAAATTCACGGAATGACTGAATACCACCATACTGATATTAAAAAGAAACCATTGTACTAAGAACAAACATACCACCGTACAGTGACCATATTGTAGTAGATACCAGTTGTACAAATATAAGTCAATACTGTACAGTTATGTCCAGTGTTTTACAGGTAATATCCAGGGGCGTAGCTACTGTGGTAGGAGGTGTGAACAAAGGAAGGGGCCCGTGAAAGGGACTCACTGACCACACATCAGGCACATCAGACCATTCACATCAATCTATGGCAGTACAGGGAGCCCACCAGCTTGGCACATATAATATAGTGACTGGCTTTGGTCCTCCAATCTGTGCCCAGCTCTGCGCTAGTGTATCTGGACTCAGGAGGACAGTTCACTGATGCTATGAGGTGTAGATTACCCACCCTGGAAACTCTGTACAGCTGAAGAGGACACAGCACGGCAGCAGCATCTGTCCTGGTTCTGTGCTGCCTGCAAAGTTTGTCAGGGCTGGGCTAAGAGATGAGGGTGCCTGAGCCACTGAGCCAGTGTGAGGAGGGACTGTCTGTAAGTTTCAAGTGACTTTCCGGGGGAATTGGGCAGCTCCAGCCTGTTACTGACTCATAGATCAGTGATAGACTGACAGTAAAGAAGTGGAGAGTAAGGGGCTCAGAGGGAGGTAGAGGACACTATGGGCTGAAAGTGCTGCTGATGGCACCCTAAAGCACAGTAGCAACTGCTGAGTCAGCAGCAATGCTGCCAGAGTTTTGGGGTGCCATCACTGCTGTGTGGACCTATTAAAAGAATTTAGGGGTTGTCCACCTTTTTTGGTCTGGCCACAGTGGTGACGCACACAGGCGACACGGCACCACTGCAGCCAGTCATTGGCTGCAGTGGTCAAGTGCCCCATGTTAAAACCAATGCTAAAAATTGCAGTGAAATAAACTTTGAAAAAAAAAAAAAAAACACCATAATCATTATGTTATCAAATATTAAAAATTCAAACCACTCCAATTTTACATATAAAAAGAAACAATAAATAAACATAGGTATCGCTGCATCCAAAAATGTATGAACTATTTACATATAAAAATATTTTCTTGTACAGGTTGTGGGGAAGTTGCTGGGAGTGCCCGTTCAAAAATCAGTCCGTTCTTTTTACGTGCCTAGTGACATCCTTTGGAATTGTTTACTTTCTCTTTCCTTGTTCATCCGGACACAGGCCGCTGTCCTCAAGGTATCCTTGAGTCCTTGCTTTTTCAGCACTCTCAGTAGTTATGTTCCCCTTTGTGCCCCTTACAATGGAAATGAGTGTTCCTTAAATCATTACTGTCTTCCTTAGTGCCTATTAATACAGTAATGTCCTTATTAGTGCTCCTTAATACAGTAATGTATCCCTTAGTGCCCCTTAGTGTAGTAATGCCCCCCATAGTGCAGTAACTCCTCTTACAGTGCATTAATTCCCCCCTTAGTGCCCCTTAATACATTAATGTCCCCTTGGTGCACTTCAGAACAGTATGACCCTCTTTTATGCCCCCATGTCACTCCCCTGCTGTGCAGTGAGCTTAAAGAGGTTGTTTCATCTTGCGGTAATGAAGGCGAGATGAGACACAGACCAGACCACCAATTGGCCGGGCAACAGTGGAGCGTGCTGGTGCTGTTTCAGTAGCTCCCATTGAGGTGCAGAGCAACAGAAACCGCATAGCACAGCAAGCTATGCTACTCGGAAATAGTATAGCTTGCTGCGCTATGTTGGTTGCATAGCTACTGAGAGCTACTCAAACAGCAAGTGCCATCGCTCTAAACTGTTTCCAGGCCGGCTGGTGGTCACCTTAGTATCCGGAAGATGAGACAACCCCTTTAAGGCTCTATGCTCCAACATAGTGTTCAACTACATCCACATCCCGAGGATGTGGATACAGTTGACAACAGTGATGAATGTAAAGAGTGAGTGCCTCATGCAATATATAAAAAACATTTATTTATAAACTACAATAAATACATAACCACAATATGGTGCAGCAACAGCTGAAAACAAATATAAAACAAATGACAAAAGAAGATTTTCTGTCCAGAAATATGTCTGTATTTGTACTACAGGCCCAGCAACTAATATATATATATATATATATATATATATATATATATATATACATACATACATATATATACATACATACATCAGGCAATGTGATTTTCTGGATTTGTTTTCTCATTTTGTCTCTCATAGTTGAGGTCTACCTATGATGTCGATTACAGGCCTCTCATCTTTTTGAATGGGAGAACTTGCACAATTGGTGGCTGACTAAATACTTTTTTCCCCCACTGTATAAATATATATATATATATGTATATCAGGGGCGGACACAGACAGCAGAGGGCCCCTGTGCAATGAATGTGTCAGGGCCCCCCTGCCTTTCCCAAACCAAATTCTTAACCTAACCTAAGGTGTCCTAACATTACATACAGCAATACAAAACACACAGGGTAAGACTACTTTCACACATGCAGCACTACGCTCCAGCCACCTGATTTGGCAGAGAATGCAAGAAATTGGCCGGACACAAACTCCGGATGTTCTCTTTCCTCATCTTCTCCTTTCAGACCAGACCACCATGATGATTTCTTTCAGCCATCTCTTCTCTCTGTGGAGTTTGACAAATAGACATCTTAGTTTCCTACTTTTCCATCATTCTCCCACCTTCTTAAACTCCCCATCCTGCCACCCCCAATACTGTGCCCGCTGTGCTCCCCAAAACTATACTGCAGAAACAGTCCCTCTCAAATATTACCGCCTTCAGTAATTAAAATAACTGCACCCAGGAAATAGTGTCCCTGACACTAAATTATAACCAAAATGTTCCCCAAAAATAACTGTGATAAGCTGATACTGTGCCCCCCACCATAATAGTGCTCCCCAAAGTCCCACCAATAGAAATAATTAGTGCCCCCGGCCAGCCAATGTCCCCATAGTGACCTCATGTGTGCCAATGCCCCCTACTATGTGCCCAAAAAACCCTCTTAGTGCCCCTATACAATAGTGCTCCTCTCCCCCATTCTCCATAGTGCCCCCCATGTCTGCCAGTATACAAGATAGGGCCCCCATAGTGGTCCTCCTCCTCCAGAGTGCCCCCCCCATAGTGCTCCTCCTCATCCTCCATAGTGCCCCCCATGTGAGCCAGTATATATGATAGGGCCCCCATAGTGCCAGTGTATATATATATATATATATATATATATATATATAGGGCCCCCCATAATGCTCCTCCTAGATAGTGCCCCCATAGTGCTCCTCCTCCATAGTGCCCCCCATAGTGTTCCTCCTCCATAGTGCCCCCATTGTGCTCCCCCTCCATAGTGCCCTCATTGTGCTCCTCCTCCATAGTGCCCCTCCTACATAGTGGCCCCCATAGTGTTCCTCCTCCATAGTGCCCCCATTGTGCTCCCCCTCCATAGTGCCCCCATTGTGCTCCTCCTCCATAGTGCCCCTCCTACATAGTGGCCCCCATAGTGTTCCTCCTCCATAGTGCCCCCATTGTGCTCCCCCTCCATAGTGCCCCCATTGTGCTCCTCCTCCATAGTGCCCCTCCTACATAGTGGCCCCCATAGTGTTCCTCCTCCATAGTGCCCCCATTGTGCTCCTCCTCCATAGTGCCCCCATTGTGCTCCTCCTCCATAGTGCCCCTCCTCCATAGTGCCCCCATTGTGCTCCTCCTCCGTAGTGCCCCCATAGTGCTCCTCCAACATAGTGCTCCTCCTCCATAGTGCCCCCATTGTGCTCCTCCTCCATAGTGCCCCCATTGTGCTCCTCCTCCATAGTGCCCCTCCTCCATAGTGCCCCCATTGTGCTCCTCCTCCGTAGTGCCCCCATTGTGCTCCTCCTCCATAGTGCCCCCATAGTGCTCCTCCTCCATAGTGCTCCTCCTCCATAGTGCTCCAATTGTGCTCCCCCTCCATAGTGCCCCCATAGTGCTCCTCCTCCATTGTGCCCCCATAGTGCTCCTCCTCCATAGTGGCCCCCATAGTGTACCTCCTCCATAGTGCCCCCATTGTGCTCCTCCTCCATAGTGCCCTCCATAGTGCCCCCATTGTGCCCCCATTGTGCTCCTCCTCCATAGTGCCCTCCATAGTGCTCCCACTGTGTGCCAGCTTAAAGGGAATTTGTCATAAAAAAATGACCCATTGTTTAAATCAAGTTTTTATGTTAAACATATGTCTTTGTAATGTTTGGCGATGTTTTTTCTAATTTTCCATGTTCCTATCTATATTTTAAAATCATCTTAAAATCTTGCAGTTTTCCTTCTGGCCACTAGGCTATAATCTCAGCTGAGATATCCTGTTTGTCAGTGTGTCAGCTGTAAAGTAATGCTGCTACCGTAAACAGTGTAATTGGAGACCAACTCACATCACAGACAATAGAATCTCCCTGTAGAATAAACAAAAACTTCAAAGGAAAAAGCCTCTCAATGCATTCTCAATAGGACTGGAGCTGTCTATTGCTGCCTATGGTCCATGGGGCTTGCTGTAAAGCATATCACTAAATGCTGTTTAGAACAGCTCAGCCAAGATGGCAGCCCCCGTAAAAATGTTCTAGTAATGAAATTTCAAAAACTACAATCAGAAAATACAAACAGATTAGAGAAAAAGAACATGTTTTATTATCTCTTTTTAATCAATAAAGAAAATTTTAGGTGACAAAATCCCTTTAAATGAAAAAAATTAACACTTATACTTACCTCCTTGCCTCTGTCAGCGACGCGATGCAGGCTTCTTCCGGCCTGTGTCTAGCGCTGTACGGCTCAGGCGGCGCGATGATGTCATCGCGCAGCCTGTGCCGGCCTCTGATAGGCTACAGGCCTAGTGCCTGCAGCCTATCAGAGGAACGGGGAAGGGAGACGCCTCTCCCTCCCTTACCCTGCATTATCCATCTGTATCGCCGTCCTAAGGACGGCGATACAGATGAATATAGAGATGAGCGCTTCCAAAATGGAAGCGCTCATCTCTCCCTGCCGCCGGTAAGAAAGGGCCCCCCTCTGGCCCTGGACCCCTGTGCAGCCGAACTGGCTGCACAGGCGGTATGTCCGCCCCTGATATATATATATATATATATATATATATATCACGGTAGAAAAAGGCGGATGAGCATAGAAATCATGTCTTTACTGTAAATTTGGAGGCCACTAAATCAATATAGAGCCATTTAGGTTTACATGCACCACACGAATGTCCAGTATAGATCAATGACCCAATGGTGATTAGATAGGTACCACCATATAACGAATATGGACTGTGTGGACACAAAACTGAAAAAATGTGCAGGTGTATTGAGGTTTCTGATGTGGGTCACGTGACGCTGGCCACTTTACGTGACCCATCTGCTAGGTCTATTTAAACAGGCAGCCTACTGGCCACAGATTGGTCTTAATACCTGAATTTGCGATTTGAACTGCTGAGACATTATGCTTCAACTTCGGCTTGTATATTTGACCTTGTCCCCGTCTCTTCCTTCTGTACTTCGTTACCTCCCGGCTTTGACCTCGGCTCGTGTGTTTGACCTTGCTCCTGTTTTTTCCTCTGGTGTTTGACGTGACTTCTTAGTTTGACCTCGGCTCGGCGATCTTCTTATATTGTGTGGGTTCTGTCTTTGTTTATTGTTTTCTCTCCATTGTTCCCCTCCCTGTACGCCTCAGCACGTACCTAGGCTAGGGACTGTCGACTAGTTGTACATCGTTGCCTAGGACGGGCCGTGCAAGTAGGCAGGGTCAGAGGTGGGGTTGAGTTCAGGGCTTTACATACCCCTGAAAACGTGACAATAATGGTGTCATTCTGGTATTGTTTTAAAGATAGTAATGCCAGCTTTCAATCAATACAAAGTATCTCTAGATGCTACCAAACCAGAGATATGAGCAGCTAAACAACTGCCCCCATCTTCTTCAGTCTATTGGAGCAGTTGCAGAGCTGACAGCTGCAGGAGGAAAGGAAAAATAGTAAATATATATAAAAATGAGACATTATCACTATTGTAGTGACAACATAATTATTTTTACCACACAGTGAACGCTGTAAATAAATTCCACAAAACAATGTTAAAATTGCTGTTTTTTAAATCTTTCCCCTTAAAATAAAATAATAAAAGTTATTTACTACACTACATATACCACAAAATGGTTCATAAAATACCTACAACTAATCCAGCGAAACAGAAAGAGAATTTAGAAGAAAAAAAAGTAAAAGTTATGATTGCTGGTGATGACATTTTTGGGAGGGTTTTTACAATTTTAATGTGCCTGTTAGAAGATTAAAGTGTAACTGCCATTTCACTACCATAAATGAAATATGTGATGCTGAAGGGCAGATATTCATAAAGCTTTATTTTTCAGTTAATTTTACCTTTCTGATGTCTGTATTCAGCCCTTAGCGACCCTATTCCTCTGTGCCTCTATTTCAGCATCTTCCTAAGATGGCCTCTGCTGCACTTGTGGAGATGTCTGCCACGTCCTTGAGGCCATCCTGTATTTCCCTCACTTCCCATAACCCCTTGCTCTCCTCACATGAACTAGCAGGACCAATCAGAATGCAGATAACTCCCCCCACTACCCCAGAGCAGTGTGTATCCTCTCACATACAGCTAACAAGAAACAGACAAGACCAATCATAATGCAGATAACTTCCTCCACTACCCCAGAGCACTGTGTATCCTCTCACATACAGCTAACCAGAGACAAGCCCTACAATTTACAATTACATAAAATCAGTAAGCATTATTTTTTGCCTCTTAACAACCACCTTAAAATTGTTTAAACCCTCCCAAACATTTCATTCTTTTTAACTGTAGATTTTTAATGTGTCTGCAGTAAATTTTGTTGGTGCACATCTCAGGGGACACTATTGCATTTCTAACCCCTTAGTGACATCATTAATTTTAGCCTTAAAGAAAAACTCCCACAAAAATTTTTATTCCATGTCCTGCTAGAAATGTACATGATGTAATCTGTAGTGAATGTCATTTTCTTACCAGTAGCTGAATTTTTGAGTTATATCATCCTGAAGTTTCTTATCTGTGTCATGTGACTAGGAATTAGACCCACCAACTCACACAGCACCTTATGTATCGGCAGGAAGTCTAATTTTCTATGCATTCCTATGGGAGCCTCACTTTCAGTCTCATAGGAATGAATAGAGAAGTGACTGGCTTGCTGTCCTGGGTCAGTTGGAGGTCAGGGAGTTGGTCACATGACCCAGCTACAATAAGAAGAGAGTGGAAACTCTCAATTTCAGCCTCTGATAAGAAAATGACATTCACTACAGATTATATCATGCACCTTTCTAACAGGTCAGAGAATAACATATTTTGCTGGAGTTCTTCTTTAAGGACCAATAATATTTTTCCCCTTTGCGTTCTAGCAGTCATAACTTTTTAATGTTTTCGTCTTAATGTTTTTTATTTTATTTTGCGGGATTAGTTATAGGTTTTTTAAAAACCTATTTGGGGTGTATAGTGAATTAAATAACTTTTAGTATTTTATTTTTAGGGGGAAAGATAAAAAAACAGCAATTTTGACATTATTTTGTGGATTTTTTTACAGCGTTCACTGTGTGGTAAAAATAACGTAATTTTATTATAAGGGTCCGTACAGTAATGATAATACCTAGGGATGAGTGAATCGACTTCGGATGAAACATCTGAAGTCGAATCGCATAAAACTTTGTTTCAATACTGTACGGAGCTGGTGCTCTGTACAGTAATAGAATGTATTGGCTCCGATTAGCCGAAGTTATTACTTTGCGAAGTCTCACGAGACTTCGCATAATAACTTCAGAAATTGATTTATAACGTAAAAAACCATTTCCCAGATACAGTTCCAAGGTACCACTAGGGGTCGAACCAGAGTTCGGGAAATGTTTTTTTTTTACAGTAGAAATTTATTTCTGAAGTTATTATGCAAAGACTGCTGTCTTGATCTGCAGATCTGCAGTCAGTGAGAAGACCCACCAGTTTGGAGACAACTGAGAATAAGTTGTGGATTTACTATTACTTATGCAGGTGACACTACTACATGATCTGCACTCAGAGAATTATCACTGTGTTATCTGTGGTGTTACACAGGACTGCAGATAACATCTACTACATTATCTGTACTTAGAAAGTTATCACCATGTTATCTGTGGTGTTACATAGGACTGCAAGTAACACTACTACATGATCTGCACTCAGAAAATTATCACTGTGTTATCTGTGGTGTTACACAGGAATACAGGTAACATCTACTACATTATCTATACTCAGAGTTATCACTGTTCAATCTGTGATGTTACATAGGACTGCAGGTGACACTACTACATGACCTGCACTCAGAAAGTTATCCCTGTGTTATCTGTGGTGTTACATAGGACTGCAAGTAACACCCCCCCACCCCACTAGGCATAAGTATTGTGTATACGGTGCCCAGGCATGATCTGCACTCAGAAAGTTATCACTGTGTTATCTGTGGTGTTACATGGGACTGCAAGTAACACTGCATGATCTGCACTCAGAAAGTTATCACTGTGTTACTCGTGGTGTTACATAGGACTGCAAGTAACACTACTAAATGATCTGCACTCAGAAAGTTATCACTGTGTTATCTGTGGTGTTACATAGGACTGCAAGTAACACTGCATGATCTACACTCAGAAAGTTATCACTGTGTTACTTGTGGTGTTACCTAGGACTGCATGTGACATCTACTACTTGCACAGAAGCCGGCTATAAGTTTTATTAACATGGGCAAAGCCTGGCATCATTCTGACGCGCCGCCAATACCCCCAGTGAGCCCCCCCCCCACCTCTTCATGATCCCAGGGCTGGCGGCTGCGCGCTCCCTAGTCCAGGATCCAGGGATCCAGTGTATCTCTGGCAAGCAGCAGGCGCGCACCTAGCCTGGAGGTTATGCACATGCTGCCTGTCTCGCCACCTGCCTCATCAGACACCCCTGGCCCCGTTGCTCCGGTCACTGTATGAAGTTCCCAGACAGCTGCCCGCCCACACATAGTAAGAGGACCACATAACAAAACGGTTGCAACTTGGATATATGGGTATTCTTGATGGGGGAGGGCAGCAGCAGGCAGAGTTTCTGTGGGGTTTAGGGGGCACTGTAGGCTCATAGAAGACTCAGGACAGTGTAACTTCCCCACCCCACCCCACCCCAGGACAGTGTATCAAGATTCAAGCAGCACAGATTGGTGGGCGGCTATGTGCCCAAACTGCCTACTAAGCATCAGCAAGGAGTTAATGCCCCCCAAATTGCCCCGGCAGTACGCCCCTGCCGGGCACCTTACTTACCTCACTCCCCTGCACCCGCATTGCAGTCCTGATGCACGCACAGCCACCACTGCATCCCCCCCATCACGTGGATAAAAACATCCAGTGATGTGAGGGCAGTCAATAGCTGGCCACGATGGGAACGAGCCTCCCTAGAATTGCGGGTGAAGCTAAGGAGGCTGATTTCCGACGTGGCTGCTATTGGCTGCACCCCCCCCCCCACTAGGCATAAGTATTGTGTATACGGTGCCCAGGCAATTTGGGGGACATAATAGACAACCCCTTTAACCCTTAAGATACCGGAGGGTTTTTTTTTGTTTTTGCATTTTCATTTTTCTTCCCTATCTTCCTTGAGCCATAACTTTTTTTATTTTTCCACTCACGTAGATGTATGAGGGCTTATTTTTTGCGGGACAAGTTGTACTTTAACATGGCATACAGTGCAGTGGAAAGCAAACAAAATATTCTAAATGGTGTGGAATTAGGAAAAAAAACAATTCCTACGGCGTTTCCTTTGCGGCAAAACTGACTTGTGCCCTTCATTCATTCATGTGTAGATTTTTTATGTCTAAATAGTGTAAAACTAAATTACAACTTTGACATTTTTTTTCTTTTTTACATCACCATATTCTGACCCCCAATACCTTTTTTTAGTTATATCTACTGAGCTGTGTGGGGGCTAATTTTTTGCAAGATGAACTGTAGTTTTTATGTGATACCATTACTGTGTGTTACTTTTTGATCACATTTTATTACATTTTTTTGGGGTAAGAGAAGCAATGAAAAAATTGTGCTGGTAGCGAAGGGGTTAAGAAGTGGGGGATGGGCTATGTCAGTTAGGCTTTAGCACAGTGGACACAGGCAGGAGGAGCGATGTGTATGTGAGCTCCTGCCCTGCACTCATTCAGCTGTGCTCGCATACATATCGCGCCATGTGTCCTCCGTCCTGTGCCCACTCTGCTAAAGCCTGACATATAGCCCATCTATGCCGGCTTTACCAAAGCAGACAGGCAGGAGCAGTGATGTGTGGTGTATATTACTTACTGCAGCCCCAGTGAAATCCTTACTCCCATACATCACTGTCATATCAGCGGATACATATTCATTTTTTTAGTTACTGCAAAAATATAGGTTAATAAAAAAAATAATAAAGATTTATCCCTAACGTTTTCAGTAGGTCATGTATACATTTCTTTACTGGCAAATGGGGGTTTGGCAGGGGAGGAGCCAGGGCAGGAGGTGGGATAGGCCAGGGTAGTGGACTGGGTTAGGGGCCCAATTCTGATTCTTGCTATGGGGCCCAATGATTTCTATGTACGCCCCTGATCTGTGGTGTTACATATACTGCAGATGACATCTACTGCATTATGTACTCAGAGAGTTATCACTATTAGGGTCCATTCACAGATCCGCAAGTGTTTTGCGGTCTGCAAATTGTGGATCCGCAAAACATGTACACTGTCATATTGCGGAACGGATGCGGACCCATTCAGGGCCGTATTATCAACTAGGCACCGGGGGCACGGTTCCTAGGGTGGCGGGTGGTGCGGGGTATCGGCGACCATGCCGGTGCTAAACTTTTCCCTTTATAAGATGCAGTGCATCTTATAAAGGGAATACTAGCGAGTACTTCCATAATGGAAGCGCTCACTAGCCTGCAGGAGGAGGGGGAGTGAAGCGCTGTACAGTACTTACCCCTCCTCCTGCTTGCTCTTCCTGAGGCCGGCGCTGCTGTGTCCTGACTGCCTGCAGCGTCAGGACGTACAGAGCGCCCTCTGACCTGACGCTGCAGGAGGTCAGGCAACTTTAGCACGGGCCCCTGGAAAAGGAGAGAGCAGGGACACAGCCAGGACCGGAAGAAAGTTTTTTGTTTTTTTTTCTTCTCTGATCTGAGGTCTGAAGTGGGGGCCAAAAAAGGATCTGAAAAGATCACACAGGGTGTGGACAGAATGGGGGGGGTCTGAAAAGGTGGGGACAGAATGGGTGGATCTGAAAAGGTGGCGACAGAATGGGGGGATCTGAAATGGTGGGACAGAATGGGGGGGGGGTCTGAAATGGTGGGACAGAATGGGGGGGTTCTGAAATGGTGGGACAGAATGGGGGGATCTGAAAGGTGGACAGAATGGGGGGGTCTGAAATGGTGGGACAGAATGGGGGGGTCTGAAATGGTGGGACAGAATGGGGAGGGATCTGAAATGGTGGGACAGAATGGGGGGGATCTGAAATGGTGGGACAGAATGGGGGGGATCTGAAATGGTGGGACAGAATGGGGGGGATCTGAAATGGTGGGACAGAATGGGGGGGATCTGAAATGGTGGGACAGAATGGGGGGGATCTGAAATGGTGGGACAGAATGGGGGGGTCTGAAATGGTGGGACAGAATGGGGGGGGATCGGAAAGGGTGGGACAGAATGGGGGGGATCTGAAATGGTGGGACAGAAATGGGGACCAGAAAGGGGGATCTAAAATGGGGGCCAGAAAAGGGGTTCTGACATGGGGCCAGAAGGGGGGGGTCTGACATGGGCCCCAGAAGGAGAGTTCTATATGGGGGCCACAAGAGTATGATATGGGGCCAGGAGGGGGGGGGGTATGATTGGGGTTCTAATTAGGGGTCTGAAGGAGGTCTGATTAGGGGCCTGAAGGGTCTGACTGGGGGTCTAGAGGGGTCTGATTGAGGGTCTGGAGGTCTGATTGGGGGTCTGGAGGCCTAATGAGGGTCTGATAGGGGGTCTGGAGATCTAATGGGGGTCTGATTGAGTGTCTGGAGGTCTAATGAGGATCTGATGGGGGTCTGTGGGTCTAATGAGGGTCCGATTGGAGCTTTGGAGGTCTAATGAGGGTCAGATATGGGATTTTGGAGGTCTAATGGGGGTCTGGAGATGGGGGGTCTCATCTGGGGTTTGATATGGGGATCTGATCTGAAAGGTAAGGGGGGTACTGTTTTTCTGTGTGGTGCCAGTATTTTCAGGGGGGCTGTTTCTGTAGTATAGTATGGGGGGCGGGCAGGGTGAGATGTGGAGAAGGTGAGAGGATGATGGAAAAGTAGGAAAGTAAGATGTCTCTTTGTTGAACTCTTCAGAGACAAGGCACAGCTGAAAGAAGTCACCATGGCGGTCTGGTCTGACAGAAGAAGAGGAAAGAAAATGTCATCAGAGAAGAGAAGTCACTGGATATAAGAGGTACATATGTGGCGTTGTATGACCCTGTATGCTCTGTAGTGCTGTATGAAATGTTTTCCAAGTCTGTCTTTGAAGGGGTTGTCTTTTTTTTTTTTTTGTACGAGCGCTGCTTTCTCTGCTCTGTTTACTGCTCTTCACTGCAAATTCTATGGCAAGCAGGTGAACACAGCAGAGAAAGCAGCTCTCATATGAGCTCTGCTCTCTTTTCAAACAGCTGATCGTCAGGGTGCCGGAGGACCCCAGCCGATCTGATATTAATGACCTATCATGAGGATAGGTCATTAGTAGTAAAAAGAGGACAACCCCTTTAACAGTAGGACTGGAGGGAAGGGATTAGGTTGAGAATTTGGCAATGGGGGGGGGGGGGGGGGGCGTTTCAATAATTGCCTTGGGCATCAGAAAAGCTAGGTGCACCAGCGGCAGGGGGGGGGGGGCGGCGAGGAAAGGCTACTATGGGGGGTGGGGTAACGAGGAGAGGCTACTATGAGGTGGGGGGGTGAGAAGAGCATACTATGGGGGGTGGGGGTAACAAGGCTACTATGGGGTGGGGGTTCTGAGGAGAGGCTACTATGCTACTGTGGGGTGAGGGGGCTACTATGGGGTGGGGGGGGACTGAGGAGAGGCTACTATGCTACTATTTGGGGGCGTGGGGGAATGGGTCACGTTGGGGGGCAGGGGGCGTCATCACAGAGAGTGCCAAGGGCAGCATGAACCCTAAATACGGCCCTGGACCCATTATGCGGATGTCTGAATGGACGGTGGTGTTACGTAGGTCTGCAGGTGACATAACAACATTATCTGTATTCAGAGTTATCACTGTATTATCTGTGGTGTTACATAGGACTGTAGGTACCATCAACTACATTATCTGTACTGTGTTATCTGTGGTGTTACATAGAACTGCAGACTTTTATAGCATATCCACAGAAATGGAGAGAGCCACACATGTGGAGCTACCTCTCCATATACTGCAGTAAGCAAATTGAGTCCATTTTTCAAGACAGAGTCTGCATCTGTCAAACTTTTATGGCATATTTACAGAAAAGCCAGAGATGGGAATACCTCTTTAAATGATGGTCACACAGTATTGAAGATTTACTCTGTGGTTGCTGCATAGAAATGCACCCTCATTAACAGATTTCCCAGCTTTCACACTGTACAGCAACTGCATAGGCTTAGAGGGAACACGGACAATGGGGTTTATTAAAAAGAAATAGTAGATGAAATGTCTGTGTAGTGCTAAACATGGTATGAAAGGAAACACATGGGAGTAGGCATATCATCAACCATGGATAAACTAAAGATTAATTTCTAGATTAAAAGGGTTTATTATGACATATGTGACAAAGCCTGTATTAACAGAGCAGATTTAGTGGTTAGTTTTCAGTTCTTTACTGCTCAACCTGGGACACTGGTTTTCACCAGTAGGATTTCCAAGGGTTTTGCTAAAGATCAAGACTGTTGAAGCATTAAGTTAAACAAGAGATTATTACCTTTGGTGAACCTGCAACAATATACCAAGAACCTGCATATTGAGTTATATACAACAGGCCATTCAACAAATAAATGTCTATGCTTTTATAAACTGTACCTTAAATAATTTTTCATACGTCATAGATCGCTAAAATGAGGAGAAAGAAGTCCTCAAATAGAACCCCTCCTTGATCCTGGCCTCACTGGAAAGTCAATGAACCCATCTCGAGTTCATATCCAGCAGTGAGGATAGACTGTGTTCTGTGTGAGCTTCTTTCTCCTGATTTTAGCGATTGTTAAGAGACTTAGCACTCAGACCCCACTGATTAAAACTTTTGATATGTCACTTTGACGTATCAAAAGTTTTTAAAGCATAGGTACACGTTAACATTGGCGTTCAAGGGAAAAATATGCCAACATATGGCTATACTCCAGTTGAATACATCTGAAGGAACAATCTTAGGCGTGATGTGAACAAAGCCTTACACAGATAATTTCAGCCTAATGCAGCCTTAAAGGTAGTCTGTCACCAAAAACCTCCCTACCCAACTGCTTTATAGACATCGCTGTAGTTCACATGAATAAAACACAGTTTTTCTTTTGTTGATCTGAGGCTCAATCCCCAAGTTATGATACGTTTTCCTAATATGCATATTATGCATCCGATGCAATGAGGGCATCACTGTTGCTGTTGTTGCACCCAAACTCTGCTCCTTTCTATGGAAATCCCTTCCCTGCATAATTTGGCATCACAAACAGGCTTACCTTTTGTGCCTTGCTATCATTATCCTAAATGTGTGGACCCTGCCGGAGGAAATTCAGCGGAAGCTACAGCCACCTTGTGTTAACAAGACTCTGTGGGGGTGTTTCACACTCACCATTACTTGCCATAAAGGCACAGAAATGCTCCATTCATCGTGCACCAGATCAGAAAGGGTTAATTTGCCATCTTCTGCGCCGCGTGCGCCAATGCATCAAAGCACCACCCCACCAGAGCAGGAAACAGAGAAGATGCCCAACAGTGGAGCAGGCAGGACTTATCTGCCTGGTGCTCGGCTGGGTGTGGAGGTCTGGTATCTTCTTTGCAAAAGAAAAAAGAGCCTTCGGCCAGAAGAGTCTTTTGTACCTGGGACAGAGACTTTGTCTATTGCCAGAAGCTGCCGTCTTGCTGAAGCACTGGAGACAAAGGCAGAAGAGTCCGCCATGTGCTCAAGATGGTGGGAAGATCACCCAGCCGAGAAGCCACTATCTCTGGTGAGCAAGATACAAGTGGAGGAACCTCACTGCCAGGGAGAGGCTACCAACCAGCTCTATCACCATCTCACCCATGCGATTCATCATTTAGCAGTGAGCTGCGGCTGCTCAGGCCTGACACTCCAGCCAGGTCTATGCCCCAGAATGCACCAGGGATGGCAGCATCCAATCCAGAGGGCCACGAATACAGGTGGAGTAAACCATGCCGCTACAGCCGAGAACTAGAGGTGTGTCTGCCTCTGACCGGCTGCTTCCTCCAGTCTACACCCTAGAAGTAGGGCACACTATATTTGTGATTCCAGTGATCTCCATTTCCACTGGGTGGGGGCAATTCTATGCTCTGTCTCAACAAAGCCTAGAGGACCTGAACTGGGTACCAAGTGGGCTTGACCCACAGCTTCTCCTTGTCTGTGAGGAAGTTCTCCATCCTTCTTTGCTGGTGACAGATTCAGTTCTGGTTCCTGCCACCGGGAGGTCACCAAAAGACCATCCAAGGAGTTCCTACCTGCACCCAGGATCCAGAAGGTGACAAGTTAACAGCCGGGGATTCCAACCAGGCCTGAAGTTCTTCATTAAAGCTGGAGGACCCGACAAGCTTCAGGACTGTGAGATATCTGGAACAGTCCCCTGTTTTGTCATTGTTTATTGGACCCTATATATTGCCACCATCCTGTGCCTTTAGGCCATAAGAGACCCCTTTAACCAGGTTGTACCTGTCATGGCCTTTCCTTTCTCAGATATGTGGAGCCAACTTGCTAAGAGAAAGGCATGCAACATTTTAAAAAAAAGAGAAGCACCCAAGGAATAGACTCAAATGTACCTGAGCTCCTTGTGACTCTCATCTATGCTTCCGGGACTCTTTGCTAATGAGCTGCAAGGGGATCCTGATTCCTGCCACATTTTAAAGTCATGGTCTACCTCAAGGATTCAGAAACACCTGGTCGGAGGTGTGCTTGGGTACCATGTTTCTGGGACTGTGAAGTAGAGCCACAGACTCAATAAGCTCTATTGCCCCACTATGGATTTTCAAGGACTCTAATGCATAAGAGCCCCACAGCTGAAGACTGTTTCATTAGTCTAGGATAGCTACCATCCCTCCTTAGCAGTATCATGGCCGGCTCCTTGGGGCTCTAGCCTTTTATTCCCTCCTGGTAATTAGAATTGTTAGCCTAGGCATTGCTTTGTTATATAAGCACTTATGTCCTTCACCTGGTATCTTCATAGCAAAAGGAGGGAGGAGATCAGTGAGAATTACAACCTTCCAATGCAGGACTAACAGGAGGAGACCACAAGTACAACCCCAGGATGCTTGCCTTTCACCATGGAGGTGTGTAGTACCCCAGACCTAAGGGTTCTCCAAAGAGTTTATTGTTATGCATTGCATTTCACTGTTTGTTTCCTGGCTATTACTACCAGCAAGGAAGGTATGTCAAAGAGTGACTTGCTAAATTCAGCTTCTACAGACTCTGCTGTGAAGTGAGGGAATACGGCTAAAGACACTATCATCACCAAACAACCACTCCAGGGAGCAATGGCCTGAGATAGCACACCATGACAATGCAACATTACAGCAGAGCCACTACCACTCCCATCCTCTGCATTGGTTCCACAGGGGCTTGCTGCAAATGTTGATGACCTTGTTGTACCAAACGCTTAATTTGCATATTAGGAAAAAGTATAATAGTAAATGCAAACGTAGCCTTACATCAACAAAAGAAAAACAGCATTTTAAGTAGGTGAACCACAGCTATTTGTCTATGCAAATAGTTGGACAGGGAGGTACCTGGTCAGGCAGGTAGCTCAGGGTCAGGACAGAGATCAGGCAGGAGTCAGGTCAGCCAGCGATGGGTCAAATCCAGAGACAGGAAGAAGTCATATACAGAACAGGCAAACAAGATAACGGCACATCTTTGCAAGAAACTAGCAGATTAGAACCTATTGCTCAGGCACCTTCCAATACGGGAAGGTACCTTAAGTACCCCAGGATGGCCAGCCCCAGGCTGGGAAGATTGGGGTGTGCATGCACTGACCCTTTAAGACCTGGAGGGTTGAATTACTCCAGTGGCCAGACAAGAGAGGTGCGCAGATGGGACCAGGCAGCTAGAGCTATGGAACGCGTAAGCAAGGCCTAGCCCACCGGAGGAAGGGAAGGAAGGGAAGGAAGGGAAGGAGCAGTAAGCTGTGGCTGGTGCCATAACACAGTATTTGGTTTTAATTAATTAAAACATATCTAGATGACACATTCTATTTAAGATAAGTAAATTAAAAAAAATATAAAATTCCATAAAAAATTAGAGATGAGCGAATCATCCAAAATTCGCTTCGCCGAATGTTAGTCGAACTTTTCAAAATATTCGTACCTCATACAAATCTATTCGTCTAAGCTGCGTACAAATGATACGTTATTATGTGGTTTTGCGAACATTTGCACACTAATAACAAACGTACAGTTGTTAAAGGTACGCAACTTATGTGAACACGTACGCATTAGATTGTGTACGAAAATGACGGGCTTTGCTGGAGCGGAATGGTGGAGCAGGAGGAAAGCTCTGAGTCTGACCCCCTGGCTACATGATACTGTATCAGCAGATCATCCGGCTGTGATTGAGATGAGTGTGCTATCCACTCCACTACCTCATCCACTTCATCCTCCACTACAATTTTGCGCCTCAGTGGGTTAGCCTGGTGGAACAGTGGCCAACTATTGCGAATTCTACAAGTAGAAGCTCCGGCTACAGTTCTTTAGGCACTGGTGCCCTGTGCCACCTTCTTTTTTTTGGAGCTCTAGGTCTGGCTGGAACCGTTTTGCTTTTCCATGCCAGACATTTTTCACTTTACTGTGTCCCTGCAGCTGGTCTTTGTCTCTCTCCCTGTATCTCTCTCCCTGCCTGATTAATTACTAGCCCTGCACTTGCCCTGCACTGGCACTGCAGTATCCCTAATATGTGTAATATGGATTCCCAGAACAATTACACCCCAATTTTAGGCTACTTTCACACCAGTGTTTTTGCTGGATCTGTCATAGATCAGCAAAAACGCTTCCGTCATGATAATACAACCGTCTGCATCCGTTCTGAACGGATCCGGCTGTATTATCTTTTAAATAGCTAAGATGGATCCGTCCTGAACTCCATTGAAAGTCAATGGGGGACATATCCGTTTTCTATTGTGTCTGAGAAAACGGATCCGTCCCCATTGACTTACATTGTGAGTCATGACGGATCAGTTTGGATCAGTTTCTTCATGCGGACACCAAAGCGCAGCAAGCAGTGTTTTAGTGTCCGCCTCCAAAACGGAATGCTGACTGAACTGAAGCAAACTGAAGCAAAACTGATGCATTCTGAACTGATCCTTTTCCATTCAGAATGCATTAGGACTAAACTGATAAGTTTTGGACCATTTATGAGAGCCTGTGACGGATCTCACAAACGGATCCTTACAACACAAGTGTCAAATTAGCCTTAACAAAACAGTTCTCTGTCTCTCAGAACTTCACAGACAGTGCTTCTGCTCGTCTCAGCAGTCGCAGCACAACTGATTCGTTACTGGCTTACCGAGCCTGAGCCAATCAGAGCAAGCCCATCCCACTAGATCAGGTGACCGCTTTCTTCCCAGGCTTTTTGCCGCACAAATAACAAACAGTAAAAGTTTGCTATTTAACTGAATTCATACGCATCAGCGTATAAAGTAACTTATATGTAACATTAGTGTACAATTTACAGAGTACGAGGACGAGTACGTAGCGAATGCGTAGAAAGCTTTAAGAACATTTTTTAATCTAACAAAGCAAATCTCAATAAATCCGGATTCGCTTTGCAGCGGAAAATTTCCAAGATTTGTATTGACTCTATGAAACAGCGAATAGATTCGCTCATCTCTATTAAAAATGTTATATTATGACACTATTTTCTGTGATTTAGACACATTTTCCACTGCAATACATAGGGTGTCAAAATCTGCATGTAAATCATCATAATTTTGCAGCAGATTCACTATGGATACTGCTGTGGATCTGTAACAAAATCCACGGTGGAAAAGCATAAAAGGTGGAGGTGACTTGTCAAGCCCAAGTTTTGGGAAAAGCCCAGGGCCTGTGGTCTGCTTACTCCCATAACCCCATAAATCCTTTACATTTTTTACTGCACAGTGGTACTCTCACCAGCCTCAGTTCTTAGGGTGATAAATTTGGAGCAATTAACCCTTGAAGACCATGGATATTAAAAGTTTAAGAAAATGATTTAATGATTTAACAAAGAAGTAAAAAAAACTACACGCTATGTACTCTTTCGTAGTACATAATCCAAAAGATTTACTAGATTTCTGTAATTTAAATGTCAGCGTTGACATGACTATTTACCCAAAAAAAGTTAAAATAATGCCTTGGCAAACTGATTCATTCCGTTTAACAGCAAAGCGGGTTGGTGACAGACATTGGCCTGAACTCCACACAAGTAGTATATGCCTGGATTATTTGTCTACGATGCTCTTCAAGTTACTTTTTAACCAGTGAGTAAAGGCTAACTGGATTTGTGGGGGTCCATCTACTCAAATCCCACCGATTAAAAGAACTGGTGACCTATGTCCCCCATTTGACACTGGTCGAGCATGCTCTCTACTGTTCCAATCATCTCTATGGGACTGACAGAGATAGTTAAGTACAGCACTCAGCAATCTCCAGCAGGCCCATAGAGTTTGAGTTGAGCCATAATGCATACGCATTTCAAATAAGGCCCTATTACACACTCCATCTGCCCGTGTAATATGGACTGTATTCTCACAAACAGTGGGGATCGGAGCGGTTGGACCCCCACCAATCTAACATTTATTCCCTGTCTAGACCTCAGACACTCACCAATTGCAAGAACTGGGGACCCATGTGCTGTGCTGGCAGTTGACAAGCATGCCATACAAACAGAGGGACAGAGATCCTGTGTTCTCCTGATCAATGGGGGTCCCAGTGGTCAAACCCAAACCGATCTATGGGATTCAACCACTGTATAAGGAACAATTTGCTCCAAATACCCTTTTAAGATTTCCATCTAGTTACAAAGTTTCATACCACTCAACCTATACATGCTCCTCAAGGAATAGCTGAGGGAAGTAAGTGCTGGCTGCAACTCTAAGAACTTCAGAGGCCCATACAATGTATCAAATAGTTCTTCTACCTACTTTTGAAAAATTAAAGTTAATAAGGCAGTAGAGCATAGCTAAAGGTATGGTTTATGCATCACCATAGGCTATAATTAGCTAAACGTTCACCAAGAGTGTCTATTTAGCATTTCTTTGTCTATTTAGCATACTGAAATGCCAATAAAAACTGATGGACCCATTATAAGTCAATAGGACTATCATGGTCGTACCCAGCTCATATGTAGATGTACGAAAGTGCAGGTAGGCATGACATACAGATGACAAAGAGGTACAGTATCCAATAAATCTGAAACCAAGGCCAATAGCATTGGGGGACCCATGATGTCTAGAGGTTAGAAGGCTTAATTATCAACAAGAAGTTGAGATTTTTATACTTGTGTAAGAGCTGTTATATAGTAAGCAACATTATCCGAGCTGAATCACCAGACACATCAATCGGTATGGAGGAGCCGCTGTGCCTCACCTCCATATTCCACAAAAGCACAAGATTGGGGTACAAGTACAGGATTACTCATAATGAGGTACAGAACATTTCTGCAAGCCTTCAGTGTTCATTAGCTCAGGGTACTACCACACTTTCAGGTTTTTAATGTAGTTTTGGAGGCCAAAACAAGGAGGAAATTCAAAAACGAGAAGAAGCTGTATCTGTCCTTTATACGTCCTCTCCTTTTATGATCCACTTCTGATTTCAGCTTCCAAAACTCCATCAAGAAACTACAACGTGTGACCATACCCTAATGATTTATATCATGTGTACAGCTACAGGAAATCTCAAATGAACCACACTTGTTACAGAAAACTGTTAGTAGTATACAAGCTGCTGTCAAAGGAGTCAGGACTACGGACTGACATAAAATAGCTTGGGTCTTCTGAGGAGCTAATGAGTAATAGGTTTCTAAAGCACCTGGTCTGAAAACATAATTCCCCTGGTACAGTCCTACTATATAAACAATTTACATTGTTATCTTGAGATGTTCGCAAGAAAACTGAATGCCAGTTATGGAGGGATGGAGGCATCTAGCCGTATCACAAACCGATTTACCGTGTCATCTTGTAAAACTGTCTGTACATATTCCTTAGTCCTTTAACATGCAATGTGCCAAAAAAGTGTCGGACAATTTTAGAACTGTGTTTGCAGAGCTTTGTTGAATGGAGTCACATGGCCACCAGCCAGTATATTAATTAATGAGATGGCAGGAATATCTGGGCATTGAGTTTAGCAGTAATACAGGCAGCAGCTATGGTAAGTCTGATCTGATGCTTTATTATAAAAAATGTATGGGTTTCCCCACATTTATCGAGTAAGATAAGACTGTATATTGCATTAGAGCACTAGCATTGTCTAAATGAAAAGGACCAGAAACTTTGTCTCTGTCCTTCCCTGTTTGTGATTGAATTTCTGCAACGTTTGCAGATTGGGAGGGGGCTCTGGGAGACTCTAGATAATTTCAAATTATTGTGGAGTCGTATTCATTTTGTGAGGCACTTTTGGTGATGTAGTCACTTCAGATTAGCCAACCATTTTTCGTGATTGGTAGGTGTTCCAGCCCTCAGACCTGTCAAGGATCCTCAATTGAGGTGTCCAGTCAAAATCTTTTGCTGATACGTCAAGGATACCTTTGAAAAGATTACATTGATGAAGCCTGTGAATTTGGATACATGCAACAATCTAAGCAGGCTGCCTTTGGTTTTATCAGTTTGTGCTTAGGATGTGGAGACAGATTTGAAGGTCTCAGAGCAGAGCAAATAGGGAACGCGTAATCAGAAAATAACCTATTGTTTAAGTCAAGTTTTTATAGTAAACATAGTTTTAAAGAATTTTTGGTGATGCTATTTTTAATTTCCCATCTCACTATCTACATTTTTTTTTAATTTCTAAAATCCTGCACCACTTCTTGGTCCGTTCAGATCAATTTTCAGCAGTAATTTCATTATCATCACAGGCAGGATTCCAATAACAGGAAATAAGGTCTCTTTAGATTGGACAATTTTAGGTGATTATTTGGAAGGAACCGGTCCTTCCCGGCAATCTTCTGATCGCTAGCGGAGGAGACCGATGCATTTACATGCGACAACCTCCACCACAGTATGAGGAAGAGCGATCGCAAATGCTATCGCTTGTCCCCATACAAAATCATTGTTTCTGCTGATCGTGCCGTCTAAACATGCTCTGCTGTTGACAAGTGACGATTTAGGTGCCAAACAAGTGTTTCTCTTGTTCATCAGGTAATTGGCGGCACCATCACATCGCCAGATCATCATTAACAAATGTTCTTATGAACGCTCGTTAGCATGCATAGGAATTAGAGATGAGCGAAAGTGCTCGGCTCCCCTGCGCTCGCATGGGCGCAGGCAGCCGCTTCCGTCAGGTGAGGAGGATGGAAGCGGCTGCCTGCGCCCTTGCGAGCGCAGGGCCCTTGCGAGCGCACGTTCGCTCATCTCTAATAGGAATCATTAACCCGTGTAAAGGGTCCTATAGAATAAAACTAACTACAACCAAAAAATAAAAACAAATTAGAAAACAAGGATATGTGTCACTATCTGGTTTTAACTAGCAGAGAAAATTATAGGACACACATTTCCTTATTGTGCCCTTTTATTCTGGAAATCAGTGATGGGTATATATATATATATATATATATATATATATATATATATATTTATAGTGGTGATGTATATAGTAAAGTGCACAGTAAATGTTTGGTGGGGGGTGTATCTCACCCAGTTGTTCAGTTTAGCTGGGTGAGATAACTGGATAACTGAAATCCTGAAGTGGTGCTGCTTCAGCAAGGCATAGCTTGCTGGAGTTTGTTTTAGTTAATGTTGTATGGGCTGGATTTCTTGTACTGGGAGACAGGTTGGTAGTCGGAGTCTTCCAGTCCACACCCCTAGTCCACTACCGAGATTACTTTGAACCCGCGGTGATCGCAGGTGAGGCCTGCTTTAATCAAGGGGGGATAAAGCAACCCTCTGTGTGATGTCTGGAGAGAGAGAAAGGCTGAGGAAGCCTGAAAGGTTGGAGGCTGCGGAGGCTCTGTGTGGTCTCATCCAGAAGGGCTGAGGGGCCACAAGGCTGAGGAAGCCTGGGAGAGGAACTGACCCTAGGGAAGAGGGTTGAAGCCTATGAGGTTTGTGTGGTCTCAACCAGGAGGGCTGAGGGGCCACGAGGCTACGTGTAGCCGGTTCTCTCCCCTGTATGTGGACTGATATCTGGAACCTGATACCGTGTTGGTGAATTGTGTTTTTTTAGGTGAGTTAGGAACAAACAATATGTATTATTTAGAGCCCAGACAGGCAGGTGTTTGTTTGGCTATGTTTTGTGCTGGTGCTTAAGTGTAAAATAAAGCACTATTGGACTTGAAAATACCATTTTCTCGGAAGATTTGTGGTTGCTACCCCCGAAAGAGCAAGCGATCCCTTACAAGATATATATATATATATATATATATATATATATATATTGCCCAGTACAATAACATATACAAGGGATTTAACCCCTTACACCTCGAGCGAGTTTTCGCCCTCCTGCCCAGGCCCTTTTTTTTGCAAATTTGACATGTGTCGCTTTATGTGGTAACAACTTTGGAACACTTTTACTTATGCAAGCCATTCTGAGAATGTTTTCTAGTGACACATTGTACTTCATGACAGTCATAAATTTGAGTCAATATATTTCACCTTTATTTATGAAAAAATTCCAAATTTAACAAAAAATTTGAAAAATTAGCAATTTTCAAAATTTCTTTGGTTTTAAAGGGAACCTGTCGTCAACTTTATGCTGTCCATACTAATGGCAGAATAAAGTAGATACAGGTGAGTTGATTTCAGTGGTTTGTCATTTAAAAGTTAAATGTAAGTGGTTGTTGAGAACCATTATCACAATCATTGCAGACTAGGCCTGGAAAAGAGTCCTGGCCACCTGAGAAGAGTCCTGGTTATTCACGAATTCCTGCTCTCTTTGCCCACCTGCTGATGACTGAAAGTCTTCTACCTAGTTTTCTTCCTTTCTCTCTAGGAGAGAACTGCCAATCATCAGCAATTGGGTGGGGAGAGCAGGAGATTATCAATAACCATGACTCTTCTCAGGTAGATTTGACTCTTTTCAAGGCTTGAGCTGCAATGTTTATGATGCTAATTCTCAGCAACCACTTACTTTTAGCTCATGAGTGACACATCACTGAAATCAGCATTTCTGTCACTATTTTATGCTGCCCTCAGTGAGATCAGAAAAAGTTGATGACAGGTTCCCTTTAAAACAGAAATTGATACCTCATAAAATATTTATTACTTAACATTGCCCATATGTCTACTTTATGTTGGAATAATTTTGTAAATGTCATTTTATTCTTTTTAGGACGTTAGAAGGCTTAGAATTTTAGAAGCAATTGTTAAAATTTTAAGAAAATTTCCAAAACCCACTTTTTAAGGACCAGTTCAGTTCTGAAGTCACTTTGTGAGGCTTACATAGTAGAAACGACACATAAAGGACTGATTTTAGAAATGAAACCCCTGAAATTATTCAAAACTGATTTGACAAACTTTGTTAATTCTTTAAGTGTTCCACAAGAATTAAAGAAAAATGGAGATGAAATTTCTAAATTTAACTTTTTAGGCAGATTTTCCATTTTAATTTTTTCCTGTAACACATCAAGGGTTAACAGCAAAAACAAAACTCAATAACTATTACCCTGATTTTGCAGCTTACAGAAATACCCCACATGTGGTGGTAAACTGCTGTACAGGCGCACAGCAGGGTCCAGAAAGAAAGGAGCGCTGCATGATTTTTGGAAGACAGATTTTGCTGGACTGGTTTTTAGACACCATGTCCCATTTGAGGCCCCCCAATTCACCCATACAGTAGAAACTCCCAAAAAGTGACCCCATTCTGGAAACAACAGGATAAGGTGACAGTTTTCTTGGTATTATTTTGGAGTACATATGATTTTTTGATCCCTCTATGTTAGATTTTTTTGTGAGGCAAGGTAACAAAAAAAATGTCTGTTTTGGCACAGTTTTCATTTTTGTTTTTTTACAACATTCATCTGACAGGTTAGATTATGTGCTATTTTTATAGAACAGGTCGTTACGGATGCAATGATATCAAATATGTCTACTTTGTTTGTTTCAGTTTTACATAATAAAGCATTTTCAAAGTTTTTGTGTCTCCATTTTCTGAACACCATATATTTTTTATTTTTCTGCCCATCGTCTTGTGCAGGGGCTCATTTTTTGCAGGAAGAGTTGACATTTTGATCATTCATTATTACACTTTATGGGGCAAGGTGACCAAATAATTAGTTGTTTTGGTATAGTTTTTATTTATTTTTACAGCGTTCACCTGTGGGGGTAGGCCATGTGATATTTTTATAGAGCAGTTTGTTACGGATTAGAAAATACCTAATATGTCTACTTTTTTATATTTATTTCCCTTTAACACAATAATAGCATTTTTGAAACAAAAAGAAAAATCATATTTTAGTGTTTCTATAGTCTGAGAGTCATAGTTTTTATTTTATTTTTTGTCTGATTGTCTTTGGTAGGGTCTCATTTTTTGCAGGATGAGGTGATGGTTTGATTGGAACTCTTTTTGGGGGGCATAGGCACCTTCTCACCGATTGGGTCCCCATCACCACAGAGCGCTCAGCGCTGACCGTGGCATAGAAGGGGTTAATCCACCAGCATCAGCTTTAACAGTGATGCCGGCGGACACAGCAGTGGCCCGGCTATCAGTGACTTCTGGGCACCTGCAGTAATCGGGCACACACCGCTCCAGTGACGTAATAGTACATCAAATTGCAAACCGCCATGACGCACTATTATGTCATGTGTCAGGAAGGGGTTAAAGGAGCTGCCCAAGATATTTTTATAGGTGCCCCAACATTCTCATGCTGCACACTATGATACCAGTATACAGAACATCAACAATACCTCAATGACTGTGGTCCAGGGATCTCATGGTGCTGGATGGGAGGGGGTTGGGAAAGTGAGTTTACATACTTCTGTCAAATTAAACTAAAAAAATATCTTGGATAACCCCTTTAACTTTATTTTCCACCATACATGATTTATGTTTTTATGTGGAATAGGATCTATATCTAAACAAAACGTCAGGGATTTACTTGTAAAGTGAGACGCTCACCTCAAATAGCTTGATAATATCACAGTGCAATCAGCATGATATATAGTTGTGTCACTACATGCCCCCTAGTGGCAGAGCTTTCATTTCAACTGCTGCTGTAAAATATGCTGAATTTCAAGCCACGATCACCATTAGTTATTTCCATTCTTCTGTTCCAAAAGACGTGTTGAATTTGACCCTTTTGACTAAAACTAACAGAGCCCATTGAATATAATGGAGTTTGTTTGCTTTCTGTTTGGGTATCTGCTTTTTAGCAAAAAACAAAACCAAACCATAATGGCAACACTTCAGCTTGTGAATAGAGCAATTCGCATGAGGAGGGAAACCTTATATTTCATAATGTTGTTCAGTTATATAAAAAATAACATTGAAAACCAAGCGAGGTGTACTACTTAATAAAACATATACAAAATAACAGCCATTGCTGGAGTACAAATCTATTAGGAAGTCCATAACCTTGATTATCAGTGATGTTAACCTCTTGCTATCCGCAGACGTACTTGCTGCGTATTCTGGTGGCAGTGACCATGGTATCTTTATGCAGCGCTCAGTGTATGATGGAGCAAAATGGACATCTTGGTTATAATAGTCATAACCGTGCAATATACGCTACACAACAAGATGGTGAGTTGTGATCCCATGCTTGGTTTTAATTCTATGAATGTTTATTGTACTTTCATGGTTTTTTTAATTCACAGAAAATATCATTGTACCTAAAAGTATTACACAGGATATCGTTAGCTCTACGTTATATATTTTTTACCCGTCTCTCTTTCTGTATTCTGCTAACCTCACTTCCACCACCCCATTCAGATCCCTGATCACACATTTCACATTTTTGTTAAATCATTTGGGAAATCAGAACACTCTATTAATTGTTGTTTTTTAGGATTCTCGTTATATTACTGATTTTAGTGATCTCAGGGGAGGTCCATAAATTCACCATTGTCTTTTTGGCCGGACAACACAAACGTATTGTATCCTAATGACCTTTCATATTTTTCCTTCCCTGATCTTTACAGTAGGAGATTAATAACCAAGGATCCCCTGCCACTGATTATCCTAGAATTTTAAACATTTATTTCTTCACCTTGTCCAAAAAGATTCTTCTTTTCGGACATTCCCACAGTGAAATAGTTTAGACTTAGGCAAATTCTGGACTGGATGAACTGTGATTTTTATGAATAGTTCTGACTGCTCTTTTGGAGCAGAGTAGCACAAGCTTGATCTTTATCTTTTATGTGTATTGCAGGAAGTGATCTATTTCTAACACACTCTGCATCACTCTGAGACTATTGCCATAGATTATTCACACATTATTTTTATGTATACTAAATGAATATATGTCCCACTTTCCAATGGTTCTGTGGGTTATCCCTTAATTTATATTGATGACCTATCCTCTGAATTGGCAGGGTTCTGCCACCTGGGACCCCATTGACCAGCTGTTAGAAGAGGCCAGGTCTCTGTGGGTATTGGCGCCATGGTGAGCACAGTGTCTCCCTGTAACAGCGGATCAGCGTTTACCAGGATAACCCCTTTAACAGCAATCGACATTACATGGAAATCCACACACAAATATATTGGTGACTGATGTTCTTTTTCTGCATTTTCAGGCTGTTTCAAGGACGGAGTATTTCATGATCTGGGACATGAATGGATATCAAAAGACTGCCTGAAATGCACTTGCCATATAGATCACATAAATTGCTGCACTGAGTATGTCTCTTAATTCTTCCACTAAGCTTAACTAGAGATGTCACAGCTTTTCTATTTGATCACAGATTTTATGTACGGTCAAGGCCGGTTTTAGACAAAATGTGTCTGGGTAAAATCCAAAGTGGAGCCCCAAATCTTGTAAAAATGTACTAACAACACAGTTACATTCTGTGGATTCTGGCCCTCCCTCACAGATTTCCACCCCATAAAGCCCCCACATAGATCTTCATCCTCATGGCCCCCAGAATACGCCACATCCCCCCTCCTCTCACAAAAAGCTACAGCAATGGAGCGGGTGGTCATACAGCATGTACGTCAGGACTGCCCTGCACACCACTAGACCCTCCCTCACACGGCTGCTTGCAGGCATACAAGACCCCTCTCTCCCAAAGTACCTCCAACAGTTCCAGTATCTGTGCAGAAAGAAAGCTCCTATACACATTTGGTCATGTGACCATTAACCCCTTACTGACATCCACCGTAAATGAATGGCACATGTTGGGTTTTTAAAGATGGTGCCCGCTCTGGAGGTCAATGTCTACGATCTGCAGTAATGCTGACCTGTAAACTTAACCACTCAGATGCCATGGTCAGATGTCACCACGGCATCTGAGAGTGTTAAAAACCGGAAGCGCGGGCTTCCTGTTCAGATGCGCTTTCCCCAAGTGGAGATTGGGGAAAGCACCCTGTTCTATAAATAAGCCGCAGCCTCTACTAGGCTTCAAGGCTGATTATTAGTATATTTCAGTTAATGCCACTAGGTGGCAGCACTGAACTGTGATATAGTCATTTCTATACAGAATAATTGAGTAATTTCCATTATTCTGTATAAGTTGCAACAAGTTGTGGACCTAACAAAAAGTAAAAAATAAAAAAAAGTAAAAAATGTTTTTAAAATATAAAAAATATAAAAATTCAAATCACCCCCTTTCCCAATAAGAAAACATCATAGGCATCGCCGCATGCGAAAACACCCATACTATTAAAATATAAAAAAGTTAGCCCATATGGTGAATGAAATAACAGAAGAAATGAAAAAGGCCAATTTGATGTTTTTTTGATCGCTTTATCTCCCAAGAAAATGGAATAAAAAGTGATCAAGTCATATACACCCCGAAAAGGTATTGTCAAAAATGACAGATTGTCCTGCAAAAACCCTTCTGTGTAGACATAACTATAAAAAAGTTATGGGGGTTAGAATTTAGTGTTGAAAAGAAAAAAATAATTTTTCCAAAGGTGAGTCATAGCACTGACTGAGGCTGGGCTTGCTGCAGTGAGTGGGCTTATAGAGGTCCTGAGCGGGGGTGCTGTTAGGGTTGCCACCTTTCCCAACAAAAAATACTGGCAGAGTTTACACAAGTTAAAAAGGTTGGCATGAATTAACACAGGTGTTATTTGATCCGATTTTCCTTTTTGGACCTTTTTTTTTCAATAAAAGCAAACTTTCACTGTTGGGGACATCCTGTGTATTTAAAGGGGTTGTCATCACTGGCGCTGATGGGCAGGCTTTAGCGCTGCCCTAGCCAGTAAAGCCAGCCCATATCAGCACAGGGCATTGGAGAATGAGATGCTCCAATCAGGCAGACTGCCTGGGTGAATTTAAGGGCATGTCCAGGTTCAACTTTACCCCTTTAAGTTTTATTTAGCCTCTATTTTTGAACTGTTTCTGCCAGGATTCAAACTCACAACCATCTACATCAAAGGCAAGAACCTTAACCACTGAGCTACAGAGCTCCACATTAAACTGCTGATAATATATTATGGCTAAAAACCTCAATAGTAGTTTCCCATGTATTACACATTCATATATTTCAGAATGAAATGGGAGACCTCTGGACTGTGATTGTCTTTCAGTTTTTTAGACTTTTTTATTGGGAAAGAATCAAACATTTCTAATAATTGCCTGATTGTCAGCATGTGAACAGAAAATCATTGTTCCTGGGGAGCAGATCTCTGTTTACACAGTACAATCTGCTGCACAGAAATAATGATTTTAGGTGCTCATTCTCGATAATTGGCCTCATTATCGGTCATTGTAAAAGGAGGTATCTTATGCCAGAGCCACTACAAAGAATGGCTGCATATGTGGTAACCCACCCTTATACAGTTTAACAAATGTTTATATTTGCTTTCTTTCAGCTATGTAATTCCAAAGTTGAAAGATCCAGAACATTGTGAAGCAGTCCTGAATAAGGACACTTGTAAATATGAGGTCAAGCGGAAGGATAAGTCAGGAGAAATCTGTAAAGCAGAATCTTGGATTGCCTAAATTTTGGAATTCGCCAATGATTATTTTGGAAATGATATGAATACATTGAACACTGTAACCTAAGAGCTTCAGGACAATGTGTTACATAATATGGAATTAGATTAAATTCATATATTATCATAAATGAATCTTACTATATTCAGGATGAAATGCATGCAAGTAAAAGATGGTATGTAGCAGCATAGAAAACTTCCATTCTCACCAATAAACTTAAAACGTACATCTGACTGCCAAGATTGTTTTGATTCTTTTTTAAAAACATAACAAAATAAAGTTACAACAAAAACCCCCAAATATTTTTTAAACTGATTTATGTGCTGAAAATCTGCAGCGTAATACAGTACTGGATAAGTAGGTTTTCAAAATCCCATCTACATGGTGTAGAAATGTTTCACAAGTTAATAGACCAGTGGGGAGATGTTGAAATCTGTGGCATGTCAGTTGTATTTTTTTGTTTTTTTCAGCACAGTTTTCACCCTTTGCAATGCAAAGATTGAAATGTGGGGCAAATTTGTTTCAAAGTCCACAACAAAATCCACATGATAGGGTACATTCACACAGTTTTTTTTTCTAATTAGATATTGCTATTGATTTTGCACCTAAAACCTGCACAGAAAATGCATGCAATCCAGGGTCGGACTGGGCCACCAGAGGATCCTCCGGTGGGCCCAGGTTCTAATATTGTTCTAGGCACCAAAGGTCTAGGAGAAAAAAAAACATTTGACTGCCTTTTGAGCCAATCACTTTTCACTAGGTTCTATTTTTTATTAGACATTATTGATGATAGAAGAGTTAGGCCTTGAGAATAATATCTTGTGGTGGGCCCAAGGAACCTCAGTCCGACAATGATGCAGTCCATCTCCCACTGATTTTAAAAGGAAAACCGCATAGTAATTTACACACCGTGAGTTTTTTCCACCTGCAGTTTTAAAAAAAATGGTGCAGAAAGAAGAGGTGATATGTTCATTCATAGTGTGGATTCTGTGTCAAATCCACATCCAAACTTCCCATTGAAATGCACAGGATCAGAAACCATGTAAAAATAATTGGAAGATGATTGCACATCTGTTTTATCAGTACAGAAAATCTGAACAAAACCTAAAGTATGGGTTTGGGTGAAGACCATGGAAATGCAGTGAAAATCTACCAGTCAAATATGCATTAACTACTATGCATTATTGCCATGTGCATGTACCCTTAGAACAAGCCTTTGACTGAGTCTCTGATATATATGGTGCACCAGTTGTACCACTTATCTACTGCACATGCCACCACTTCCTGTGTACACTATGTCAACCACTGGAAACAATAGGGTGACTCACAAATGAATCATATTGTATGATGTGCAAATTATCTCAGCTGCTCCCAGAACAGTATGTTCTTCATGAGATTTTTATTAAAAAGTCTGGGGAATTCTGAATCCTGCTGAATAGGAATACAAAGGTGAGTTACCGCTTTATTTGAAATATTGAACTGAGTGCATGAAACATATCTCAGCTCTATCTTAACATAGAGATGATGTATCAGGATAAATACATGAAATTAGTGACAGCATACGTTGATACATAAAAAGTCGGGTACTGACCAGAGGCATCGCAAGGTCACTGTTTTGTCCAGGGCCCTGAACATAGTGGCTGCAGACCATACCATACAACTGTATTACCATCCTCAGGATGATGATACAGTTGAATACTCAACTCAGACCGCAGATCACAAAAAGCATGTGGCCTGGACCACAGATAGCAGCAGGGAATGGGAGTGAGGTATTATATTTTTCTTCACTGCTTTGAGGATAAATAGCACTGGGGTACTATGGGGGAGCATTATAATTACAGGGGTGCAGTAAGTACTGGGGGAACTATAAATACTGGAGACACTATAAACACATGGAGCACTATAAATACTGGGGGCACTACATGAAGGCACTATAAGTACTGAGGACACTTCAGGGGGGCATTATAACTGGGGTGGACTACAAGGGGTCATTATAACTTTTCAGACACTGCAGGGGGGCATTATACCTACTGCAGGTACTATATGGGGCATTATACCTACTGGGAGAGCAATATGGAGCTTTATACCTAATAAGGACACTACAGAGGAGGTATAATAACTACAGGAGGCACTACATTATAACCACTGGAGCACACCAGGGAGTCATTATAAGGGGCCTGGTAACTATTGGGGGCTCTACAGGAGGCATTATAACTACTGGGTTTGTAAAATGGGTCATATGGAGGGGCCTTATTATTACTGGAGGAACTTTGGGGAGCTTTGGCACTATTTGGGGTACTACGGGACATTATTACAACTGGGGGTCTGTGGGGGCATTGTTATTATTGGGCACAATATGGAGGGCACTACTAGTAATGGTGGCCCTTTTGGGGAGCATTATCACTGTACAGGACACTATTACTAATAAGGGTAGCCTAGTAAGTAATTATTACTATTTGTGAGAATTTAGAGAACACTATTACTATGGGGGGACTATCTGTATGGCACTATTTTTCTGCAATATGCTCTTTGGAGTATTTGGGGGCACTAGGGAGTACAGTGGGGGTAGCAGATGGATAACACTGTTGGGGTACCACAAGAAGCATGACAGAAAAGTGAGGAACCTATCTGGCATACACTCTAGAGATGAGATGTGGCTGAAGGAAGTCGTCATGGCTATCTGGGTTGAACAGAGACATAATTGGATGTAATAGGTCTGTAGCATTGCATTCTCCTGTATGTGTTATAGCACTGAATGTAATGTTCATCCAAATATGCATTTAGCACTGGAGCTGGGGGGTTAGATCAAGCATTTGACACATATGTTTTGGAGCCTGGGCCACTTTTGAGAGCCTAGCAATGCCCATGTTACTGAAATTACAGATATGGGTACAAACCAAACAACTAAATGCGCCAAGGTGCCAAGGATTACTACTAATTACTACTAATTAAGCCCAAATGTTAGAATATGTGAAATAAACCGGACATGTAACTATAAAATGGCCAGGTCAATAGCGGCATATCCGCAGGCTCCTCTGGGACCTACACCTATCTCAAGAATGTAGGGTCACCCAACCTCTGTCTCAAAGCTTCTGTGAATGGAGAGGTCATCTGTCTCCATGTACTTCTATGGGAGTTTTGAAAATAGTTATTAGTTGCGGGTCCCAGTGGTGAGATCCAAACCCATCAAAGATTTATGGCACATCCTGTGGATATGCTATGTCATCTGCACGGATTTTCAATGCAGATTTCACCCTTTGCAGAGCAAAGGGTGCAATCTGGGGCAAGTTCACATCAAAATAATCAGCAAAAAACAATGTAACCTATATAGATTTGGTGCAGAAAATCTGCAAAAACAGCACAAAAATCCAAATAAACTACACTGTTGTGTGCATATAATCTTAGGTCCTCTATCACATGCTCTCAAGGTAATCAATGGCAGTAAGTTGAAGAAAAAGCAATCCCCATGAGAGAAAGTAATCTATCAGGACAGAAATAATTGAGAATTGAGTATTTGTTCCTTGTCTCCCTGCAAACTAGACACCATTGGCAGAACTAGTCTGATTGTCATAGAGAAGTTCTGGAAATCAGGCATTTGGGTTGAAATGAAAGCTCAAATGGTTCTTAGAAGTGCCAGAGGTGTGTTGAGAATTAATACTGGTTGTGATGGTCAACAGTATTGTAGACTGAAATAGCTACAGTGCCTTGCGAAAGTATTCAGCCCCCTGGAACTTTTCAACCTTTTGCCACATTTCAGGCTTCAAATAAAAATGTATAACATTTTAAATTTTTGGTGAAGAATCAACAACAAGTGGGTCACAATTGTGAAGTGGAACGAAATTTATTGGATCATTTAAACTTTTTTTGGAATAATAAAACTGAAAAGTAGGACGTGCAAAATTATTCGGCGCATTTACTTTCAGTTCAGAAAACTCACTCCAGAAGTTCATTGAGGATCTCTGAATGATCCAATGTTGTCCTAAATGACTGATGAAGATAAATAGAATCCACCTGTGTGTAATCAAGTCTCCGTATAAATGCACCTGCTCTGTGATAGTCTCAGGATTCTGTTTAAAGCACAGAGAGCATCATGAAGACCAAGGAACACACCAGGCAGGTCCGTGATACTGTTGTGGAGAAGTTTAAAGCCGGATTTGGATACCAAAAGATTTCCCAAGCTTTAAACATCCCAAGGAGCACTGTGCAAGCGATCATATTGAAATGGAAGGAGTATCAGACCACTGCAAATCTACCAAGACCCGGCCGTCCCTCTAAACTTTCATCTCAAACAAGGAGAAGACTGATCAGAGATGCAGCCAAGAGGCCCATGATCACTCTGGATGAACTGCAGAGATCTACAGCTGAGGTGGGAGAGTCTGTCCATAGGACAACAATCAGTCGAACACTTCACAAATCTGGCCTTTATGGATGAGTGGCAAGAAGAAAGTCATTTCTCAAAGATATCCATCTCAAGTCTCGTTTACAGTTTGCCACAAACCACCTGGGAGACACACCAAACATGTGGAAGAAGGTGCTCTGGTCAGATGAAACCAAAATCCAACTTTTTGGAAACAATGCAAAACGATATGTTTGGCGTAAAAGCAACACAGCTCAACACCATGAACACACCATCCCCACTGTCAAACATGGTGGTGGCAGCATCATGGTTTGGGCCTCCTTTTATCAGCAGGGAAAGGGAAGATGGTTAAAATTGATGGGAAGATGGATGGAGCCAAATACAGGACCATTCTGGATAAAAACCTGTTGGAGTCTGCAAAAGGCCTGAGACTAGGACGGAGATTTATCTTCCAACAAGACAATGATCCCAAACATAAAGCAAAATCTACAATGGAATGGTTCAAAAATAAACGTATCCAGGTCTTAGAATGGCCAAGTCAAAGTCCAGACCTGAATCATTTTCTCTTGAGGGAATTTGACTGAGCAATAGGTTTTAGTTGTCTAGTTTCTTGCAAAGGTGCACAACTTCTATTGTTTGCTCTCCCATACACCTACGTCCGCCTTACTGCATTTGGCCCTTCTCCGCCTGATTTCTATACTGACCATGGTTTGCTTTCCCTGACCCTCGGACTGACTTTGGATTGCTGGAACTCTGCCTGCCCTGACCTCGGCTTGCCCCTGACTACGGTTTTGCCTGACCCCCTCAGTGATCTACATTGGTGTCTCTTGACTCCCGTGGGTCAACTGAACAAAGACTACTCCAAGAAGTAGCGGCCTGGTGGTTCCTCTGCACAGGAGTCCAGATACCCATAACACCTTTAAGAGTAGCCCCAAGTCAGATCTGTTTAATTCACTTCACAATACTTACTTTTAATCTAAAATGCAATGCAAAAATGAACCATGTATTCTGATTGAACACTAATGTCAACGAGGCTGCATGAAACACATACACTTCGTTCAAGAGGCCCAGATAAGTTTATCTATTTAATACAAAGGTCTGGTCTTCTAATTTTTTGGACCAGTTCGTAGTTAAAGTGTACCTAAACATTTGAATAAACTTTATTAAAACTTATTCTAAATGTGGTAAAATGCATTTTTGCAATATACTTACATTTTTTTGTTATAGGCACCTGAAATCCATGTGCTTATAGTGCTTTGGAAACTGTACACTCATACACTGCTGACATGTCAGATGTACAGGCAGGAGCAGGGACATAGCTAAAGGCTCATGGGCCCTGGTGCAAGGGCTCAGCTTGGGTCCCCCCTCCTTCCCTCGGTGCTTTATGATATGTGGCAGGAGCCTGGGCACAACACCAATATGAGCGGGAGAGAAGAGAAATGTTGGTTGGTGCAGCCAAACTATCAGGAACCCTTGGGGCAGGAGCCAAACCGCCGGTGGGTGGAGGTATAACAGTGGAAATTGGCAAGACTGGAGTCGTCGGGCTCATTGTCGACAGTAATAGGAGCAGTACACAACCAGGCGTGAGTTTTGCAACGAATAGGATTTTAGTTTGGTTTCAAGACAGCACGTTTTGGGGTTCGTAGGACCCCTTTATCAAGTCTAAAAGGAAGTATAAAATATTGGGAGAGAAATTGGAATGCATGTATATAAAAAAATTATGGTAGGCATTATAAAAAGACAATAAATTAGAAGTAACATTGTAGTATATAAGAAATAAAATTAAATCAATGAAATTAAGTAAATTAAAACAAAGGTATACATATATACCCCTATAAAGAATGATTTAATTAATAAGAATAAAATGGATCATAAAAACAACCGTAGAAAAAAAAAGGATTATAACAAAAATTATTGATGACAGAACAATCATGAATGATAGATAATAATGATAACAATAAAACCAACCACAAAAACATACGGTGATTTGTGTCAGTGCTTTGTGGCCAGGAGCAGGTAAGCACATAGCCTTCATTCTGCATCAGGCAAAAATTGAAACTGCAACCTCCCCTCCATGCCAAATTTTTGACCTAACCACTTCCCTCCAGCCAGAGGTGTAACTTGATCAGCATGCACTTTCTATAATAATGTTGTCTTCTTATGCGGCACAACGGTCTTTGGGCCCCCTCAGGCTCCTCCCCCCGGTAGTGACTGCTACCTCTGCACCCCCTATAACTACGCCCCTGGGAAGGAACATACATTACTGCTCCTTATTGTACCAGCACTGCTCCGCTAAAGTCTAAAATAGCAGGCGCTAGGTAGAGGCAGCAATGTGCTATGTGAGTGCCTGCCTGCACTCACTCCGCCTGCACTCAATACCACATTAATACAGGCTTTTAGCAGAGCAAAGCAAGCACAGCACATTGCTGTTCCTCCCTGTGCCTACTCCACTGTACAGCTCTGTACAGATTTCAAAGTGCTACAGACATCTGAAATTCAGGTGCTTGTATCGTACAGACTGTGCGTGAAACTCATGGCGAAGAGGGGGAAAGGGAGCAATGGGGAGGCAGTATGAGTGAGAAGCATGTACCTCTGGATATCTCTGCTGGTTCAGGCCAGCAATGGAGAAAACTAAATGGCTTACTAATCTAAGTGACAACATTTGAAGTGATTATGTGGCATTTTCGGATGTTCAGGAATACATGTAATATCCATACTGGAGATTATGGTTCCTGTTTGATATCACATTTATATAACCAAGCATGGTATCCATGGATAAAAGACAGGTGTGGCCGACAATCCCAACGCAATTAGTTGTTCCGAATGTCACAAAGAACAATGAGTCACGTCAACATACTCCAAGGTGCGTTTGATGTATAAAAATATGCTAATGTACAAGTGATATGTGTTGCAATGTAATGAAGAATTTATATCACTAATGCCAATTAACTGTGAGGTTTCCAGACAAACAAGCATCTCCTCATACTCCATGTTGACCCTCTTCACTTTGTCTTCCATTGTTTGTTCCAGTTCTTTCTAAGTATTAATGTAGCATGGGTTACTGTAATTAAGAAATGCTTAGGATGAACTATGCCTTTGTGGACTGAGTATAATGAATAATTACAATGATATGTGAAGGAGATCATCTCATCATCATAATTGGCCGTTGCGTTTCCATCAACACACAACTAGAGTAATTGTATTTGCTACAAACAACTCGGACCAATGCAAGAAGCCTCACCTTCAGACAGCTGTGCCTGTGCCCAGGACTGTGTCTGCCACTACCTAATGGACCTTTTTTTCTTTTCCTGTCTAGCTAAAAATAAAAAAAATAAAAAAATCCCAATGAAAACACCAGGTTGGTTCTCATTTACTATTCCTACTATGCTGTAGCAATGGCGGCAAATACCTTTCCAAACTTATGGCAATTGGTCTCCAAGAAACTGAACTACAGTGGCACCTAACTAGAGTCCTATGGGCCCAATGGGAAATTTTGGAACGGGGTCTCAATAGCCTTAACGCCCCAGGAAGTATTAATGGCCCCTTAGTGCCCCAGAGAAAACATGACCCCCTTTTGTGCCCACATAGTAACAACACTCTCCAAACAGCAGGGGCAGATTGGCCATAGACCTTACAGGGAAACTTTCTGGTGGGCCGATGCCCAGGGGGCCGCCTGAGCCTTCCTCACTACCGGCCAGTGAAAGTTTTTGGGGATGCAATTTGTTCTGCTGGCAGTATTTTAGTATGGACTATGGCATTTGGCTCTGCTGGGGTGGTATAATGTGCCACAATATGGTATTGCTGGCTTTGCCTTCCATCAATTTGGACCCGAATACAAAACGGGGCCACTTTAGTATTTTTTCCAGGACCAGTTTAAGTTCTCAGCCCACCCCTGCCAAACAGTAATAGTTCCCAGACAATGATGGTGTAACCACACATTAATAATGACCCCTTTTGTGCTCCCTACACAGCAGTACTTCTCTTTGTGTCCCCATACAACACTAATGTCCCCCTTTGTGAAGAAGAAGACTGAGTGATTTGCCTGGTCACATGACCGTCCATCAGCAGCCATTTTATGGTGAGGACCTCCTCATAGACAGCACGAAAGACTTGGCTATCAAGGGGATATACCTTATTAACTAAAGGAAATGGCGCAGAATATCAATGAAGGCTGTAAGTAAGCGCCATATAATCATCTGACATTCACACCGATCAACAGAAACAAGCCAGTGGACAAATTGGACCAGCAAGGCTTTTTGAGGATGCATTGTTTACCTACAGTAGATAAATCATATCTATCAAGCAGTTACAAAACTCTGCATGTAATAAAATCCCAAACTATTCACTATTATCGGCATTATTACTCTTTGTATTTCTATCCTATAATCTTCATATCCTAATTTGCAATTAATGGATTGGTGTTTCCTACTGAACAATAGCTTCTGTTTCATCTACAATTACATGTTTCTACACAGACTTCTATTGTTCAAAACCGGTTCCACAAGTAGTAAGAAGACTTCCAGCACATGTGTATAATGTGTAGCTGTGCCTCAAATAAAGGGGTTGCCCGGTTTCGGCACAGGAGGCCTCATGCAATGCAGTGTTACTTGATGCCCAATTTAACCAACAATTAAATACTTGTTTGACCTCATAGATTGTGTATACTATAAATATGAGATAAAAAGCTATACATGCCTCCATATACATTGGGAGGCACTCAGGGGTACATAGCAATTTATAAATACAGTATTATAAATTAGCACAACACAAAATGATGTGCTACTTAATTTCTTTATATTCATTTTATAGAGTTCAGAGATTTTTTTTTTATATACTGTGCATACCCATAATTTAAAAAGATAATATGCTGGCTGCCTGCTTTGCCACTAGAGGGAGCTTAGGAGCTTACGGCATTCTTATACATTGAACTCAGTAGGACAGTATAGAGCAGTGGTGGCCAACCTTACAGACTCAAAGAGCCAGGAAAAAAAAGTATGACTACCAGGAGCCACAAGCTATACATTGGCACGAGTCACCGTATTTTTCGCCCTATTAGATGCACCTAGGTTTTAGTGGAGAAAAATAAGAAAACATTTTTTTTCATCTGATCTTATTTTTCATTAGCAGAGAAAAAAAGAAAAAAATATATTTTTCATCAGACCCGCAATCCTCATCTGACCTTAAATATGATCCTCTACACAAATCAGACTCCCAGTGTCAGACCCTCATTGCTCAGATCTCCCCCCCATTGCTCAGATCAGACCCCCCCATGCTCAGATCAGACCCCCCCATGCTCAGATCAGACCCCCCATGCTCAGATCAGACCCCTCATTCTTAGATTAGAACGTCCATCCTCAGACCAGACCCCCTTGCTCAGATAAGACCCCCTCTGCTCAGATCTGACCCCCCATGCTCAGATCAGACCCCCCCATGCTCACATCTGACCCCCCATGTTCAGATCAGACCCCCCCATGCTCAGACCAGACCCCCATGCTCAGATCAGACCCCTCATTCTTACATTAGAACGTCCATCCTCAGACCAGACCCCCTTGCTCAGATAAGACCCCCTCTACTCAGATAATACACCCCCATGCTCAGATCAGGACCCCCCATGCTCAGACCAGACCGCTCATGCTCACACCAGATCCTCCCATGCTCAAATCTGACACCCCCATGCTCAAATTAGACCCCCCATGCTCAGATCAGACCCCCAATGCTCAGATCAGACCCCCATCCCATGCTCAGATCAGACCCCCATCCCATGCTCAGATCAGAACCTCCCATGCCTAGTTCTCGAATTTAGAAAAATCTCCTACCTCCCCTGATTGGGCACCTGCTACTCTGCAGGTCTGACACGCTCTCCAATGTGACCTGATGCGCACAACGTTCTGACACTGTGCAAATCGGGATGTACTGAAGAGTGAGCTTGAGCTGCAGAGAATTAACGGTGTTCGATCAGGAAAGGAGATCTGAGCATGGGGTGGAGAGTGAGCCGGCCTGACTGCTTCCCGGCTCCACCAAAAGAGCCACACTTGAAAAGGCAAAGAGCCGCATGCGGCTCAAGAGCCACAGGTTGGCCACCCCTGGTATAGAGTAAGCTCCCATGCGCCACCTAGTGGGAGTTGTTAATAAATCATTCCCTGCACAAGACATTGTGCATGATTAGTTAAAAAAAAAAGAAATTCACTGGATCCATTTAGATGAGGTTCTTCATATTCTGTATTGGTAGAATTAAAAACTTTTTGAGGGGAAATCCAATTAGTAAGACAAAGGTGATACATATTTTAGGTTATAATTATCTTATATTCAGCAGCACATATGCTTTCATTAGACAGCACATCTTCCTTTATACTATCTACCCTAAAAATAAATTCCAAATTTCCCCTTTGTTAACCTGTAATCTACAATGTTTCATAACTTATCACATGGTCAATTGATTCTGGATTACAGTTTCCTCAACACTGAGGCCTCACAATTGCTAAATTAGGGCTGTTTTAGATGATAATATCATTGAGGCCCTTTTGCAACGGGCAATAAAAATACTCGTTCCTGATCATCAGCCGACCTTAAAACCCAAACGATTAGTAGACAAATGAGCAAACACTTGGTCATTGTCAGATTGGATATTTCGTGTGGTTAAACTGGTTATCTAAGGCTTTTTAAGTGATTGTCTATCCTCAGGAAAGGCCATCACTAGCTGATTGGTTAGGGTCTGACACCTCCTAACGCAATGATCAGCTGGGCTATTTAGCATTGTCAACGGAAATTAATGCTGGCGCTACACAGCATTATCGAGATTGCAGAGACAGGAGCTCTCTACTACGGCGCTGCTCCCATTGACTTCCATGAACAGAGTTACACAGACCAGCTGATCGGCGGGGTGCAGAGTGTTGAATCCTGCCGATCAGCCAGTGATAGCCTATCCTAAGGAAAGGCCATTAAAACACCCTGGAAAACCACTGTAACATAAAAAAAAAATAATCATTTGTTGGCAACATATATCGGGGATATGCAAGCTGCATGGTTGAAGAACATAGACGTACCCCCATACAGTTTGCACTGGCCCATGTAAAGGGCTCTTTACGGTATGTATGCACCGATCAACTTGTTATATCATCGATTTCTCAGGTTTTTAGATGCAGTTTTTAAAGCCAAAGTCAGGAGTAGATTCAAAAAGTGCGTAGATTTGGTCTTTTCTTTGTTTGTGATCTTTTCTTGTCTTTGGCTTCTAAAACTGAATAAAAAAATTAACATAGAAACCAAGCCTGTTTTAGGTGTAGAAAATGTTCTAAATCTATGCCAGCAAGGAAGCTGGCTTACATTTAGACGGATCCACAGCCAGTACAGGGGTTATTAAGACCAGCATCTAAAATGCCAGTCCTAATATACGAGCCCCATAGAATTTTTGCAGAGTACATAAAAAAATATGTGAAAAGCTGTTCCATGTAAAATGCCCAATGGTGCACTGCCTCTATCTGGAGAAGATAAAGTTCACTGTCCAAAGGTGTCAAGGTTTCTTCACTGTAAGAACTGTGAAGAAGATAGACTTCCTCAGGACGTGGTCTCAGCAGGAACAGTTTTAAAACCATTTAGATTAATTCTTAAATTAAGCAAAATGAACTCTTATAAAAAAAAAGGTAGAAGTCTTGGTCTCACTCTCCTTATCTTAATTCACATCCTCATCCATCTCCTGGTTGAACTTGATGGACTTATGTCTTTTTTCAACTGTACTAACTATGTAACTATGTAGTGAAAGTGCAACATAATGATCCAAGTGTCTGCTATTATATCGTGTAGTACCTACACTGTAATTTGGCATTATGTGAAACTGGTTTTTCGACGGCATAAAAGTATGATCATGGAGGTCCTTTGCCCCTTCAATTTTTATCCAGGATCAGAGGCTGAGACATATGTGTGGCTGTGCCTGCTCAGTTTCAAGTCCTATACTCTGCTAATGAAAGAGGTCAGTCCCCCACCGATCAGACACCGATCACCTTTCCTAAGGGTAGCCCATGAATGGACTGTATATTCCTGGAAAACCCCTTTAAATGATTTCAGTTTGATGTGATTGTACTTTAGTAGACAACAAAGAAAGCACAGCAAGCAAAATTGCTTTTTTCATGAGTAATACGCAAATGATGACCTTCATCTAAGAATAGTAGGAGTGCCATATCTCTGCGTCGTAAAGCCACACCTTCATAATAACAATATAAATGTTACTTACTCATTCAGTCCCTTACATCAAGAACAGAGAGACCTGATCCCCTTGTGCAGGATACTGTCGTCTCTTAATCATGTATCAGAAATCCATAATGGTAAGTCATTTCTTTGGTTCACCTCCTTAAAGTGATCTAAGAGAAAGTAATTTAGATGTGTTCGGCTAGGAGAAGTGCTGCTTATCTTGTAGTTTTTATTGTTTTTTTCTATTATTATTATTGAATTTGTCTTTTCTCCTTTCTGGGGTTTAGAGGGTTTGCACTGATATGCCAATCTTAATAGCCGTAAAACCTCACAATATCCTTAGTAGGATACCAAAGGGCAGATTACGTATAGGAGGTTACCTACATCAAAGCGGTTGCGTGTGGTTCAATATCCTCTTTACAGAGGACCTGTAACCTCTCTTGACATGCCCTTTTTGGCAACTATTTACATACCCCTTAACCCTTTCAGTCCCGGAGGTTTTTTCAGCTTTGCATTTTCGTTTTGCGCTCCCTGCCTTCAAACAGCCATAACTGTTTTATTTTTCTGTTCACATAGCTGTATGAGGGCTTGTTTTTTGCGGGACAAGTTGTACTTTCCAACGCCACCATTTAATATTGCATATGATGTAGTGGGAAGCGGGAAAAAAATTCCAAATCGGGTGAAATTGCAAAAAAAAACGCTATTGCGCTACAGTTCTACGGGTTTCTTATTAAAACTGACCAGTTACTTTCATTCTACTGGTCAGTACGAATCCGGCGATACCTAATATGTATAGTTTTTCCTGCGTTTTGATAGTGATAAAATAATTATAAAGTTGGCCTTTTTTTTTTTTCATATCTTGATCCCTATAACATTTTGGTATTTATGTGTACGGAGCTGTATGGGGGCTCATTTTTTGCAGGGCGATCTGTAGTTTTATAGTTTTTATTGATACCATTCTGGGGTGTGTATGACTTTTTGATCACTTTTTATTTAATTTTTTTTAGAAAAAAAAGCGACAAAAAACAGCAAATCGCCATTTGGACGCTTTTTTCCGCCACACAATTCGCCGTATTGGAATTTTTTAAAATATTTTAAAAGTATGGGCGTTTTTGGTCACGGTGATACCCATGATGTCTATATTTATTGTTATTTAGGTATTTATTTTTTAATTATACGGAAAGGGGGGTGATTTGAACTTTTATATTTTTTTTATTTTTTATATATTTTTATATATTTTTTAACATTTTTTAAAAAATTTTTGTGATTATTTTAAAGCTCAAATATGAGCAAATATATTGTTTTTTTTATTTTTTTCTTTATGAGCAATGAGGGTCTTTTATTTTTCACTTAATGACCAAATTTGCTCATTTCTTATCCTGCTCATTTCTTAGCCTGCCATCTAGTGGCCAGAATAAGAATTGCACTTTGAAAGCTGTAAACCTTATCAGCGAGGCTTACAGCTTTCAGATCGTGTACAGACACCCCGATTGGCCACACGGGGTGTCTGTACACCATCCTGAAGTGTACGCTTTCGGGTTTAGACGCAACTAGATGCCATGATCACGTGTGATCACGGCATCTAAAGGCCTACGAAGACGCCGCCGATGGTGGTAAGTACCCGCAAGTCTCTGCTGTACGGCGCTGGGATTCTAAGGGTTAATAATAGCAAGTCTCATGACTCTATGATGTGAGTGCCTTCCTTTTATTATTCCTGCTAGAAGTTATGAAGGAATTGCTAGCAGTTTGCAGTGAAGGTCCAGATGGGTGTTACCAGATGGGGGTGCGTCCTTGCACAGTCTGACACTATCCAATCAGTGCTGCCAGTGTCAGACTGTGCAGGTCTTATTAAAACAGACATGTCAGTATGAGATGACTCTGCTATTCCTGACACAATCTACTCATCAAAGCTGACAAGTGACATACAGAAAACCTATTTTGTGTACTCTAGTGGCAATTGCAATAACTGGAATATTTTATGATAAAATTTACCTAAAAATCACCAACTATTATGACTAAAAAGATGTAAATCATTTTCACATGATACAATGCCTTTAAAGGAATTGTGCAGGATAAACTGGGGCTGGAAGCGGAAGCAGGAGGAGCAAGGGTCCACAGTAAGCATCAGCCAGAAGTAGGCAGAATTACAGAAATGGCTGAGAGGCTGACACTCCGCTGTCTCTGTGAGTGGAAGCTATGCAGACAGAGTTCTATAGACCTCCGGTCAGGGCTTATTAAAAGTCTGAGATAAGAATGACTCTTTAATTGTCTGTGAATTAACAGTCTTTATGGTCTTGCCTTTCAGGGCAGCTTGGTGGCTTTTCTACTGACTTATAGTCTCCTGGTGTCCTTATGCAATGGTGTCTGTTATAACAGAGAAGCAAGACTATCAAGTTCAGGTGAAAAACCTGATGGTAAGTATCAAGGAGATTTACAAAGGGTTGGAGCTATGAATGCTCATCCATAAGAAACAATGTTAGTATCATGGTGCATATTCAGGTATTGCTATTAGTGTCCTGGAACGTGCATTGGGTCAGCGGCAAGTTGTGTATGGCAAACCTAAAGGTCCCTTTACATGGGACGAAGTACAAGCAGATTGTTGGGAAGGAAGCGTTCCTTCCCGGGCAACCTGCGGATTGCTAGCTCAGGAGACCAATGCATTTACATGTAGCGATCTCCTCCAGAGTATGGGGAGGAATGATCGCTAATGTCATTGCTCTTCTCCATACAGACTTGTTGTTTCCTGGCAGCAGATCGTGTTTACATATAACAATCTACTCCAGGAAACAAGGATTGTTGTACTGCACAAACAATTCAATTACACGATGAACAAGCGTTTACACAGCCAGATCATCGTTAACGAGCACTGAAACTGGATCATCGTTGAGGAGTATATCGATTCTATTTAACCCCTGCACCCGTCTGGACATTTCACTTACTTTTCAAGAGAACTAAAGTTTTGAGAATGACACAAATATTATATTTTCACATGATCTGCTGCCCTCTGGTTTTTATGTGTGTTTGTCAGATGTTTTTATCACATACAGAAATATAATTGCAATCATATTATGAGTAACAAAAGCTTATATTGACAGTTAGAATGAGTTAATGCAGCAAGTCAATATTTGCAGTGTTGACCCTTCTTCTTCAGGACCTCTGCAATTCTCCCTGGCATGCTCTCAATCAACTTCTGGACCAAATCCTGACCGATAGCAGTCCATTCTTGCACAATCAATGCTTGCATTTTGTCAGAATTTGTAGGTTTTTGTTTGTCCACCCGTCTCTTGATGATTGACCAAAAGTTCTCAATGGGATTAAGATCTGGGGAGTTTCCAGGCCATGGACCCAAAATCTCTATGTTTTGTTCCCTGAGCCATTTAGTTATCACCTTTGCTTTATGGCAAGGTGCTCCATCATGCTGGAAAAGGCATTGTTGATCGCCAAACTGCTCTTGGACGGTTGGGAGAAGTTGCTCTCGGAGGACATTCTGGTACCATTCTTTATTCATGGCTGTGTTTTTAGGCAAGACTGTGAGAGAGCCGATTCCCTTGGCTGAGAAGCAACCCCACACATGAATGGTTTCAGGATGCTTTACAGTTGGCATGAGACAAGACTGGTGGTAGCGCTCACCACGTCTTCTCCGAATAAGCTGTTTTCCAGATGTCCCAAACAATCGAAAAGGGGATTCATCAGAGAAAATGACTTTACCCCAGTCCTCAGCAGTCCACTCCCTGTATCTTTTGCAGAATATCAGTCTGTCCCTGATGTTTTTTCTGGAGAGAAGTGGCTTCTTTGCTGCCCTCCTTGAGACCAGGCCTTGCTCCAAGAGTCTCCGCCTCACAGTGCGTGCAGATGCACTCACACCTGCCTGCTGCCATTCCTGAGCAACCTCTACACTGCTGGTAGCCCGATCCCGCAGCTGAAACACTTTTAAGAGACGGTTATGGCGCTTGCTGGTCTTTCTTGGGCGCCCTGGAGCCTTTTTGGCAACAATGGAACCTCTCTCCTTGAAGTTCTTGATGATGCGATAGATTGTTGACTGAGGTGCAATCTTTCTAGCTGCGATACTCTTCCCTGTTAGGCCATTTTTGTGCAGTGCAATGATGACTGCACGTGTTTCTTTAGAGATAACCATGGTGTCACGAGTGGTCTTGCGTCTGGAATCAGACGTTCTGCGCGGCTTTCTAAGTGACAGGTTTGACAGGCTATTCCCTGTGGTTTGGGTGCTGTTCACCACACCCCTTTCCCTCAGCTGTTGCCGCTGGGCAATTAGCTGTCTCCTACTTACCTCTTCCTCTCCCAGTATCCCTGGCGGTTTATAATGTCACGCTCGGGTGTGGGGGGAAAAGCCACACCGAGCGTATGAGGGATGGGAACAGACAAAACCAGGGAACTGGTCACCTCCTGCAGGGGACCCTAAGACTAGGCCCTAGCTGGCTACCAGTATGAACTAACCCGGGTGGTAGGAAAGCTCATACACAGGAACCTAATCTGAATAAACCCTAGAACACCCTGCAGTCTAATGACACAAGAGAGTAACCTGTTCCTCCAAGCGTAAGGAGGAACAGGAGACTCAAACAGGAATAACCAAAGGAAGGGAAAACACTTAACTTTAAGTAGAACTCAGCAACAGGATCTCAGCCGAGATCCACACCACTCTCAACCAGGTATGTAGCAGATGCATCCATGTCAGCACAAAAATGACATAAATTTTTGTTAGTGGCGGTTTATAATGTCATTAACAAAATGCTGGAAGACAGCAGGAGCATTGGTCAACCCAAAAGGCATGACCAGGTTCTCAAAGTGGCCCTCAGGAGTGTTAAAGGCCGTCTTCCATTCATCCCCTTCCTTGATCCTGACCAGATTATATGCCCCCCTTAAGTCCAACTTGGAGAACACCTTGGCATCCACAATCTGGTTAAACAAGTCAGGAATCAAAGGAAGGGGGTACGGATCACGGACAGTAATCCTATTGAGTTCACGGAAATCCAGACATGGCCTAAGGGATCCGTCCTTTTTTTTAACAAAAAAGAACCCTGCTGCCACAGGAGATTTGGAAGGCCTAATATGTCCTTTGGCCAAACTCTCAGCAATATATTCCTTCATGGCCGTTCTCTCAGGTCCAGAAAGGTTATACAGCCTAGATTTAGGCAATCTTGTTCCAGGGATAAGATTGATAGGACAATCGTATTCCCGGTGAGGGGGTAAATCCTGACATCCACCTTCAGAAAATACATCAGAGAAATCCGATATAAAAGAAGGAAGAGTCTTAGTGGTTAAAGCAGAAAAAGATGTATTAAGGCAATTGTCAACACAATAATCGCCCCAATCCACAATTTGTCTAGTATGCCAGTCAATGGACGGATTATGTTTGCTTAACCGCGGTAAACCCAGAACCACAGGAGCAGGAAGACCTTCCAACACAAAACATGAAATAAGCTCCTGATGAAATTCACCCACTCTTAATTTGATATCATGCACCATCTGAGACAAACACTTCTGAGAGAGAGGTGCAGAATCAATGGCAAACACAGAAATCCTCTTATCCAAAGAACTTGGTGACAATCCATGCATACGGACAAACTGAGCATCAATCAAGTTCACCCACACAGAGACATCCGTCCCTTTCTTAGTCATGTCAGTTAAGGGTTTAACTATAGTCGAATAGTTCTTAATAAATTTTCGGTAATAGTTGGTGAACCCCAAAAATCGCATAAGAGCCTTCAGATTTTCAGGTCGGTCCCAGTTCAGAACAGCACAGACCTTCTCTGGATCCATACGAAAACCTGAAGATGAAAGCAGGTATCCTAAGAATTGCACCTCATGTACAGCAAAAGCACATTTCTCTAATTTTGCATACAACTTGTTATCTCTTAAGATTTGCAACACCTGCCTCACGTGATCCTGATGTGTCACAATATCTGGAGAATAGATTAGTATGTCATCCAAATACACGACTACAAACCTCCCCACAAGATGATGAAAAAATTAGAGAAATGTGCTTTTGCTGTACATGAGGTGCAATTCTTAGGATACCTGCTTTCATCTTCAGGTTTTCGTATGGATCCAGAGAAGGTCTGTGCTGTTCTGAACTGGGACCGACCTGAAAATCTGAAGGCTCTTATGCGATTTTTGGGGTTCACCAACTATTACCGAAAATTTATTAAGAACTATTCGACTATAGTTAAACCCTTAACTGACATGACTAAGAAAGGGACGGATGTCTCTGTGTGGGTGAACTTGATTGATGCTCAGTTTGTCCGTATGCATGGATTGTCACCAAGTTCTTTGGATAAGAGGATTTCTGTGTTTGCCATTGATTCTGCACCTCTCTCTCAGAAGTGTTTGTCTCAGATGGTGCATGATATCAAATTAAGAGTGGGTAAATGGCGCCCATGTGCTTTTTTTTCGAAGAAACTCTCTGTGGCGGAGAGAAATTATGATGTGGGTAACTGAGAGTTACTGGCCATTAAGTTGGCTTTTGAGGAATGGCGTCATTGGTTGGAAGGGGCGAATCATCCAATCACGGTATTCACTGATCACAAAAATCTGGCTTACCTGGAGTCGGCTAGACGACTTAATCCGAGGCAGGCCAGATGGTCTTTGTTCTTCACCAGATTCAATTTCATTGTCACATACCGTCCTGGGGTTAAGAATGTGAAGGCGGATGCCTTGTCACGTAGTTTTCCCGGGGGTGGTGATTTTGAAGATCCTAGCCCTATACTGTCTGAAGGAGTGGTGATATCCGCTCTTTACCCTGATCTTGAGGCTAAAGTGCTTGAGGCCCAGGGAGATGCGCCGGAGTCTTGCCCTCCCGGGAAGTTGTTTGTTCCTTCTGATTTGCGTTATAAGGTTTTTGAGGAGCATCATTCTTCGGTGCTTGCGGGACACCCTGGGAGTAAATCCACTGTCGACCTCATCTCTCGTAGATTCTGGTGGCCAGGTCTGCGTAAGTGTGTTGAGGAATATGTGTCAGCCTGTAGTGTCTGCGCACGCTCTAAGGTGACACATACTCGTCCCTCTGGACCCCTACTTCCATTACCCATCCCGTCCAGACCATGGACCCACCTATCCATGGACTTCATCACTGATCTGCCTGAGTCATCTGGTAAGACAGTTATTCTGGTGGTTGTAGATCGTTTTAGTAAAATGGCGCACTTTATTGCATTACCCGGACTCCCCAATGCTAAAACTCTTGCACAAGTGTTTGTTGACAATATTGTGAAACTTCATGGCATTCCCACTGACGTTGTCTCTGATCGTGGGACTCAGTTTGTGTCCAGATTCTGGAGGGCGTTCTGTACTCGGCTCGGGGTACGACTGTCTTTCTCCTCTGCCTTTCATCCCCAGACGAATGGACAGACTGAACGTACCAATCAGAATCTGGAGACTTATTTGAGATGCTTTGTCTCTGAGAACCAGGAGGAGTGGCGACCAGTTCCCTGGTTTTGTCTGTTCCCATCCCTCATACGCTCGGTGTGGCTTTTCCCCCCACACCCGAGCGTGACATTATAAACCGCCAGGGATACTGGGAGAGGAAGAGGTAAGTAGGAGACAGCTAATTGCCCAGCGGCAACAGCTGAGGGAAAGGGGTGTGGTGAACAGCACCCAAACCACAGGGAATAGCCTGTCAAACCTGTCACTTAGAAAGCCGCGCAGAACGTCTGATTCCAGACGCAAGACCACTCGTGACACATGGTTAACAGAAGAGAAACAATGATGCCAAGCACCAGCCTCCTTTTAAAGTGTCCAGTGGTGTCATTCTTACTTAATCATGACAGATTGATCTCCAGCCCTGTCCTCATCAACACCCACACCTGTGTTAATGGAGCAATCACTGAAACAATGTTAGCTGGTCCTTTTAAGGCAGGGCTGCAATAATGTTGAAATGTGTTTTGGGGGATAAAGTTCATTTTCTAGGCAACTATTGACTTTGTAAGTAATTGCTGTTAAGCTGATCACTCTTTTTAACATTCTGGAGTATATGCAAATTGCCATTATAAAAACTGAAGCAGTAGACTTTGTAAAAATTAATATTTGTATCATTCTCAAAACTTTTGGCCATGACTGTACAGGTACATCAAGCGGGGGCTACTGTAGACTGCACGTCACACTATAGCAACATAGCAAGTTGTCAATTTATCCATAAAGAGGAGGAAAAAAAAAGAAAAAATGCTCAAGAATAGTAATATCATGGGGATATTTTCATTTAGGATATAACTGGTGAAACATTCCACTTATACATCTTGCCTTATTATAGGGTGCATGGATGGAGACATCAAAAGAGCTTTAAATTCAACATGGTTTAAAGAAGAATGCATGAAATGCAGTTGTGATTCAGATGGCATGGTTAACTGCTGCAGCAGGTAATTCTTCACAAGGCTGTAGATTAACAAATAGGTGAAGATTGGTTTTAGTTGTATAATAAATGCACAATGAGGTCTCAGATTATATGATGCCCAATAAAGCATCAAAAGGGTTATTCCCATCTGCGACGTTGATGTCAGGTGTGGGTTCCCCTCTCTGGACCTCCAGAATGGGGCCTTCAAAAGTGAATGAAGAGCAGCCGCACATAGGAGTTCTAGAAACAGCTGAGTGCTGGCTCAGTTATTTCCAGCAGTCCCATAGTGGCGAACCAAGTGTGGCCATGCGTGTGCGACTGCTCTCCCGTCAATGTCCTAGATGACACTACTCATGAGGATGTTCTGCAGAGGGACCACTTACCCCACTTCCAACTTAAAATGTGCTGGTAGATCTTTTTGCAATGTTTGCAATATAAGCAAGAACCCATTAAAATGTTGTACTTTTTGTCAGAACTACACCAGCCCGTGTCGTAGCTCTGCTTTGTCTATGACTAAATGACGAGCAGCCAGCACCAGCTCTGCTAGTTTATAGCTCTGCTCCCTGAGCTTCTCTCTTAGTAAGAAAGTTAGAACAAGGGACAGGGAGTGCCAGCGCTTAGTGTAGTAACACAGTACACCGAAGGCTATGGACACCTTTGGGAGCAATTTTTTAAATTATCGCTTTGTACTCACTTTGACCTAAAAATCATTTTTTCAATTGTTCTTTATTACAAAATTTCAGCCCCCTTCTCTGTACAGCCTTGATATTCTTTAGTACCAGGATCTATGTTTATACCCGTCAGGCAGCTCAGCTGATGGCTCCTTATCTCTGTTCTCCTTATATTATTTCATAAAATTGTAGTCATCCCCATAAAATGTGTTACCTGTGATTTTACTCTCTTAGAAATACTAACCATATGCTTCCCCACAGGATGCTGACGCCACTCGTAAGTGACCAGGCTTGTGAGGCCGTTCTCAATCGAACTTCTTGCACATACGTTATCAGGCGAATAAATAACTCTAGTGAACCTTGTAAAAGCTGGGCTTCAATGTGACGGGAGTACTCACATGACACGGCAAAGAGAAGGGACTAAACGGAGAATCCATTGGATTTTTGTACATATGCATTTGTAATAAATGTGATATATTACACATTGATTGGTGCAGCATTGTATTTAACTTCATTTGCACTGTACATGGGTGGGGTCGCACATAGGATTTTGTCACAGTTCTGTAGCAGATGTAGATCCAGCAGGAAGAAGTGTCTTTCCTTTATATGTTTTCATTTCCTTCCAATACGATTCTTTCTATGGCTCAAAAAACTGCCACAAAAATCTAAATGTGAACCCATAGTCAAAGTTATTTGTAATATAGCTTACAAGTTGACCTAAACTGTGTGCACCTTTTATAATAAATCTTCCACAGTCTGTAAAACTGTACATAAGCGGTTGTAGAGGTGAATATATATTTTCTATCCAGTTGTTTTGAATAGGATCATATACTAATGGCACATAACTGTACACTTATGGAAAGGTGTCATATCACCGCCAATGAATATATGCCATACGGGTAGCGGTGTTATGCCACATTGCTATATCCACACAGGTTATTCAATATATGCTCAGTTAGTGGTATATTCAGGTATATTCACTCAACATCCTGTTGATCAGAGGCTCAGTCACTATTCAAGTACCTTATGGTCTCAGAACTCATGGCTAGCAAAGGTTTGGCGCACATTTGGCAAACCCCCTCTTCTGGGCAGACCTGCGAAGGGAAGCATTTTTACCTTTTTCTCCGACAATGGCTCCCAGCTCATTTCCTCTCCATCCTCTGCTGCTCTGCTCGGGTTGGAAAGCATAGACACAAGTGTTGAAATGCTTCTCTTCGCATATCTGCTGAGAAGGGGGGAGTTTGCCAAACCTCCTCCCCAAACGTGCACAGCTCCTTTAAGCATAGTTCTAGCAATTGATCTTACCAACACAAACCCTCAAAAAAGAAAAAAACACACGCTTAGTAATAACCTGTACCCCTTTGGGACCACCTAACTTTGGGCAAAGCAGTTTTACTGTTTTTCACTGTTGCATTCCAAGAGTCATAACACGGTTTTAATTCTCTGTTAATGTAGCTGTATGAGAGGCTTGTGTTTTGTGAGATGAGTTTTAGGCTACTTTCACACTAGCGTTTTAAAATTCCGGTATTGAGTTCCGTCATAGGGGCTCAATACCGGAATAAAACGCTTCAGTTTTGTCCCCATTCATTGTCAATGGGGACAAAACTGAACTGAAGACAACGGAATGCTCCTGAAAGCATTCCGTTCCGTCTTCAGACCGGAGAACAAACCGCAGCATGCTGCGGTTTGCTCTCCGGTCCAGGCATCCGCACCAAGACGGATCCGGAATGACCCCCAATGCAAGTCAATGGGGGTGGATCCGTCTGGTGTGACCATAATGGTAACCGGATCCGCCCTCCATTGACTTTCAATGGAGTCCATTACGGATCCGGCTACACATAGACACATACAGACACAGACACACACATAAACATACACACACATATAGACATACAAACACACACACATACTTACATGCTCCCCGGCAGGTCTTCGGAGCGTCAGGGACAGGAGGGCTCACACAGGTCACGATTCCCCTCAGCGCCCTCTGCTGGGCGCCTGGTGGAATAGTCATGATTCCACCAGGCGCCCAGCAGAGGGCGCTGTGCGGAATCGTGACCTGTGTGAGCCGTCCTGTCCCTCTGACGCTCCGAAGACCTGCCGGGGAGCATGTAAGTATGTATGTGTGTTTGTATGTCTATATGTGTGTGTATGTTTATGTTTATGTGTATGTATGTACTGTGTGACATGTGTGGGGCCGGAGCGCGGTTCCGGCTCCACACATGTCACTGCGGCAGGCCTGATCCGGCAGCACCCTTCACCTGCCGGATCAGGCCTGCCGCCAGTGTGAAAGTAGCCTAAGGCATAAACATCCAGGATTAGAGTTATCTCTGATCCCAGTTGTTACAGGGGAACACCAAGCACAGCCGCTATACAATATATGGCACTGTGCTTAGTAAGGCTACTTTCACACTGGCGGCAGGCCTGATCCGGCAGGTGAAAGGTGCTGCCGGATCAGGCCTGCCGTAGTGACATGTGTGGAGCCGGAACCGTGCTCCGGCCCCACACATGTCACACAGTACATACATACACATAAACATACACACACATATAGACAAACACACATACATACTTACATGCTCCCGGCAGGTCTTCGGAGCGTCAGAGGGCAGGACGGCTCACACAGGTCACGATTCCCCACAGCGCCCTCTGCTGGGCGCCTGGTGGAATCGTCACCTGTGCGCGCCGTCCTGTCCCTCCGACGCTCCGAAGACCTGCCGGGGAGCATGTAAGTATGTATGTGTGTTTGTATGTCTATATGTGTGTGTATGTTTATGTTTATGTGTATGTCTGTGTCTATGTGTAGCCAGATCCGTAATGAACTCCATTGAAAGTCAATGGAGGGCGGATCCGGTTACCATTATGGTCACACCAGACGGATCCACCCCCATTGACTTGCATTGGGGGTCATTCCGGATCCGTCTTGGTGCGGATGCCTGGACCGGAGAGCAAACCGCAGCATGCTGCGGTTTGTTCTCCGGTCTGAAGACGGAACGGAATGCTTTCAGGAGCATTCCGTTGTCTTCAGTTCAGTTTTGTCCCCATTGACAATGAATGGGGACAAAACTGAAGCGTTTTATTCCGGTATTGAGCCCCTATGACAGAACTCAATACCGGAATTTTAAAACGCTAGTGTGAAAGTAGCCTAAGCTGCAAGACGGCTGCGTCGCTGCCTTCTCAAAACAACTGATGGGTTGTTGGACCCCCACTGATCAGATACCGATAACCTATCCAAGGGATAGGTCATCAGTAATAAAAAAAAAAAAAATCTTGGAAAACCCTTTTAAGGACCCTATTTTGACAGGGAGTGTTCCACGGATTGGTGCTTAGCAAATGTGGTGCTAATATTCAAAAACGGGTCAAAAGCAGGGCTCGGAAACTATAGGCCGGTAATTTTAACATCTGTCGTGGGTAAACTGAAGGTTTTCACTACACTACACTACTACAGTGTTTCAGTAGTTCTCATTCACTGTAATGTGAGCTACTGAAACCGGAGCACTCTGCTGTTTCCCAGCCGGCTGGTGGTCGGGACTGTGTCTCATCATGCCTCAGTAACAGCGAAATGAGACCACTTTGCGCTGATGCTACGTGATTCTCAAGGCTGCTTCCCATGGAAATGAATGGCAGCAGAAACCACGCGGTCTCCAGCAAAATTACAGAGCAGGTGTCTGAGACAAAGTTCCACTGTAAAAGATGCAGTGTGAACATACCTTTACACATTTCCAACTACTTGCCCTCAGCAACCTTCAGGTTTCCTCTGAATCTGCAGACTATTTTTTTCCTCATCACTGAACTGTCAGACAGCAGCTGTTGGCTGAATGTGTAGTCCTAATCTCTTTACTCCTGACAGCTCATAAACACTCATTTAAGCTGAATTCTTATCAATCTAATCATAATGTAGATCGAGCTGTCAGAGCGGATTAGTGAATAGCAGGAAGAGCAGAGTCAGTTAAAACCTGAAGGCTGCTAACAGCAAATAATCAAACTTTTTGTATACAGGCCAAAGGGAAAATGCATTCAGTCCAATATAAGCATAATACAATAAAAAAAATGACTCCAAAGGTGTCCATACCTTTAAGGCGGGTTTTAAAAAGACAACTATAATGGGCTGTAAGCCTGTAACTGATAATGAGATGAACGATAAAAGTATCAAGCCTCCTTACTGCAGAATAAAAATACACTGCAAGCTCGCCATACAGCAACCCCTCCCTGCCCGCAGCTAGCAGTGTGCAGATATACATTCTTCCCCCTGACAATCGCAAAATTTCTGCTACATGGAGGATGCAGATCTGACAGTAACTAAGGATCTCTGGTCAATGTGCAATCACTGGGACCTGGCTAGTTCATATCCCAAGACTGACAACAGTTATACCTGATCGCCCTTAGGGTCCCTTCACACGTCTGCACATGGCTGGCCCTGTGATAGAAATGCCTATTATTCTTCATGGCTGCAGAACAGAACTACACGGTGTGCTATCCGCATGTTTTGCAGCCTCATTGAAATGAATGTGTCCACACCTGTTCCGCAAAATTGCGGAACGTATGCGGACCCATTCATACGGACCCTAATGCTGCTGGAATGTCATGGTTGCCGTGTTCCAACATTCTCTGGACTGGATATGATCATCTGGACCTGAACCAATCAGGTCCCAATTAGGGCAACTAGACTAGAGATGTCTATAAAAAATAAAAATACAGTAAAATGTAAAAAATTTATTATATCTCCATATGAATTGTGGTCTACAGGACCAATAGCCAAATATATTGTTAAATCATCCCCGACGGTCCGGTGGAGTTTGAATTCAGTAGCAGTGTGTATGCTCATACACTACTACATTGAAACAGGGGACACGGGTCACCAATTGTGTGGAGGTCCCATCAGTCAGACTCCCACTGATCAGAAATATATCACCTATCCTGTGGATAGCCCCTTTAAAGGCTATATACACCTTCAGAGGCAATTTTTTATGACTGCATTTTACTCATTTTGGGCTAAAAATCATTTTTTAAATGGTCTTTATTAAAAATATTAAGCCATTCTGTCACAAAGGGTTAACTGTTTGTTTAGCTGTGTGAATGATACTTTTTACTTTGTGCCCATCATCTAATAAACCTTATGTCTAATTTACTTAGAGGTCATAAACACTTATTTAAGCCACATTCTTATCAGTAAGGTAAGAACTGAGCTATAATGAGTGTTTATAATGTCAGAGATAAGGAGCCCGTCAGCTCCCTAACTGAAGGAAAAAGAGAGAAAAATCAGATCCCTCTATTAGAGCATCTCATACCTGTGCAGAAAATATCGTTCCATATTTGTAATAAATACCAGTTTAAAAAATGATTTTTAGCTCAAAATGAGTACAATACAATAATGAAAAAAAAAATGCCCCCAAAGGTGTACATAGCCTTTAAGCTCATTCCCTTTGATTGTATCAACATTTAAAGGGGTGGTACAGGCTATAGAAATTGATAACCTATCCTCAGGATAGGTCATCAATATCAGATCGGTGGGGTTCTAATACCAGGCACCCCCGTCAATTAGCTTTTTCAGGCAGCTGTGACAAACAATACAGTGTACCGAATGGAAGCAGAAAGCCGGAAGCAGACATAGTTGCATAGTTTATAAGGCCGAAAAAAGACATCTGTCCATCCAGTTCGGCCTGTTTTTCTATAAGTTGATCCAGAGGAAGGCAGAAAAAACCCTGTGAGGTAGAAGCCAATTTTCCCCACTTTAGGGAAAAAAAAATTCCTTTCCGACTCCAATCAGGCAATCAGAATTACTCCCTGGATCAATGACCCATCTCTACTAACTATAACCTGTAATATTATTACCCAAAAAAAATACATCCAGGCCTCTCTTGAACTCTTTTAGTGAACTTACCATCACCACCTCCTCAGGCAGAGAGTTCCATAATCTCACTGCTCTTACCGTAAAGAATCCTCTTCTATGTTTGTGTACAAACCTTCTTTCCTCCAGACGCAGAGGATGTCCACTCGTCACAGTCACAGTCCTGGGGATAAATAGATCATGGAAGAGATCTCTGTACTGGCCCCTGATATATTTATGCATCATTATTAGATCTCCCCTCAGTCTCTTTTTTGTAAAGTGAATAACCCTAATTTTGATAATCTTTCTGGGTACTGTAGTCCACCCATTCCAGCTATGACTTTAGTTGCCCTCCTCTGAACCCTCTCCAGCTCTGCTATGTCTGCCTTGTTCACAGGAGCCCAGAACTGTACACAGTACTCCATGTGTGGTCTGACTAGTGATTTGTAAAGTGGCAGGACTATGTTCTCATCATGGGCATCTATGCCTCTTTTGATGCAACCCATTATCTTATTGGCCTTGGCAGCAGCTGTCTGACACTGGTTTCTGCAGCTTAGTTTGCTGTTCACTAAAATTCCTAGGTCCTTTTCCATGTCAGAGTTACCCAATATTTTACCATTTAGTATGTACTGGTGACTTGCATTATTCCTTCCCATATGCATAACTTTACATTTGTCAGTGTTAAACCTCATCTGCCACTTTTCTGCCCAAGCCTCCAGTCTATCCAGATCCATCTGTAGCAGTGCACTGTCCTCCTCTGTGTTAATTACTTTACACAGTTTAGTGTCATCTGCAAAAATTGATATTTTACTGTGCAAGCCTTCTACAAGATCATTAATAAATATATTGAAGAGAATAGGGCCCAATACTGACCCCTGTAGTACCCCACTAGTGACAGTGATCCAATCTGAGTATGTGCCGTTAATAACCACCCTCTGTTTTCTATCACTGAGCCAGTTACTTACCCACATACATTCTCTCCCAGGCCAAGCATTCTCATTTTATATACTAACCTTTTATGTGGTACAGTGTCAATGCTTTGGAGAAGTCCAGATATACGACATCCATTGATTCGCTGCGGTCCAGTCTAGAACTTACCTCCTCATAGAAACTGATTAAATTGGTTTGACATGACCGATCCCTCATGAAGCCATGCTGATATGGAGTTATTTGCTTATTTTCATTAAGGTACTCCAAGATAGCAATTCTTAGAAAACCTACAGTTTACCCACGACAGATGTTAAACTTACCGGCCTATAGTTCCCAGGCTCTGTTTTTGGACCCTTTTTGAATATTGGCACCACATTTGCTATGTGCCAATCCTGTGGAATACTCCCTGTCAGTATAGAGTCCTTAAATATCAGAAATAAGGGTCTGGTAATGACTTACTTAATTCTCATAGGATACGGGGGTGTATGCCATCCGGTCCTGGCGATTTGTCTATTTTAATCTTTTTAAGAAGCAGCTCTACTTCTTCCTGGGTCAGACAGGACACTTTTAATGGGGAATTTACTTTTATATTCTGCATTTCATCTTATTTTCCTCAGTGAATACAGTGGAGAAAAAGATATTTAGTAGCTTTGCTTTCTCCTCATCGCTCTCAGACATTTTCAGGCAATGCAATTACACAGTATACAGAGCCAGAAGTAGACAACACCATAGACTGTATAGTGCCGGGTTACTGAAGCTCAGCTCTTGCTCAGGTGGAAGGGAGCTAAGCTGCAGTAACCTGGCACTACACAGTCTATGGCGTTGTCTACTTCCGGCTCTGTATACTGTGTAATTGCATTGCCTGAAAATGTCTGTGTGTGGTGTACTGTGGACGGATCCGTCATGAACTCCATTGAAAGTAAATGGAGGACGGATCCGTTTACTGGGTGTGTCACACTGAACGGATCCGTCCCCATTGACATGCATTGGGGGTCATGATGGATCCGTCTTGGTGAGGATGCCCAGGACAGAGAGCAAACCGCAGCATGTTGCAGTTTGCTCTCCGTTCTGGAGACGGAACGGATTGCTTTTAGGAGCATTCCGTTGTCTTCAGTTCAGTTTTGTCCCCATTGACAATGAATGGGGGCAAAACTGAAGTGTTTTTTTTTCCGGTATTGAGCCCCTATGATGGAACTCAATACCAGAATAAAATAACTCTAGTGTGAAAGTAGCCTTACAATTACCTTCCATTTCAATGTTTTTGTACTTTTTTTTTTACCAAGAAGTGCATATTTGTGTTGCCCAAAAAACCCAGTAAATACCAAAACACAAGACAATCAATAAAGGCATAACCTATTTAATACTGATCATAATTCCAAAAATGGTTTTCATCTTGACAATATAAAATTAATACTGGCATCATATTTGCAAAGTAAAGATAGAAAGTCCATGTTAAGATCAGTCTGATGGACGGTCCCATTACTGTTCCAGTCACTCATCCAGGCAGTGTCCTCTCTCTCAGCAACAAATAACTTGAGGTACGAATAGCAAGTGGCAGAGAGGAAGATGGATCACGGTGAAAATTCGGCTTGGAAACCTCAGGAGGAGGAGTCAGAACAAACTGTGCCACACTAGGCACCTTCAACAGGTTTAGAAGTTCTGTGGCTCGTATATGAATCTGTTCGCTGTCCTCCTCCCCGTATGCAGAGATCATGGCTGAACTCTGTACACATGACCTCATCTTGGATAAGTATAGAGAAACCCTTGGAATGAGATCCTGGCTGCGTGATGCCAATTTGGCAAGTGTAGTCATAAGAGTTGTAATAACACGAGGTGAGGAGATTGGTGTACTGGAAGAACCACGAAGCTGGGTGATCTCAAACAGTAGTGCTTCCAGAACCTCAAAGACCCTATTGATTTGTTCTACGGTGCATCTCTTGTCATAGGACACGGCCAAATATTCTCCCAAAGCCCAGACCACATGTGCAAATAACGGTTCCTTGTTCTGGATGTTACCAATGGTGCTTACAAAGTCTAGCAACTCTCTAGAAAGTTCTACAACGACAGAAGGGTATTGGTGGCACAGATTAGGAAGCTGAGCACTGATGATGTCCTGCACCTCAGTCTGGAATGAAGGGGATTCATATAAGAGACCACTGCGCTCAAGGAACGTTAAGACAACTTTATTCACAAGAGGACCATCAGCAAACTTTGAGATGACATTGACATAGAGCTGAAGGAGGCATGGAACAATCTGAGAACATTGAAGGACACGGGGAGAACTGTTCCTGTCTGCAAGGATCTGGCGAAGTTTAATTAATCCTTCTGGAGGAAGACCATTCCAGGCTTCATTACGTAACAGATATTGGAACAACGTGCTGTAAATCGGATGGCGATAGGCCTCTGTAGATGATGATGGCAACACGGAAGGATCTAGGCCGTGCTTCTCCATCGAGGACACAACAAGATGGACTTCCATTGCTGCTGTAAGGCATGGGAGATCCAGCAAAGTATGAAGCATCTCAATAGCAGACTCTGGACTAATGAGTATAGGAAGAAGAGCCACAAATTCTGATATCAGTGATGGAGCATTCCATGCCAGAAGCTTCAATATGCTGGGAAAGGTCCCTCTGAAAGCCTCCACATTCTCCACCAGGAAGGAACCATTGGTCCTGCAAAATCTGACAAACTGAAATGCAAACAGAGGCTGATGAAACATGTCAGAGGGCACTTTGGAGAAGAGATGTCTGTACACCGCCTCCGATTCCACAGCAGCAGCTTCACTGTGGTTGAGATAGAACTGAGCCACTGGAAGAAGCACAAGGGCCAAAGATGGGTCAGAACAAACCCTGGCATGCACTATCTTCATGAGCGGCAAGGTGCGATACAGGAAGGACACATCCTGCTTACACAGAACATCTATCAGAGACACTGCTTCCACCAGGCATGCCTTCTGTAGATCTGCATCGGACTTCTTCAGGGGTTTTCGGTTGCACTGCTCAATGAGTCTCAGGCAGTATTCAAAGGCCTTTTCCCTCAGGCGTTCTCTTGGCGGCAGAAGGCGACTTGAAGTTGAAGAGGCAGAGACCATGGAGACCACAGAACCTTCCACCTCAGATTTGTCTTCAGAACCAGCATTGCCATATGTCCCATAATGGAGGAGCCAATGGCGCAGGGTGGAGAAGCCCTGGATATTCATCCACTGGTCCTCAGTGTAGTTCTGGCTGTGGTTGAGCACAGTGAAGAAGTCCGTTGCGATGGATCCATCCACCTCAGAGATAAGGCTGGGCTGTTTCACTCGCTGGCTGGAGAAGAAGCCTCCGGGGGCAGGGGAGCCCACCTGCGGCATGGTGGCATAGCGCAGCCAGTCCGTCAGTTTCTTGTGGACTATGTTGACGTGTTCTTCCTGTAGACTCTCTGCACACATACCAGCTACTCTCAACAGTGCAGGGAGGAATGCTCTAAGGCTGTGGCCCTCAGGAGCCCGCATCTCCAAAGCTCGGCAAATACATTGCCCTAGTTCTATAATGTCACTGGGAGAGGCCTGAGCCAAGATGATGGAAAACACAAGGCCCCTGGGCTGCTGTGTGGGGCCCCAGGACACTGTCACCAATGGGGAGGGACACAGCTGGCACAAGATGGCAGCACACACAGCCTGCACCTGAGCTGGGGTTTGCAGGCTGCACACAGCTTCTTGCATTTGCACCACCAGGGCTGGATCCAATCTGCGGCGCCCCCTAGAGGCAGCGAGGATGAGGTGCAGCCTCCGCAGACTGTCTAAGCGCTCCACTTCCCCGCTGAGTAGCTGACTCCGTGTACGGGCACAGAACTTCTCCAGCTCCTCATCCCCGAGCTCTCTGGCCTGCCGAAGCAGACTATCCGCTGCCGAACTGAACATCGCCCTACTTCCAGAAGCGCCGAACTTCTTCCTTGTCAGTATACATAAAGATTTAAAGTTTGACAGGAAATGACGTTACGCGCGAATAGCCAATGAGCTGTGGAGACCTCTAGACGCGCCAAAACCTGTCACGTGGGGAGTGTTATTACTGTTTGGTCGCCTCTTGTCTGTCATCCTTCTCGGGCTCTCTTCCTCTCCATCATGCCCAAGCTGCTTGAGAGCTGCGAGTGCCACTTCGGCAGTTCTGACCTGTACACCGTTCTGGGGGTGAGGAAGACGGCGGGGGAAGCGGAGATTCGCCGGGGATATCACAAAACCTCCCTCAAAGTGCATCCCGACCGGGTCGCTGAGGAGGACAAGGAAGAGGCCACCCTCAAGTTCCAGGTAAGTGTGGGAGACCCCGAGCGCTGGCAGGACGCGGCTCTGAGGTCAGGAGGGTGAACAGATGGGGATTTTCAGCGGTTTGTGGTAAATCCACCCCCTGGATGTGAGACTTCCATTGTGTTCTGTGGATGGAATGATTCCCTCATCTCTATGACCAGTCTGACTGAGGAAATAGTAACACGTTATACGCTTCCATGATTTGTTAGATCAGGCAAAACGTAATTTTTTTCACTGCTGTTCAGTTCTTTTTATGGCACCCCTTTGCGTTTTGATGGCCTCTGAGAACGTCCACCCTAATGTCCAGTGCTAGTGGTCACACATGCTCAGTAGTTAAAGGGGTTATCGCGGGTGATGCTAAGGAGGCTCATCCCTGTCACTGCCTGGCTGCGGGGAGCAAGGTAAGTAGATTCAGTGTGAGGGGCCTGGTATATGGGGAGCATGTTTTTATTTTATTTTTTAGTCTCGGATAACCCCTTTAAGTCTTATTGCCTGGATCTTCCTGTACACAGGCGATGAGTGGTTCCTGCTAAGGCTCCATTCACAAGAGCGTATTTTTTTTTGGGGGAAATCTGACTCCTGACACCACCTATCGGCTGTTTGAAGAGGTCGGGTGTCACATCCTCTTCTTAGGCCCGTGATGTCACGTCCATCAGTCACTTAGCACTGTGCTGGATAAGCTGTGAGGAAGCTGCATCTTTAAACAGCTGGCTGGCTGAGATGATAGGAGGCAGACCCCCACCGATCAGATATGATATGACTTCTCCTGATCAGTATTGTACTGGAAAACACTTTCAGAACTGAGCCATTTTCCTCCTCCTCCCATTGTTTTTACAGAACAAGTTGTACTTTGTAATGGAACCATAAGGGTAGAGCTATTAAAAAAAAAAAAAAAAAACACTTCCAGCTCAGTTTTCTGAGTTTTGTTTTTACAGCATTCCCTATGTGGTAAAACTGATCTTTCTCCGTGTCAGTATGATTACAAGGATGCCACATATGTACAGTTTTTCTTGCTTTTAATACTGGGGGGGGGAACTTTGGAAAAAACAAATGTTTTTTCTTTGCAACGCCATATTTAGATCTTGATAACTTTTTTAATGTTTATGGAGCTGTGCGAGGGCTCTTTTTTGCGTGATGATCTGTATTTTTTACTGATACCATTTTGGAGTGCGTGACTTTTAGATCACTTTTTATCAATTTTGGTGAGGTGAAGTGATTTGTTTTTTTTTCCCTATACTCCATTCAATGTATAGGATATATAATATTTAAATAGTATGGGTGTAATATATCATGTATTTTTTTTTTTTTTAATATATTTTCAAAAACTTTTTTTAACACTTTTTAAAGAGGTTCTGTCACCACTCCTGACGTGCCTTCCCCATAAAATAACAATTCTGGAACATCTATTCTTATGGCTCTATGTTGTGTCATTCCTCTATTATTTCTACTAGAAGTTATGAATGAATTACTAGCAGTCTGCAGTAAGGGTACAGAGGGGAGGTAACCAGTTGGGGGTGTGTACCTGAGCAGTCTGACTCTAGCCAATCAGTGCTGCTGTTCAGACTGTGCAGGTACACACCCCCAAACTTGCAACTTGTTACCTCCCCTCTGTTCCCTTACTGAAGGCTAATAGCAGGAGTGGTGAAAGCTCCTCTTTAAAGGGGTTCTCCGAGTTATATATATTGATGACCTATCCTCAGGATAGGTCATCAATATCAGATCTGCGGGGGTCCGACACCCGGCACCCCCGCGATCAGCTGTTTGAAGAGGAGGCACGCGCCGTACCAGCGCTGCCTCCTCTTCACTGTTTACATGCTGGCCGTAACATGGGTAGCAGTAAGCAGGTGTAATTACACCTCACCGCCCCATTCATTCCAATGGGAAGGATCGCTCCCATAGACTTGTATAGGAACGAGCTGTCCCACTGAAATGAATGGGGCGGTGAGGTGTAGTTACACCTGCTTACTGCTACCCATGTTACGGCGTGCGCCTCCTCTTCAAACAGCTGATCGGCAGGGGTGCTGGGTGTCGGACCCCCGCCGATCTGATATTGATGACCTATCCTGAGGATAGATCATCAATATATATATAACTTGGAGAACCCCTTTAATAGTTCCCCTAAGGAACGTGAACGAGCAATTATTACACTTCTTCTCTCATAGACTGCGATGCTCCTCTGGATTTCTGGGAGGCAGTGTCTCCATTGGAACATAGCCGTGGCATTGCCACCTGCCATTGCTACACTGTTGACAGCTCTAGTTAGAGGTTGGGGAGAAAATGATGAACTTGGCTTCTATTATCAGGGACAGTATGAATGTATTCCTGCAGATTCTGCTGGGTCCTAGAGGCAGAGCCGCACAGTGAAGTGCATCTGCAATAGACTCCACCCCCAGTGCACTTAAGGAGCAGAATCTGCCAAAATAAAAGTTCATATTCACACTGCTCTTGATGATGAGCTTCACAAAAGGCATGTGTTTCTAGCTCTCTCGATCCTCAGCCTAGAGCTGTCAGCAGTGTAGTATGATCAAAATGGCTGACAAAGTCCCTTTAATATTTAAGCGCTGCAATCAGGATCGCTGTCAGTATCTGAGGGCGGCATAAACCGTGTGACAGATGCCTTTGTAAAGAGTTATCCCTATCCACAGGATATGCTAGAAATGTCTGATAGATGGGGTCTCATGGTTATTTGCACAGCCCTATAGGCATGGCCACCTTTCCATCCACTGCAGTTGGCAGATTGGAGCCTGAAGACCCCCGTTTCCAAAATAACTGTCCCATATCAAGTGTATATGCCATAAATGCCCAAGAGAGGGACATCCCTTTACACTGTCCTGATTATACTGTATATGGCCCCAGCTCATCCATGTGTTATCAGTGTTTTTGGTTTAGTCCCCTAACCTAACATCTTTGTATGCAGGTACTTGGAAAAGTGTATTCTGTTCTCAGCGACAAGGAGCAAAGAGCTTTGTATGACGAGCAGGGAATTGTGGATGATGAGTCCGACACCATCTCCCAAGACCGGAACTGGGAAGAGTACTGGCGCCTGCTGTTCAAGAAGGTATTGTTACTCCAAGCTTTTTCTGCTTTGTTTAAAATCATTCCTTAAAGGGAACCTGTCATCTCCAAACCCCCCCCCTGAACTAGAGTAAGCGGTGTATAGTGTAAGTGATGCTGAATCCGAATATGTAAGTTTTATCTTTATACTCACTTCCTTTCTGACGCTGTGCTTCCACAAACTAGCAGTAAAATACATTCACAGGACTCTTCTTTGAGTCGTCTCCATTATGTGAGTGAGCACCGGAGTCCAGTGAGTGCATTTTACTGCTGGTTTGTGGGAGCACAGCGTCAGAATGGAAGTGAGTATGAAGATAAAGCTTACATAATCGGATTCAGCATCATTTCGGAGATGACAGGTTCCCTTTAAAAGGGTTTTCTGCTATTTCTTTTTCTGATGACCTATCTTCAGAAAAGGTCATCAGTATCTGACCGGTGGGGGTCCAACACCTGGGAGCCCTGCCGATCAGCTGTTTGAGAAGGCAGCGGTGCTCCTGTGAGTGCTGTGGCCTTCTCCATGCTTACCAAGCACAGTGACGTACATTGTGGAATGGCTGTGCCAGGTTGAACAGCGTATCTTATTTTTCTTTAGATCACTGTAGAAGACATAAAAGCATATGAAGAAAAGTATAAAGGATCAGAAGAAGAACGAGCCGATATAATACAAGCGTATTTGGACTTCGAGGGAGACATGGATGACATCATGGATTCTGTTATACTTGCTGGAATTGATGATGAACCCAGGATCAAGGATATTATTCAGAAAGCTATCAAAAAGAAAGAGGTTCCGGCTTATGACGCCTTTGTGAAAGAATCCAAGAAGAAACGTGACCAGCGCAAGAAAAGGGTGAGGCCCAGATGACACCTGGTCACATAGATAAAATGTGAATTAAAGAGCTTGGGTACAGCAGTACTCGGACACCATTTGGCTTTTACAGGATTTGCTGCAGACTTTACTGTGAAGTTAATATTCAGATTTGTGCGATTAATATTTAGAGCTTTGTTCCTCTTATGACATCAGTGTACCTGCCTCCTCTTCACTGTCGTGCTCCTGTTCATAGACTTGCATATGGCTGCACAGTATGGGTTACCAAATGTAGTCAGATGCAGCTTTCATGATCTAGTGCGTTGTATGATACAACTGGCCATCCTCCTGGAAGAAGTCAGTTTTATTAGCAGGGCCTGGGCAAACCTGTATGCACACTGGGCCTCTGATGATGCATCCATAGTGATCTAACATCAGAAGGCTGCACTGTTCACTGCACGTTACATGACTATGGATGCAACATCGCTGAGTGTATATTTGAGCTTAAGATGGAGCACTGGTGCAGGATTGGAACAGACCTTCTCAACCCGAACTTACCAGAAATGTCTGATTTGGAGCTGCTCAGTCTTATGCTCTTGCTCCCCTAGAAGCTGAATATACAAGTGGCCACTCTTCTTTATGCCTCATTCACACGTCAGTGTTTGGTCAGTGATTTCCATCAGTATTTGTGAGCCAAAACCAGGATTGGAGCCTCAACAGAGATGAGGTATAAGGGAAAGATCTGCTCCTGTTCTGTGTTTAGAGCCACACATGGTTTTGGTTCACAATCACTGATCGAAATCACTGACCGTGTGAATAAGGCCTTAGAGCTCATTCAAACAACCGTATGTGTTTTGCGGTCCACAAATTGCAGATCCGCAATAGATACCGGCCATTTGCGTTTCGCATTTTGTGGAATGGCCAGCCTTATGATAGAAATGCCTATTCTTGTCCAGAATTTCGGACAAAAATGGGACCTGTCTATCTCTTTTGCAGGGCCACGGAACGGGAATATGGATGCGGACTCAAATATACGGTTGTCTGAATGAGCCCTTAGACTCGCAGCTCCCTTTCCGTTAACGGTTCACTTGAATAAGGGAGGTCCAGGTCACCTGTTAAAGGGAACCTGTCATCAACTTTATGCTGACTGTACTGAGGGCAGCATAAATTAGTGACAGAAATGCTGATTTCAGCGGTGTGTCTCTCATGAGCTAAAAGTAAGTGGTTGCTGAGAACCAGCTTCATAATCATTGCAGACCAGGCCTTAAAAAGAGTCATATCTACTTGAGAAGAGTCATGGTTATTAATAATCTCCTGCTCTTCCCACCCATCTGCTGATGACTGGCAGTTCTCTCCTAGAGAGAAAGGGAGAAAACTAGGTAGAAGCCTGTCAGTCATCAGCAGGGAGAGCAGGAATTCATGAATAACCATGACTCTTCTCAGGAGGCCGTGACTCTTTTCCAGGCCCAGTCTGCAATGATTGTGATGTTGGTTCTCGGCAACCACTTACTTTTAACTTATAAATGACAGACCACTGAAATCAACTCACCTGTCTCTACTTTATACTGCCGTTAGTATAGGTAGCATAAAGGTGATGACAAGGTTCCCTTTAAGCCATCTGAATGGATCCTAGCAGTGAATTGGGGATTCAGAAATGGGTTCTATGCCCACTAATCACTTGTTTGTGGCATATGCAATCCACATGCCAGGAAATCTGTAAATGATGCAAGAAAGTATTCTGGAAATGGTTTAGAAACCCAACAACCCAAATGGCCCGAACCATTTTTCTTCCTGACTCAAATGTTAAAATGTGACTTTTTGCCATGTTGGCACCAGACCATAAGTCTTTATGCCCTTTTGGATTGTACTCTTGCAGTGGATTGTGAGATCGAGCTCATTATCCAGAAAAAAGATGATTAGCTCGGTAGAAGAGTGGTTTAAAGGGGTTCTCCAGGAATTATGAAAATACTTAGATATTTCTTTATTATAATTCTATTTCCAAATACCTTTCATTAGTTATAATGGCTCATTTTGTCTGGGGAGCAATCATTAGTAGAAATAAAATGGCCGCCGTCATATTAGTGCACACAAAACCTGTCCTAATCACACAGCAGGACAAGTTACCTCACAATACTGAGAGAAAGCTGCCTCATCCTCCTCTCTACTCTTGACTGTTGGGGATTATGATCCTGAATACAGTTTAATTTAATCTTCAGTTGTATCTTTGTAGGAATGGAGTTTATCAGGAGACATGAAATACAGAGAGGACAGACTGTGGTAATGGAGACTGCATACAAGAGCTGCTGCTAATTAGCCACATCTGCTCATGAACTCCATTCCTACAGAGATTAAGCTGAAGATCTTATCCTTTGTATTCAGGATAATAATCCCTGACAAGCAGAGAGGAGGATGAGGCAGCTCTTTACCTCAGTGTTGTGAAGTAACTAGTCCTCCTGTGTGATTAGGACAGGTTTTGTGTGTTCTGATAGGACAGCGGCCATTTTGTTTCTCCTAATGATTGCTCCCTAGACAAAACGAGCCATAATAAGTAATGTAAGGTATTTGGGAATATATTTATAATGAAGTAATATTTACGTACTTTCATTTTCTTAATTCCCAGAGAACCCCTTTAACATGTCACATGGAAAAGAGTGCTGCTTAAAAAATATTCTTTATTTTAGGCTCATGAAGAAGCTGCAGAAGCTGAAGAAATGAAAAAGGAAATTGGGCTTGGTGATGGAGAGGATGACTTAAAAGCTTTGATTCAAGTAAGACTGCTTCCATATCCTCAGATTACTTATATTGCTTTTCTGAACGTTTAATATTGATGGCCTACCTTCAGGACAGGTCATCAACTCCTGACATCCCGCCAATCAGCTGTTTGAAGATGTCACAACGCTCTATAGATATTCACTTGAAAAGGACTAGGCCTGGCCCAGCAATACCAGGCATAGCCACTATACAATGAAAGGCGCTGTGCTTGGCCATGCTCCAAAATGGTCGCCAATGTGACTTAGGATTGCAAAATGGCGACAAGACTACAAAGCCATTTGCGCCTGTGCTTCTTTAGAAAGAAAAGCCTTTCATCCAGCAGACACACGTTGCAGACGTCTGCTGGGTGAAGATCTGCCCCTCACACTACCCGACATAGAGGGTGGGCGTGGCTTGGGTTCCTGCATCTTGGGCTCCCATCTCCTGCTATGGGCCCCGGAGGAAGGGGGCGTGGCTGTGGATGGAAGGCCCATCCCCTAATTATACTTAAAGGGAACCTGTCATCTCCAAAACACCCCCTGAACTAGAGTAAGAGATGTATAGTGTAAGTGATGCTGAATCCGAATATGTAAGTTTTATCTTCATACTCGCTTCCATTCTGACGCTGTGCTCCCACAAACCTGCAGTAAAATGCTCTCACCGGACTCTTCTTTGAGTCCTCTCCATTATGTGAGTGAGCACTGGAGTCCACTGAGTCCATTTTACTGCAGGTTTGTGGGAGCACAACATCAGAATGGAAGTGAGTATGAAGATAAAACTTACATAACTGGACTCAACGTCACTTACACTATACACCACTTACTCTACTTCACGGGGTGTTTTGGAGATGACAGGTTCCCTTTAAGTTAATTTAAAGCTGCAGTGCACTGCTGCTGTGCTCACTTACTGTGCTTGCTGCGCCTTCCCGAGTCCCTGCCTGGTGCTTGGGCCCTGTCTTCGGGTTCCCCGCTTCCCCTGTGCGCCGATGAGAAGGCGTGCGGGCCCCTTCATCCTCCCTCACTCTGTGCCCTGCCCGCAGTCAGAGCCCTCACTCAGCCTAGAGTGCCCTGTCTGCAGCGCACACAAAAGGGAAACTTTAGCATACGTGGTGTGGAACTGCTTCTGCTGCCACCCGCCCCCTGCTGTTGCCTGACCTGACTGACTGGGGGACAGTCTCACCCCCAGAAACCAGTCACCCTCACCTGTGCTGCAGAGAGAGGGGCTCAACCTCCGTGATCCATGTAAAGATCTGGCCTGCCTGCTGCTCTGCCACACAGCAAGCTACAGCAGAGTGCACAGTAAGTGAGCACAGCAGCAGTGCACTGCAGCTTTAAATTAAAGGTTTATGGGTTGGGGGACCCTGTCTATTACCCAGAACATGCACCCCTATTGGAATGTGCATGAAGAGACCTTGAGTAATTTCATGGTGGTAGTATCCATTATAAGCAGCACGCGTGCACAGTTTATAAGTGGAGGGGGGGCTATGGTGGCAATGGCCCCCCCATGAACTTGTCTGTGTGCTGCTTATTGTGGAAAGTGCCCTCATGAAAGTGCTTATTTTTCAGATTTAACAACAAATCCATCTGCTTTTGATTAATAGCATATTTAACAGAGCATAAGCACAACGTCTCTGAATGTGCATTCCAACGGGTCTACACATCTTGGATAATAGTATGCCAGCGCCACCATAGCCCCCCTTATTAACGGTGCATGCTGTCTGCTCTGCTGCTTATTGTATACTGTGACACTATGGAATAAGCAGTACAGTATCAGCAGGCACAGTTCTTGGGGGGTAGTTTATGTAAGTGACACACTGTATAAGGGCTCATTCACATTAGTGTAATGGTTCAATGTCCATATTGTAGACCGTAAACGGTCTTTGTGGAGCAGAGGTACGGATTGGAAGCGTGTCTGTGGGATATGGGGTCTGTGCCTCCGCGATCCAAAAAGATACAACATGTTGTATCTTTGGCCCTATGCTGCAGATCGCAGACCCATTCAAGTCAATGGGTTTGCCTCTGCAAACGGAGTGCACACGGCCAGTGCTAGCGCATTGCAGACCGCTATTTGCAGTCCACAACAGTGGCGACTCTCTTAAGTGATTGGCCTTTTAAGGATTGCAGTGGGGATAGTTTTATTTTACCCATTCTGTGTCACATATAGAAGAATACTGGTTTTAAACACCCTTAAAAAAATTAACTCCTTAAAGGGTTTGTATACCTGATCCCCAGTGTGGGTTCCCGGCTCGTTTGCTCCCCTAGCCTCCGTTGCTTGTCTTGAGTCCCTTCATGAAAACTTCCTGTTTGACACCGAGACAAGCAGCGGAGGCCTGGAAGCGAATGAGGCAGCGCCTAGGGATCAAGGAAGCATGATCGCCAATGTGAATCTGTATGTCTGAGAAATGAGTGCACAGCCCCTTTAACTGTGTGGCCAGCAGCCTAGGAAACCTCATGCTCCTAAGCATCCCAGTTTTAAAATATTTATTTAAAATTGGAACACTACAGTAGCCATGGGGTTGTGAGTAAGTGGGGGCTTTAATGGAGGAACAGTGAGGGGGTGTAATGAAGTACGGTGAGCCTCGATTGATGGAGTTAGAAGAACGAATCAAAAGAAGAGACATATGGGCAACTACACAGGGTAAGACACTTTTTTTTTTTTTTTTTTTTTTTTTTTTTTTTTTTAAATTATATGTATTTTAAACTTGGCGACTAAAAATTTCATTTGGCTCCTAAATTTTTCAGGTTAGGAGCCAATGGCTCCTTGATATTTTTTTTAGTCTGGAGCACTGCTTGGTAAGCTCACTAGAGTGTTGTGGCCTTGACTGTGGTGCCAATTGTCAGACCACCACCTATACGATATTGATGACCTATCCATCAATATTAAAGGGTTATTCTCATTTTAGACAATGGGGGCATATCGCTAGGATATGCCCCCATTGTCTTATAGGTGCGGGTCCCATCGAGAACGGAGCCCCCGAAGTGAATGAGGGCGCACTGCGCATGCGCAGCCGCTCTCCATTCATTTCTATGGGGCCGCCGAAAATAGCCGAGCGCTGGCTCGGCTACTTCCGTCGGCTCCATAGAAATGAATGGGAGCCGACCGCGCATGCACGGCCCGGCTCCCATTCATTCCTATGAGCGGCGCGGGGAGCTGCGCCTGGTGGTGGCCGGACCCCCGGAAACCTGGGGTCCTCCAGGCGCAGCGCTCCCCGCTCCGTTCTGGCTATAGGTGCGGGTCCCAGCGGTGGGACCCGCACCTATAAGACAATGGGGGCATATCCTAGCGATATACCCCCATTGTCTAAGATGAGAATACCCCTTTAAACTCCCAGAAACCCCCTCTTTATCCTTTTCTAAATGAATGTGTTTCAACTTTCAGAAGAGACAGCAGGATCGGGAGAAGGAAGTTGATAGCTTCATGGCACAACTGGAAGCAAAGTACTGCAGCAACACCAAAAAGGGAGGGAAAAAGTCCACAGCACCAAAGAGAGGAAAAAAGTGACCTGCTGATTGAAGGAGTGAACAAAGACCGTTCCCAGTCCTGATTTCAATTATAGCAATTTGTGTTCTGGTGTCCTGCACACGGTCTATGGTCAGCAAACCTGTACCATAGAATAGCTTAGCTGAGTGAGACTACAGAATTTAATGGGAAGGGTACTTTTACATAAGGCTAGTTTCATACCTCCGGTCTACAACTCCGGCATGGCTGTTCCGGCAGACAAGTAGAGAGTCGGCCAGGGACAGACCGCAGCATGCAGCAGTTTGTGTCCGTCGGGTTCTCCGCTTGTCTGCCTCGGCCGGACTTCACACTGGAGGTGTAACAGAAGCCTAAGCAGTTTTTGAAGGCAAAGTAATGAGTAGATAGTAAAAGGACAGTATATAAGGTTGGTCCTCGTCTTTTCAAACACACTAATTTTGGCTTCAAAAACTGCATCAGAATTGCTTGTGTGAAGACTACTCAGCACATGTTTCTTAAACTGTACTTCAATATTTGTTGCTTTTTTTATTTTAGTGGTCTAATATAGATCTACATGGTCTTTGTGGTGTCTACAAAAAAAAAACCCTTCAATTTTAGTTAAGGTTTGATTAAATATCCAAGTAAAGGTGGCCACACTTTCACTAGCTGTCAGTGCATTCACCTAGGCCTGAGCATTCTTCTGTTCTCAGTAGGAGAAGGGAATAAGCCGCTGGCAGATGCTTCAAATCAAACTAATTCTGTTCCCAGGAGAGGGTTGGGACAACACATACACAGCGTATGGTCACAGTCTTGTTGAAATTGGCTGACATTTATCTGATGTTTATTGCCACCTTTACACATAATAAATCCCTTTGCTTTACAGAATTTTCCCTACCTTCATTAACCCAGTGTGAGGCCTCAGAGCAGACACTTTATCGGTCACCTGGTGTGACTGCTATGGTCAGGATAGTGTTAGATGCAATCTATAATTCCAGGGCCTCCCTCTACCACCACCAGAGGTCCCGTCATCAGTATGGCTGCTTTCTGCACGTCTTTTCTTTACAGTTATATTAAACTATGACATGAACATTATGCACATTATTTATTTTAAATAGTGAGCTTTAAGTGGTCTTTTAAGCAGAGGAATCAAGGTGACCCAAAAGTCAGTGCTTACATGGACCAAGTTCGTTGATCTTTTTATTATGTGGAAAACAACTGGTTGAGCGCCGGTTCCTGTTGATTTTTCTATGGTTTCCTGTATCCTCTAAATTGTTTGCAATGTAAAAGTTTGCTTAAAGTTATCTCTGGTTTGTACAGGCTTTTCAATAAAATAATGAAACTGTGGGTTTTTTTTTTTTGCCACACAGTGACTCCACTGGGCAACTACTACTCCATTGGTATGCAACACATTTTTACTTGTACGTGCTATGTAATAAATAGTAAGAACTGAGCTGTAGTGTGGAGGACTGTACACATCCATCCTTTCAAATATAAGTGTATATTACTGTAGTCAGATCGACAGATGCTGCTGCTGACCACAATCTTATTGATTTAGTATCGTAGTACTTGGGTTAGTTTGGGTTTTTCAGCAGCAGGAATCTGTTGGTCAGATTTGCGTGACTATCTGAGCATTTTGTGTCCTCAACATGCAATAACCTTACACCTCACTGACTATGAACCCATCGGTGTTTTGAAATGCGTTAGTGTCGTTCATGGATGTATGTTGTCTTCTAGTATTAATACGATGAACTTTGCTGTCAATCACTGATGGCTCAGACTGCTCTATAACATGCTGCCTTCAGTTCATGTTCAACGTGACAGGTTCCCTTTAACATGTTTTTCTGGTAGTTTGCCTTCCTTCTGAAAACTGCCATTCACACAGACCCTCACTCTGTCGTAATGGTTTGGTTGTTTGGCCCTAATAATGTGACTAGGTGTAAATCACAACCATTAGCCTTTATCCTGTGTATTGTAATAAATTATAAAGTATTTATTAAACCGTCATGTAAAAATACATATTTACAGAAGTTATGTTGCAGATTACATTAATGCACAAGATGTGCATAAATTTGCCAAGCTCTTTGTGAGAATAGCCGGCTCCCACAGTCATGCATTGTGACATCCTAAAGCATCAGAAAAGGTTCTGATGACCCTGAACTGTGATCTGAGGGCATAGCTGCTGATATGTACATGTGCCTGTCCATACTGCAAGGTCTATGGCAGCAGTGCCAGATTGCATTAGAGCATAAAATAAATGGGCAACAGTCAAGCATTATACCATCAACTACAGCTTTCAATATACTTAAAGGGAGATTTAGCAAGACCAGCACCTTGAGGATGCACCTAATTTATGACAAGGCGCATCCTCCTGCAGTCCGTGTCCCTAAACAGAAATTTATGATAGATTTATGGCTTCATTTGTGACAGAAAACTGGCATAAATGAAGATACGTTTGTTGGGGTGACTGGTCATGGCCACTTTAGGGAAAGCTGTGCCAATTTTTTTTTTTTAAAAAAGTTGCAAACAGTTTGCAATCTTTTTACACCACTTTTTAGGTGCAAGTGAGATGATAAATCTACCCCTTAGTGATCAATAGAACTGTTATGGGCACTTCAGAACATCAGTCTTAGGCCCCATTCAGATGAACATATGGCCTCCATGCCCTTGTTATGGACCGCATACAGCGAGTCTGAAATACACAGGCACTGGCCGCGTGAACTTTGTGCTCCATTCACTTGAATGGGTCCGCAACATACAGCAGAAAATAGGAAATGTCCTATCTTGTGCGGTGGCACAGAGCAAAAGCCCACTGAACCACTCAGAAGATCCTTCCTGCTCCGTGCCTCCACACTGCAAACCTTTAGGACGTGTCCTATCTGTTGTAGATCGTGGACCCATTCAAGTCAATAGGTCGGCAACGCAGCAAGGAGTTCACACGGGAGTGGAAACTATATGTTTGTCTGAAAGCGAAAAATGGAACGTTCCACAGACAGCATTTTTATGATTCTTGTTTCTCCTTTAGGTAAAGGATCTATGAGGCTGTAAGTTTGATCATTAAACCCATGGTTAGGCCAGGATTTGCAGCTTTGCAGTATGGACTGTAAAATGCACCCACATCACGGCCATCTGAATGAGGCCCTAAAGGGGTTGTCTGGGTTCAGAGCAGTTATAGCGCTGCTCTCGCCTATTTTATAGGCTAGGGCAGTGCTAAAGACCATCCATTAGTTCACTGCTAGGCAAGAGCTTTTGCCTAGCATACCTATAGTGAGACCTGGTCCATCACCGGAGGTAAAGAAAAAGCCCTTGCGATGCAGCACAGTGCAAGAGGAACCATGAAATTCATGCTGAATGGGTTATGTCCAGATTCTTCTCTGAACCCGGAAAACCCCTTTAAGTGTGAGCACCTCCATTTCTAGTCAGCTGAGGGGTCTCCTCAAAGGTTAGAACCAACAATTCATTAATACCTGACCGTGCTGTGGAAATTTGGCATCTTTTGAATTACAAAACATACACATTAGTCTTTGACACTGTACTCATAGGCTGAACTTCTTAAAGCCCATGTCTGCTTCTGGTAAGAGGTCCACCTCTGCTTTGAGACTTCATGATTAAATGCGGTGGGATTCCTGAACACAGAAAAAAAACGTATTCAGTACTGCAATGAACCCCCCCCCCACGACCCACTGTGTGATGAAACAGTATGTGTAAGTTCCATGTTGAATTTTCCCCTCGTGATTTGCTTGTGTTCTGATGGTTCAGCATTGCCAATGCTGAATGGTTAGAAACGCTAAAGGGTTGCTGTTATTACAACTAACTTCTGATATATCACTAACTTCTGTGGGGGGCCATATACCACTGATCTCTAGCAGCAAGGAGCTACATCGTTCTGTCTGTTCTCAGTGATGGCACTATTTAGTTAGGCCTGAGAAGCGAGTCCGCTAGCCAAACCATACCATTTTGTGGAATAGATGCGGCCCCATTGATTTCAATGGGCAGCATTGGACCGCGGCTCCGCGAAAAAAGATAGAAAATGTGCGGCCAAGAATAGGCATTTTGTATGGGGTACCGGCCATGTGTGTTCCACAAATTGCAGAACACACATTGGCCGGCATCCATGTTTTTGCGAATCCGCAAAAAAAATGGCCGTCTGAACAGCCCCTTAATGGTTTTTCGTGAAGTACAGATCTATCTTCTCAGCGGCTCCTGACATCATATGCTAGTACAGAATGATCGGCATGACAGGTCCACTTCAATGTTACTAGCATATCCAGTGACCCTGATTTATCATGCCTTCACTCCAGAATTCTTCAGTCTTCAAAAAGTAGTAAAATAGGGCTTTTGCCACATTTTGCACTCACTTGTGCAAAAAAAAGTAACAAGCACTACTAAAAAAAAAAACGCCCGAGCCAGGGTTTCGCCTGCTCTCAGCTTCTCCCAGAAGAAACCGAGAGTGGGTGAAATCCTGGGTCGGTACGTATATCTCTGATTTTTTGTGAGTATTGATAAAAACCAACAGGTTTAACTTTGCCTAGCAGTCTGCACTATCACACGTTTTATATCCCATTTAGCGATCTTTTCCAGGAGCGCTTTAGTGCCACACAGTACGAACTTCTCAAGGGAATCATCTATTTCATCTGGGCTAAGTTAGGAGTTGTGACTTTCCTCCACTGTGGACTGCTGTGATTACAGGGAAGACACAGACGCTGAAAGCTCCTGGATTAATTGGAATAGACACAAGGATATACAGGACTGCAAAGGAGACCTTTTCCCCTCACCATACGACAGCACCACGAGAGAGGGGATCCGTCTCCAAGACAGGAAACCTGAAGTACAAAAGGCGGAGTCCTTCAGTATGGTTTCCTGTCTTTGAGGGGAGACCTGTTGTACAAGTTCCCTCTCCCCCGTGAGTTGCCTCCTTAGCTGCAGGTCCCCATTGTAGGTCACAGTGTGCACAGGGGGCCGGCAGAGACGCGGCGGTGAATTGACCCTAAAACGTTTGAGGCTTGTGACTTCCATGTGTTCCTGCACTAGAAGCGTGGCATGAAGTGGAGTATGGGGAGGCGGTTCCGGTGCCTCCTCTGGCTCTGGGGGAGGGGCGCCGACTTCCATCAACACGCTGTGGAAAAGGCAGTTCCAGGCTGAGGCCTGGAACGCACGGGTGCTTTCCACTGGATGTCAGGTGACGCATCACGTGACGGGGGGGAGACTGTGGCACAGGACCCGGAAAAAAGCGGCCAGCGTGGGATTTTTAAACAGAATTCACCGTTCCTAGCAGACCAGCATTGGTTTCTGGATAGGACCACAGAATATCCCCTGGCAGTGCTATGGAAGAAGAGAAAAAGGACATAGAGGAACAAGTTTCCGCTCCAGCCTTGGTACCTGCGGAGGGGTGAGAGGCTGTGGCCACAGGTGTCTTTCATTTTTACTTATATGGGTGTATGTTTTTGCAGGGAAAGCCTAAAAAGAGTAATAAGGAATGTGCATTGTGTCGTTGTTCGCTTTCATCGGACTACGAGAAGAAATTATGCCAAACTTGTATTGATAAGACGGTTGCGGAAGAATCCCAGTCTTTTTACAAATGTCTACAATCTCTAGTCAGATCAGAAGTGGATTCTTCTTTGTCGCAAAGGAAGGTTGCTGTATCTAGGGAACAAAAATTAAAAAGAAGTCAAGTTATTGTTTCGGATTCAGAGTAAGAGGATAGGTCTATATCTATAGAAAAACTTTATTCTGATGTTTCATCTTGTACTTCCAATGACGAGGGAAAAAGTGTAGGGAAGCCCTTTTGTCCTGTAGAAGATGTAGATTGCCTTCTTAAAGCAATTAAATCTACCATGGGGATCGAAGATTCCAAGGAGCCTAAGTCGGTGCAGGACTTGATGTTTGGTGGCCTGGAATCCAAGCAGCATAGATCATTTGCAGTCCATAAGAATGTTACAGCTTTGATTAAGGATGAATGGAAAAAGCCTGACAGAGAAGATGATATATCTTCTGAAAATGGGTACTTTCAGAAGATATATCATCTTCTAGGAACAAGGCACCTAAGATAGATGTAGCAATCTCTAAGGTGGTGAGGAAGTCTTCACTTCTTTTTAAGAATATGGGATCTTTAAAAGATCCTTTAGATAGGAAAGCTAATGGATTTTTAAAAGGAGTTTGGGAGGCATCTACCTCCTCTTTTAGGCCTTCAATTGCTTCCACTTGTACTGCCTGCTCTTTGATTGTTTGGTTATCTGAGATAGAAGAGCAGATTAGGAACAAATGTCCCAGAGAAGAAATTCTAGCAGGGCTCCCTAAAGTTAAAAAAGCTGCTGACTTTTTAGCTGACACCTCTGCCGATGCTATTAAGTTAGCCGCTCGTTCGTCAGCCCTAGCCAATTCTGCCCGCAGAGCTTTATCGCTTAAAAATTGTAATGGGGACCTCTTATCTAAAAAGAGGCTTTTTGCTATGCCATGTGAAAACATTAGAGACAACAAAGAGGGAGATTGGAAGGATAGAGAGTTTAGAGGTAGGACCCAGAAAAAGAGTGGAAGGGGGTTCTTTTTCAGTCAAGCCTCTGCTGACAAGAAAAAGTCAGACCAACATTGACGCCAGGCTCCATGTGGGAGGAAGATTAAAAAACTTTCTTCCTGCATGGAAGTTGATTTCCAGAAGTGCCTGGATTCTGGATACTGTAGGCCTGGGTTTGAAATTGGAGTTCAGGGCCCCTCCTCCAGCTAGATTTGTTGTTACAAGAGTCTCCAAGGCTTGGGATGGACTCTTTACAGTTAGAAGTTCAATCCCTAATAGAGAAAAGAGTTTTAGTTCCAGTCCCCAGGGGCCAGAAGGAGAGAGATTCTACTCTACTCTCTTTCTAGTGAAAAAGCCAGACGACTCATTGAGAACAATTATAAATTTAAAAAGGCTAAATCGTTCTTGCTTCTAAAAAGATTCAGAATGGAAACGATAAAGTCGGCCATAAATCTGCTTTTTCCAGGATGTTTTATTGCCGTTCTGGACTTAAAGGACGCCTACTTTCATATACCTATTCACAAAGATCACTAGGGGTTCCTACGCGTTGCAGTAGAAATAAAAGGTACAATCAGGCACCTTCAATTTCAAGCACTTCCTTTCGGTCTGTCAATGGCTCCCAGGGTGTTTACAAAAATTGTAGCGGAAATGGGAGCCCACATAAGAGAGAAGGACATACTATTCATTCCATATCTCGACGATTTCCTCATAGTGGCAGAATCCGAGGCAGCTGGCAACAGAGCAGTTGGAGAAGTTGTGCTGATATTAGAAAAACTGGGCTGGATTGTGAACAGGAAGAAGTCAAGATTGGTTCAGGTTCAGCAGTTACTGGAACTGGTTTTGGACTCCAGGGAGCAGAAGTGTTTCTTGACAAACGACAAATTAATTTCTCTGAGGGAGAGAATTCTGAACCTCATCAAGAATCCAACTGTCTCAATAAGAAGAGGTATGTCAATTCTGGGAACTCTGACATCTTGCATCCTTGGGGCCCAGTTTCACTCGAGGGATCTACAGTGGAACATTCTAAATGCCTGGGATGGAGGGAAACAGACTCTAGACAAAAAGTTAGTAGTCCCAGCTCAGACCTACTAAACCTCCTAGGTTTAAGATGGTGGTTGGACCCGAATAATCTGGTTCAGGGGGTTTCTTGGAAGCTACAAAATCTATTATGCTTGACTACGGACACAAGTCCCTGGGGTTGGGGGGCTCGTGTTCAGGACAGAGTACTCCAGGGGGATTGGACAGACAGAGATTAGCTTCCTCCAACATGAAAGAGCTCATGACAGTCAAATGTGCTATGCTGGAAATCCTACCAATCCTGTCAGTCAGAAACTTACAATGTCGGACAACAAAACAGTAGTGTCCTATCTAAACAAGCAGGGTGGTACCAGGAGTGAGACTCTAATGATGACATTAAGCGAGATTATGCAGTTAGCGGAGAACAGATGCAGTTCCATTTCAGCGGTATACATAAGAGGGAAAGAAAACATTCAGGCGGATTTTTTGAGTCGTCACATAATCTCTCAGGGGGAGTGGTGTTTAAGTCAATCAATTTTCAGAAGGATTGTGGACAGTTGGGGCCTCCCGTGCATAGACTTGTTTGCCACAGCCCAGAACAGGAAAGTAAAGACCTTCTTTTCCCTGTCTCCAGTGGGGTCTCCCCTTGGGCTAGATGCTTTTCTTCACAAGTGGAGCTTCCCGCTGGCCTATGCCTTCCCTCCCCTGCCTTCTGGCCCTGGAGGCCTTGGTTCACCTGGCTGAGGAGAATGTCTGTGACGGATCCATGGGTCCTTCCGGTAACTTGGGACCTGTTATTCCAAGGTCCGATATTCCACCCCCAGATGGAAAGTCTCCATCTGACGGCTTGGAATTTGAAAGGCTCCTGTTATCTAGAAGAGGTTTTTCCCCAGATTTAGTCTCCACCCTTTTAAAAAAATAAAAAGAAGGTGACGGTGTCCATCTACCCTAGAACCTGGAGAAAGTTTATATCTTTTGCAGGATTAGAATTGAAGGGCTTTCCTTCTCCAGCCCCTATGATGAAGGTTTTAGAGTTCCTTTAGAAGGGATTGCAGCTAGGTTTATCTCCTAGTACATTAAGAGTTCAGGTTTCTGCTTTAGCGACCCTGTTTAATGAAGATATTGCCTCCAAGTCTTGGGTGATACGATTTCTGAAGTCAATTTCTAGGGCTTCCCTCTCCCTTCCTCCAAAAGTTTCCCCCTGGGACTTAAATTTGGTTTTGGGTGCCCTTACTAGGGCTCCTTTTGAGCCCATTGAGAACATTTCCATTAAACACCTGTCTCTGAAATTGTGTTTGTTAGTAGCCTTGACTTCGGCCCGTAGAGTGAGTGAGCTTCAGGCTCTCTCTATGGATCCTCCTTATACTACTGTCCTAGAAGATAGAGTTATTATAAAACCTGACCCGGCCTTTCTTCCGAAAGTAGCATCTAGGTTCCATAGATCTCAGGAAATAATCCTACCAACCTTTTTTAAAGATCCAACCTCTTAGGAGGAAAGATCTTTACATTGCTTGGATGTTAGAAGATGTCTTCTTCAGTATTTATCTACTACTAAGCAATGGAGGAAATCCTCCATGATGTTTGTTCTCTTCCAGGGGAAGAATAAAGGTCAGTAGGCTTCCTTAGGGCCCACTCTACCAGGGCGGTGTCTACTTGGGCTGAGAGAGCTGCAGTTTCTATCAAGGATATTTGTAAAGCAGCTGTGTGGGCCTCTCCTTCTACCTTTTTTAGGCACTATCGTTTACAGTTGAATTTACCCTCTGATTTATCTTTTGGATCTTTGGTTCTTTCTGCTGTTATCCCACCCTAGGTGTCTCCTTGGTTATTCTCTCTCTCGTGGTGCTGTCGTAGGGTGAGGGGAAAAATGAAGATTACTCTTACCGGTAATTGGATTTTCCTGAACCCACGACAGCACCCGTTATTTCCCACCCTTTTTTTGGTTTGATGGTGTCGGATTCTCACGGGTGTTGCAGTTAAAAAAAAACAAAAACAAAGCATATATTAAATATTCAGTGGACTAATAGTTTATGGTGGAGTTCCTCAAATCCTTGGATGGACATACTGACGGAGGAGGAGAGTCTCCGCCTTTTGTACTTCAGGTTTCCTGTCTTGGAGGCGGATCCCCTCTCTCGTGGTGCTGACGTAGGGGTCAGGAAAAACCAATTACCGGTAAGAGTAATCTTCATTTTCTATCCTACGTGCCTTTCGGTGGTGGTGAGTCACCAAGGCCTCTGCCCTGTTCTTTCAGTGAAACTTTCTGAGCCAGTGATACCTGTGTTTTTTGGTTGAGGTGTAAATAAAAATTTATCAACCAACATACATTTGATAAATGTGGCATAAAGTACACCAACACAGACTCAAGAAAAACTGATAAATTCTACCCTGTTTAATGGTCCAATGTTCTCAGAACAGTTGCAGTGATTACCATTTTACTGACCTGAATGTGAATAATCTCTGTCCTCTTTCTTCTCATTTATGGATTGGCCCCATTGTAAAGAGCTGGCTGAGGAGCTGGCAATACTTAACCCAATGCCAGTTACTCCAATACTAATGGAATCTGGAGACAGAATAAGAATCAGAACCACATTATTATAATGCAATTATGTAATCTCCCCCGTCTGTGAGCTCCAGCAGAGAACTGCTCTGGCAGACTTAAAAGGGCTTTCCAAGACTTTTATACTGACGACCTATCCTCGGGCCCATGAGCTGTTTGAGAAGGCACTGGCTCTACTGTGAGTGCCGCAGCCTTCTCCATGCTTACCAAGCAGAGCGCTGTACATTGTATAGTGGCTGTGCTTGGTATCGCTCTCGGTTTCATTCACTTCTATGGGGCTGAGCTGCTCCTAGGCCACATGACAGATGAACCTGTTGTCACTGGCCTAGGGAAAGCTGCCCTCTCTAACAGCTGATCGGCCCGGGCCCAAGTGTGGAACCCCCACGGATCAGATACTGATGACCTATCCGGAGTCTCTGAAAACCCCTTTAAGCCATTCATGTATTAAGGGAAGGCCATTGATTTGAGTGGCTTCTATGTACTAATACATTTCCTCTACAGACGGGGAAAGGCCTGGTTGGCCAGTGTATCCCCCCACTAAAACCAGCTCTTTGCTGGAGGAGGCCTATGAGCTGGACCCATGACAATCAGCTAGTCACCACACAAGTGCTGCAATCTGAAAGGTTTTATTAGATGGGCCCACCTCTTTAAAGCAATAGTACTTATCATTTTCTCTGCCAAGTCAAGTGTTGTTCAATAACTTCTTTTCAAAATTGATCACAAGCATAGTGATAGCATAAAACAGTGATGACCTTAAATTATATTGTGAGATATCTGTAGCTACTACACTCCTCAGCACTGAAACACCAAGAAGGACAGGCTGTAAGGTTAAAGTGCTGCTACACGTTCAGGTTTTTTATGCAGTTTTTGAAGCCAAAACCAAGAGTGCCTTGAAAAAAACTGAAGAAGTAGTATTTGCCCTTAATACTTTCACTCCTGCATGATACACTTTTGGTTTTGGCTTCAAAAACAGCATAAAAAAGCCAGAACGTGTGGCACCTGCCTTTTGCAAATTGAGGAAATAGCAGGTGTCGCTATGATCTGCAAGTCACCAAATTTTCAAGCACCTAGCTCCAATCTGTGGCATGTGGGAGGGGAATAAAAGCTAGATTAAGGCTTCATTCACATGACCGTATGTGTTTTGCAGTCCACAAATTGCGGATCCGCAAAAAAAGGATGACGTTCCGTATGGCATCCGTGTTTCCGTTTTTTTTGCGGATCCATTGTAACAATGCCTATCCTTGTCAGCAAAACGGACAAGAATAGGACATGTTCTATCTTTTTTGCGGAACGGAAATACGGACATACGGAAACGGAATGCACACGGAGTACCTTCCGTTTTTTTTGCGGACCCATTGAAATGAATGGTTCCGCATACGGTCTGCAAAGAAAACGGAACGGACACGGAAACAAAATACGGTCGTGTGAATGAAGCCTAAAAGCAAAGTTTTTTAGGCACGTGAAACCTCAAGAATTGGCTCGTCATGTAGGATGATGTATGATGTTTCCTGTTCGTCAACATTCAAGTTATTACCACTTGTTGCAAACTGAGAGGCAGAACCCTTGAACTGAGGGATCTTGGTTTATCAATCTGGCAGATTGCTATGCGCCTAGGCTGAGATATCAGCACTGTTCAATGTTGTGTGTCCTGGTGATTGGGATAACAACAAACTAGAATGACAAGAGGTGCACAGAGATGAACCTCTACACGGATGGACAGTCTGATTAGAAGAATGGCACGTAGTGATCCATTCTATACTGCAAGTGAAATTGGATGTCACATCCCAAGCCTCAGAAGGCAAACACTTGCATTTGCAAGACAATGGGCCACGAGCCAGTCATCCAGCTATGGGTGTTCCACTGACTTCACACAACCGCTCTCAAAGGCTATTATGGTTCACACCAAGATGGCAATGGAGCTCTATCCTTTTTAAACGAATAGTCCTGCTTTTATCTTGAATGCAGATTGGTCTGGAGACCGTGTGAGCGACACAATGAAGAGGCCTTCACAAGGGAATGCTACACTGGTCCTACTTATGGGATTAGGGTTTGGGGTGGCATAATGTACGTTAGCCTTAAACCTCTAGTTTTCATTTCTGGTTCAGCTTGGTGCTACACAGATGGTTACATATGGTAGTGGAACCAGTGGTATGGACATTTTTCCAAAGTGTCCTAGGAGCCATTTTTCAACAAGACAACACTAAGCCACATATTGCTCGTGCTCTCCAGACTTGTCTTCCATTAAGCACATCTGGCAGTCATTGCAAAGGCAGCTGCCAGGAGTGGATCTTGATGATTTGCGTGCCTAAGTGCATTCAGTGTGGCAAAACATTCCTCAGGAAACCATTAAAAATCTAAATTATAGCATGCTAAGGCGTGTAAGTGGGTGTAAGCACGTAGCACTCATACTCGATACTGAATGAATCAAGATGTACAACGCAAGTTGGCGCTTTTAGATGGCGGCTAATCAGGTGCTAAACAGGCACTACAGCTGCCAAGTGCCTGCTGCTTTACACAGTAGAAACCTAGAGGCATTGTCTGTGATCAGTGATAATGCAGATCATGGACATTTAATCTCACAGATACTGTATTCAACCGTGACATGTGATTCTTATACAGCAGGTGCTAACATTCATAATTGAAAGAGTAGCCACTTCAAGATTAATAAAAATGGAGATGTTTTATCGCCCCATACAAAGTAATGGAACACCTGAAACCTAACTAAGGACCTCTTGGGGATTTGTGTACCCCAAGATAAAACCCACAGCTCTAAAGTCCATCTATCCTGTATATTTCCTGTCTAGGTACCCACATTCCGGATTCACCTTCACATTGCAGGACATGTCATGTTGGGTTCCTGTCACCAAATCACGGATATACCCCAGCAAGCTGTCTGTTTTCACTCTATCTGACAGCATTTACATTTATTTATAGCTGCAGTACAGAAACAAGCAATGTGATCAATGCCCCATCAGTGCGTTTCCCACTGATCGGAACTGTCTGAAGACAAAGTGGTACAATGCTGACGCTTTGCAATCGTTGGGGGGAGTTAATACTAATGTCGAGGACAGACATCTTACTGTTTCTCCAAGAGCAAACAGAATTATGACATTACCTATTCCTTCAGAACCTCTTCTGTATCGAAATGGATTTGGGTGTTCAGAAATGACAAAGGACCTCATGGCATCATCTGGCTATGGAAATAAATAGTGTGTTATTGCCTGTTGACTATACAAGTGCTTTGCAAAAGTATTAACCCCCTTGGTGTTTTTCCTGTTTTGTTGCATTACAACCTGAGGTTAACATGGATTTTCATTTAGATTTTGTGTAATGGACCTGACTAAATAGTCCACATTGTTACAATGGGATGAAAAAATACCTTGTTTAACCACTTCCCATCCGAGCCATTTAACCCCTTTCTGACCAGGCCTAATTTTGCAAATCTGACATGTCACTTCATGTGGTAATAACTTTGGAACGCTTTTACTTATCCAAGTGATTCTGAGATTGTTTTCCTGTGACACATTGTACTTCATGTTACTGGTAAATTTGAGTCGATATGTTTTACTTTTATTTTTTTTAAAAATCCAAAAGTTAATGCAAATTCACTGTTTTCTAAATTTGAATCTCTCTGCTTTTAAGACAGATAGTGTTACCCCATATGTCTACGTTATGTTGGCATCATTTTGGTAGTGTCATTTTATTTTTTTTAGAACATTAGAAGGTTTAGAATTTTAGAAGCAATTTTTGAAAATTTGCAAAATCAACTTTTTTAAGGACCAGTTAAGTTCTGAAGTCACTTTGTGGGCTTACATAATAGAAACCACCCATAAATTACCCCATTTTAGAAACTACACCCCTCAAACTATTCAAAACTGGTTTTAGAAATGTTCTTAACCTTTTAAGTATTCCACAGGAATTAAAGCAAAATAGATGTGAAATTTCAAAATTTCACTTTTTTCGCAGATTTTTCATTTTAATCAATTTTTGTCCTGTAACACATCAAGGGTTAACAACAAAACACAACTCAATATTTATTACCCCGATTCTGCAGTTTGCAGAAACACCCCAGCTGTATGGGGACACGGAAGGGCACAGAAGTGAAGGAGCGCCATATGGTTTTTGGAGGGCAGATTTTGTTGGAATGGTTTTTGGGCGCCATGTTGCATTTGAAGAGACCCTGAGGTACCCCCACAGTGAAAACCCCCCAAAAGTGACCACATTTGATAAACTACACCACCCAGGGAATTTTTAAGGGGTGAAGCAAGCACTTGACCCTACAGGCGTTTCATACAATTTATAACCCTTGGCTGTGAAAATGAAAAATTAGATTGTTTTTTTTTTTTTTTTACAAGAAAATAGGCCCAAACATTCTTTTTCATAAAAGATAACAAGATAATATCCCTCCACAATTTGCTCCCCATTTTCACCTGAATACAGTAACACCCCAATTGTGTTCATAAGCTGTTATTTGGGGATACGCCAGGGCTCAGAAGGGGAGGAGTGGCATCTGCATTTTCTAACATGGAATTTTCTGTCATGGTTTTTAAGAGCAATAACTTTTAAATTTTTTTGTGGATTGAGCTGCGTGAGGGCTTATTTTTTGCGGGACAAGCTGTGCTTTTTATTGGCACCATTTTGGGGACATTTGGCTTTCTGATCACTTTTTATCTCATTTTTGGGAGGTTAAGTCACAAAAAAACGCAGTTTGGTGTCATTTTTCTATATATTTTTTTACACCGTTCACTTGATAGAGTAGATCATATGATATTTTTATAGATCCAGTTGTTACGGACACAACGATACCAAATATGTCTATTTTTTATTATTTTACACAATAAGAGCATTTTTAGAAAAAAAATCATGTTTTTGTGTTGCAATTTTTTAAGAGCCATATTTTTTCATTTTTCTGGCTATGATCTTGTGTGGGGGCTAATTTTTTGAGGGATGAGGTGACGTTTTTATTGCTACCATTTTGGGATACATACGACTTTTTAATTGATTGATATTATGTTTTTTGAGAGGTGAGGTAATTAAAAAATCTGTTTTGGCGCAATGTTTTTATTTTTTATTTTTACGGCGTTTAACTGATGGGGTAGATCATGTGATATTTTTATAGAGCCGGTCGTTGCGGACGCGGTGATACCAAATATGTCTATTTTATTTATTTATTTTTATTTGTAACATTTTTTAAATGACATATTTGAGTATTTTCTATTTTACACTTTGTGTCCCCCATAAGGTCACACAAGACCTCTAGGGGACATTTAACTTCACTTTTTTTTTTACACTATTGATTTCTTCTGTAACTGGGGCTGACATAGTATTATGCTGTACAGCCTCTCTGAGGGTGCATTTCCCCGTTACAGGAGAAATCAATAGTGTGTAAAAAAAAAAAGTGAAGTTAAATGTCCCCCAGAGGTCTTGTATGACCTTATGGGGGACACAAAGTGTAAGAAAAAAAAAAAAAAGTTTCACATATAAAAAAAATTTAATTTCCCCCCCCAAATATGTCATTAAAAAATGTTACAAATAACAATAAATAAATAAAATAGACATAATTGGTATTACCACGTCCACAATGACCGGCTCTATAAAAATATCACGTGATCCACCCCATCAGTTAAACGCCGTGAAAAAAAATAAACATTACGCCAAAACAGATTTACCTCACCTCTCAAAAAACATAAAATAGCTTTTTTTTGTTGCCTCACCTACCAAAAAACATAATATCAAATAATCAAAAAGTCGTATGTATCCCAAAATGGTAGCAATAAAAAGTCACCTCATCCCGCAAAAAATGAGCCCCCAAACAAGATCATAGCCAGAAAAATGAAAAATATATGGCTCTAAAAAAATTGCAACACAAAAACATGATTTTTTTTCTAAAAATGCTCTTATTGTGTAAAATGTAAAAAAAAAAAAAATAGACATATTTGGTATTGTTGCATCCGTAACAACTGGCTCTACAAAAATATCACATGATCTACCCCATCAAGTGAACGTTGTAACGTAAGTGAACGTAATTCTGTTTAGGCTTCATTCACACGACTGTATGTGTTTTGCGGTCCGCAAATTGCGGATCCGCAAAAAAAAAACGGATGACGTTCCGTATGGCATCCGTGTTTCCGTTTTTTTTGCGGATCCATTGTAACAATGCCTATCCTTGTCAGCAAAACGGACAAGAATAGGACATGTTCTATCTTTTTTGCGGAACGGAAATACGGACATACGGAAACGGAATGCACACGGAGTACCTTCCATTTTTTTTGCGGACCCATTGAGATGAATGGTTCCGCATACGGTCCGCAAAAAAAACGGAACGGACACGGAAACAAAATACGGTCGTGTGAATGAAGCCTAAGGCTCCATTCACACGTCCTGTTTTTCTTTCCTGATTCGATCCTGATCCTGATCTGGATCCATTCATTTCAATGGGTCCTGAAAAAATCAGGATCAAATCAGGAAAGAAAAACAGGACGTGTGAATGGAGCCTAAGGATGAGGACACAACGGAACGAAATGCATTCTGGTGCACTCCTTTTCGTTCAGTTCAGTTTTGTCCCCATTGACAATGAAAGGGAACAAAACTGAAGCGTTTTACCCCGCTAATGAGATCCTATGACGGATCTCAATAGCGGAAAGGGAAAGCGCAGATGTGAAAGTAGCCTAAACTGTCAGAGTAGTGTATCAAATAGGAGCCCAGGAAAGACAGACTCCCTTACTTATTAACTGGGTGTCTCTGAATACCTAGGAGTTTTCCCCCTCTACTAGCCGGTATTAGACAAAATCTTTTGTGGAAGATCCGGAGGTTTCCTTTATTTATATTTGCAATTCTGGGGACATCCCCTTACATATTAATTTGACATGATAGAAGCTGCCACAAATCAGATTTAAGGAAAATAGAAGGGTGAGTCAAAAATTATCCACACTCTGGCTGTAGAATTTTAAAGGGGTTTACCACTTTCTGGCTACTTTTGACCAAAGTGCCCGTAAGATGACTATATGACACTTACTAATATAGCCTTTGTTGATTCTCTATGCCATTTACTTTTTTCCATAAACCATGCCCCTCTGGCAAATCTTTTATGCTGCTCACAAAGAAGTTCAGTCCATAAGATGGCCGCTGATGGAGGGTCATGTGACCAGGAAAAAATAACTCCAGACACATTCCTCAGTCTCCTCCACTCTAATACACCACATCTGCCATCTGCACTTGCAATGTTGAGAATTTAGTGCAGGTGCAGTGTATTTGAATGGAGTGATTTTCCTGGTCACATGACCCTCCATCATCAGCCACTTTATGGACAGGACCTCTGTGTGTACAGTACAAAAGGAGCTCATACAGAGAGGTGATAAGGTGTCACTGTAGGACTGCCCCTTTAACCATGCAGCACGCTGGCGGTTAGCTGGGTGAATGCTACATCTGTAGACTTGAGGTCGCCTTACACAGGAAAGAAAAGTTGGACCAAGCCACTCATGGCATGTGTATAGAAGCCTGCCAACTAAACCCTGATGGCAGTTGTCATGGGAAAGAAGAGGTTGACATAGGTGTATGGCAGCTGCTTCCCTCTCTTCATTGAAATAAACATGCATGCTCAGCTGAGCTGAGCTTGCATGTTTATGGAGTCTGCAGTAATAGCTGTAAGCCATTCATATGACTAGCTTCAGTTAACAGTGTTACTGGGCCTAGTGTAAAGATAATAAGAGATTTCCAACTATATGAAAATCACAGAGTATTTGTCTTGATCACAATTGTTATACAGCAATGAGTAGTGAAAATAGAAGACCCCAAGCAACTTCAAATGCAGATAATGGACTCAGACAATACTGATGTAAATCAATAACAATAGTCACAAATACACAGATGGAATGAGTTTGAAGGCTACATGCACTTTTCCAACCGTTTATATTGCTCTGATGCATCTACATATGCACACCTATGCTTCTCCATGTAACAGACTACAAACAAAAACTTCTGCAGTCCTGTGTTATTCCTAGGCACCTTCTCTACTGAAGGTTCAGACTACAGACTGGGCTTGTTTGTAGTCTGTAATCATGGAGTCACATAGGTCTGCACAAAATGAAAGGATTTTTTTATTAAAATCAGACTATTTGCATATTTTTTTTATTATGGATACACTGGAGCAATACAATATGGGGGGAAAGTGCACATATCTTTTAAATGAAACAGAATAATGCTGCACATGACAGTATCACACAGTATTGTACTCACATGCCAGTGCAGCATACCTAAGAGGACCTGCTGCTATACTTTGCCACTGTGTCACAAATTAACTCAAACCATCTGTAGAAGTAAAATATTTCAGGGACTTAACAGAATTGAACTGAGAGCACACAGAGACAGTGACTCTTAACACCAATAGTAATACGAGAGATAACAGAGGATAATAGCTGACAGTTTTAAGTGATTACGGTATCTGTTTTAATGCAACATTAGGGTCCATTCAGACGTCTGCGTTTTGCAGTCCACAAATTGCGGATCTGCAAAACACGGATACCGGCTGTGTGCGTTATGTATTTTGCGGACCGCACATGGCCGGCCCTATGATAGAGCATGTCCTATTCTTGTCCGCGATAAAGTACAAAAATGCCATAGTAATAAAAAATATTCTGGTGCTAATGCTACGCTTATTTAGTAAATTTGAGATTCTTGGCAAATATGTTTTGTACAAAATTATTTGGGCCCGTCTGCCAAACGTCAAGGCGATCTCTGCAAGACGGGAACCTAACACTAAATGCCTGTTATGTGCCTTGCAGCCACCATAAAATTCAGGGAGTGTAGGTTCCACATGCATGCTGGGTCCACTCTGCTTTTATAATTTTTGGTGCCAAGACGGCCTCCATTAAATTCAGTGAATGCAGGTACCAACATGCATGCTGAGCCCACTCTATACCTCACCTGGTGCCAGATTGCTACCACTGAATGCAATGAGAGTCTACTCTATACCTGTCACGCGCAGGTGTGTGTGTGTGGGGGGGGGGGACCAAACCGAGCGTATGAGGGAAAGGAGATTAGGCCTAGAAACTAAGGAAGGAAGATGGACACCTCCTAAAGGAAACCCTGGCTCAATTCCTGTCTATCTACCAGTATGTACAGGCCTCAAAGGTTCATACAAAGGAACCTAAACACCAAACTGACCCTATAGGACCCTGGAACTAATGACAGGAATGAATCTACCTGTTCCTCCAAAAGGAAGGACGAACAGGAGTCTCCCTTAGGCCTAATAACAAAACAACAGGGAAAAATAACAAAAAACACAAAAGAGAAAAGGAAACTTATCTTTCAATGAAGAAATGGAGGCTCCAGGATCTCAGCTGAGAACCAAACTACTGCTCACCACAGCAACAACTGAAGCTATAAACCGCAAGGAACAGTGGGAGAAGAAGCAATAAATAGGGGAGGGACAATTACCACACCAGGAACACCTGAGGTAAAAGGGTGTGATAAATACCAACAACAAAAAAGGAAAACATGTCAGATTATACCACGTGTTGCCAATCTGACAGACCTCCTGTTACCTGTCACAGGAATGTCCGTGACAGTACCCCCCTTCTACGGTGACCTCCGGGCACCCTGGACCAACTTTGTCCGGATGAGACCTGTGAAAAGCTTTCACCAAACGACTGGCATTCATGTCAGATGCCGGTACCCACGTCCTCTCCTCTGGTCCATAACCCTTCCAGTGAACAAGATATTGAAGAGTTCTACGAAGAACTAGAGAGTCAATAATCTTGGCGATCTGGAATTCCAAACTGCCGTCCACCATAACAGGTGCGGGTGGCAAGGGAGATGGCTCCAAAGGTTCAACATATCTCTTTAACAAAGATCTGTGAAATACATTATGAATTTTCAGGGCCTGAGGCAGTTCAAGACGAAATGCTACAGGATTAATAATGGCAGTGATCTTATATGGACCAATAAATCTTGGACCCAACTTCCAAGAAGGAACTTTCAACTTAATGTTTCTTGTGGACAGCCACACAGAATCACCCACTCTTAGGTCCGGACCATTCATACGTTTCCTGTCAGCCACAAGTTTGTACTTGTTGCCCATATTTAACAAGTTACTTTGAATTTTCCGCCATATAGATGACAATGATGACGAAAAAAAGTTCTTCCTCAAGGATACCAGAGGTATCTGAACCAGAAAAAGTGCCAAACTGCGAGTGAAACCCATATGCACCAAAAAACGGCGACTTGCCAGTGGACTCTACGATTGTTTATGGCAAACTCTGCCAGAGACAAAAACGAGGACCACTCCTCCTGATTCTCAGAGACAAAACATCTCAAGTAAGTCTCCAGACTCTGATTAGTACGCTCTGTCTGTCCATTCGTCTGAGGGTGAAAAGCAGAGGAAAAAGACAGTTGTACCCCGAGCCGAGTACAGAACGCCTTCTAGAATCTGGACACAAACCCATGATCAGAGTCCCATGATCAGAGACCACGTCCCAGAGTCCCCGAGTCCCATGATCAGAGACCACGTCAGTGGGAATGCCATGAAGTTTCACAATGTTGTCAACAAACACTTGTGCAAGGGTTTTAGCATTAGGGAGTCCGGGCAATGCAATAAAGTGCGCCATTTTACTAAAACGATCTACAACCACCAGAATAACTGTCTTTCCAGACGAATTAGGCAGATCAGTGATAAACTCCATAGACAAGTGAGTCCATGGTCTGGACGGGTTGGGCAATGGGAGTAGGGGTCCAGAAGGTCGAGTATGTGTCACAGACACTACAGGCCAACATATAGTCTTCAACACACTTACGCAGCCCTGGCCACCAGAATCTACAAGAGATGAGGTCGACAGTGGATTTACTCCCAGGGTGTTCTGCAAGCACCGTACAGTGATGTTCCTCAAACACCTTATGACGCAATTCAGATGGAACAAACAATTTCCCAGTGGGGCAAGACTCCGGTGCGTCTCCCCGGGCCTCAAACACCTTAGCCTCAAGATCATGGTAAAGAGCAGATATCACCACCCCTTCAGACAGTATAGAACTCGGATCCTCAAATTAACCACCTCCGGAAAAACTATGTGACAAGGCATCCACCTTCACATTCTTAATCCCAGGACGATATGTGACAATGAAATTGAATCTGGTGAAGAACAAAGACCATCTGGCCTACCTTGGGTTAAGTCGTTTTGCCGACTCAAGGTAAATCAGGTTTTTGTGATTTGTGAATACCGTGATTGGGTGAATCGCCCCTTCCAACCAATGACGCCATTCCTCAAAAGCCAACTTAATGGCCAGTAACTCTGTTACCCACATCATAATTTCTCTCCGCAGTAGAAAGTTTTTTCGAAAAGGCACATGGGCACCATTTACCTGGTGACGGACCCTGTGACAAAACAGCTCCTACCCCACCTCGGATGCGTCAACCTCCACAATGAAAGGTTGTGACACATCTGGCTGCACCAAAATAGGGGCAGAAGAGAAGCACTCCTTCACAGCGGAGAAGGCTTGCAACGCTGCATCAGACCACACTGAGACATCCGTCCCTCTCCTAGTCATGTCAGTTAAGGGTTTAACTACTGTTGAATAGTTCTTAATAAACTTTCGGTAATAGTGGGTGAACTCCAAAAACCGCATAAGAGCCTTCAAATTTTCAGGTCAATCTCAGTCCAATACAGCACGGACTTTCTCTGGATCCATACGAAAACCTGAAGATGAAAGCAGGTATCCTAAGAATTGCACCTCGTGTACAGCAAAAACACATTTCTCTAATTTTGTGTACAATTTGTTGTCTCTTAAGATCTGCAACACCTGTCTAACGTGATCCTGATGTGCCACCATATCTGGAGAATAAATTAGTATGTCATCCAAATACACGACTACAAACCTCCGCACCAGGTGATAAAAAATGTCATTAACAAAATGCTGGAAGACAGCAGGAGCATTGGTCAACCCAAAAGGCATGACCAGGTTCTGAAAGTGGCCCTCAGGAGTGTTAAAAGCCAGGGTCCATTCATCCCCTTCCTTGATCCTGACCAGATTATATGCCCCTCTTAAATCCAACTTGGAGAACACCTTGGCATCCACAATCTGGTTAAACAAGTCAGGAATCAAAGGAAGGGGGTAAGGATCACGGACAGTAATTCGATTGAGTTCATGGAAATCCAGACATGGCCTAAGAGTTCTGTCCTTTTTCTTTACAAAGAAAAACCCTGCTGCCACTGGAGATTTGGAAGTTCTTATGTGTCCTTTAGCCAAACTCTCAGCAATATATTCCTTCATGGCCGTTCGCTCAGGTCCAGAAAGGTTATACAGCCTAGATTTCGCTCTGGGGATAAGATTGATAGGACAATCGTACTCCCGATGTGGGGGTAAATCCTGACATCCACCTTCAGAAAATACATCAGCGAAATCAGATATAAAAGTGGGAAGTGTCTTAGTGGTTAACACAGAAAAAGATGTATTAAGACAATTGTCAACGCAATAATCACCCCAATTCAGAATCTGTCTAGTATGACAATCGATGGTTGGATTGTGTTTGCTTAACCATGGTAAACCCAGCACCACAGGAGCAGGAAGACCTTTCAACACAAAACACAAAATAAGTTCCTGATGAAATTTACCCACTCTTAATTTGATATCAAACACTTTTGAGAAAGAGGCGCAGAATCAATAGCAAACACAGAAATCCTCTTCTCCAATGCACTCGGAGACAATCCATGCATACGGACAAACTGAGCATCAATCAGGTTCACCCCTGCCCCGCTGTCAATAAACACCTCAATTCTCACAACCTTTGACTCTAGCGCCACCTCGGCAGTCAGGAAAAAATGGGTACTACAGGATGAAGACAAATGCACATTTTCTCTCTCTCCACCCACTCCTCCAAAAGTGAGATGGGAATTTAACATCATGCGTTGATAAAGTGTCCTTTCTGTCCGCAGAAAATACACACTCCCTTTTTATTACCAGAATGCTTAAACATGGAAGCAGGAGTAGCCCCCCCCCCCCTAACTGCATGGGTTCTTCCCCAGACATCAACCCATGAGTATCTTCACCCAAAGTATCATAGGAAGACAATACACTATGTGATAGTACGTCCTGAGAGCGGGGGCCCCTAGATCTCTCTCTCAGACGTTTATCCATACGTACAAGAGACATAGCGGCTTTCAAAGACACAGGGGTTTCATGAAAGGCCAAAGCGTCCTTCAGCCTTTCTGATAAACCTTGACAAAACTGACAACGGAGAGCCGGATCGTTCCATTAGATATCCGTAGCCCACCTCCGAAACTCAGCGCAATAGATCTCAACAGAGCGCTCACCCTGACGAAGGTCACGTAACTTGGTCTCGGCCAGGGAGATGCGATCCGGGTCATCATAGATAAGCCCCAAAGCATTGAAAAATTTATCCACCGACTGGACAGACTGCGATCCGGTCGGCAGAGAAAATGCCCATGACTGTGCATCTCCCTTGAGCAACGAGATCACCACACCAACTCTCTGTTCCTCATTACCAGATGAATGTGGACGCAACCTAAAGTACAATTTGCACGCCTCCCTGAACAAAATAAAGTTATCACGCCCCCCAGAGAATTTATCTGGGAGAGCGACTTTAGGTTCCAGACAGGCCTGGCAACCACCACCCCCAGGACCAACAGCCTGTGGTCTCTGAATCTGGGTGACGGTTGTGCAGAGGTCAGCTACCTCCAAAGACAGCCCCTGCAGCTGCCCGGCGAATACAGCAATAGGATCCATGGCTGTACAGATACAAACAACAAAGTGACGGTAATTGGCAGTTTATAATGTGACATGTAGATGTGGGGGGGAAAGGAGATTAGGCCTAGAAACTAAGGAAGGAAGATGGACACCTCCTAAAGGAAACCCTGGCTCAATTCCTGTCTATATACCAGTATGAACAGGCCTCAAAGGTAGGCAAGTTCATAAACAGGAACCTGAACACCGAACTGACTCTTTAGGACCCTGGAACTAATGACAGGAACGAGTCTACGAACAGGAGTCTCCCTTAGGCCTAATAACAAAACAACAGGGAAAAATAACAAAACACACAAAAGAGAAAAGGAAACTTATCTTTCAATGAAGAAATGGAGGCTCCAGGATCTCAGCTGAGAACCAAACTACTGCTCACCACAGCAACAACTGAAGCTATAAACCGCAAGGAATAGTGGGAGAAGAAGCAATAAATAGGGGAGGGACAATTACCACACCAGGAACACCTGAGGGAAAAGGGTGTGATAAATACCAACAACAAAAAAGGAAAACATGTCAGATTATACCACGTGTTGCCAATCTGACAGACCTCCTGTTACCTGTCACAGGAATGTCCGTGACAGTACCTCTCCTGGTGCCAAAAGGCTTCCAGTGAGTGCAGGGAGAGCAGGCTACAGCTTTATACTTACACTAATTAAAATCAGCCTATGAGGCAGATAGGCTGGTCAGGGGTGCACAACTAAATGGAGTAGCCACACCTCCAATACAGACTGCAAAGAAAAAGGGGGTCAGTCAGCACATCCCAGTGTGCAGGTGCACGCTGCCATGGCTAGATACACAAAGGAAAAAAATACAAGCACTCTGTAAACCAAATAAAGTACAGAAATGCCATAGTAATAGTAAATATTCTGGTGCTAATGCTACGCTTATTTAGTAAATTTGGCTTCTTGGCAAATATATTTTGTACAAAATTATTTGGGTCCGTCTGCCAAACGTCAAGGCGATAGAATAGGACATGCTCTATATTTTATGCAGAGCTGCGGTGTGCTGTCCGCATCTTTTGCGGCCCCATTGAAATTAATAGGTTAACATCCGTTCCGCAAAACTGTGGAACGGATACGGACCGAAAAATAAGGACGTGTAAATGGACCCTTAATTGGAAGATATAATGCTTACACATGGTCCTTTTACAAGGATCAAGGCAATTATTGGGCATGAGCATTTGTACAAATGCTTGTTCCTGATAATTGCCCAGTGGAAATGTGCCACCGATTACCCAACAAATGAGAAAACACTTTCTCATTAGGTGATTGCATCTTTTATGCAGCAAATAAAACCCTCACTTCTGTGCAGCACATTGTCCTGTGTAAACAGGGATGTGCTGCTAGCACACAATGAACGTGTATGGGGACGACCAATCGAGGTAGTGATCATTCGTTCTCATACAGTGGGGTAAATGCAGCTATCACCTCCGCTCATAATCAGGCAATTATCAGGAAGATTTGGTTTGTTCCTTATAATTGCCCATACTTTGCTCATGTAAGAGCCTTATGGCGTCAGTAAAAAAAATAATAAAAAGGGAAAAACCCTTCAGTCAGGAGAGAGAAATAAAGCTTCCAGGTGATCTGCATTAAAGGAGTTTTCTGGGACCTATCCTCAGGTCATCAATATCAGATCGGTAGGGGTCTGACACTCCCACTGTTTTTGGCAGCCTCTGGCACTAGAAACTATACATATAACAGAAAGTGTCATGTACCGTGTAGTTTACCCCAGCTCAGCTGAAAAGAATCAAGGCCACTACACCTTCTGCTTCCCACAACATCCACTGTATTGTTTCCATTGGATGCCTGAAACAGCTGATCCTGGGGGTGCTGGGTGTGAGACCACCACTAATCTGATATTGATAACCTGTCCAGACGATACATCTTTAGTATTTAAGTACTAGAAAATCCCTTTAAAGTTTTGCTACTGACAGGTCCATGATGAAACCGAATACTAACACATCTCTATCCTATATTATTTTGCTAACAAGAAAGAAGCCAAGGGATGGCATAGATGGCATCTCACTTAACAGAAACACGGCAACATTTCCATTTTTGCGGACCGCAAAATACTACGGCCATTGGAATGAGCCCTTATCCACATTGTCAGATAATATTGCACCTGACACTAAGGGGAGATTTTATCATTTCATTTCCACTGGTTTCTGCTGTAAAACGTCCCATATTTTGGAACATGCTTTTTTTGTGCAAAATAAGTGCCTTTTATGAAAGTTTATGCCTCTCTCACCACTTTTGAAAAGTGGGTGTAAAAGTGTGTGTGGTTACTATGTTAATTAGGTGTACAACTAACAGATTTATCAACTGCGACTTTTCAAAAAGTCACAAAAAAGGTGCAATCTTACTCCGGTGGTGGGGTGTTTGTTTGTTTTTAAATTGGAGTAATCTCTCTAAAGAAAAATGTTGTAAAGATGTGGCAAATCAAACAGTGTGCAACGTTTCATAAATTTGCTATGAATTAATCAACTGACTTAAAAAATTTCCTCATCTCCCCCATGTGTCACCTGTTATATGTCCATGTCATTCAGAAGGTACATTGCCCCCCCAAACGTATTATTTCCAGTGTGGTATCAAACCACCCCGTACCATTTGAATGCAACATTCAAAAAGACCAAATTTGCACTAGTTATCTCCAGTTCATCATATCATACAAAGGCAGGCAAGACCTTCAGCATTTACCGTTTGTCTCTGTGATCCCGGCAGGTTGTGGCATTCTGTATCCGAAGTTCCAATTGGTGGCAGAAGATTATTTCGGTTAAACGGTACAGGAGAGCAGGGCAGCTGGTCATTGGCAGTCTGGCTGTTCTCACCAAGAGACACAAGAATCTGCTCTCAGTTAACATGGACATAGCAAACATCAGGCAACCTCACCAAAAGTTATAAGAATAAGACTTGTGGCTGGGCCTTACTTCACATAGGGCAAATATGCAGTTTACTGCCCTTGACATGTATCTGGCCACAGGGGCGTAGCTAATGGCTCATGGGCCCTGGTGCAAGACATAAGCTTGGGCCCCCCTTCCCTCAGTACTTTGTGGCCAGGGGCAGGGAGGCAAATGGCAAAAATTTAACTGGCAACCCCCCATGCCAAATTCTTGACCTAAACCCTTCCCTCCAACCATAGAAGTACCTTGATCAGCATGTTCTATAATACTGGTGTCTTTTTATGCAGCACAAGGCTCTTTGGGGCCCCTTCAGGCTCCTGGGCCCGGTAGCGGCTGCTACCTCTGCACCCCCTATAGCTACGCCCCTGTCTGGCCAACATGGCTAAGGCAGAGGTGCACTTGTAGGGGAGAGAGGAAAAGCCTACAAATGGTTTGTTCTGCTGCCACTAGGGGGAGCTCTCTGCATATAGATTTATTTTCAAGTGCAGATGTATAAATTGATTTATAGTTCTCTCACTGCTAGGGAATCAGCATAGCTCCATTCACAGTGTAGTTGCCTTGCTGGGTTACTGTAGCTCAGATCTACCTGAAGTGAATGGGATTTGCAGTAACCCAGCACGGCCACTACACTGTGAATGGAGCTGTGCTTCCTGTTCCATTCAAAGTGCTGGTTCCATTGCAGGAGGCTATAGGGAACAGCTGATCAGTAGAGGTGCGGGTGGTGGACTGATCAGATAATTTCTTATCCTGAGGATAGGTCATCAATAGTAGGAGCCCAGAAAACACTTTAATTCCTAAACCATATTAGCCCTCAGAGGTATTAGATATTAACTCATAACTACCCATGAACACCACAGACCATAAATATTACCTGCTACACCCCCAAAGCCCAACCAGGAATACAACAGGAATACTACCACTAACCATTCTATACAAAAAATATGCTACATTATGAAAGTTGACACAATAAGTATACATCAGACTTACAGCCGTGTTCCTCTGATGACTTCTTCCATCTTTGGCGTCCCTGACCTAGAGGGATTGTTATTGATGGGATGGAGGGTACGAGGAGGATTACGTCTTCTAGCAGAAGTAACATTGTGAGACAGCGATGAGGAGCTGTGTTCCAGTGAGCGGCCCGGCCTTGGTTTCCCAGAGATCAATGCAGCGGACATTGGCCTCATGGGTGATTTATCATCTGAATCTCTACAGGACAGTAAAAGGTTTTTTTGGGGGGGTCAGGTTAAACAATAAGCAGAGAAGACCGTGTTCTATCCACATAAATTCACTTGAGTATATTCACAAGCAGCAGATTTCTAAAGCCAACTTGAGGCCTGCAAGGTACTTTTCTCCTCATGACACTTCCTGACCTGTGCTGTAGTGGTGCAGACTTCTCACAGGAAGATTGTGTAGAACCAAATCTTTAGCTAAATGAATTGGGAGGGGATATATACAGTACAGACCAAAAGTTTGGACACACCTTCTTATTCAAAGAGTTTTCTGTATTTTCATGACTATGGAAATTGTAGATTCACACTGAAGGCATCAAAGCTATGAATTAACACATGTGGAATTATATACTTAACAAAAAAGTGTGAAACAACTGTAAATATGTCTTATATTCTAGGTTCTTCAACGTAGCCACCTTTTGCTTTGATTACTGCTTTGCACACTCTTGGCATTCTATTGATGAGCTTCAAGAGGTAGTCACCTGACATGGTATTCCAACAGTCTTGAAGGAGTTCCCAGAGTTGCTTAGCACTTGTTGGCCCTTTTGCCTTCACTCTGCGGTCCAGCTCACCCCAAACCATCTTGATTGGGTTCAGGTCTGGTGACTGTGGAGGCCAGGTCATCTGGCGTAGCACCCCATCACTCTCCTTCTTGGTCAAATAGCCCTTACACAGCCTGGAGGTGTGTTTGGGGGTCATTGTCCTATTGATAAATAAATGATGGTCCAACTAAACGCAAACCGGATGGAATAGCATTCCGCTGCAAGATGCTGTGGTAGCCATGCTGGTTCAGTATGCCTTCAATTTTGAATAAATCCCCAACAGTGTCACCAGCAAAGCACCCCCACACCATCACACCTCCTCCTCCATGCTTTACGGTGGGAACCAGGCATGTAGAGTCCATCCGGTCACCTTTTCTGCGTCGCACAAAGACTCGGTCGTTGGAACCAAAGATCTCAAATTTGGACTCATCAGACCAAACCACAGATTTCCACTGGTCTAATGTCCTTTCCTTGTGTTCTTTAGCCCAAACAAGTCTCTTCTGCTTGTTGCCTGTCCTTAGCAGTGGTTTCCTAGCAGCTATTTTACCATGAAGGCCTGCTGCACACAGTCTCCTCTTATCAGTTGTTGTAGAGATGTGTCTGCTGCTAGAACTCTGTGTGGCATTGACCTGGTCTCTGAGCTGCTGTTAACCTGCGATTTCTGAGGCTGGTGACTTGGATGAACTTATCCTCCGCAGCAGAGGTGATTCTTGGTCTTCCTTTCCTGGGGCGGTCCTCATGTGAGCCATGATGTGTGTTTCTTTGTAGCGCTTGATGGTTTTTGCGACTGCACTTGGGGACACTTTCAAAGTTTTCCCAATTTTTCGGACTGACTGACCGACCTTCATTTCTTAAAGTAATGATGGCCACTCGTTTTTCTTTACTTAGCTGCTTTTTTCTTGCCCTAATACAAATTCTAACAGTCTATTCAGTAGGACTATCAGCTGTGTATCCACCTGACTTCTGCCCAACACAAATCATGGTCCCAACCCCATTTATAAGGCAAGAAATCCCACTTATTAAACCTGACAGGACACACTAGTGAAGTGAAAACCATTTCAGGTGACTACCTCTTGAAGCTCATCAAGAGAATGCCAAGAGTGTGCAAAGCAGTAATCAAAGCAAAAGGTGGCTACTTTGAAGAACCTAGAATATAAGACATATTTTCAGTTGTTTCACACTTTTTGTTAAGTATATAATTCCACATGTTTTAATTCATAGTTTTGATGCCTTCAGTGTGAATCTACAATTTTCATACTCATGAAAATACAGAAAACTCTTTGAATGAGAAGGTGTGTCCAAACTTTTGGTCTGTACTGTACACATAATACACAATCGAGTCACATGATTATGATGACCAGCTAATATTGAGTACCACCATGTGCAGCACAAACAGCAGCTAGACGGTCCGGGAGTGACTCAATAAGGTCCTGGTAGGTTGTCACAGGTATCTGGAGCCATGCTGACTGCAGTGCATCCCGCAACTACTGGAGGGTGCGTGGGGGAGGATCCATAGAGCGACCACAACGATCAAGGTGGTCCAACAGATGCTTGGTTGGATTCAAGAATGGGGAATTAGGAGGCCAGGATAGTACTTAAAAGTCTTGGTGATACTCTTCCAACCAGTGTTGGACATTTCTAGCTGTGTGACATGTCACGTGGTCTTGCTCTGCCCTAGGGCTCCGAATCAGCACGTATGGTTGTAATGGGATCTGCAAGGATGGATTCATACACAAATCGGTTGAGAGTGCCCTCCACATGCATGAATGGGCCTGGAGAATGCCACAAAACATTTCTCATAATGCTACCACCAACAGCTTGTGTCCTTCCATTAATGGTTGTTTGATCACTGATATTTCTTCCCTGACACGTCAAAGTCCATCCGTTTGATGAAGCAGAAAACATGACTCAATGGAGAAGACAACTCTTTGTCAATCAGCAGAGGTGCAATTCCAATACTGCAGGGCAAACTGAAGCCTACCAGAGGTGCAGTGACCATCCGTCTGCTTCGGAGCCCCATACCCAGTAGAATTCACAGAATCGTTGTTTTAGACACACGTCTAGTAGCCCCCTGGTTCATTTTGGCAGTGAGCTGCTCCACTGTAGCGTGTCGTCTACCCTCACACACCCTTGTAGACGTTCACCTCTCATTGGCATTTGGTGCTCTGCAGTTTCCACATCGCTTGTTCACAACGCTGCCATTTGTCCACTATTGATACACTTTCACCATGGCAGCACGTGAACAGTTCACAAACTGCGCAGTTTCAGAAATACTGCCACCCTTGGCCCGAGAACCAATCATGCTTTTTGGAACTCTGATAAATAGTTCCTTTTACCAATGATAGCAACGATGGATATGTGTGCAGACGGCCTATTACACACCTTATATACCCACCAAGCCAGCTCATGACATATGACTTACTTACATGCTGCCTTAGTCAAAAGTAATAATGTGACTCGACTGTATATTGCTAACAATTGAAAAAAATCTTCAGATCTGTAGATCCAATCCAAGTCAAGGATACTGGTACTGCGTACATTACATGTCATACTTACTGAACTTTCTCCATCAGATGTAGATTCCTTTGCTGTAATGGTATCCCATGAATCATCATTAAATCATTCAGGTTGCGCTGATTCATGACGCTTCCCACTTGAGAACGATTGGCCTGCAAACAGATCCAAATGATATTTTGGTCTCTAAGATGCTCAAACGTGCTCTTCTAGCAGACTATGTTAATGCCAGTTTAAAGGGAATCTCCACCTTTCATCATCATGTCATGTTTTGGCCCAAAACTCTGTGCTACTTCATTTCTGTATACACTCACCGGCCACTTTATTAGGTACACCTGTCCAACTGCTCGTTAACACTTAATTTCTAATCAGCCAATCACATGGCGGCAACTCAGTGCATTTAGGCATGTAGACATGGTCAAGACAATCTCCTGCAGTTCAAACCGAGCATCAGTATGGGGAAGAAAGGTGATTTGAGTGCCTTTAAACGTGGCATGGTTGTTGGTGCCAGAAGGGCTGGTCTGAGTATTTCAGAAACTGCTGATCTACTGGGATTTTCACGCACAACCATCTCTAGGGTTTACAGAGAATGGTCCGAAAAAGAAAAAAACATCCAGTGAGCGGCAGTTCTGTGGGCGGAAATGCCTTGTTGATGCCAGAGGTCAGAGGAGAATGGGCAGACTGGTTCGAGCTGATAGAAAGGCAACAGTGACTCAAATTGCCACCCGTTACAACCAAGGTAGGCAGAAGAGCATCTCTGAACGCACAGTACGTCGAACTTTGAGGCAGATGGGCTACAGCAGCAGAAGACCACACCGGGTGCCACTCCTTTCAGCTAAGAACAGGAAACTGAGGCTACAATTTGCACAAGCTCATCGAAATTGGACAGTAGAAGATTGGAAAAACGTTGCCTGGTCTGATGAGTCTCGATTTCTGCTGCTACATTCGGATGGTAGGGTCAGAATTTGGCGTCAACAACATGAAAGCATGGATCCATCCTGCCTTGTATCAACGGTTCAAGCTGGTGGTGGTGGTGTCATGGTGTGGGGAATATTTTCTTGGCACTCTTTGGGCCCCTTGGTACCAATTGAGCATCTTTGCAACGCCACAGCCTACCTGAGTGTTGTTGCTGACCATGTCCATCCCTTTATGACCACAATGTACCCAACATCTGATGGCTACTTTCAGCAGGATAATGCGCCATGTCATAAAGCTGGAATCATCTCAGACTGGTTTCTTGAACATGACAATGAGTTCACTGTACTCAAATGGCCTCCACAGTCACCAGATCTCAATCCAATAGAGCATCTTTGGGATGTGGTGGAACGGGAGATTCGCATCATGGATGTGCAGCCGACAAATCTGCGGCAACTGTGTGATGCCATCATGTCAATATGGACCAAAATCTCTGAGGAATGCTTCCAGCACCTTGTTGAATCTATGCCACGAAGAATTGAGGCAGTTCTGAAGGCAAAAGGGGGTCCAACCCGTTACTAGCATGGTGTACCTAATAAAGTGGCTGGTGAGTGTATATTTTTATAATGGTAGGGAAATTTGAAAAGAGAACATGCTGCTGGCTGCCTGCAGCCGCCACTAGAGGGAGCGCAGACTGCATACTGATATCACAGAATTCAAAGTATGAAATGGTATGCAATGAGCTTCTAAGCTCCCTCTAGTGGTGGCTGCACACACATAGAATGTAATGCTTTACAATACATCAATCTATGCAGGGGTCTTGGAGTTCTGTATCAGAAAAAAACAGACCTCGGGACGCTGTAAAGAACATTGAACATATTTAGATTAAAAAAAGGAAATATTTAAAAGCAGACATTCACTTTAAAAGTGCCATACTAGAATAATAGGATACGAATTATGGCAGGGATAAAATTAGTCTTGCATTTCTTTTTGTTTTAACTTTTGCTTAGAGAGGTTACACGTCTATTACCGATCATCAGTGATATATAGGACAATGATAAAACTCAATGTAAAGCCACTGTTGTGTACTTTTATTTCTATATACGTACGTGGGTAGATTTTCCGCTCTTTTTATTCTTGGGAACGTGGTTGCATGTTAAACACTACCAGAGTTAAGATGTGACAAAAGACAGGATAGACAGAAAGAGAACAGAATAGCGTTAAAGAAATCACAGTGAAGGTGGAAGGTAGAAAATTAATAGACACACGAGCACGCTCAAAAGAAAACATTCACAGGACAAGAAGCCATTTCAAAATGAGGGAAGATATATTTTCCCATGTTTATCCTGGCGTCTTCATGCCATAGGATCACACCAGCATTATGGTTACTCTTCTACAGCATTATTGACAAGTGAAAGGGATTGTGTAGGTATAATCTCTCACCTAATCTGACATCGGGCATGAACTATCCGACTAGGGGAATATGCAGATCTCTTAGTGCCCCATAGCAAAACTTAGTATGAGCCCCCAATGCCCAGTACTTGTATATCTTTACTGTTCGGAGCAGGTGCAGTACAATACAGAAGCTCGCTGGCCGATGGATTCAGCACTGCGCCAAACAGTGAAGCAAATGAGCAATCGCAAGACTCTGGGAGACTTTAGGGCCAGGTGTGAGTACGTCTTCACTGCCATGTCTGTTAAAGTGGTGGGGTGCAGCTGGGAAGGTATAGAAGCAGGTCCTTGAGTGCAGCATGGTGCAATAGCAACGGCCCCATTGCACACAGGGGTTAATTAACGTAAAATAAAAAGCCTAATTTATCCACCAATAGGACCAACACCATAATAATGTATTATCAAGCACATATCTGGCATGTAAGATAGTTTCTATTATTACTTTGCACTTTGCAGACACTAACAAATAAGGGGAATCCAGCAGCAAGTGATTCATTTCTCTGCAGTGCCACCACAGGGGAATGAAGCATTACAGAATTCAGATTTTAATCAGTTAGCGTAGGTTCACACAACAGATTTTGATCCACTATGTATCCCATAGCTGAAAGTGCTGCAGTTTCTGCAGTGGGACGGTACGGATACGGTCCCGTTCTCGGTTTAGCTCTGCTGAATGGAGCTAAACCACAATCTGGTTCCTGCTGTGGCTTTTCAAGATGTCCGCGCGGTAACTGCACCAAGAATGGATATGAACATTCTCGACGCGGTCTGGAAAACCGCATGGGGAAAAATCCTCTACCACATCAACAATGGGAGGCGGTTTCAACGCAGATTCGGTGCAGTTTTTGTCTGAAACCCATGCCAAAAAACGTTGTGTGAACCTACCCTACCACCGTATCTTCCATGTGGAGGGACACTTTTTGTAGCAGAAGAACCTCTCCTCTATTAACTTAAAATTTCCTAATTGGAAATTTGAAAATAAGCTGATAGATGGTATTAGAACTCAAAAATATCTGCTTCAACATACACCTTCTACTTGAGACTTCCTAAGGCTACTATCACATCTGCATTTTGGATTTCCGTTTCTGAGATCCATCATAGGCCCTCTAAAGTTGTCCAAAACGGATCAGTTTTGTCCTAATGCATTCTGAATGGAAAGGATCCGTTCAGTAAAGCTGGACATACAGTGCTTGGACCCCCAGCGAACAGACACTCAGTAGAACAATTTGGTGGGATTGACTGATGCGTATGGTAACAGCCCAGCTGTTGAACTGTAATGTTCCTGATCCAGAGGTATCTGCGAGTGACTCATCTCCCTTTCCATACTGAAATAAACATGCATGCTCAGCAGAGTCGCCTGACAGCTGTTTCATGTGTATAGCCTACGTAATGTTCAAAGTCTAACTCCTCTTACCAGATTAGGGGAGATGGGGGGGATTTTGGAATGGACAGGAGGTAGAATCAATGGAAGACGCTGAAGTGGAGCATAGGGGTTGAGAGTTTCTACTCTTGTGGTCTTAATGGCTATATCATGTCTGTCGTCATCTGAAAAAATAATCAAGGCAAATGTAAAAGATATATAAAGATGCACTAGTAGAATAATATCTGTATTCATTTAAAGGGGTTCTCCGGGAATTAAGAAAATTTAAATAGTCAAATATTATTTTATAATAAATATATTCCCAAATACCTTTCATTAGTTATAATGGCTCATTTTGTCGAGGGAGCAATGATTAGGAGAAACAAAATGGCCGCCGTACACACAAAACCTCTCCTAATCACACAGGAGGACAAGTTACTTCACAACACTGAGGTAAAGAGTTGCCTCATCCTCCTCTGTGCTCTGCTTGTCAGGGGTTATGGTCCTGAATACAGGTGAATCTCTGTAGGAATGGAGTTCATGAGGAGGCATGTAGTACAGAGAGGAGGTGGGGATGTGGCTAATGATCAGCAGCACTTGTATGCAGTCTCCATTACCACAGTCTGTCCATCCTCTCTGTACTTCATGTCTCCTCATGGACTCCATTCCTACAGAGATTCAGCTAAAGATCTTATCAGCTGTATTCAGGATCAGATCATAATCCCTGACAAGCAGAGCAGAGAGGAGGATGAGGCAGCTCTTTACCTCAGTGTTGTGAAGTAACTTGTCCTCTGTGTGGTCAGGACAGGTTTTGTGTGCACTAATAGGACGGCGGCCATTTTATTTCCTCTGATGATTGCTTCCAAGACAAAACGAGCCATTATAACTAATGAAAGGTATTTGAGAATATATTTTTATAAAGTAATATTTAAGTATTTTCATTTTCCTAATTCCCGGAGAACCCCTTTAACATTAATGCTTTTAATAAATCATGAATATAATACATAATCTGAAAATAAACTGCTGACATCCAGTCACCCATCTGCATAGACAACCCTACTCTGCTCTCTCCTGCCACATCTGGAATCCTGACAATTTATCGTTGCCTTTGCAATACAATTCTGGCAGTAAAAAGTTGAAAATTTTGTCACACAAGTTTGTGACTTTGCCGTTCTATGCCACTGTAGCTGCTTTTGAATCTTCGGTAGGGATGTGGGGAGGGTTAGGTATGTTAATTAGTTGCACTCCAGATTTATTACTGCAACTTTTTAAAAAAGTCACAATCTCACTCCTTTAGGGGGGTGGCTTACAAAACGTACCATTTGTAGACTAAATTCTTAGAAAAAAAAAAGGATTATGCACCTTCAGGGGCCTTTTGGTCAGGCCGCCAAGTCACTGAGTCTGCAGATGGAAGCATACTTACTTACTCCCTCCCACAGGATTCCAGCTCCATTGCCCCTCTGGGCATGCTTGTTAACATTCGGTTTGACACAGATTACATGTGCCGCTGCAGCCAATGTCTGGCAGCAGTGATGTGCCCCCCATGCGTCACGTGACCTACTGATGTGATACATGAGGGACATGTCACGACTGCAGTGGCACGTGACCCCAGTCAAACTTGATCTTGACAAGTGGGACCAGAGCACAGCAATGGGTGTACTGAAGAAGCCAGACGCCTTCAGCGGAGAGCAGGTACCTAGGCTTCCCTCTGCAGGTGCAGTGACGTGGTGGGATCTGGCAGAAGGGCCCCTGAAGGTGATGTGCCAAATTCAACAGATATGTGGCGCTTGATAAATTTGACAAATATTTTTCCAATGCAAAACTCAAGACAAGTCATACACCCCACATCGAGTACATGCCAATGCCACATGTAACTCACTGCATTGTAAAACAGTTTAATAATTCTGTCTGGCTTTGGATGCTGCGGTAGCAACCTGCGATGGGACTTCAAGAGTGGACACTGCTACAGCATTAGTTCTGAAAACCTTGTTGGCTCTCCTCTGTGTGTGCAGCAGCATCTGGAAAGCACATAGAATGTCCACGTCCGTATGTCCATTCCACAAAAAGAACATGTCCTGTATTTGGCCACAAAATGTGGACCATGGACCCACTATAGTCAATGGGTCAATGGTATGCGGACTGCAAATTACATACGGTTGTGAGCATGAGGCCTGAACTACAGGCCTTTACTTTTGCATCATCCTTTTTGAATCACCCTGTATAACATATACAATGTACACATAATTTATGGTTAATTTACGCATGAGCTGGCACATATGACTACACTGCAGTGTAATATGTGATCAACTTTGCTTTAGATAGAACATAAGATAAGAAACAACCACATGCCAACCCACGTGTACCCTGGAAGCTAACACTGCAAAATCCACCTTTTTGAGTTTTTATTGCCTTCACTGGCCGGCAAAGTCTTACTAGTGCAGATGTCTTCAAAAAATTTAGAAAAATAACTGCTTTAACATGTAAGATCTCCCGCTGAAGTCATTTAGCGTCAGACTTGTGTTCTTACCCATGATGGATTCCTCCCAGTGGCGACAAATCAGTTCCTCCAGACACGCCACGGTTTCTTTCCACACATCATCAAACAGATAAGCCAGCACTGCCTCCTTCTTACAGTACCGTGGGGAAATTGGGGGATAGCCCATCTTCAAGCTGTCCAGGGACATTGCTCTGTTCCATTCAAAGAATTCATCGTCCCTGAAGAGAAAGTTAGATCTTTCAGAAGTGTAAGGTTTCTTTTGAAAACGTCACATTTTCTTTCTTAAAGAAGTATTTTGTGCATACAATTAACCCTAAAAATAAGTTATGATGTATACCTCTATCATTTAAAGTGATATTGCAGTTATCCCCCATACACTGGACAGACTGTTAGGGGACTTACTGCTGGGACACCATCAATCTAACAGTTAATCCCTATAGGTGCTGTGTCCCCCCCTATGTATGCAGCAGCAGTCAAGCATGTGAGTTCCCACTCCATTCATCTCCATGGGACTGCTGGAGATAACAAACGATAGCACTTGACTATCTCCAACCATCGCTTAAAGGGGTTGACCACTTTCCGGCTTCTGTTAATCAATGTGTTTGTAAGATTATTATATGGCACTTTCTAATATAGTCTTTGTTGATATTCTGCACCATTTTCTATATTTCGTAAGGTATTTTCTCTTGTTGGTCAAGTCTTTTGTGCTGTCCACACAGCAGTCCTGTCCATGGCTGCTGATAGACGGTCATGTGACCAGGCAAATAACTCTCTTCCATTAAAATACACGACACCTCCACTAAACTCTCCAATTCTCAGGTGCAGATGGTAAATGTGGTGTATTTGAGTGGAGAATGCTGAGTGATGTGTCTGGAGTTATTTTTGCCTGGTCACATGACAATCCATCAGCTGCCATCTTATGGACAGATCTGCTCTGTGGACAGCACAGAAGATTTGCCCAACAAGGGGACACGGCTGATTGTGCAAATGGCACAGATAATCAATTAGTGTCATATAATCATCTTACAGACACATTGGTCCAGAGTAGCCAGAAAGTGGCCAACCCCTTTAAGTTTAAAAGGAGCGGCAGTAAGCATGCTTGACCACTGCTCCATTCAAATAGGGTTTATAGGACTGCCTTTGTAGTTGGATGCCTATCAATCAAGTTATCTCTAGAGATGAGCGAATTTTTAAAAAATTCGATTCAGCTCCTTTGCCGAATTTCACAAAGAAATTCAACTTGTGACAAATTACTTTGTTACGAAGTGCATTCACTTGTATGTAGCGGGTGCAATGACAGGGAGCAGAGATCGTACCGCCCCTGTCATTGAACCCCTCAGATGCCCTGTTCATCACTGATCGTGGCATCTGTTGGTACGATTGTGGGCTTTCAGGGGTTAATTCGATAAAAAAAAAAAAAAAAATAACATACTCATCGTGTGAATTTGATCGTGGCCATCTTGATTGAAGACACAGCGCAAAATCTCACGTGGTTACATCATCAGACGTGCTGGGCGTAGTGACGTCATCACTGATGACGTCACCGCGCCTGGCCAGCACTCTGGAGTTGTGATGGCACACGTCAACCCCCACAAGGTTTTGCGCGGTATCTTCAATCAAGATGGCTGTGATGGCCTCTCAGCAAGCAAATGGCTGAGGTGAGTATGTTTTGGGTTTTTTTGCAGCCATTTCAGGAAAAATAGAAGCGTTACCGTGAAGCACAAGAAAATTCGGCTTTGTGGCAAATCGGATCAAAGTCAATTTGTTTGGCTTTTATTCGCTCAACACTAGTTATCGCCTATGCAGTGGAAAGGGGATATACATTTTTGTCATGGACAAGTTTTTCTAATCTCATACAGCCCTCACTGTGGGAAACTTCTGGAAATTTCACTGGAGCAGATTGCAATGCTTCTGTGGAGAAGGACAACCCAAACTGGGTCTGGGACACCAGACTGTGAAATTGCTGCCCTACCATGGTCAAACAGCATATTCAATCACTATCTCTGGTACATGTTCCCTAGGGGAGGGGGCATGCTAGTGGTCTAGTGGGGTACACATGGTGTCCCTCGGCAATGCTTTTGTTTCACTCTTCAACTTTGCATGCTGCTTCCAAGTCATGCTGGTACTGTTGTAGTGTGGATCTATTATGAGGGTGCTGCTGAAGACTTGACCAGTTATGGAATGACTGGCTACCACCATAAAGGAGGCAATGAGACTGGCTCTGAACGCAAGGTGAATAGATGTTTTATGAAACCATGTAGGTGCCGGAAAAAAGTGCCACAGTCTGCAAAGCTTAGCGCATCTTTACTACTCCAAAAGATGAACAGATGTACTGACCCTCATAATGATAGGGCTAAGCTGTGTGAAATACGATGACAGCAAACCTCACTGCTCAACTTCAAAGTTGGTAATGGTCATGCTGTATTTCCACACACGGGAGATATGTACAGCGAGAAGTAAACACTTGCTATTGTCAATGCAGGGAGAAGCTGTTCTACTGTATATAGGGATAGCTACAGTATATAGGGACAGTTATAGTATATACTGTCCCTATATACAGTAGAACAGCTTCACCCTGATTAGTTACTCAGCGCGCCGGGGATACAGCAGAGGCACTCACTGACTGATCAGTGAGAAATAGCAAGGAAGATAAATATATATTTAGTCTACAGATATTAATCTATTGTCCACTATGTGAGGGAGCAGTGAGCACAGCAGCTCCCAACCCAGGCCGTCTTCCCAGTCGGTACTGCACTGTACTGTATTAGGACGATGTATGTGCCTGAACAACGCTCATTTAAGAGAGCGCTGCTAAGGGACATTTCAACCCAAGTTTTCTAGTATAAATGCACAATTCCACAAAACAAAGTACATTAGTAAAAAATTCCCTACTCTGTCCCTACAAATTACCTAAAAAACATGACAGTTACACTTTAAGTAAACCTGAAAAGCACCTTTAGGCATCATGCACATGACTGTATGTATTTTGCAATTTGCAAAATGTGGCTCTGCAAAATATGGATGATGTCTGTGCTGCATCCATTTTTTTTTGGCAAACTCATTGACTTCATTGGGTCTGTGTTCCGAATTTTTTGGCCAAGTATCGGACATGTTCTTTTTGTGGAACAAACATACTGGTGGGGAAAGCACATGGATCACCCATATCATCCATATTTTGAGGATCTGAATTTTGCAGTCATGTGCATGTGGCCTTACAAACATGTTTATTTTAAGCCACCCTCCTTTATTATCGGAGATTAGTTACATATGAAGAAAATGCTAATGCCAAATGCACTCCTTCTACACATAACGGGGGAGATTAATCAGAACTGGTGCAAAGGAAGACTGGCTTAGTTGCCCATAGAAACCAATCAGATGGATCCTTTCATTTTCCAAAGGTGTCCTGAAAAATGGTGGAATCTGATTGGTTGCTATGAGAAACTAAACCTCTTTTTCTTTGCACCAGTTTTGATAAATCTCCCCTACTGTTTTTTTACTTTGGTAATTACTCACTTATCTCTGCTGTCAAAAGCCAAATACTCCTCCATTGTACCATCTGACATGATTACCCCTGCACCATCTTCATCCTCATCTTCTTCAGTACAGAGAGAAAAAGACACTGGGGCAGCAGGGTCACTAGGGGTGGAGAGGGAAAACCTGGTGCCAAAAATACCTAACCTGGAATACATATGATATATCAGAAGGGTAGACAACCAGGAGCAGCTAAGGCTACTTTCACACTAGCGGTTTTGCTGGATCCGGCAGGGATCAGCAAAAACGCTTCTGTTACTGATAATACAACCATCTGCATCCATTATGAACAGATCCGGTTGTATTATCTTTAACATAGCCAAGACGGATCAGTCATGAACTCCATTGAAAGTCAATGGGGTACGGATCCGTTATCTATTGTGTCAGAGAAAAGGGATCCGTCACTATTGACTTACATTGTGGGTTATGACGGATCCGTCTTGCTCCGCATCCCATGACGGACAGAAAACCACAGCATGCTGCAGTTTGCTCTCCGGTATGGGAACGCAACCAAATGGAACGGAATGCATTTTGGAGCGTTTTTTTCCAGTATTGAGACCCTATGACAGAACTTAATACCGGAAAATAGAAACGCTAGTGTGACAGTAGTCCAACACATGCAAACTATACAAAGATTATCCTCATGATAAATTCCCCCCAAATTGTTTCCGTATTCTTCTGCAGATCATACTCATATGTTACTTACTCACTGGACTCTTGTGTATGGGTGGCACTGAAGGGTATGGAAGAAGCAGTTTCAGAATGACTTGAGTGCCAGCTGTATCCATCATCTGCAGGGGGCACTACCTGCTTGCCTTGTATTCTGGAATTGGGACAATGACGAAACAGATATCAACCACACATTTTTAGTAATCAATTTAAAAAGGGGTGGATACTTTCTAAAAGGAATCCTTAAAGGGGTTTCTGAGATCTGCAAAATTTGACCACGGTTGGGTACAGCCATAAAATAATCAAAGACCCATTACTCACCTGATAAACTCCCTCACGCTCCAGTGCTCTTGCTATCTTGGTCCCTGCTGGTCTTTGTTTGGCGTGCTGCAATGATGGCATGCCTGTCTACCCACTCAGCATTCTCGTGCCGTAAACCTCGGAGGTCAGCAGGGACGGACTGGGAACTTAAAGTGGCCCTGGAAAAAATACTAAAAGTGGCCCCATTTTGTAGTTGGGTCCAAATTGATGGAAGGCAGGGCCAGCAATAGCATATTGTGGCACATTATACCACCTCAACACAGAGCCAAATACCACAGTCCATCACAAAATATTGCCAGCAGCACAAAATACATCCCCAAAAACTTCCACTTGCTGGCAATTAGGAGGGCCCAGATGGCCCCCCGGGCATCGGCCCACCGGGAAATTTCCCTGTAAGGTCTATGGCCAATCTGCCCCTGGAGGTCAGAGATGGGCAGTGGCAGTAACTTGGGTAGGCACATCTCTCTGCAGTCCAGTAAACAAAGGCCAGCAGGCACCATGGGAGTGATGCTGCTGGATTTATTAGGTGACTAATTTTCATTATTTTATCACAGTTCAAATGTTTGTAGATCTTCGGAAACATCTTTAAGACAACTCGAAATTGAATGTCTGTCTTTCAATACCATTTTTGCTTTTGTCTACATGGGTTAAAGAGGTTGTATCACTTCAGCAAATGGCACTGATCATGTAGAAAAAGTAAATACAAGCTACTTACTAATATATTGTGATTGTCCCTATTGCTTCCTTTGCTGGTTCAATTCATTTTTTACATCACATTATACACTGCTTGTTTCCAGGGGTTATGACCACCCTGCAATCCAGAAGCAGTGGCCAATCTTTTCCTATAGTGTGCAAGCACGGCACCACTGCTGGATTGTAGGGAGGTTGTAACCTCTGGAAGTGAACAGTGTATAATGTGATGTAAAAATTAATCCAGGCAGCAAAGGAAGCAATATGGACAATCACAATACATTAGTAAGTTCCATGTATTAACTTTCTCTACATGATAAATGCTATTCGCTGAAGTTAGACAACCCTTTTGAAAATTATACGCTGATTAATTTCTTGATATATATTTATTGCCGTCAGAGCTCCAAATTCACTGCATAAACATGGCTTTAAAAGATAATATTCTGGCTGCCCACAGCCACCACTAGAGGGAGCTTAGGAGTTACCGGTGTATAGTCTGTTAAACATTGAAGTCAATAGTAAGACTTTCATGCTCCTTCATTGGCGGCTGAAGCAAAGCCTCATGTTGTTTTACACCACTGTGCAGGGGAGCCTTGTATTAAAAAAACATATATCCCCCACAATAAGTATTCATTCCAAAATTTATCAATGTGGAGAAAAACCTTAGTAAAACCAAACCCACAGATATGAGAATTTAGCTTTAAAGGGGGTTATCCAATACGAAAAACTGCCCCTATGTCCCCGGGCCGCTCACGGGGAATATACTTACCCCGCTCCCAGCACCGCTGCTGCTCCTTCTCCCCGTGCCTGGACGAAAACATCCGGTGTTGGGGGGGAGCAGCCAATGGCAGGCGGGGATGGGGACGAGCCTCCCTAGCATCGCGGGTGACACTAGGGAGGCTCGTACCCGTCCCCACCTGCCATTGCCTGCCCCGACACCAGATGTTTTCATCTGGGCATGGGGAGAAGCAACAGCGGCGGTGCGGGGACCAGGGGCGGTGCTGATAGCGGGGAGCCAAGTAAGTATATTCCCTGTGAGGGCTCTGGCATATGGGGGAAGTTTTTAGTATTGGATAACCCCTTTAAAGAGGCTCTGTCACTACCTCCTAACCTATGTATTAAAATACATAGGTGGGTAGTGGCCTCACAATGAATTCAAATCATACCTGTAATTCCCTTGTAGATGCAGCGGTTGATGTGTAATTTGAAGTTTAAAAAGTATGCAAATGAGCCTTCGGAGCACCAGAGGGCGGGCTTTTCCCTTCTGAGCACTGTATCTTCACCGCCCTCCCGGGTCCTAGGCACGCCCTCCAGTGTTTAGTAACTCCCCTATCCTTTATGATTGACAGCGCTTAGACCGTTCGCCGCATCTGAACGATGTCCCAGGCATGCACAGTAGCGCTTGCAGTGCCGAACACTGCAAGCGCTTGGATTCAACTGCGCACGCGCCGTCACTTCGCCGAACCCGGAAGTGACGGCGCGTGCTTCTTATCAGCTGAGAGGAGCCAGGAGCGAGCTCGGTGAAGTGACGGCGCGTGCGCAGTTGAATCCAAGCGCTTGCAGTGTTCAGCACTGCAAGCACTACTGCGAATGCCTGGGACATCGTTCAGATGCGCTGAACGGTCTAGCGCTGTCAATCATAAAGGATAGGGGAGTTTCTAAACACTGGAGGGCGTGCCTAGGACCCGGGAGGGCGGTGAAGATACAGTGCTCAGAAGGGAAAAGCCCGCCCTCCGGTGCTCCGAAGGCTCATTTGCATACTTTTTAAACTTCAAATTACACATCAACCGCTGCATCTACAAGGGAATTACAGGTATGATTTGAATTCATTGTGAGGCCACTACCCACCTATGTATTTTAATACATAGGTTAGGAGGTAGTGACAGAGCCTCTTTAAGAGGTTTCTACTCTTTGCACTGGCAAATGAAGTAAGCCACCAGGTCTCCCTTGGATACATTAAGCACTGATGTGTCTGACCATGTACAGACTATAGCAGGGATGAGTAAAATACCGCAGATGTGGGAAGGATGATCTCCATTGATGGCACTCTTCTTGCAGACCTTCCACAAGCGTGCTGGCCTTCTGCTCATATAGCAGCTCATCAATCTGCTTGAAAATTTTCTGGACTTGTCTTGTGGCAGCCTGGTCAAACTCCTGCGATGAACAGAGAGACGGCATCAGAACTGCAAACAATGAAGCATCAGCATTTCAGCCCATCTGCACAATTAATCTCCTAAGGGCTTTATCTAAGTGGCCCCTTTAGTATTCAACCTTTAACCCCTATAAAGGGATCTGGACTTAGCCGGGAGTCGGATCCCCACCGATCAGATATTGATGACCTATCCTGAGGATAGGTCATCAAAATGTACCAGTTGCATAAGTCCTTTAAGTACCTCAATGTGTGGAGCCATTAGCTGGTGAAGATTAGGGTGCGCTGGCCCTTTAAGAGCCTGAAGGAGCGTGCGCTCTATGGGCAGAGCAAGAGAGGTCTAGCCAGCAAGTAGCAAACCACAGCTAGATTGACTGCACAATATACTAATAGGCATCTTACAGCATCTCAATCAGTTTATGCATCCATATAAAATACTGGGTAGATTATATAAGAGACTACACAGTTCATTATTATAGATGCATCAGGTGGCGGATAAATCTTCTAAGCACAGAGACTCCAGGGATTCCTAGGGATCTGTCTTCTTGAGGTTGAACCTAGGGCATAGCCGATGAACGTGTCGTCATTGGCCTAGAGAAAGCTGTGAAAAGGCCGTGGCACTACTGCGAGCCCCGCTGCCTTCTCAAACAGCTATCGGCGGGTGTCCAACACTGATCAGATACTGATGAACTATTCTGAGGACAGTATAAAAGTCTTGGAAAACCCCTTTAAGTGCACCGAGACCCAAGACATTCCTGGCTCCTCCTGATATTTCTTGGAATCTCAGCCCCTAGGATGGTCCTGTAAAGTGCTGCAGATTCGCTGCACACAAACCGGTGCCAGCAAATATGCAGTATTTCCATCTCGTGCGGACATACCCTAAAACTGCTTATATGGGTTTTTTAATTCATTTTTACTTATAGTGCAATTTGAGGGTAAATGCACTCTTGTTTGTCCACAGCATGCCTAGCCACACTTTGCATAATATTCAAAAATGGTTGAATGGTATTTAGGGTGGGGAATATAGGTCAATAAGATAACGTGAAAATCATATACTCTGTACACCTTAAAGTAGAACGCCCACAAAAATTTTTATTCTCTGACCTGTTAGAAAGGTGCATGATGTAATCTGTAGTGAATGTAATCTGCTTACCAGTGACTGTATCTGTGAGCTATCTCCTTTCTTTTAATTGTAGCTGTGTCATGTGACCAACTCCCTGACCTCCAACTGACCCAGGACAGGAAGCCAGTCACTTCTCTATTCATTCCTATGAGACTGAAAATGAGGCTCCCATAGGAATGCATAGAGAATTAGACTTCCTGTCCACACATAAGTCTCTGTGTGAGTTGTTGAGTCTGATTGCTGGTCACATGACACAGATGAGAAACATCAGGAAGATATAACTCACAAATACAGACACTGGTAAGAAAATGACATTCACTACAGATTACATCATGTACCTTTCTAACAGGACAGAGAATAAGATTTTTCTTTAAATCTTTAATTTCTTACATCAAAGCCCCAAGACAAAACTGAGCTGTTGTCCGTTGACAGGCCGGCGCAACTCTGAACCCCCGACCACGAATCCTCTGTGTCATTTCTGGGTAATCCACAATTTCTGGAAACATCTGATTTGCTGAAAACAAAATTGCAACAGATTTTTATTGCCCCTTTATAGTACACATACACAATTTTGACTTAAAGGGAACCTGTCATCTCAGAACCCCCCCTGAACTAGAGTAAGCGTTGTATAGTATAAGTGATGCTGAATCCGAATATGTAAGCTTTATCTTCATACTCACTTCCATTCTGACGCTGTGCTCCCACAAACCTGCAGTAAAATGCACTCAGTGGACTCTTCTTTGAGTCCTCTCCATTATGTGAGTGAGCACCGGAGTCCACTGAGTGCATTTTACTGCAGGTTTGTGGGAGCACAGCGACGGAATGGAAGTGAGTATGAAGATAGAACTTACATATTCGGATTCAGCATCACTTACACTATACAACACTTATTCTAGTTCAGGGGGTGTTTTGGAGATGACAGGTTCCCTTTAAAGTGGATTTACACAAGTAGAAAATCCGGCAGATTATCGCAAACAAACGTTCCTGCAAATGCTTGTTCCCGACAATCTGTAAAGGTGCAGCAGATCACCGGATGAACGAGCAAAACGCTTGTTGTTCATGCAAGCACACCAATTATTATTTCTGGGCAGCAGATCGTACTGTGTGAACTGCACTCTGCTGCCAGAAACGAGCTGTATGAGGACGAAGGATCACTATACATAGTAACATAGTTTATAAGGCCGAAAAAAGACATTTGTCCATCCAGTTCGGCCCGTTTTCCTACAAGTTAATTCAGAGGAAGGCAAAAACCCTGTGAGGTAGAAGCCAATTTTCCCCACTTTAGGGGAAAAAATTCCTTCCCGACTCCAATCAGGCAATCAGAATAACTCCTGGGTCAACGACCCATTAACTCTTTTAGTGAACTTACGATTACCACCTCCTCAGGCAGAGGGTTCCATATTCTCACTGCTCTTACAGTAAAGAATCCTCTTCTATGTTTGTATACAAACCTTCTTTCCTCCAGACGCAGAGGATGTCCCCTCGTCACAGTCACAGTCCTGGGGATAAATAGATGATGGGAGAGATCTCTGTACTGACCCCTGATATATTTATACATAGTTATTAGATCTCCCCTCAGTCGTCTTTTTTCTAAAGTGAATAACCCTAATTGTGATAATCTTTCTGGGTACTGTAGTCCCCCCATTCCAGTTATTACTTTAGTTGCCCTCCTCTGAACCCTCTCCAGCTCTGCTATGTCTGCCTTGTTCACAGGAGCCCAGAACTGTACACAGTACTCCATGTGTGGTCTGACTAGTGATTTGTAAAGTGGCAGGACTATGTTCTCATCACGGGCATCTATGCCTCTTTTGATGCAACCCATTATCTTATTGGCCTTGGCAGCAGCTGTCTGACACTGGTTTCTACAGCTTAGTTTGCTGTTCACTAAAATTCCTAGATCCTTTTCCATGCCAGTGTTACCCAGTGTTTTACCATTTAGTATGTACTGGTGACTTGCATTATTTCTTCCTATGTGCATAACCTTACATTTGTCAGTGTTAAACCTCATCTGCCACTTCTCTGCCCAAGCCTCCAATCTATCCAGATCTATATGTAGCAGTGTACTGTCCTCTTCTGTGTTAATTACTTTACACAGTTTAGTGTCATCTGCATAAAATTGATACTTTACTGTGCAATCCTTCTACAAGATCATTAATATATTGAAGAGAATAGGGCCCAACACTGACCCCTGTGGTACCCCACTAGTGACCGTGACCCAATCTGAATATGTGCCGTTAACCCTTAGAGTACCAGCGCCGTACATGTACGGCACTGGTGCGGTGCGGGACATGACGGCCGCTCGCCCGTGTGGCGGGCGTCATGGCCGGCAAGTCTCTGCTGTTTCTAACAGCAGAGACTTGAGGCTACTTAACACCATCGGCGGCGTCTTGCTGGGCCTTCAGATGCCGTGATCACGGCATCAGGATGCGTCTGAACCCGGAAGCGTACGCTTCCGGGTGGTGTACAGACACCCCGAGTGGCCAATCGGGGTGTCTGTACACCATATGAAAACTGTAATTCTTATTCTGGCCACTAGATGGCAGGCCAGTATAAGAAATGAGCAATTCTTGGATTTATCTCCATCTAGTAAATCCCTGATTGCTCATAAAGAAAAAAAAACACAATATATTAGCTCATATTTGAGCTTTAAAATAATCAAAAAAAAAAGTAAATGTTAAAAAATATATAAAAGTTCAAATCACCCCCCTTTCCGTATAATTAAAAAATAAATACCTAAATAAAAATAAATATAGACATCATGGGTATCACCGTGACTGAAAACGCCCGTACTTTTAAAATATATAAAAAAAAATTCCAATATGGCAAATTGTGTGGCGGAAAAAAAGCGTCCAATTGGCGATTCGCTGTTTTTTGTCTCTTTTTTTTTTCTAAAAAAAGTTAAATAAAAAGTGATCAAAAAGACATACACCCCAGAATGGTATCAATAAAAACTTCAGATCGCCCCGCAAAAAATGAGCCCCATACAGCTCCATACACATAAATACCAAAAAGTTATAGGGGTCAAGATATGACAAAAAAAAAAAAAAGGCCAACTTTATAATTATTTTATCACTATCAAAACGCAGGAAAAACTATACATATTAGGTATCGCCGGATTCTTACTGACCAGTAGAATGAAAGTAACTGGTCAGTTTTAATGAACATCGAACGTTGTAAATAAGAAACCCGTAGAACTGTAGCGGAATAGCGTTTTTTTTTGCAATTTCACCCGATTTGGAATTTTTTTCCCGCTTCCCACTACACCATATGCAATATTAAATGGTGGCGTTGGAAAGTACAACTTATCCCGCAAAAAACAAGCCCTCATACAGCTATGTGAACAGAAAAATAAAACAGTTATGGCTGTTTGAAGGCAGGGAGCGCAAAACGAAAATGCATAACCGAAAAAACCTCCGGTACTGAAAGGGTTAATAACCACCCTCTGTTTTCTATCACTGAGCCAGTTACTTACCCACATACAGACATTTTCTCCCAGGCCAAGCATTCTCATTTTATATACTAACCTTTTATGCGGTACAGTGTCAAAAGCTTTGAAGAAGTCTAGATATACGACATCCATTGAATCGCCGCGGTCCAGTCTAGAACTTACCTCCTCATAGAAACTGATTAAATTGGTTTGACCATGACCAATCCCTCATGAAGCCATGCTGATATGGAGTTATTTGCTTATTTTCATTGAGGTACTCCAAGATAGCATCTCTTAGAAAACCTTCAAACAGTTTACACACGACAGATGTTAAACTTACCGGCCTATAGTTCCCGGGCTCTGTTTTTGGACCCTTTTTGAATATTGGCACCACATGTGCTATGCGCCAATCCTGTCAGTATAGAGTCCTTAAATATCAGAAATGAGGGTCTGGCTATGACATTACTTAATTCTCTTAGGATATGGGGGTGTATGCCATGGTCCTGGCGATTTGTCTATTTTAATCTTTTTAAGACGTCGCTGTACTTCTTCCTGGGTCAGACAGGGCACTTTTAATGGGGAATTTTATTTTTATATTCTGCATTTCATCTGACAGTTTATTTTCCTTCAGGTTTATACTTTTTACCATTTATATAAATTGAAGAACATTTTAGGGTTAGTTTTACTCTCTTTGGCTATTAATCTCTCAGTCTCTAGTTTGGCTATTTTTATTTGTCTTTTACATATTCTATTTTTTTCCTTATAGTTTTTCAATGCTTCCTCGCTCCCCTCCTGTTTTAGTGGTTTTATTGCTTTCTTTTTGTCATTTATTGCTTTCTTTACAGTTCTATTTATCCACATTGTTTTTTTCGGTTATCCCATCTTGGACAATGGGGGCATATCGCTAGGGTATGCCCCCATTGTCTTATAGGTGCGGGTCTCCGTTGGCTCCATAGAAATGAATGGGAGCCGGGCCGCGCTTGCACGGTGCGCTCCCATTCATTTCTATGAGCGAAGCGGGGAGCTGTGCCTGGTTGTGGTCGGACCCCGGGAAACCCGGGGTCCTCCAGGCTCAGAGCTCCCCCGCTTCGTTCTCGATATAGGTGCGGGTACCAGCGGTGGGACCCGCACCTATAAGACAATGGGGGCATATCCTAGTGATATGCCCCCATTCTCCAAGATGGGATAACCCCTTTAACCTTTTATTCCCATAAGGTATGTACCGCTCACAATTAGATATTAGGATGCTTTTAAAAATATCCTATTTTGTGGGCTTACTTAACCTTATACTGTGGAGGAGATCATGCAGGGCTTCATCTCTACTGAGCGGGCAGGTGACTGTTGGGAAGGAACACATCTCAGTATTCTTCAGCAAGATAATGCTCGCCCACACACAGCAAGGTATGTCTCCACCTGAGTACAACTCTTCCTTGACCTGCCCGCACACCAGATTTATCACCAATAAAGCCTTTATGGGAACAGCTGGGACACCAATTTCGGCAACCTACGAGTGTGCAGGATCTACAGGACCAGCTGTAACATCTGTGATCAAATGTGCTACAGGAAACCATACAGAACCTGTGTCCCAGAACACATGCATGGCCAAATGTATCTAAACCTGTATCCAGGCTAGAGGCACCCAACAGGGTCCTAGAGCTTCCTATAAATGGTACAGTCTTCCCTTTTGCTTTAATTTTGTAATCACCTACCTATATCATCATTACATTCACACACAGAAAGTTTTATTCCATTCCAACAACTCCTTCTTGGTGGGTGCCTTATTTTTTTTTCAATGAATGTATATAAATTACCATTTTCACACTAACTTATAGCCCCTGTCCCGTGCACAGATTACAGACTGCTGCAAGACACAGATTTCAGTCTGATGACAGTTTGGGGGAAATTTTAAAGGGTTTGTCCAGTTAAAAAAAAAATCTCTACATGTGTTGAAACAGCAAGTTATAGAACTTACTTACATACTTCAATGATCCAAGGCGCTCTGATCTGAAGATATCCACTCTAGTCGCAGCAGATCTGCTTCCAGCCTTTCTATCAATGTGTGAAGATGACGGCTCTGTAGCCTCTCTTCTCCATCATGGGGGTGGAAGGGGGCTGGGTGACCTGCTGGAATAAGCCTCTCAGCCCCTTCACACACAGCACTGATGACATGCTAACACAGGACACGATGGAGGTGCTGGGGGCAGATATCTTCAGATCAGAGCACCTTGGACAATTTAAGTACTGGTATATTAGAAAGTCATATCTGCTATTTTAGGATCAAGGATGACTTTTTAGCTGGATGTCCCCTATCATTTATCTGTATCCTTGCATTTTATCTATAAGAGGTTCCTACTGAACAAGATATCAATTCAAACACTATTTGGAGAACTGCTATTTAGGCAATTCCTCAATATATTCTCATAGTTGAAGACATGCTTTAACATTGCTCCTACGCCACGTAACATATGCCCCATTCATTATAAATAGCTCGTCCCATGTAACAAGTACCTTTCACAGTCAGACGCCACCTCATATCTTCCACTGCCACGAGAGCCGGGAAATTCTCCTTTGTCTGGATGGGGATGATTTTCTGCAGCTTTTGAAAGGGTCTGATTACTGGAAATGTAGAAAATAATAGGATTATGTACAGTGCCTTGAGAAAGTATTCGGCCCCCTGGAACTTTTCAACCTTTTGCCACATTTCAGGCTTCAAACAAAAAGATAGAACATTTTACATTTTTGGTGAAGAATCAACAACAAGTGGGTCACAATTGTGAAGTGGAACGAAATTTATTGGATCATTTAAACTTTTTTTGTAATAATAAAACTGAAAAGTTGGGCGTGCAAAATTATTCGGCCCATTTACTTTCAGTTCAGAAAACTCACTCCAGAAGTTCATTGAGGATCTCTGAATGATCCAATGTTGTCCTAAATGACTGATGAAGATAAATAGAATCCACCTGTGTGTAATCAAGTCTCCGTATAAATACACCTGCTCTGTGATAGTCTCAGGGTTCTGTTTAAAGCACAGAGAGCATCATGAAGACCAAGGAACACACCAGGCAGGTCCGTGATACTGTCGTGGAGAAGTTTAAAGCTGGATTTGGATACCAAAAGATTTCCCAAGCTTTAAACATCCCAAGGAGCACTGTGCAAGCGATCATATTGAAATGGAAGGAATATCAGACCACTGCAAATCTACCAAGACCCGGCCGTCCCTCTAAACTTTCATCTCAAACAAGAAGAAGACTGATCAGAGATGCAGCCAAGAGGCCCATGATCACTCTGGATGAACTGCAGAGATCTACAGCTGAGGTGGGAGAGTCTGTTCATAGGACAACAATCAGTCGAACACTTCACAAATCTGGCCTTTATGGAAGAGTGGCAAGAAGAAAGACATTTCTCAAAGATATCCATAAAAAGTCTTGTTTACAGTTTGCCACAAGCCACCTGGGAGACGCACCAAACATGTGGAAGAAGGTGCTCTGGTCAGATGAAACCAAAATCCAACTTTTTTGAAACAATGCAAAACGATATGTTTTTAGCGTAAAAGCAACACAGCTCATCACCCTGAACACACCATCCCCACTGTCAAACATGGTGGTGGCAGCATCATGGTTTGGGCCTGCTTTTCATCAGCAGGGACAGGGAAGATGGTTAAAATTGATGGGAAGATGGATGGAGCCAAATACAGGACCATTCTGGATGAAAACCTGTTGGAGTCTGCAAAAGACCTGAGACTAGGACGGAGATTTATCTTCCAACAAGACAATGATCCCAAACATAAAGCAAAATCTACAATGGAATGGTTCAAAAATAAACGTATCCAGGTCTTAGAATGGCCAAGTCAAAGTCCAGACCTGAATCCAATTGAGAATATGTGGAAAGAGCTGAAAACTGCTGTTCACAAACGTTCTCCATCCAACCTCAAAGAGCTCGAGCTGTTTTGCAAGGAAGAATGGGCAAGAATTTCAGTCTCTAGATGTGCAAAACTGATAGAGACATACCCCAAGCGACTTGCAGCTTTAATCGCAGCAAAAAGTGGCGCAACAAAGTATTAATGCAAGGGGGCCGAATAATTTTGCACACCCAACTTTTCAGTTTTATTATTACAAAAAAAGTTTAAATGATCCAATAAATTTCGTTCCACTTCACAATTGTGACCCACTTGTTGTTGATACTTCACCAAACATTTAAAATGTTATATCTTTTTGTTTGAAGCCTGAAATGTGGCAAAAGGTTGAAAATTTCCAGGGGGCCGAATACTTTCGCAAGGCACTGTATGTAGATGATGAGGATTAGTATAAATGAGACAGACCCATGTATATGGACAGGGACTTACATTTGTGATGTCTGTGATACTGGTTTCCTTTTGTATCTGGAAATCATCCTAGTACAAGTCACTCTGACATCTCCTGAGGCCTGGGGTCGAAAGAAATGTTTTGTGGATATCTTCATATCCTGATTCAAGCATTCCCCCATGTATCAATCACCCAGCTTTCCTGATTCTACCATTCCCCCAGGTATCAATCACCCAGCTTTCCTGATTCTACCATTCCCCATGTATCAATCACCCAGCTTTCCTGATTCTACCATTCCCCCAGGTATCAATCACCCAGCTTTCCTGATTCTACCATTCCCCATGTATCAATCACCCAGCTTTCCTGATTCTACCATTCCCCCAGGTATCAATCACCCAGCTTTCCTGATTCTACCATTCCCCATGTATCAATCACCCAGCTTTCCTGATTCTACCATTCCCCCATGTATCAATCACCCAGCTTTCCAGATTCTACCATTCCCCATGTATCAATCACCCAGCTTTCCTGATTCTACCATTCCCCATGTATCAATCACCCAGCTTTCCTGATTCTACCCGGGAACTATAGGCCGGTCAGTTTAACATCTGTCGTGGGTAAACTGTTTGAGGGTTTTCTAAGAGATGCTATCTTGGAGTACCTCAATGAAAATAAGCAAATTACTCCATATCAGCATGGCTTCATGAGGGATCGGTCGTGTCAAACCAATTTAATCAGTTTCTATGAGGAGGTAAGTTCTAGACTGGACCGCAGCGAATCAATGGATGTCGTATATCTGGACTTCTCCAAAGCATTTGACACGGTACCACATAAAAGGTTAGTATATAAAATGAGAATGCTTGGCCTGGGAGAAAATGTCTGTATGTGGGTAAGTAACTGGCTCAGTGATAGAAAACAGAGGGTGGTTATTAATGGTACACACTCAGATTGGGTCACTGTAACTAGTGGGGTACCACAGGGGTCAGTATTGGGCCCTATTCTCTTCAATATATTTATTAATGATCTTGTAGAAGGCTTGCACAGTAAAATATCAATTTTTGCAGATGACACTAAACTGTGTAAAGTAATTAACACAGAAGAGGACAGTACACTGCTACAGATGGATCTGGATAGACTGGAGGCTTGGGCAGAGAAGTGGCAGATGAGGTTTAACACTGACAATGTAAAGTTATGCATATGGGAAGGAATAATGCAAGTCACCAGTACATACTGAATGGTAAAATATTGGGTAACTCTGACATAGAAAAGGACCTAGGAATTTTAGTGAACAGAAATCTAAGCTGCAGAAACCAGTGTCAGACAGCTGCTGCCAAGGCCAATAAGATAATGGGTTGCATCAAAAGGGGCATAGATGCCCGTGATGAGAACATAGTCCTGCCACTTTACAAATCACTAGTCAGACCACATATGGAGTACTGTGTACAGTTCTGGGCTCCTGTGAACAAGGCAGACATAGCAGAGCTGGAGAGGGTTCAGAGGAGGGCAACTAAAGTAATAACTGGAATGGGTGGACTACAGTACCCAGAAAGATTATCAAAATTAGGCTTATTCACTTTAGAAAAAAGACGACTGAGGGGAGATCTAATAACTATGTATAAATATATCAGAGGTCAGTACAGAGATCTCTCCCACGATCTATTTATCCCCAGGACTGTGACTGTGACGAGGGGACATCCTCTGCGTCTGGAGGAAAGAAGGTTTGTACACAAACATAGAAGAGGATTCTTTACGGTAAGAGCAGTGAGACTATGGAACTCTCTGCCTGAGGAGGTGGTGATGGTAAGTTCACTAAAAGAGTTCAAGAAGGGCCTGGATGTATTTCTGGAGTGTAATAATATTACAGGTTATAGTTACTAGAGAGGGGTCTTGATCCAGGGAGTAATTCTGATTGCCTGATTGGAGTCGGGAAGGAATTTTTTTTCCCTAAAGTGGGGAAAACTGGCTTCTACCTCACAGGGTTTTTTTTGCCTTCCTCTGGATCAACTTGTAGGAAAACAGGCCGAACTGGATGGACAGATGTCTTTTTTCGGCCTTATAAACTATGTTACTATGTTACCATTCCCCCATGTATCAATCACCCAGCTTTCCTGATTCTACCATTCCCCATGTATCAATCACCCAGCTTTCCTGATTCTACCATTCCCCATGTATCAATCACCCAGCTTTCCTGATTCTACCATTCCCCCATGTATCAATCACACAGCTTTCCTGATTCTACCATTCCCCCATGTATCAATCACACAGCTTTCCTGATTCTACCATTCCCCCATGTATCAATCACCCAGCTTTCCTGATTCAACCATTCCCCCAGGTATCAATCACCCAGCTTTCCTGATTCTACCATTTCCCATGTATAAATCACCCAGCTTTCCTGATTCAACTATTTCCCCATGTACGTTATCTAGTAAGAATCATGCCCCCATCTTTCCCAGACTAACTGTGCAGTGCGACATTCCCCACCGCCAACTCACTACGTATCTAGAAAGATTTAGGTTTCCGGACTCTAGGAAAGCTGAGTGACAACCCGTGATGCTGGCCATACTCAGTCCCCCAACTTTCTCAAAGGAGATTCGAGTAAAAAGTGCTGGTAAGGGACAAAAAGATGGACACTTGGGAGGCCTGATTATACCAATCACTGCACTCACACAGCAGCCACAATGTGTACCATGTGCTCTTAGATAAGTGGCAGCCCCAGAACAGAGAAAACCGCATGATTTCTCCTGTCAATCACGCATGGTGATGGCCTCCATGCCCTTAGTTGGGGGAGGCACTTGTGGCTGTTTCTACTGAGGCCCTGTCGGGAAGGACCCCGGAGAATAACATTTGCTGGATCAGAGATCAATCCCGAGTTCAATTCCCAGCTCCCTAAAGCCCAAGTCTATTGATAGAGAAACCTGTGACCTGTGGTTCCACTGGGAATCCAACACTTAACCCTTTCCTTTCCAAAGAGACACCGACCACCTCTGCCCTGTCCTGATCACCTGCGTTGAAGGCTCCCGCAGTTCGCAGCTGTCAGGCCGCCGTAAGGACGCTCCGTAGTCGTCATGACTCCCGGATACGTCACTGCCTGCGACGGCCTCCTGTCACATGTTCATGCTGGAGGCGCTTGGTCTTCACGTCACCGCAGAGTCCGCCTCGTTTCGTTGTATGACAGGAGAGTTTATTTTGTACGGAAAGAAGCGGAGGATTGTTCAGATTGTGGTAAGCGCCATACTGACTATTTACACTGATCTAACTCCCATGTGTCGCTCAGTTGTAGTCATTCTTCACTAAGTGGTGCTGTGACTACTGTGGTCCCATGATGTGGGTGCTAGGTAATTGCCTACGGAAACTATGGAGAAATGTTAATGCCACTTCCTTGGCGCTCTAGGTACTGAAGGGGTCAGTACCAACAACCTTGGTGGTCTAGGGATTTGAAAAAGTCAGTGCTAACATACCAGGTGGTCTAGAGCAGTGAAGTTGTTAATGTCAGCATCCTTGGTGCTCTAGGTACTGAAGGGGGTCAGTGCCAACATACCAGGTGGTCTACAGCAGTGAAGTTAATGTCAGCATCCTTAGTGGTGTAGTGCAGTAAGGGGTAATGATAGCATTACTAGTGGTTTAGGGCCATAAGGGTATCTGGTGGTCTGGGTGATGGAAAGGCCTGTGTCTATAGGGTTACGTACCTCCCCAGGATCCAGTGACACCTATTATGGTAATAGAGCTCCCTGAATGGAGAGAAGGGCTGCCAGTTCAGGGGGACATAAACTTTCATCAGCCTCCTCTAATTATTTACAGAACAGGCCAGCTGTATACTATCTGGGTTACTGTAACTGGGGGGGGGCAGTCCAGGACTGGAGTACAGTAATTGTTGCTAGGGACTTGTAAGGAAATATATTATGAGTATAAGCTCTTACCCCAAAATTGTATTATGCAAAGATAAAAAAGACAGTGGAGCGCCACAAGTGCAGTATCAGTGGTTCAATGATGGTTATTAAAGCATAAAATGTGCTTACCAAATTCATTTGTGATGAAGCCACAACCGCTGTAGAATGCCTGGCTGGTTATTAAAACACCGATCAGCATGCGGTACTCCCAGGCTGCAGCCGAAGTCCTCTAAGGTCCTTGTAGTCAGACACCAGACAGGATCAACAACTTGAAGAAAAATATTTCTGGACTCTAAAAGGCGCTGCTGAGGATCTGAGAAATTGTACATCCAGGTAGATGTGGACAAGATATTCTTTATTGCTGGATAGTCTACGCGTTTCAAGGGTTAAATTACCCTCTTCCTCAGGACTGTGTATCATTCAATGATAGGAAATTTAACCTTCGAAACGCGTAGACTATCCGGTAATAAAGAATATCTTGTTCACATCTACCTGGATGTACAATTTCTCAGACCCTTGGCAGCGCCTTTTAGAGTCCAGAAATATTTTTCTTCAAGTTGCTGACCCAAAATTGTATTAAATATACTGAATTTAAAGAGGGCCCGTCACCTCTGCTGACTTAATTTTATTCCCCATGAAATATCAATTGTGGAGCAAATTTTCATTGAAGTCTACATTGTGTTGTTCCTCTGTTATTCCTCCTAGAAATTAAAGAATAGCTTGACATCTGGATGTTAGGCAAGGGCCACACGGCGACACCTGTCGTGGCTAGGATCGCTGAGCAGCGGTGATCAAATCGAATTTAATGGGATCGCAACGGCAGTCGCAAGAAATCCAGCCCATTCATTTCTATGGGATCGCCACTGCTCAGTGATCTTGGCTGTGAGAGGTGTTGTCGTGTAGCCCTTGCCTTACCCTTACACACTGTGTGCTCAGGGCTGACCGTATCAGACTGTGTAGGAATACACTGTATAGATGAGGGGAAGGGGTAACACCAAGTTATCAATTTATTGATACGTTTCTAGAAGGAGTAAAATGGGAAAGGCACAATGAACAGTTCTAAGGATGACTGCCCCAGAATGTTCCTCTCATGGGGAATGTCAAGAGAAGAGAGAGGTCCCCTTGAAGAAAAATGTGTCTTAAGACTTATGTTCCTTTCTTAGCTTACACGCCATGGAGAAGCAGAAGAAAATGATGGTTGTGGAAGATTTTGTAGAATATCGCCTGTTCCTGGTGTCCGATGAGCCTGACCCTGCGAAGCTCAAACGTATTTTGCAGCAATACATAGAAGAAATACTGGCCAGACTTGCTCCAGTACTGGCTGATTACATCTGGCAAAACCAGGCGTTTAATCTGAAGTATAAATCTAAGAAAGGTAAGAAGATCAAAGATCAGTATAGGGGATAAGTATCTGGCAAGGGTCTGACTGCTGGGGTCCCCACCACTGCCTGATATAGCTGACTGCTTGTACTTGGCTACCTGTGGCCGTCCCATAGAGTTGAATGGAACAGCAGACATACATGCATGTCTGACGCTCCTTTCAAACGGGGCACATGGCTCCCAATCTAGTGCTCGGCAGTGGCCCCAGTGGTCAGACCCCTGCCAATTAGGCACTTATCCCCTATACTGTGGATACGTTGCTGTGGGAGACCCCTTAAAGGGCATCATCGTTCAGCAGGTTTGTATCTATGACACTGACTGACCTGTTACATGTGCGCTTGGCAGCTGAAGGCATCTGTGGTGGTCCCATGTTCATATTTGCCCGCACTGCTCAGAGAAATTATGTTTTAATATATGCAAATGAGCCTCTAGGAGCAATGGGGGCGTTGCCATTACATCTAGAGGTTCTGCTCTCTCTGCAACTGCTGTTCCCTCTGCACTTTTATTGAAAGGACCAAGCAGTGTAAACGTGATCCTACCTGTCAAAATGCAGAGGACGTGGCAGAGAAAGTGAAGTCTCTAGGTGTAACAGAAATGACCCCGTTCCTCCTAGGGGCTCATTTGCATATAATAAAACATCATATTTCTCAGCAATACGGACACATATGAACATGAGACCAACACCGATGTCTTCAGCTGCCAAGTGCTCATGTAACAGGTCAGCCACTTTCATAGGTACAAGTCTACTGACAAGTGCCCATTAACAAGATTCACTGTAAAGGCTTCTCCAATTTTATGAAGATACAGCTTGAGCACTGTGGGATAAAAAGATGGGCCATTTGCTCAACTTCTCACCATTTTCAAGATGTCTTTTTGCCCTGATCATGTTCACCTGTCTATGTAATGAAAACTCCGAACTTTGTTAGTTGGTATCAAGTTAGTATTTTTATTAATTGTTTTGCGACAAAATCACTCAATGTGACGTTTCGGCTCAACTCAAGAGCCTTCTTCAGACAAATGTCGCTGGAGATAAGGAGTAGACGTTATTGGTCCTATTAGGATCGCGAGAAAAGCGCTAAAGGTATATACAGTATCCGCTGTATGTGGGGGATGATGCGCCATTTTCATTACATATGCATCTGGGGTGGGAACCCTACTCCGAACAATACAAGTAGCATTCGTCCACATGTTCACCTGTCATCAGTAGAGGGCTCTCTTGTAATCGGCTGTGTACCAGTATGAAGGTGATCTGTAGAGGATTTCAGCCTCTGGAGGTGTACAAGAATGTTTCCATCCACCAGCAGCAAAAATCTTGAAAATAGTGAAGAGTAGACAAACTGTAGTAACAAAACTGGTGTAAAGGAAAACTAGCTTAATTGCCCATAGCAACCAATCAGATTCCACCTTTCATTTTCTAAAGAAGCTCTGAAAAATGAAAGGTGGAATCTGATTGGTTGCAATGTGTAACTGAGCCAGGGTTTCCTTTACACCAGTTTTGATAAATCTCCTCCACAGTGTTTTAGAAAGTGGCAGCCACTTTTCATTTTACAAACTGTTTAAGACTGGTTTCACGCCGCCGAGTTCAATGCGTTGAACTGGCAGCGGGTGTCTGCAAGAGCTCCCGTCCTGAACTCCCAGCACTGATAGGATCGCATAGCATTATATTGATTTATGATGCTATGTAACCCTTACAGTTCTGGAATGTATTGGATAACACTGACATAATGCTGTCAGTGTTATCCAATGCATCCCAGAACAGTAAGGGTTACATTGCATCATAAATCAATATAATGCTATGCGACCCTGCAGTGCTACATAGGTCAGGACAGGGGCTCTCGCAGTCACCCGCTGCCAGTTCAACGCATTGAACTCAGCGGCGTGAAACCAGCCTAAAGCCTTATTCACACGTCCGTGCTTAAATCCGTGACAAGGTGGTCAGTGATGCCTCTGTGAAGATGTCCGTGTTGGGTCTGTGTGCCCATAGACTATAATGGGCGTGATGGATCCGTGAACACAGAAAAAAAATACAGCTGTGGAGAACACGTACAGCACATGTCCGTGGAACACTGACGTGTGAATGAGGCTTAACACGGGAGACATTTGTGAAACTTGTGATTTACTAGCCTTCTGATTTGCTCTTATTCTGCTGGTCTTTCTTTGTGGGGGTCCCAGACTACATGTAACCTTGTTTCTTTTTTATTAGGAGATGTTCCGGCTCATATTGGAGGAATCACACGTTTTGGTGATAATATAGAAGACGAGTGGTTTATAGTTTACCTGATCCAGCAGATCACAAAGGACTTTCCAGAACTGGCTGCCAGGTACGGTGATTCCGGCTACCTTTACATAATCATGGACATCACATAACTCAGATGTAAAATGTGCTTTGCGTCTTGTATTTCGTAGATTTTACATCTGAGTTATTTCCAAGTACCGGTATCTCTTCTGTCATAGGAGCAGAAAATTAAAAATGGTGGAAGGCTGGATCTGTCAATGACTTGTAATAGGATTTGTTAGGCTCCGTCATATGACGTAATCTGTGACTTAGGGTCTGAACTGAGCCTCCACTGCAGATTGGAAAACTACTTTTAGGGCATATTTCATACACACTTTGTCATTTCCATTTCAACTCCGTCATAAGAGCAGGAAACCAAAAATGACAGAGGCCCATTGATTTATAATCCGTTGGGATCCATTGTGATGTCCATGATTTTGACAGTATTTCATACAGCGCTATTCCCATCAAATATTTTGGGGCCCCTGACGGAGCTTCCAGTGCAGACGTGACAAAGACTTACTAAGTGTCCATTTACTTCTTTCACAATTCGACATTGTATATTTCTGAAAATACAATCACTATACAACTGCACCACCTTTTGTCTTAAATTATAGTAAAAGTGTGCATCGTTTAGTTTCTGTGCCGATTAATTTCATAATTTTTATAGGGGCTGGAGCTCTGTTTTTTTTTAAGTTAAAATGATAATTTTCTGGCTTCTGCAGCAAACAGTGTGTGGGGGGGGGGTGGGGCTTAAGAGTTTACTGTATAAGGGTATACAGTATTATTGAGTTCAATGGAAGCTGCACATGTCCATATGCTTTAAGCTCCCCCTAGTGGTGGCTGCTGGTAGTCGGAATTTTACAATTTCACACCAGTGATATGAATGTAAGAGAAGGTTCTGAGCTCCGACTCCTAATCAGCACAGAATTTTGGACCTGTATACATTAAAGGTAAAGAAAAATGTTTGATTGGAGATTCCAGAGGTAATATGAAGGTTCTCCCTCAAGAGTTTTTTAGCATCCATACTAGCCAGCTAGAGGTGAGTGTTGTCATGCCTCAGAACTTCTCCTCAACACACATCAGTCCTTATTTTGACACTTAACCCCTCCAGGACCTCTACCATACATGCATGGCAGAGGTCCGGGGATTAAATATGACACCTGCTCAGAAGCGAAGTGTGCTTCATAGCTAGCGGACCCCAGTGGCAATGTCTCTGATCGCCAATAACACCAATCACAGACATTTAACCCCTCAGAAGCCATGGTCAATTGCAACCAATTGACGGAGTGAAAAACAGAAATGGAAAAAAAATGGAAAATCGGAGGGTCCTTAAGGGGTTAAAGAGGACCTCTCCTGACATGCCTGTTTTAGTAACTAGTTGTATTCCTCATGTAATAACAATTCTGGAGGATCTATTCTTTTGATTCTATCATTATCTATCTATCATCATTAGTCTGTTATTCCTACCAGACATTTATGAATGAATGGGTGTTAGCAGTTGGGGTGTGTGCACCGTCTGACACTATCCAATCAGTACCGCCAGTGGCAGATTCTGCAGGGACACACTCCCAGTTGGTAACGCCCAGTTGGCAATTCATTCATAAGCTTCTAGGAGGAATAATTCAGATTTGGCATTTTCATGTGGAACATAATTATCATAATATCACAGTCAAGTTAGAACCTGCTTCATTTGTATAATAGATCAGAGCCAGGGATACATGGTAAAACTGTAAAGGTTACACATTTGTCCTTTTCCATGTTGATTGTTGTATTAGTAGAACGGTCATCTTCCTGTAAAATGATTATAGATATTCTTCTAGTAAGTTACTACCATGGAATAAGGAAGAGACTTAATTGTCTGAGGTTCTTATGCTGCTTCAATATGTATTGCAGGGTTGAGGACAACGATGGAGAGTTCCTGCTGATAGAGGCAGCCGATTTCTTGCCCAAATGGCTGAAGCCAGAGAATAGCTCTAATCGGGTAAGTATATTTCTGTATGGTTGACCCCTTTAAGGCTATGTTCACACACTAAGCCCCTAAACGAGTCTGTAAGCACAGCATATAGTAGCTCTATAATCTGTAGACCTTCTGTGAGAAAACAGATCCTGACAAGTCATACTCCGCTGCCGAGATTCTGCTGATTGCCTGTGATTTTTTTCTCACCAGGTCTTTTTTCACCATGGAAAGCTGTGCATCATACCTCTGCAGCCAGATGGGGGCAATCCGCCAGACCCAGCTTCAAGTATAGACATATCCCAAGCCCTGAGGTTACTCTGTGCTCATCCAGAGGCCTGCAGAGCGACAGCATCCATTGCTAATGCCATCAAGAGGCGAATTAAAGGGTATTTTATTCTTCTGTCTCCTTAAGGACTTTTAGAAGGGTGTATTTATTCAATTTTATTCACTTGAATTGGTCTGCAAATAACATTTCTAACCTAACCACAAAAATAGGTGATAAATGTATGATCAATGGAGATCCAACAACTGGAACTCCCTCTGATCATGAGAACGAGTGTCCCTGACTCCCCCAAATGAATGAAATTACCATTGCTCCATTGACTGTTTATGGGTCTGCCAAGTAGAGCGCTCAGCTGTCTCCAGTAGGCACATAGGAGTCAATGGAGGGCAGCCATGCATGCACACTACTGCTCAGTGGTGATCATCCAGCAGGTCCTCATTTAGAGGATTATATTTTTGTATGTAAACTACGGTAATAATTCAATGGCATGTATATTGTTGATTTGTTTTATTAGTTGTCCTCATTTTAACATATTCTGCAGGTATCCTGAAAGCATTAAGGACTCCTTCCACCGAGCCCACTGTTTGGTTCCAGCTGAGATTGCAACTATATTAAAGGAGCGTCCACAGTTGGTATCAGCCGCAGTGCAAGCGTTTTACCTCCGGGACCCTATTGACCTGAAAGCATGTCGCACGTTTCATCATTTCAAACCTGAAAGGCTCGTGTTCACATTAGTAAGAGCATTTCCTTCATTCTTTATTCCGCTCCATTGTGTCCTCTGATCGGCCATCATGCCTCATACTCCTGTATATTTTTATTAATTCACTGTACATACGTTTCATGGATTCTGCCATCTGTCATCCACAGGTGACATTTACAAAGTGTCTGTACGCTCAGCTCAGCCAGCAGAGGTTCCATCCTGACAAACGCAGCGGATACACCCTTCCTGCGCTCTCACATCCCAAGTACAAAGCGCATGAGCTGGGAATGAAACTGGTAAACACTGTTGAATTGGTTTTAATGTCCAGTATACCTCTATCTGATCTAATTGATGGAACGGTTTATCACCTCGCTGTTAGATCAGTGGGGCACCATACAGTCATGGCCAAAAGTTTTGAGAATGACACAAATATTATATTTTCACATGATCTGCTGCCCTCTGGTTTTTATGTGTGTTGTCAGATGTTTTTATCACATACAGAAATATAATTGCAATCATATTATGAGTAACAAAAGCTTATATTGACAGTTAGAATGAGTTAATGCAGCAAGTCAATATTTGCAGTGTTGACCCTTCTTCTTCAGAACCTCTGCAATTCTCCCTGGCATGCTCTCAATCAACTTCTGGACCAAATCCTGACTGATAGCAGTCCATTCTTGCACAATCAATGCTTGCATTTTGTCAGAATTTGTAGGTTTTTGTTTGTCCACCCGTCTCTTGATTGACCACAAGTTCTCAATGGGATTAAGATCTGGGGAGTTTCCAGGCCATGGACCCAAAATCTCTATGTTTTGTTCCCTGAGCCATTTAGTTATCACCTTTGCTTTATGGCAAGGTGCTCCATCATGCTGGAAAAGGCATTGTTGATCGCCAAACTGCTCTTGGACGGTTGGGAGAAGTTGCTCTCGGAGGACATTCTGGTACCATTCTTTATTCATGGCTGTGTTTTTAGGCAAGACTGTGAGAGAGCCGATTCCCTTGGCTGAGAAGCAACCCCACACATGAATGGTTTCAGAATGCTTTACAGTTGGCATGAGACAAGACTGGTGGTAGCGCTCACCTCGTCTTCTCCGAATAAGCTGTTTTCCAGATGTCCCAAACAATCGAAAAGGGGATTCATCAGAGAAAATGACTTTACCCCAGTCCTCAGCAGTCCACTCCCTGTACCTTTTGCAGAATATCAGTCTGTCCCTGATGTTTTTTCTGGAGAGAAGTGGCTTTTTTGCTGCCCTCCTTGAGACCAGGCCTTGCTCCAAGAGTCTCCGCCTCACAGTACGTGCAGATGCACTCACACCTGCCTGCTGCCATTCCTGAGCAAGCTCTGCACTGCTGGTAGCCCGATCCCGCAGCTGAAACACTTTTAAGAGACGGTCCTGGCGCTTGCTGGTCTTTCTTGGGCGCCCTGGAACCTTTTTGGCAACAATGGAACCTCTCTCCTTGAAGTTCTTGATGATGCGATAGATTGTTGACTGAGGTGCAATCTTTCTAGCTGTGATACTCTTCCCTGTTAGGCCATTTTTGTGCAGTGCAATGATGACTGCACGTGTTTCTTTAGAGATAACCATGGTTAACAGAAGAGAAACAATGATGCCAAGCACCAGCCTCCTTTTAAAGTGTCCAGTTGTGTCATTCTTACTTAATCATGACAGATTGATCTCCAGCCCTGTCCTCATCAACACCCACACCTGTGTTAATGGAGCAATCACTGAAACGATGTTAGCTGGTCCTTTTAAGGCAGGGCTGCAATGATGTTGAAATGTGTTTTGGGGGCTAAAGTTCATTTTCTAGGCAAATATTGACTTTGCAAGTAATTGCTGTTAAGCTGATCACTCTTTATAACATTCTGGAGTATATGCAAATTGCCATTATAAAAACTGAAGCAGTAGACTTTGTAAAAATTAATATTTGTATCATTCTCAAAACTTTTGGCCATGACTGTATATTCTTATCTTCTATGTAGTTGTGTGGAGCAGGAGCACACATGGAGGTCAACCTTGCAATAAGTAGCACCCATGTCAGTTTACATTTTTTATTTCAATTACATACATGTGAGATTTAAAGGGTTATTCCCATCAAAGACAATGGGAGCGTATCGATAGGACCTCTGGGACCCGCACCTACACCAAGAACGGAACAGGGAGAATGGTGGCTGGAGTGCACCGCACTTGTGTGGCCACCGCTCCAGTTCATTTCTATGGGGCCGACAGAAACGGCTGAGCCAGCCAGAAATGAATGGAGGGCGGCTGTGCATGCGCAGTGCGCCCTCCACCACCTTTCCCCGCTCTGTTCTCGGTGTAGGGCGCATCCTAGCAATATGCCCCCATTGTCTGTGATTTGAATACCACTTTAAAAGCTTATACCCCTCTGGTGCCACCTGTTGGAGTTTTTTTTTAAATGCTTACGGTATTTGCATACCTTTTCTCAGCAATGCATCGCCTATAAGGCCTAGTACAGGGATGTCCAACCTGTGGACCTTCAGCAGTTGCAAAACTACATCTCCCATCATGCCTAGGTAGCCTGCACCTATCGAGGCATGCTGGGAGTTGTAGTTTTGCAACAACTGGGAGCCGCAGGTTAGACATCCCTGCACTAATACAAACGTCACTGTTTGGTGACTGATTTCCATCAGATGCGAGTCAGAACCATGTCTCTGTGTAGGCCCCCCCAGATACATGTGAGATGATATTGCTATTTCTAATGGTGTCCTGCATTATATGTTGACAGCACTTTAATAAAAAGGCTACTTTGCTTTACAAAGATCCATTTCTTTATCTGTTTGTAATAATAATAATGTCTTGGAATTGTCTTTTAAATGTTCTGTTTTTAGAGGCGCCCTGAAAGTGATTAGCATAAAGAAAGAAAAAGCCACTCACCTCTTCACCGATGCTCTGTTCCATCACCAAGAGCCTTGTCTCCTCTTCACCGATGCTCTGCTCCATCACCAAGAGCCTTGTCTCCTCTTCACCGATGCTCTGTTCCATCACCAAGAGCCTTGTCTCCTCTTCACCGATGCTCTGTTCCATCACCAAGAGCCTTGTCTCCTCTTCACCGATGCTCTGCTCCATCACCAAGAGCCTTGTCTCCTCTTCACCGATGCTCTGCTCCATCACCGAGAGTCTTGTCTCCTCTGCTTCGAGTACCTTGTGGACCAGAAGTGTAATGTCCTGCACATCATCACGTGCACCGCTTTAACCATTCACTGGTCTCAGCCTGCCACTTGGGGACACATCACTGCTGAAGCCAGTGGAGGGTCCTGTGGTGCATGGAACAAGGGACATCAGCGGGCACAAGACAATCGGCACTGGAACAGAGTGCGGTGAATAGATCAGTGCCTTTTTCTTCATGCTAATCACTTTCAGGACCCCCTTTGGGTGGACTGCATATTCAAACATCTTTATCATTTACTTGGTTTTCCATTAGGCACACGGTTTTGAAATCTTGTGTTCCAAATGTGCCGGGTCTGCTGGATCGGCCACAAAACATCCTTCACAGAGCCCACTCTGGACTGGGTTTTTAAACAACTTGAAAAAGAATGATTTCTTCAAGGTATGAGGAGTTTAGTTATTCACCTAGATTATATCATGGGAGTGAACATAGCGCATATGTCTGCTCAGAGTTATCTGCGCCTGAAGGAAGGATGGAAAATAATATAATGTGGTCTGTTTTCTGTAGTCTATTTTTTAATGAATTATATTCATGATGTTCAGGTACCGTACAGTACATATTGTTTACCTTTTACAAGGGTAAAAATGAACATTGGCCTAAACAATTAAGGTTTAACTTCAGCTGATTTATGAGTAGAGGTCAGATGACAATACAGGCAGGAGTTGTATATGTAATATGTATTGATAGACTATCCTTAGGATAGGTCATTAATGTGTGATAGATGGGGTACCAGGAGTCTGACATCCACTGATCCCAAACATTTAAGGCCTAGCCCACAAAATATAAATATACACTACAAAAGTCCTTTAACTTACAGAATGGGGATGCACATGCAAAGTAAACAGATATGGTGATATGCAAATTTGAATTAGAGAGATAAAAGCTTATCTGCTCCAAAGCTGACCAAAATTTAACTCTTTCCATGCTAAGGACATCCTTGCAAGCTGTAAGTTCAGTAGCCAAGGACACACCTGGTTTGTCCTTCTTAACACTGATGTCTGGATCTCAGGCTTTGTAACATCCAAATCTTGTTTTAAAGCTAACATTCTCAGCTTTAAAACAAGACCAAAGGGGGGCGCATCAGGACAGTGTAGGGATTTATAGGGTGCAGCAGGGTTAGGTTCCAGCAGGGATAATAACACTATAAAGTACTATGATTTTGGGGTTGCATTCTTGCTGACACTTTATGCATTAAAAAGGTTATGATATTCACTTATATAATATGGCACTATCTGGTGTATAGCAATGTGCACATCTAGCACATCATGCCCAGTCACTCTCCCAACTTCCGGTCCCTAATTTTGGCACAAAGATTGTCTGTCAACCTAAATAAATTGCTTGTACCCTGCATGACAGGGTAGAACCAGCACATGACCAGTAGCACAGCAATATACTGCAAAACTGAGAAGACTGTTTCTGAGGATTGACTTGTGAGCAAGCAAGTACTATTTCTATTCATTGCTTCAGATGTATAAAATTATACATCTATAGGGGAACTTACTGTGGTCTACTATAGTGGACAATATTTACAGCTGCAAGAGGTAGAAAGAAAACTGACTGGGAATTTACCGGAGACTATTTACTGCTACCAGAGGGGGAAGGTGACTGACTAGGGAATTTACCAGAAACTATATTTACAGCTACCATAGGGGGAAGGAGACTGACTTTGTGATGTGGAGCAGGGTGTAATAAAAGGCATATAGAGTTCATGCAAGGGGTTTGGAGAGTTGTAGGTGAAAACAGAGAAATGGGTCATGCAGGGTCCCCTCAATAGATAAGCAGTGGTGCTGAGCGGGACATGGAAAGGGAAAAAAGATGAAGAAGGTATAGAGTAGATTAAAATAGTTGTTAATAGCCTTTTGGTTTAATAAAGACATTTTTATTATATGATATTTCTGTTGTTTGACTTTTATCGATGACTCTGCGTCACTTTTAGGGTGAAATGGAGGGATCAGCGCAGTATTGTGAACTAGTGAAGAAAGCGGAAATTTACTTCCAGCAATCAGTATTCAAGCCAGACAGGTAAGAAAAACAAAATAATGCAAGGCAAAATTCCAATAATCTGGTGGCCAGATTATCAACTATCAGACAGAGAGCTGCAGGGCACATAGACACATAGGGGGAGATTTATCAATACCGGGTAAATTGGCTTAGTTGCCCATAGCAACCAATCAGTTTCCACCGTTGATTTTTCATAGCTTCTTTAGGAAAATGGAAGGATTAAGCTGATTAGTTGATATGGGCAACTAAGCCAGTTTTTGTTTACACCAGTTTTGATAAATCTCCCGCACAGAGTACAACTACTAGCTTGCTTCAATAACTGCAATGGCTGTGGAAGATCATAGGGAAGTCCCTGGTGCACCCACCTACCTCAGCATGCAAACACCAGCAGACACATCACATCAACCACTGTGTATCCAACAGGTGGTGAGGGACTGGAAAGAATATCCCCCTTTCTGGGGTATAGGCACATCTTTTAATGAAAATCATGTCGCTTCATTTCACTTATGGTGACATTACAGTGGAATTGGACACTGGCTGCCAAACTCCCCCCACTTAACAGCTGATGGCAGTGGGTCCCAGCCGCAAGACACCCTGTGATCAGGTGAATGCTGAGGACCTGTCTAAGAGATTGTCCAAAGCTTTCCACTACCCCTCGTGTTACGAGGTCTCCACACCTGGGCATAGTAGGTGACAGTGTTTTAAAACACATGACGTGACAGTGATTTTACCTGTGCTTATCAATTTTACCAGTTCAGCAAACCTGAGTCCTGGTGAAGAAGTTCTTAGGTTACTGAGCACCCTAAAAGTTAACGTGGAAGAGCTGAAAAAAGAAGAGGCCCATCTTCCTCCAGAAGAAGGTAAAGTTTAATGATATCTCAAGCTGAAGATCAGTAGCATAGTTACATTATTTGATACAAGTAGAGAAGATGTCAAAAAAGCACCAGACAGAATGGCGTTTGAAGGTAGTTTCAGCTTTAATGAGCCCATTTTTATATATTATGGAACTACATTTATTACATCTCAGTTTATCTACAGTAGTTCCATAGATAACAGCAGCCTGCATTCTGCTCATGTAGTTGTCTTTCCTGTAGCCCTGTAAGCTTACTATTGCACAGCTATCACTTACCATATACAAGCTTGCACTTATCTACCGTATTTTTTACTTTATATGATGAACCTTTTTTCCCTAAAAGTGTGGGAAAATGGCAGTGCGTCTTATAAAGCGAATACTAGTGAATGAAGTGCTGTGAGCACAGCCAGTACTCGCCTTCCCTGGTCTTCTTTACCTGGAGCCGCGCTGCATTGTCCTGACTGCGTACAGCGTCAGAACATAGTGCGCGCACTTTGACCTGATGCTGCACACATTCATGTGACAATGCAGCAGGGAGCGTGACTGCAGGGGAGACCGCCGGACCTTAAAAGGAGCGGCAGAGCAGGAAAGGTAAGTGAAGTTATTTTATCTCTGAGCGGAGGTCTGACATGGAGGTCTTGGTATGGGGGTCTGATCTGAAGATTTTACTTATTTTCCTCCTCTAAAAAATAGGGTGCGTCTTATCATCAGGTGTGTCTTATAAAGCGAAAAATATGGTACTTCTCGAGACCACTCAGATGTGTTAAGAGTATAGGGATTATAATAAGATCACCCCCCCTAACATTGTAACATGCTTGTTTGTTTGAAGATGACAGCTGGTTGGACTTATCACCAGAGAAGTTGGAACAAATCTTACAGAATGCTGAAGGTTTAAAGGAAGTTACCCCGGAATCTGGGGAGCAGTACAATTTGTCTGAAGTGACTGATAGCATGAAGGCATTTATCTCAAAAGTGTCTTCACATGAAGGAGCGGAACTGCCCTGGTATGTATGTTCATCAATATGCTACAATGTTGTGTTTTCTCTCATACAAGATACTTGACTTCCCATGCCGTACATCCTCTACATGTGTTTGACATGACATTTACTATTACTTTAGCTCCTGCGAAAGACAAAGGGAGACAAAGTGACAGAGCACGTTCCTCGAGGCCACTTTATTCTTGCATTTGGAAACAGGGATGTGGAGTTAGATAATTGGGTCAAAGCTCGTTTTGCGTGGATTTGAGTCAGTAGAAATGTACCTACTCCAAATCCAGCTTAAAAAACTATCCTGTGTAATGTGTAATTAATTTATTAACTTTCATATAAATGTAGTGCGCCATAATGTGCAACTTTTTTGCGCCACAATTGTGCCATATAGGCCTGGATAAATGTCTCTCACTGGTTGCTGAAGCTGGCCCCATAAATGCTTGACTGGGGGTAAATCTGGCGATCAGGCAGTCCAAGGAAGTGTTATAATCTGGTGGACACATTCCTGGGAAACCCTTGCTGTGTGTGGGTAGGCATCGTACTGCTGAAAATTGCATGGGTGCGTAATGAAGGTGCTACCTGTTTCTGGATGGTGGATAATGAAACTGTGGGAGCTGCTCATGTTTGTCAGCAGATCAAATGATCTTCGCTACTGGAGGCCTTTCTAGGCAATGCAGAGCCTGTTCGCCGTGTGGGTGTGCCCTCAAGTAACCACTGCTGCCAACACTACTTAACAGCTAGGTCAGAACAGCCTAGAGATCAAGATGGAGAGTAATTTGCCGAAACGACCATCCTGCTTCTCTCAGTCCAATGATGTGCCCCCCCCTTCAAAGTCTGTCAACTGGTCAAAATATCTTCGAGTGCGTCATAGGGGCATGTCCAACAAAAAGTACACTACCCAAAAGTAGCCTCTGAGAGCCTTTTTATAGGGCAGCGGCGGGAGCACTCTTTTATAACCTCTTGTGGCAAGTCCCAGTGTCCACACGTGTAATTATTTACATATCTGCCTTAGACGTAACTGCATGCCAAGTTTTGCAGCAATCCGACATTTCTATCTGGGTGCGTTATTTTTAGAAATGAGTGTATATATGATCAATATAGACAAACACAAAAAGCCCACTTTTCAAGTTCTACAATAACTGCAGTATCCATGAAATATCTGGAGGATCTGTCACAGAATGGACTTAAGGAGACTCTGTCAGCTCCCACATCACTTCTAAGGTAAGCACATGGCCTTGTAGGGCACATCCAAGCATGAAATAATGAGAAATCATTCATTTTATTTTGATGCAAACTAGAATTCATTTGCATCGTGGATGGGGCCACACCATCACAGAACGCCTCTCCCTCATGGTTGATTGACAGTGCCAGGCCTCCCCTGCGTCATGGCTTCCAGCTTTGAAATCTTGCCCTTGCTCCGAATGGAAGTTCAGCGCATGTGCAGAACAGCCCTTTCACTGTGCATGTGCTGATCTTAGGCCAATTGCGCAGACGCAAGACCACTGTACTGACAGCGATGATGCAGGGGAAGCCTAGCACTATCTATCCACTATGAGGAATATCTCATGATTTCAAGCGTGGGTTTTCAATAGAAAGCTTAGACAGATTACAGTCAAATTGAATATCCAGCTCTTTCACTTTCCCAAAGCAGTCGTCAGTATGAACAGTGACTATGGTATGCAGCTCTTGAAGGCTACATACAGATGTGTGTTATAGGTCTGTAAGTAAGTAAAGGTCGGTCTGTGTTAAATATCCACAATAAGCGCCGGCAGGGGTAGGTGGAATTATGGAAATGGCTGAGTGTATGGCGTTTCGCTGTTTCCTTAAAGGGGTTCTCCAGGCTCTCCTATGTTGATGACCTATCCTCAGGATAGGTCATCTATATCAGATCGGTGGAGGTCTGACACCTGGCACCCCCACAGATCAGCTGTTTGAGGAGACGGTGCACACATGCCATCTCACGTCTCTCTTGGTGCTCTGCTGCTGCTTTGCTTCTCACACAGCTGATCGGCGGGGGTGCTGGGTGTTGGACCCCCACTGATATATTGATGACCTATCCTGAGGATAGGTCATCAATATAGGAGAAGCCCTATTAAAGGAATTAGCGGGGAAGTAATGTAAAAATGAAAATCATATAGTATATGACATATACAAACTTAGAACCAGCCCTGTACCTTACATGGATCCATAGATCTCACCATTCATTGCTCTGCTAGATTTGTTTCAGGGGGTATGTACTTTCTTGGGGTTGTGCCCTTACTGCTGCAGCTGGTGGCAGTTATAGGATGGAACTGAGCATGTGTGTCCACCTCAGTGAGCAGGACAGAGAATTTTGAAAAAGGGCGAACAGTGGGTGGCGCTATACAGATAGATTTCAGTGAATAACTTTTATAATACATTTTTAATTACATGCAATTACAAAACTTTTCAGATCCAGATTCTGGGTGTTTCCACAATTCTCGCCACCCTCAGTCGCAGTTTCTAACGTCAGTATATGATTTTGTTTCATATGCAGGAATCCTGCAGAAGCACCAGTCACATTCGATGTCGATTCTTTCACAAGCGCTTTGGAAAGGATTCTTGGTGAGTTTCATTTTGTTGGGTTATGGTTATATCATTTGTGTGTGCATAAATATATATATATATATACCACAGGCTAAATAAAACTGGATACATTCTGGATCCAGCACATAGGTACTGCACGTGTGTCACGCTCTGCCACATTGGTGTGGCATATCGCCAGCAGAGAATGGCAACTGTGCAGTTTGTTGCTGAAACCATTGTCCACAGCAGAGAAAATCACTGGGCATGTGCCAGTTCTAGAAGGAATGGCACAGGACATTTATATACAATCATGTAACTCTACAGGTCCAAGTCCAGAGGAACTCGATTCTGATGATTTAGAGTCTGAAGAAGACTTTGAGTTACTGAACAGCGATGAAGACTTGGATGATGATCAAGCCACTCCACTGAATGCAGATGCCCTGCAAAGCCTACACTCTTACATGGACGTTATGGACAGGGAACTGGCACACACAAACATTGGGAAAAGCTTTACTAAGACTAATGTGGTAAGGAATCATTCAGGTCCAATCAAGTAGGTGACGTGTTTCTGATCATCGCTTTCATGTGTGATTTCACCATAACAGATTAGGCTACTTTCACACTTGCGTTTGTGGGATCCGTCACAGGCTCTCACAAACGGTCCTAAACTGATCAGTTTTTCCCTAATGCATTGTGAATGGAAAAGGATCCGTTCAGAATGCTTCAGTTTGCTTCAGTTCAGTCTCCATTCCGTTTTGGCTTGACGGAAACTGATCCAAATGGATCCGTCATGACTCGCAATGTAAGTCAATGAGGACGGATGCGTTTTGTCTGACACAACAGAAAACGGATCCGTCCTCCATTGACTTTCAATGGAGTTCATGACGGATCCGTCATGGCTTTGTAAAAGATAATACAAACGGATCTGTTCAGAACGGATGAGGCGTTTGTATTATCATGACGGATCCGTTTGTGAGAGCCTGGACGGATCTCACAAACGGATCCTGCAAACGCAAGTGTGAAAGTAGCCTAAGTCATGATTCTCCTTTCATTTTTTGCAGGAAGCAGTCACTCCTAAGACCGCTAACTCTGAGGAAGAGGTGAATGCCGACGAGTCAGACTTGGCCCCAGTTGACTTGGACTTAAATTTGGTCACAAATATCCTTGAATCATTTAGCTCTCAGTCTGGACTAGCTGGGCCAGCTTCCAATTTATTACAAAGCATGGGGGTCCACCTTCCTGATAATACTGACCAGGAGACAGCTGACACAAGTTTACCGCACTGAAATAACCCAAGGACACCAAGATTACCATTCTGGTACCTTCTTGTTTTACATAGGGGATTGGAGCATATCCAAAATGTGATCCACCAATGACAAAGAGCTACCTTCATGTATGCACTATATTGCAGCATAGCCCCAACCAGAACAGTGGAATTAGACTGATCTCATAGGGATTATGCCAGTGAAAAGCACCAATTTGTATATTCTTATGGTATTTAGCAGAATTACAAAGCGAGAATAATGTGCTTCCTCCATATTGAGCTGCATTTACTGGTACCACAATCATCTGCTCAGTAATGTAGTAAGGCTAGTGCTTCATGGCGACCTTTGGCCATGCTGCTAGTTATAGCTAATGATTCTAGCCATACAAAAATCCAGTAGGGCTGACATCCTGACCACCTTCAATAACAGATGCAATGTAGTAACATGATATTACGATCTGCGTGTTTCAGTGTAGCCCTAGCCTAAAGTCATGTGTCTTGTGTAGGCAACTGGACCTTTATTCCATTCACTTTTGTCTGTGTGACATGGCACATGTATGGCCAATTCATGTATCAATCAGATGTTTAATTCATGAATATACATAGCGGCACTTGACCGGAGACTACTCACAATTAGAAACGAGAAATCTAGTCTAACAAATCCACCTATGGAGAGTTGTCACTGCAGGTGAAGAAGCATCAACCTGTCCCTAACAATTTCCTGCCAGCACCGCTGCTCCATTTAGCAGACCAAGGACACAGATTTGGCTTCAGAGCAGCATCTGTGCCAATCCTGCACAGACACTGCCCTGCACCCTTAATCTGCTAATCAGGGCAGAGGCAGAAAATTGCCAGGGTCGAGCCAAATGTCCAGTCCTGTCAATCCTATGGCAGGTTGGTGCATCTTCACCTGCAGGGAGAGTCCCCCACAAGTGAAGAAGTCCTGCTGATGAGATGAATCTATTTGCTCATCTCTACTCTCAGTGCTTCTTTATATTGTACTTTCAGTGCCTTAAAATGGCGGAGGGCACGCTCACAAGTTTAGTGTGAGAATTTGATCATTATAAAAATTGGGTGGAATGTACAAGTGAGTCGGATGCGGCGCACTTTGCTGTCTGTAGTATACATGTTTTTCTTGTAGAGTTGTATATTTTCTAATAATGTAAATGTTCTTTTTAAATAAAGAAGAAAACTTTAGTACAATGTAATGTAATACAATAAACTGAAGATATTTTTATTTGAGTGAATAAACTTTTTGCTATAAACCTAAGTGCTGTTTGTTTGCATGAAATTATACCAGACAAAGCATTTACACTGAAAGTCTTTTAATCTTTACTAAAGGACTAACAGAAACGTTACTTCTAACACTTGCCAGGTCTCCACTTCTTTATCCCCTTTCGACACACAGAAAAGCACAGTCAGCCAATCACTGGCCACAGCGGTGACCGCCTCCGCTGGTGATCGACTCAGTGGGTGTCTCTAGCCATTGCCTGTGTATTAATACTGGGCGAGGAAGCAGAGATCAACAGGAATTTGATCAGAACAGCCAGGCCAGGGGGCCGAATCATTGAGGGGCGTTTATCCTTACTTTAACCAGTTCTATCCCTTTTCTATAAAATGTCATCCTTCTGGATTACTAGATGGCCATAACAGTATACAAAATTTACTTATAGTAATGGGTGACGGTGTGAAAATTCACCTTCCAAATTTCCCAGTGCTGTAGAATCAGTGCTAACCACCGATCCACCAGGCTGATAAAATCGGCAGAAATAGGGATCTGTATAAGGTTCCCTTCTCTCATACACACTTTTTTTTGGCCTGTAAAAAATGCAGTGAATTTCATGTGCACTTTACAATGTTTTTAAAGTTTCTTTTTTTTATTCATACAAAATAACATTTGGTAAGTTCTATATTGAAGCCTCAGGCTAGTTTCACACTAGTGTTAAAATCTTCTGGCAGAGGAACAACCTGATAGAGTTCATTGTAGGAAGGGCCAGAACACCCCTGGCCCCATTGACTATAATGGTACCTGGTGTGGATTTGGCCTATTTCCAGCATTAGTGCCAGGAATCGGTCAGGCAAAAAACGGTGCTTGCAGCGGTTTTTATCCGGCTGAATCCCAGAACTAATGCCAGAAATAGGCCAGATCCTCACCGGGTTCCATTATTGTAAATGGGCTCCAGGGGTGCAGGCAGTATTTGGCAATGCCAACAGGCTGTTACGCTGCCAGAAGATTTTAACACTAGTGTGAAACTAGCCTAAGAGAAATCACATGAAAAAACACACCTAAAGCTTGCTGGTTCTGGAAAAACAACAGTCATATAACCAAGAATGCATTGAACCATAAGGGAAAAAAAATAGCATGAACAAAAATGCATTGGCACACAAAAAGAAAAAGGGACATTCCATCAGATATCTGTTATTTTAGATGAGAAAGGTTCAAGTGCATGCAGAACTTTTTTTTTCCTGTCTAAAATAACATATCTGATGGAAATGGCCCAAATGGATGGCAAATGAGCATAACTGATACTCGGGATCGTTTTTTTTTTTTTTTTTGTAATAGGATCCATTTTTAATTTATTTTTCTGTTATTCTGACAGAACAGAAGAATGGAAAAATAACGATGATGTGAACTCTCCCTCACTCCAGTTTTGAAACATGAGTGGAAAAGTGGGTGTAGTTATCTAAGTTAATGAGTTTTCCCTCTCAATGAGACTTTAAAAAGGTCGCAAAAATAGCCGCATTCTCACTCCAGTAGGAGGACGGAGTAGGATAACTGGAGTAGCTTTTCTAGACAAAAGTTTTGGGTTTAAAAATGTCACTAATTTATCAAAGAACATGACACATTTGCTAAATGTGGTGTAAAGTACACCAACACAGACTCGAGCAAAACTGACTTCAAATATTCCCCTCATGATAAATTCCCCCCCTTAGTGTCAAAATTTCACCACCGTTCTAGCATAAAATATTGTCTCAAAGTATGCCAACCAATGGTTGGTACAGTGTTATCCATGCACCAGATTTATCATCCAGCCTGAGCCAGCATCCAGCCAGCATCAGATAGGTGCAGGCCTCTATGGGACTACTAAAAATAGCCAAGTACTGGGTTGGCTATCTCTGGCGTTCCCATAGAGTGTATGGAGCGGTGGCCAGGCTTGCAAGGTGTGCTCTCCATGAATTTCTATGGGACTGCCAAAAACAACCGAGCACGCTTGCTTGGCCAATTTTGGGACTCCCATAGAAATGACTGGAAAGCACACCATGCATATGCAGTGCACTCTCCTTCACTTTCAGGAGCGCAATTTAGATACAGGTGAGGATCTCAGAGGTGGAACCCACATCTATCTGACTTTGATGGCCAGGGACGGACTGGGAACTTAAAGTGGCCCTGGAAAAAATACTAAAAGTGGCACCATTTTGTAGTTGGGTCCAAACTGATGGAAGGCAGGGCCGGCAATAGCATATTGTGGCACATTATATCACCTCAACAGAGCCAAATACCACAGTCCATCACAAAATACTGCCAGCAGCACAAAATACATCCCCAAAAACTTCCACTTGCTGGCAATTAGGAGGGCCCAGATGGCCCCCCGGGAAATTTCCCTGTAAGGTCTATGGCCAATCCTCCCCTGTTGATGGCACAGCCTAGCGATATGCCATTAAAATCCCAGCTGAAACAACCCCTTTAAACCAATGTCTCAGTATCAGAGAAAATTGGAGGAGGAGGAGGAGGATGCAGGCCACCACAGGGGGCAGCTTGTAGATGGGCATTTTGTGCTGCCAGGGCAGTATATTGTGCTGCACTGTACTGTAGTATTTGGTTCTGCTGGGGGAGTACTTTATGCTGCACTGTGGTGTGTGGTTCTGGTTGGTCAGTATATTGTGCTGCACTACTGTATTTGGTTCTGCTGGGACAGTATTTTGTGCTGAACTGTGGTATTTGGTGTTTCTGGGCAATATGTGCACAACTATGGTACTGCTGGCCCCACCTACTTGTGTTGGCCCTGCCTAGAATATGGCATTGTTTTTCAGGGCACTTTAACTTCCTAGTCCACCCCTAAGCACAAGTCAGCAAAAATCACATATAAAGAAAAACTGTGTGATCTCCAAAGGGGTTATGCAATGATTGATGTAACAAATAAAAATCAGACATCATACCATACATGACTCTATCTTTCTAACAAAGCTAGAACCAGTCCTGTACCTGACATGGATTCAGAGATCTTCCCATTTACTTCAATTGTTCTGCTAGATTTATTTCAGACATCAGAGGGTTTGTCCTTTCTGCTGTAGCTCTTTCCTTGTAACTGCCATAGCTTCCAATCAGCTGGTGGCAATTGAAGATTAAAACTGAGTGTGTGCAACCACCTCAGTGAAGTGGACAGAGAAATAAGAAAAAAAAAAACAAACAGCAGGTGGCGCTATACAGATTTTATTGAATAACTCAGTGGCTATACTAAATTTTTAATTACATGCAATTACAAAAGTATTTAGATCCAGGTGCTGGTTTTTGTGTGGCAAAACTGCATTAAGGGGATGTAATTCCATCAGGGCAATGTAAGTTAGCCCTTAAGAAAAGTTGATTATTTCTTATGGGTTGCAGTCCTTTTCTTGACACTTAATATACCGCTCTCGTATACACCCAGATTATATACACCTGAATGCAGCCTTGCAGAAATCATCTGCCCTCTGCAGTAAAAAAATAACAATAAAAAATGAACAGGCCACCCCTCCTCCAAACAATTCCTTCACTTCTAATCATTGATTTGCTGGAATGGTTAAAGACACTCTACTTGACCAAATCACAATTAAATAATTAGCGTTACTAGATGTGAATGATTTCGGTGGATTCCTGCTAGTAATTAATCAGTCTTCCTGATTCATTTTACTACAGTAAAGTTGCCAGCTCTGCTGTTTAAGCTTTGGATTGTAGACAGCTGAATTTCTACTGCTGAGCTTTTACAGTGTGCTCACTCCTCTATAATGAAGAACCTTCCGTAATTATCTAAATCACGAGGCATAACTATAAGGCAGCGATGCACAAGCTTTTCTGGTCCGAGGGCCAAAATAAGTCAGAGTAAACGAATCACAACTAATAATGAAACCTAAAGGGTTATTACCATCTGATACATTCATTGTATATCTAAATAATGTCTACTTGCAGGACACGTATGTGGAAAATGGGGGCCCCCTTCTTTCCCATTTGCTCTCCAGGAAGTAAGAAACCACACATTCATGGCCACCTCAGCTACTACATTCTGTATCGCCCAATTTCCTGGCTTGATCAGCATTTATGGGTCTCCTCCTTTATGTATAGTTGTTGTTTAATATACCTTTTCAAAAAGAGTACAAATCCATGACAAATGACTGACATCGTATTAAAGGGGTTGTCCAGGATTAGAAAAACATGGCTGCTTTCTTCCTAAAACAGCATCACACCTGTCCACTGTGAGCGGTACTGCAGCTCTGCCTATTGACTTCAATGGTGCTGCAATACCAGACATGACCCATGTACATTTGTGGTGCTGTTTTTGGATGAAAGCGGCCATGTTTTTCTAATCCTAGACAACCCCTTTAATGTACAGAATGTAACGGTTTGTATATATAAAGTTCACATATATCTGAAATTTAAAAAATATAGACTTTATGTTGCTGATCTTATTGTCAGAATATAAAGTTTATTTCACCTGATGTTCATACTCTTATGTAAGATAATTCAGTCCTAAGTGTTAATATAGCATCACTGAAATTCTGTACATGAAGAAAATATATACACAGGAAGATCGATCTGTGCAATTCGTTTTACCCCATTACCTTGTTAAGACCATGGGGCTTTAAAATGGGACATGATTTTATGCTTCCATTGTCTTATTTCAGGTGTATTACAGTTCTGCAATGCAAAATTCACTGCTGTAACGTAGCATTCAAGCCACCGCTGAGGCCCGTGATTGGCTGCACTGGTCACGGTATCAAGCTACTTACTGGTCCTGTGGGGTGGCCGGAGGCATCTGGGAATGAAGCAGTGGTGGGACCGTGAACTGGTCAGTGGGTTTTTTTTTATGTTCAGTGGAACAGTTTAGGATCCAAGGGGCTGTCGGATCCAAGGCAGGATAATCCCTTTAATCTCAGTTGAATCCCCCAATTTTAACCCTATAATCTGTATAAGGACTCATTCAGACAGCCGTATGTTATCCGTAAAAATGTGCATCTGTGTTTTTGGCGGATTAGATGCAGACCTATTCACTTTTATGGGGACCTTTTCTTCCGTTCTGTGGCCCCGCAAAACAAATAAAACATGCCCTATACCTGACAGTGAAAATCAGGATGTGGCCCCATTTTTACAGACAGCATACGGCCATCTGAATGTGCCCTAAGGGTCTCCTGTCTCCCCCCTAGATGTTGCAGGAAAAAAGGGTTGGGGATGTTGAATTTCAACATGCCAAGCACTTTTGGTATTCTGGGAGATAAGCCATCACCAAATTTTTCTGGCAGCTCCCTCTTCCCAATAAAGACATATACCACATAGCTGAGACAAGCTTGCATGTTTATGGGAAGGTTGAGAGGAACTGCTGTTTGGCCGACATCTAAAGTGAATGAACAGCCTTTCACTACTTGATACGAGCATGTTCAGTGTGGGAAACACGCTCCATGTGATGGCTGCATTGCCTAAAAGATGATCTATAATGCTGTACCTGCCTGACCATGGGTCTCCCGCTTCTGGGGAGGTACTTTGTGCTGCACTGTGGTATTTGGTTCTGCTTGGGCGGTATTATGTGCTGCACTGTGCATTTGGTTCTGCTAGGGTGACATTTTGTGCTGCACTGTGGTGTTTGGTTCTGCTGGGGTGGCATTTTGTGCTGCACTGTGGTATTTGGTTCTGCTGGGGCGGTATTATGTGCTGCACTGTGTATTTGGTTCTGCTGGGGTGGCATTTTGTGCTGCATTGTGGTGTTTGGTTCTGCTGGGGTGGCATTTTGTGCTGCACTGTGGTATTTGGTTCTGCTGGGGCGGTATTATGTGCTGCACTGTGTATTTGGTTCTGCTGGGGTGGCATTTTGTGCTGCACTGTGTATTTGGTTCTGCTGAGGTGGTATTCTGTGTTGCACCATGGTATTGCTGGCCCCACCTACTTGTGTTGTCCTCACCTCCTGTCAATTTGTACAGTCCTATGATATGGGACCACTTTTAGTTTTTTCCACTTTAGGTTTTCAGTCCGTCCCTGCACACACATCAATACAATAATGATATTCCTTCTCCACTCATGGACATGCATGGTTGTCTCCTATGGATACAACAAAAATGTCCAAAAAGTAAAGAAACAAATGAGATTTGGATCCCAATGTACATTGGTATCTTGTTGCTATGCATTATGATGTAATTACCTCAGTTCTAGTAAGTATATCATTTACTAATTAAACAGTGCAAAACAGTGTACCCGTGACCTCACATAAAGGCTTTCTGCACTGGTCAGAGGTAATGTTTGACAAAATTTTACTTTAAAATACAGTATTTTCAATACCCAAATTTATTAAAAATCAATAAGCTTATTTACACTTCAGATGAGTATACCCTAAGTCTACTAAGGCTTCTTTCATACACGCGTGCTCTGTGCGGAAATCGCACTCAGTGTGAGATCATGATTCCCCGTTATGGATACTGCTTGTTTCTCAGGAACGCACGGTATTATAATGATTTATAATGCTGTGCGGAATGCAAAATGTGGTCTACAATACATGCTAAGAGTCTCAGATTTTATCATATCAGAATGAGGGCTTAGTTTATACAGTATATATTGTTTGCATTTATTTTTCGTGCATTAATATTCTTTTTCTGTGAATTATTTTGATATATATAGCCACTTACATCCGCAATCATTATTATCACATCATGCAGGATGTTTTTTATCCTTTTGTTTCTGTGAGTTTTGTTTAGTTTATAACATGTACTTGAGGGAGTGGCACCTTCAGGTGTGAATGCGCTCTTAGCCTATCTTGAGTAGCATTCTTGTGCACTTTTGCTCTTCCTATCAAATTGAGCGCCTTGATTGCGTGGTACATATAGGTGTGTTTGCTCCTCCTCTCATCGGTTGCTGTATGCACATAGAGGTCACTAGGAGCAACACACCTATATGTGCAGTGTCCATGCTCCTAGATATAGATGCCCACTGGCATGGTCAGGTTTAGCGTAGGACCTGCCTGACCTGAGACCACCTTGGCGCTGGGTAGGTGGGCACAGATGTGTTTTGATCAAAATAAATAAGAGTCTTAGATTTTATCATATCAGAATGAGGTCTTAGTTTATACAGTATATATTGTTTGCATCTATTTTGGTGCACTAATATTCTTTTTCTGTGATTTACTACAATACATGGACACAGACCATGTGCCTACTGTCTGCAGACGCTGACCCATTCACTTGAATAGGGTCCGGGATCCGCATCCGATGGTCTGCACCGTTGCGGTGGCACGGAAAGAAAATCCACTGAAGCACTCCATAGAGCGCACACCACACCACACCGTATCTTCCACATTGCGGACCCATTCACCTGAAACGGTGGGCACACGACCGGTGCCTGTATATTGCGGACCCGCTGCTAGTGGGCCGCAATACAGGCATGGCTGGGTGCAAGAGCCCTTATGTGAGCATAATTCAGTAGATACAGGTAATGCAGAGACACACAGCATTATAAATCAGTGTCCATAACAAGGAATCACTCTCACACAAGGAGCATGATTTCCGCATAGGACACACTTGTCTTAAATTAGCCTAACATTGTAATGAGGGCATCTAATTATATACTAAAATGGCACTATGGCAAGACAGGTGAAGTCTCTGTAAAGTGCATCGGACATTTTGGATAATTCTAGATGATGTCTGATTCCACTGGGTGTTAACTACCATTTAGAGCTTTCTGTTCTTGTACCCATTCTTGTATAAGGTGATGAGCTATTGCAAACTTCGGTGGCACCCAGACTGGCAAAGTACCATCTGGTAATTTAGAAGGCAACATCTTCATTTGTAGAGCTTCAGTCACCTCTTCCAAGGTGAACCATCGGGCATCTTCTATCTCTGCTCTGTTGATATCGAGCTGTAGGGGAGGAATTGATCAGCACGTCAGAGTCCACCAAGTTCTGGGTCAATCAAAACTACTACCATTTTCAAAATAAGAATTTTGTGGGTCAGTCACACAAGAACTACTGTCGTTATATGACAGGTAATAGCTAATCCTCATGAAAAATAAGGTAGATAATACTTACCTTGTCATCCTTGACCGTGGCCTGACATGCCAGCATTAATGAGCTCCCAGGAAATGCCCAGTGTTGAGATCCAGAATATCTGACAGTATCCACCACCAGACCAACTTCTTCTGCTATTTCTCTCCGAACTGTCTCTTCCAGCGTCTCGCCTGAATAGAGACATGGAACAGTGAAGAGTTTGTTTTATAGAAGACTTCCTTAAATATTAGCATATTTCATTAACTTCTATACATCCGGTTTCAGTCTGTGAAGATGAAGAACTGTGTTTCCCAAGGTTAGGACGACCCTGCTGATGCATGACAGCAGGTGAAGCTTTCCACGGAAGACACCAATAGCAACAGTTATCACTTTTAAAGTATATCAAATTCAGTAAGTGGAAAAGCACCATGGGGCAATATTAAATCCTAAATTGGGGTGCAGAGCTTCACATTTCCCAACTCAATGATCCATATGTAAACTAGAAGCACAAAGACAGAAGCAGCACTCCAAAATCTTCCATAGAATGATTATGGGGTTGTCTGGCCTAGGAGCTGAAAACCTCTATAGTCCTAATCTATGCTACCCCCCCCCCACCCAAAAAAAAAACAAAAAAAAACACACTTTCCTGTGTTCTGCCGTACCCACACCACTTCTCCGTTCCACGATGCTTCTGGTCCCCGCAGGACCAGGAACTGGCTTGGCCCCATGACCACTGCAGTCACTCACAGGTCTCAGCTGTCAAATCTGCTTGAACAACATCACACTGCTGTGATGATGATTCACAGAGATCTAACTGCTGAGGAAGGTGACTGGCCACAGTTTTCAGATGAAATGGGTGTTGGTGTAATATAAGGATACCTAGAGTCCACCAGAGTGAGAGCCGCTCATACAGAGCCAAGTGCCAAGAGTGCCAAGCTGGAAACCCCTGATGTGATGTCCATATGCCCAAATACAGCATATAGACAAGAGATATTAATATAAAGGTTCACCAAAAATGTTCAAGGAGTGAAAATGATTAATTCCATAATAATATGCTTATTAGCCAAATCATCCCCTTACAACCTGTACAACTTCAGGGAACAGTAACTCTTCTCTCTACATTATCAGCAGAACATACCTGGCTTCACATGGACTTTTCTCATGTGACAACTTCAATAGTAACATCTGAAATGTGCAATATTTTGTTCCATGAAAGTTGTCAAATGACTCATTGTGTTCCTTTATATTGCAGCTGTCACATTACTAAATGTTTGTGCAAAGCCCCAGCCTATAGGTGAACCTTTACTTTAAAGAAACAGTACCATCGGGAAAAAAAAATTAATCGCCTATATATAAATATGCCACTTTATTTTTATTTTATTTTTTTACAAATACTGATTTTTTTATATATATAATTTTTTGATATATATTCTACTTCCTGCCCTGGCTCTTTAACTTTTTCCTTTGTTTGGATTTTTAGTATGGCAAACAGCCTTGCTTGACTTTCTTAGGCTTCTTTCACACTGGCGTTAGGATTGTCCAATAGGCTGTTCGGGCAGGGAAACAGCCTGCCGAATCCATACTAACGTTTGCACTCGTGTGCTGCCGGAAGTCCGTCCCGGCCACATTCACTATAATGGGGACGGGCCGGAGATGCGGCCGCAGCAAGGCAAACATGCCGATCATGCTGCAGACAATTCTAACACCAGTGTAAAAGAAGCCTCAATCTGACCATTGACTGCGGCCAGAGAGGAAAGGGGGTTGAGTCTCTCAATTAGAATATCATAAGGGCAATGCTCTTCTATGATAGTATAGTACTACCGATATGAAAAAGAAAAACTGCCAAAAAGTCTATAAAAATTGTTTAAAAAAGTAACCCTTACTGACATCCCTAACACTTCCTCTGGCATACACAATAAAGCCTGTAGTGTGGTTGTTAAATACTATGTACAGACACTAAAAGGCTTTTGTGACAAGACAACAGAAAAGTGCTTAGTGCAAACGAAGTCATGTTTGCATCTAGTACACAACAATTTGCTAAATATCCCAGCTATAAAAAAAACTGAACTGTGGATATACAGTAACAGCTTACCAATTTCACAGTAACCTGCAAGCGCAGTATACATCCCTGGTGGGAAGTTCTCTTGATGAGCGAGCAAGCAGCGTTTTTTGCAAGACACAAGTGTGATAACCACTGGAGACATCTATAATATAAAATATATGGTTAGCTTTACAGTGCATTGCTGAAAGTAGATCTATCAGCCACATACTAAATAGGTAGATACAAATGAAAGAAATACAGATTCATATTATGAAGACCTAACCTATGTTCAAGGTCTGGATACTGAATACTGGAAAGAGATTCACATACAATTAAGGTCCAGACTGGCTTTTCCTAGTCATCCTTTTCACTTTACCTAGAAATTTGCAAACTACAGACCTCCTCCAGATATAGATTAAAATGCATGCCTTGCTTTGTGTTCGGTAAGTAGCTTGCATGTATTCCATTACACAGCAAGCTGAGGAATGCCATTCTGTGAGAAATCTGTCAGATAAGCTCTCTGACAAGCATCTTATATCCACTATGGTACAATCGGCTGAAGCAGAGTTAGGGTCCATTCACACGTCCGTATTTTGTATCCACATCCGTTTCCGCAATTGCGGACAATTATGCGGATAGGATGCGGATCCATTCATTTCAATGGGTCCGGAAAAAATGCGGACAGTACACCGTGTGGTGTCCGCATCCGTGTGTCCGTTCCGACTGTCCGCATAAAGAAATCCTCCTGTCCTACTTTTCTCCCGAATTGCGATCCGTAGCACAATGAAAGTCTATGGATCCGCAAAAAATGCGGAAGACATGCGGAAAGGCATCCGCATGTCATCCGTATTTACGGATTCCGTTCCAGGAGGGGAGAAATAAAAAGAAAAGGTACAGATGTTATTCATTCTTCCGTTTTTTTGTGGATCCGCAAAAAAACGGATGCCATATGGATACATCCTTTCCGTTTTTTACGGAAAAACGGAACGGATGTCCTGGAAAAACTGAGTTTTTTGCGGAACAACGAATTCACATCTGGGTTCACATCTGAGGTTTTGTCCGGCCGGACACCACCGTGCACCATCGGGTCTCAATCACTGTAATAGTATCCGGCGGCAATCCAACCGCTTACCAGTGTATGTGGCGGCTTTCAGCTGGACAAAAAATGCACCAAGTAGTATTTTTTTGTCTGGCCAAGGGCCGGCTTGCACTTCGAATACAGTAAATTCCGCCAGTTTGCTTCCCCGACAGAACAGACTGATGAAATTAAGGACACAGATGTGAACTCAGCCTAAGGCTTCTTTCACACGACAGTATATTTTGCGTGCTCCAAGCCGCATTTTTTGCTTATAAAATGCGGACCCATTCATTTCTATGGGGCCGCAAAAAATGCTGACAGCACACTGTGTGCTGTCCGCATCCGTATGTCCGTTCCGTAGCCCTGCAAAAAAAATAGAACATGTCCTATTCTTGTCCGTTTTGCGGACATGGATAGGCATTGTTACAGTGGATCCGCAAAAAAAATGGATGCCATACGGACGTCATCCGTTTTTTTTTGCGGATCCGCAATTTGCGGACCACAAACCCAATGTTTGTGTGAAAGTAGCCTAAGAGTGCATTTACACCAACAGATTATTTGACAGAATGGCCGTTTACACACACAGATCTTTTGTTATACACACCAACTATTGGTCTGATTGGACAGAAATTGATCAGATAATCTGTTGGTGTAAGGCCTTATTCACACGTCAGTGTTTTGGTCAGTGATTTCCATCAGTGATTGTGAGGCAAAACCAGGCTTGCAGACTGCACAGAGATAAGATATAAGGGAAAGATCTGCACCTGTTCTATATTTAGAGACGCACCTGGTTTTGGCTCAAAATCACTGATGGAAATCACTGACCAAAACACTGACGTGTGAATAAGGGCCCTTGCAGATGAGCGCATCGTGGGCCCTGGCTTGAACTCCCGGCACTGAACGGGGTTACATAGCATTAGGCCTCTTTCACACGACAGCATTTTTTGCGGGCTCCGATCCGCATTTTTCACATGAAAAATGCGGACCCATTCATTTCTATGGGTCCGCAAAAAATACTGAGAACATACTGTGTGCTGTCCGCATCCGTTTGCCCGTTCCGTAGCCCCGCAAAAAAAATAGAACATGTCCTATTCTTGTCCGTTTTGCGGACAAGGATAGGCATTGTTACAATGGATCCGGAAAAAATACGGCTGCCATACGGACGCCATCCGTTTTTTTTTGCGGATCCGCAATTTGCGGACCGCAAAACACAACGTTTGTGTGAAAGAGGCCTTATACTGATTTATGATGCTATGTAACCCTTTCAGTTCTGGAATGTGTTGGATAACACTAACAGCATTATATCAGTGTTATCCAACACATTCCAGAACTGTAAGAGTTGAACTGCACGTTCACCTTCTTTGCATTAACTTTTGCAATTTGAAGACGCTCCGAGCAAGGTGACATGACCTAAAGATAGCTTGGTTGCTTAGTTACGCTGATAAGGTGTCACTTTCTTTTCTCATTGCTAACCTCCCTACTTTCAGGGAATTTTCATTTAATGAACTGAACTCTCATTTCCTTGGAATTAGTCCTCATGCATACGACCATATCAGTATTTCGGTCCGCATGGATCTGCAAAAATACGACCATATCAGTATTTCGGTCCCATGGATCTGCAAAATATGGATACCTTCAGTGTGCACTCCTCATTTTTCTCACTCTAGAAATGACTATTCTTGTTCGCAATATATATATTATAATAAGACATGTTCTATAAACTGCAGAAAATACAGATGTGTGCATGGCCCAACAGAAATGAGTTTGAAAGTTGTAGACCATTTTAAAGGGGTTATCCAGTTACAGATAATGATGACCTATCCTCAGAATAGGTCATCATTATCAGACTGGCAGGGGTTCGAGTCCCAGCAGGGAGTTCCCATGATCCCCGGAGCTCGCTCCCGGCAACCTTCCAAGCACGGTGCCATACATAGTATTTACTTCAATGGGGCTGAGCTGCAACTAGGCCATGTGACCGATGTACTGTGATGTCACATGACCTAGGAACAGGCCGCGGCGCTCACGGAGTGCTGAGGCCTCTTCTAACAGATGATGATTGGGCTCCCGGCTGTTGGACCCCTACCGATCTGATATTGATGTCCTATCCAGAGGATAGGTCACCAATAATGATTACCAGATAACCCATTTAATTATCCTGTATTAAATCAGAATTCTGGGCTATTCTCGTGAAATTCATAAATTCTTCAATTCAATGATTTAGGAAATGTTGGAATTCTTATTTAGCCAATCAATGTTTGATCAGTATAATTTTGTCACAATAAGTGAGGTTCCAGCACTTTGAACTCACCTGCGGGTAGTAGATTAACCCATTAACATGGCACACACGCTTACTCCCTGAGACATTCTTCTTGGTTGACTCTCCTGATTTGCTGCAGTATTGATGAGAATCGTGCCACTGTAAAAGGGACCGTGCCTACAAGAGAAAAGCAATAGAAAATCCTATGTAATCTATTGCATATGGAGTTTGCTAGGGTATAATTGATGGGCGTCTGGGGCAGACTGGCCATACACCCTACTGGCCATACACCCTACAGGGAAACCTCCCTCCTCAGCAGGCTGTCTGAACCCTTCTCACAGCCAGGTAAGTAATGATCTGATGCTCCCCTCCTAAATTTAACTGTACTGCCATCCTGAGGCAACTGAAGTAAGAGGACAGAACGTGGCAGCTGGCGCTGGCCACCACAGAGGGGCAGTTTTTGGGGAGATATTTTGTGATGCAGTGTGATATTTAGCTCTGCTGGGGTGGTATCATGTGCCACAACATGGTATTGCTGGCCTTGCCTACTTGTGTTGACCCTGCCTTCAGTCAATTTGGACCAAACTACAAAATGCAGCCACTTTTAGTTTTTTTTTTCCAGGGCCACTTTAAAGGGATTCTGTCAGCAGGATATTGGGCATAGAGATAATTACATCTCTATACCGGCCTTACTGCTGTGATTTTAAATATGTAAGTGTAATTGTTATTAGGGCAGTAGTTTACATAAAAAAGCGTTTTTATTAACATGTGAAATACCTGGATAATGAGCCCAAAGGGAGGTCCTGCGAGCCGTTGGAGCCCGGGCACGCCGCAGATTTCGGAGCCCAGCACCGCCCTCCAGCTAATTATGCACGCCCCTTCAGCGCTGTCTTGTCCCCCGGCTGCGGCGCATCTCGCGCATGCGCCGTGCATACAAGAGTCTGTGCCGCAGCCGGGGGAGAAGACCGCGCTGAAGGGGCATGCATAATTAGCTGGAGGGCGGTGCTGGGCTCCGAAATCTGCGGCGTGCCCGGGCTCCAACGGCTCGCAGGACCTCCCTTTGGGCTCATTATCCAGGTATTTCACATGTTAATAAAAACGCTTTTTTATGTAAACTACTGCCCTAATAACAATTACACTTACATATTTACAATCACAGCAGTAAGGCCGGTATAGAGATGTAATTATCTCTATACCCAATATCCTGCTGACAGAATCCCTTTAAGTTCCCAGTTCGCCCCTCACGGGGTCCAAACCAATGAGACCTAATGAGTTCTCAGGATTGGAGGGTGTTCCAGAGGACAGTCCACCACTGATCATAACGTGATGTCATATCTTAGTTCTGCCAACAGCCATCAGGCAAAAGACTACTTTAATTCTACAAGATAGTGGACGTTATGATGCCCCATGTCATTTACTCATCCTTGCCCCTGTTCTACCTTCCCAACAGGAGTCAGTTCTGTCTTTGATCGTGGGTATATTACACATTTTTTGCAGCTGTAAAACTATGTTCACATGAAACAGCAGAACCAAGATGAAATCCACAAAAATTTTCATGTGGACTTTGCCTATACTTTGTGAATTTCACCCTCTGCAATATCAATTCCCTCCTTTGCCGGGCCAAGTAGAACATGTGATGGACTTGAAAAGCTGCAGCATGCCCTAATATATGCAGAGATTTCTCAGCAAGTTGTGAACGGTGTGCACACGTAAAATCCACTGTACATAGCCTAATTGTAATCTTGTACATCTACAGGTTCTTCCCACTATAAAAAAAACTAAAACTCAGGCAGTTTATAAAATGGGTGTAGCCTACTGTCAGACTCTTTCAGTGTCGGGGGCTTCACCATGACTATTAGGTTGTACTGAAATCACTCACTGCTCCACCAGATGTGCTGATGCAAGAGCCTTGAAACATTTGCAATGCACTTAAGAAAAATGTACAGCCTCTGGCAGTATTCTTCATTCTAATAAAGAGATGATCTGTGTCAAATGCGATTATGGCCATTATATATGAGGAGGCAGCACAGTACTCATACAAGTCTGGGCAAGAGAAAACCACACCCACTGTGCAACCTCACCCAAGATATCTGCCGCTCTATATTTCTGCTCCAACAAGCCTCTAGACCTAAGGAAAGAATGACACATTCAAGACACTGGCTTTCCTGGGGGCACGTTATTGCCCCCTCGTTGGGACTTGTAAAGCTATTCATCATACAGGTATGCGAACCGACTAACCAAAAGTACTCTAACTAGCCTCATAATTAGAGATGAGCGAACATGCTCGTAACGAGCACTGTACCGCTCGGCTCCCCTGCGCTCGCATGGGCGCAGGCAGCCGCTTCCGTCCTCCTCACTCGACGGAAGCGGCTGCCTGCGCCCATGCGAGCGCAGGGGAGCTGAGCGGTACAGTGCTCATTACGAGCACGTTCGCTCATCTCTACTCATAATCCATTAAATAATACTTGTAACCATTCAACTGGATGCATGGGGTTCCCTGCTCCAATATGTCTGGTGTAACATTAAAGGGGTTGTCCGGGTTCAGAGCTAGTTCCTGTGACGAACCGGGCTCCGCCTAGCAGTAAGCCCGGTGATGTCACCGGCACTGATGGGTGGGCTTTAGCGCTGCCCTAGCCATTAAAACGGCTAGGTAAGCACTAAAGCCGGCCCATCAGAGCCAGTGACGTCACTGAACACACTGCTGGGCGGAAGCCTCCGCCCGGCAGTGTATATTGGTAAACCAAAGAGCCCAGGGCTCTGGATCACGCAGGGCAAGGGAGGGCATCGGAGCATGAGATGCTCCGATGCTAACATCAGGCAGGCTGCCTGAGTGAACTTAAGGGGATGTCTGGCCTAGTTAATAAACTAAAGAGGTTTGAAAATTAAAGGGGTTGTCCCACAAAAAATATTCTGCAGTTTTCAAACCAGCACTGGATCTGAATACTTTTGTAACTGAATGTAATTACATATTTTGTATAGCAACTGAGTTATTCAATAAAATCTATCTGTACAGCGCCACCTTTTGCTCTTTTTCTTATTTCTCTGTCTCGCTGAGGTGGACATACATGCTCGGTTCCATCACTCAAGTGCCTCCTGAGCTGTCACAGGAAGAGAGCTGCAGCAGAAAGGACACAACAAACGGGATATGTCCCTTGAGCTGCCAGCTAGATATAAACCTAGAAGAGCAATTGGAGCAATTAATGGGGGATCTCTGGATCCAAGTGAGGAATGAAAAGTCAGCGAAAACCACACCGAGAGGCGCCTTTGACCATGTGACCGATGAACATGACGTCAAATGGCCTGGGAAGAGGCCTAAACGCTTACTGGAGCACCGCAGCCTCTTCATACGATCGGCGGGGGTGCCATATGATCTCATATCCTGAGAATAGGCCATCAATATAAAAATCCCAGCAAACCTGTTTAAATAGGGACCAGGTCTGTTTGGGCCTTAGTGACCAAGTATTTTTTTTTAATCTTGCACTTACTTTCCTTCTAATAAATACATTTTGGGTAACTGAATTATTAACAGAATTTTGTATATGTGCAATATATGAAGAGGCACACTCTTCACAGTAGTAATACCCTGGAGAGCAGCGATACATTTTCTGCATCCATTTTTCCATCCATTTTTGCAACTACATTCCTGAGGTCACTGAATTTCCCTGAAAGTTCTTGTTCTAGAGCAGATTTTTCCAAAGATCCTAGAAAACAAAGAAATCTGAGAATTATCATATTATTCAGGCATTATGTGGCTTTTGTTGCCACTGTCCGTGTACACAATGAGAGTCAAAGGGTCTCTGAAGCTCCCAAAAGGAGACAACTATGGCAGAGAAGCACAAATAAGCAGTTAAAAGTTATAGCACACACACCGTAGGGGAGGTTTCTAGCATTTGATTATCACAGATAAATGAAAAAACTTACCAAGATCTAAAGCAAACTCAGCAACACAGGATTCTGAGCAACCAAGCAGAACCGAGTCTTCCAAGCTTAACTTGTCTTCTCCACAACTACTGAGGACTTGCAGTAAATCTAAGACCCATCAAAATGATAGCACTGAAGCAATGTATGAAGATAACATTTCTGAACTGAAGCATTTTAAATATTTCTATAGAAAAGAGTGCACATGTCCTAGGGCCAGGAGCGTAACTATAAGGGAAGCAGGGGAAGCGGCTGCTTTGGGGCCCACCCAGGAGGAGGACTAAAAGATTTTATTGTCAGGGTCCCCTCAACAGTATTATAAAATGACATTATATACAGAGACACTGTAAAAAAATGGACAGACAGGCCTGGTCTGAGAAAACGATTTTAACTGGCCACAGGAATGGGGGTTGCACAGAAGAGGGTTGCAAAGAAGTTCCTGGGGTACGGGGCCCCATTCAAAAATTTGCTGTGAGGCCCAGTCATTTCTAGTTACGCCACTGCCTAGTTCTCAAGATTTCCACCACATGAAATCCCTGACACATGCTACACAAAAGGCCAATCAAATCAGCGGTGCTTTGTCAAGAATGTTCTTACAGATTTGCAAAATATTAAATCGCCAAGCAGTGCCTACGGGGTTAAAGCACATTTAAAGGGGTTCTCCAGGGTTTTATCTAAAGTTTCTTCAGCTAACCTACTTGAGGAAGAAAATTTCAGCAGTTCTTAAAGTAGTGCCCGGAAAACCCCTTAAGGTGGCCATACACATTAGACAGAAGTTGGTTGATGGTTGAACAGCAGTTGGACAATTATCTGAACGGCCATTTTGCACACATGGCCGTGCACAGTTTAGTCCATATTGGCCGTTACAGTTGATCAGACTGCCCACACATGTTCAATGAAACCGGGCGATGGACGAAATATCTTTCTGGGAACGTTCTTTCAAAAAAAGAACTCTTCATCTAGTAACGATCTTTCTTTCAATAAAAAATCATTCGTCTAACTATCGGATGAAAATTTCAAACACAGACGACTTCTTATCAGACAATGTTGGTCTGTCATTGGTCGGTTGTTAAATTTTACCCGGTGAATGTTAGTTTTGGTTGTAATCATCCATTTTGATCAACATTAGACTAATATCTATGGCCACTTTCAAAGTCTACCTTTACTTATAAAAAAAAACTTTTGATATGTCATAGTGAGATAGATCAAAGATTTTGGTCAGTGGGGGTCCAGGTGCTGAGGCCCCCACTGATCACTAGGAAGGAGATAAAAGAGGTCACACAAAACATTGTCTCTACTTGATGCAGGAGATGGACTAAAGACGGGTTCACAAACTTTCTATTGAGCCTGTTTTCTATAGTGAGGGAAGAGAGCGCTATATGAGAGCTTCTTTCCCCTCGTTCTAGTGATCGGTAGGGGTGTCAACACTTGGACTGACACCAATCAAAACCTTTGAAATGACATAGCAAAAGTGTTTTTTTTTTAAGTAGAGATACACTTTAAAATGTTCAAGAAACTGCTGTTCCCCTGCTGTCAGCACTCAAAGCTGCGCTGAAATACACAGTCCGGACTGCTGTGCTACGATAATGCAGAGGACTCCTGTGCGCATGCACAGCAGTCCTGACAATGTATTTCAGTGCAGTTTCAAACGTATACAGCAGAGGAACAGGGGCTGTAAAAAAATAAAACATGGCGATCTGGACTCCTTATCTGTAATACCGCTCATGTATTACAGCAGTTAATAGTCCAAAATCATGGTGACAAGTTCCTTTAAGGATTCTGCCAATGTGATCTTTTGTAAAAACGGGTAGTGTGGACTTTCTCTGAGCTTGCGCAGTGTCATAAGATGCCAATATGCATGAGCCTAAGGATTGTGAAAAATGTTACCTACCTGGACTGCTGACTGCTGGTGTATAGAAGGTGTTTCCAGACTTCCGGATAAGTGGTGACAGATTGTGGAATAGGTAGAAAGATCCTGATTTTAGGGCTTGGCGACAGGTGTCATCATTTTCTTTCAGATCAAACAGGAAGCTGAGAATGGACATAGCAACAACATTAATGTAATGACTCACTTTTATACATCTGAGACCCCCACTGATCCAAACTCTGTCTCCGGGCACGCCATTGAAATGAAGCAAATCTTAAATTCTTTGTCATAAATCTTCATTACCAATCTTTTTGTTTTCATGTATTCTATCATCATTTCTTTACTCTCTTGCTACCAGGTTGGAGGCTCCTGCTGATGCAGCTCATAATAGTTTTATATTGATTTAAAAGGGAGAATCTAAATCTTTTATCATCACGTAGTTCTCCACAAAGCAATTCCTTACTGCATCTTTCTAGCAGTTGGAGATTTGTTTTTCTGCTCCAAATCAGAACACCACTAGAGGCATACAACTGCATACTGTCCTATTTCATCCTATGCAGTGAGCTTATTGGCTCCCTCTAGTGGAGGCTGCTTGTTCTAATGATTTATCAACCCGTTTTCCGGTTTTGCTTCTTCTGCCCTGCCTTTCTGGAGCCATAACTTTTTATTATTCGGTTCACATTGCCATATGAGGGCTTGTATTTTGCGGGACAAGTTGTACTCTCTAATAGCAACATTTAATAATACATACAATATAGTGGGAAGCTGGAGAAAAATTCCAAATGGGGTGGAATCAGGGAAAAAAACACACAATTCTACCACAGTCTTATGGGTTTTGTTTTCGTGGCTTTTCATGTGTGGTAAAACTGACCTGTTACCTTCATTCTACTGGTCAGTACGATTACTTAAAAAAAATCACCATAATCTGAAGTCTACAAATCTGTGTGAGGGCCCATTTTTTGTGTAGCGATCCATAGTTTTCAGTGATATAATTTTGGAGTATGTATGACTTTTTGATCACTTTTTTTTACATTTTTTGGGGGAGGTGAAGCAACAAAAAAACTGCAAATCAGACATGTTTTTCCTATTACAGCATTAATACGGGATAAATACGTTTATATTTTAATAGTTTGGGCATTTTGGGACACTGCAATGTCTATGATCTTCACTTTTTTAATTTATTACAGGGAAAGGAGGTGATTTGAATTTTTATATTTTTTTCCTTTTTTTTTAATTTCTAAAAACTTTTTTTACTTTTTTTAAGGCCCCCAAGGGGACCTCAAAATGCAACCATCTGCTTACCATTTCTATCTATGGGATTTAATGCATTACTGAATAGAAAATTCACTATATTCCAATGTAATGCTGCCACTTGCAGGCCTACATTGGAATATACCTGTGATAGGCCTCAGAGCCTCCAGCAAGCTCTGGCCTTTCACTACCAATAAACGGCTCCCCAGTTCGCCGTGTGGAGAGTCTTTCCAGCCTCAGGAGCGCAGTGCTCCTGGTTTTTCAGACACGATAACACTGGTCACAGACATTAGCCCCAGGTGTCTGCTGTGTGAAACATCAGGCTCCCTGCATTTATGGCACTTGCTCTGCTCCAGAGAGGGCACCATCTTTAAAGACCTCTAGTTATTCCCAAAATAATGTTAGTGTAGCGCCACCTGCTGTTTCTATTTAACAGCCTTTCTGTGTTCACCTCAGTAAATGTGCTGAGCAGTCTTACTCCTCTCTCTGCACCTCGGAGTATGCGGAGAGACCCCTGGTGTGATGAGTCGACTTCTTCCGAAGCTGTAGCGTCTTCTTTGCTTCTTAAAGGAGAGTCTGAGCAAGTGTAGTAATGTTGCTTCACTCTTATCACCAGCTCAGAATCTCCTCTGAGAAGCAGAGAAGACACTACAGCTTCAGAAGAAGCCGGCTCTCATCACACCAGGAACCCTCCATATATCTGAGGGAGCAGACAGAGCGGAAAGGCATGTTATAGAGCAGGAGGAGCTGAGCAGATTGATGTATAGTTTTATAGGAAAAGATTCAGTATAATTGGTATTTCATTCATTTAAATTCTTGCTCATTCTAAAAGAAAAAGGATTACCTGCTTTAGTAGGTGCATCCCTGTGCAGTCTGACACTGGCAGCGCTGATTGGATAGAGTCAGACTGTGCAGGGACACACCCCCATCTGGTAACACCCATCTGGAATTTCATTCATTCATAATTTCTAGCAGGAATAATATAGGAATGGCACATCATAAAGTCATAAGAATAGATGATCCAGAATTGTGATTACATGGTGGATGCAAGTAGTTACTTAAACAGACATGTCTGGAGAGGTGACAGGTGTTCTTTAAGAGAAGTATTCTTCTAGTTTTCTAGTATTCTGCACTTTACCGAAACAAGAAAGATGGACTTGGACCAAATCAGGGGCCATTACTGATACTCGCTCCTATGCAAACAAACCTTATCATTCTGAAATATTCCTTTGATTGTTCTCTAAATACCATAAACCTATTACATCAGACAAACCAGGAGCCTCAACATACCAAAAATAAGACTTATACACACCCTGCCAAAAAATACTGCACTCACCCAAGCGACTCCTGAAATTACTTTCCACTTGAAGGCAGCAGGCAAGGCACAAGGTTACACCCTTCATCATAAAATGTGCTCAAATATTTGTACGTGCTGAGAAATAGCAAAAGGCCTTTAAGGAATATTTCTTAATAAGGGTTTTCTTCTAAGTGGACTTTCACAGTGGGCAAATGTTTTGTTCTATCCCACCTTCTTCTATTTGCATTGCATGTATTACATGTCAGTTTTAGGGTGCTGACACACGTTCAGGCTTTTTGATGCAGTTGTTAAAGCCAAAACCAGGAATGGATTAAAAAAAAAAAGAGAAGTAGTATCTGCCCTTAAAGGGGTTTTCCAAGAATTTTTAACTGATGACCTATCCTTTGCATAGGTCATCAGTATCTTACCGGTGGGGTGGGGGGAGCCATTTGAGAAGGCAGCAGCGCTCCTGTGACCACCGCAGCCTTCTCTATGTTCTTCCTAGGCCAGTGATATTGCGCTCATCGATCACGTGGCCTAGGAGCAGATCAGCCCCATTCAAATGAATGTGGCTGAGTGCGATACCAAGCACAGCTGTTACAAAATGTACACCACTGTGCTTGGTAAGCTGCAAGAAGACAGAAAACCCCTTTAAAGGGCATCTGTCAGTAGATTTGTACCTATGAAAGTGGCTGACCTGTTACATGTGCATTTGGCAGCTGAAGGCATCTGTGTTGGACCCATGTTCAGATGTGTCCGTATTGCTGAGAAAAATGATGTTTTAATATATGCAAATGAGCCTCTACGAGCAATGGAGGTGTTGCCATTACACCTAGAGGCTCTGCTCTTTCTGCAGCTGCTGCACTATCTCCACTTTGATTGACAGGCCAGGTGTTATGTTGTTTTCACTGCCTGATCCTATCAAAGTGGAGAGGGCACGCCAATTGCAGAGAGCGCAGAGCCTCTAGGTGTAATGGCAACGCATTTGCATATATTAAAACTTAATTTTTCTCAGAAATGCGGGTACATAGGAACCATAAGACCAACGTAGATGTCTTCAGCTGCCAAGTGCACATGCAACAGATCAGCCAGTTTCATAGGTACAGATCTGATGACAGATGCCCTTTAATACTTTTTCTCCTATCCACACCTGATTTGGGCTTCAAAAACTGCATCAAGAAACCTGACCATGTGGCAGCACCCTTAGACCGTCACGTGAACAATTAAAGATTTTATCCAATACTATAAACTGCCCCCCCCCCCATATGCCAGGCCCCTCACGGGGAATATACTTACCTGGGTTCCCACTCCCTACACCGCTCCTGGTCCCCGCACCACCGCTGATGCTTCTCCTCTCCTTTGCGCCGATGAAAACATCCGGTGTTGGGGGGGTGATGCTAGGGAGGTTCGTCCCCGTCTGCCATTGGCTGCTCCCCTGCTCCCCCGACAACTGGATGTTTTCAACGGTGCATGGGGAGAAGCAGCAGTGGCGGTGGGGGGAACAGGAGCGGTGCAGGGAGTGGGGACCCAGGTAAGTATATTCCTTGTGAGGAGCCCGGCATATGGAGAGGAGGGGGGGTGTTTATAGTATTGGATAACCCCTTTAACAATATATTGTCAGGCCGAAGCCCAGCTGAGAACAGGATGGACAGTGAGGTTTTCTGCTGCTCCCTTAAACTCTGTAATTAAGTTTTAAAATACCAGAGAATTGCAAAGAATAGCCAAAAGCAGCTGAAGTGGCCCAGATATCCAAGCTGCTTTCATTCTTTTACTCCATTAGGGTCCTTGCACACATGAATTTGGCTTTGGTAAAAAAAAAAGCTAGAATAAGCGCGTTTTTGTTTTTTTCTTTTTGGCACCTGCATTTTTGTGGTGTGGAGTTTGTTTTTTTTGTACATAGGTCGGGTCATTAGCTAAAGTTTAAGACTAAATATCCCACTGGAGTTTTTTTCTCCCTGGCTGTGACGCTCTCTGATATGACTGGATCGCGGCACAGCCAGGGAGAAGGGGAAGCCCATTGAGAAACCCTGGCGTCTCCTCCTCCCTGTTCCGATGCTCAGTATTAGCATACTGAGCGCAAAAAATACAGGGGGGCACAGTGGGGCACAGGAGCGCTATTCTGCAAGTAAAGGTATTTGGCTACTCTAACTTAAAAGCATTAAAGGTCCTCTTTAAGAGGCACACACCTCTTTTTGCATCTTCTGCTGTCCATGCACTTGAACAGAAATCTACTCCAACGGACACCAGTTTTGTTGCGTACATCCCACCGTCCCACCCATGTCCTTCCTCCTCCTGGCAACACCCTGCCCACTTCTTGTAAAAGCGGTGTGTTGGAAAACCCCACACATTTTGTCACAAACTAGCAATTGCCCTAAATTTTGGTCCTTTTCTATGACAGAAAAATGGTATATAGCTATAATAGATGACCTCTAGTGTGTCTTACCACTAGCATTTTCTTTATAACATTTCTCCCCTACAGTGGTGAAACGCCAAAAGCTACAGCATGCTGCGTTTTTTAAAAGAAGCAACACAGACAAAAAAAAAGCCACCTAATTAACAAAAATGCCAGGAGCAAAGAAAATTCTTGTGTGTCCTGTGTACAAAAATTGCACCAAAAACACAGCAAAGAACGCAAAAGTGCAGAAAACACCACTAAAAAACTGTGGTGTTACACCGTTACATGTTGCGGAATATGTGTGCCTTTTCCATGTGGATTCAAGTGAGGAAAAAATGGCAAAGTAATACAGTACCAGAAAACTGTATGAGATTACACTAATTTCATGTACAATTTGCAGATTTTTTTCTGTGCGGAAATTGACCTGCATTGCAATTTCAGCATGAATGAGTGGAGCATCAGAGCATTTCATGTATTGTGCAGGACAAGGGCTATTTATTTACACTGTCACACTGCTAGGTGGAGGCTTCCACGTGTTTTACATACTTGGGCATCGCTAAAGACTGCCCATTAGAGTTGGTGACGTCACCGGGATCACTGCTAGGCGGAAGTCTTCACCTAGCATACCCATAGAGAGACCTGGTATGTCACCAGATTTAAAGAAAAGTCCTCGCCCTGCGTGATTCAACACGGGACAAGGGGGAGCATCAGAGTAGCAAATGGCATTTATCACGTAGGGAAAGTTAATAGAAAGCACTTACTAATGTATTGTGATTGTCCATATAGCCTCCTTTGCTGGCTTGATTCATTTTTCCATCACATTATACACTGCTCGTATACACTGCCTGCAATCCAGCAGCTGTGGTCATGTTTGCACACTATAAGAAAAAGCTCTGGCTTCTCTTGTGGCGGGGATTGTGGGAGTGCACACAGGCACACATATGCAGGAGCTCCAGTCCTGGCCACGTTGTAACTCCACTCCAGTGGTGGCCATTGACAAATTTCCTGTACACTCTTTTTTGTTCCGTGCGGAAATTGACTTTCCGTTCCGTGCGGAATTGACTTTAGAAAGCCAGAGCATGTTTGCAATTTTTGGTGTGGATTTCACCTTTTTCAATGGAATGGTAAGATCTGTGGGAAAACCGCATCAAATCCGCAAGTAACAAGCTTTTTGTGCGGATCTTCTGCTTGTTTATCCAAACCCATGTGGAGGTATCCTTATGGTGCTGACCACACAGTATGCTATCCTGAGGATAGGTCATTAATATCAGATCCGAGACCTGGCACCCCCAGCGATCAGCTGTATGAGGAGACGGTGTGTGCAGTGCGCATGTGTTGTCTCCTGTCTCTCTTTGGCAAAGCAGAAGCACAGCAAGAAGAGAGAAGGGAGATGACTCGTTCACACTGCGCGCTGTCTCCTCATACAGCTGATCACCGGGGGTTTCGGGTGTCAGACCCCCACCGATCTGATATTCATGACCTATCCTGAGGATTGCTCATCAATATTAAAAGCCTGGAGAACCCTTTTAATAGCATTGTTAATGAGTCTGTCACAGAGCTGATCCGACACGCTGACTTGTATCCCTTATCTATGAACTGCTGACAGCTCATAAACACTCATTATAGCTAAATTCTTATCAGTTTAATAAGAATATGGCTTAAATTAGTATTTATAAGCTGTCATGAGTTCAGAGATAAAGGCTACACATGGCTTAATCAGAGCTGCTCTCTGACAGATTCACTGTAAAGCAGAAAGAAATGGTCTACACTGAAAGTGAAAGTGAAGTGAACAAAAACTGTACATTTTTAATAAAGACTATTTGAAAAAAGGATTTAAGCATAGAATGAGTAAAATGCAATGATAAAAAATGCCCCAAAGGTAGCCTTTAGTTTTCTTCAATTGTATTTAATCTATGCAATCCACTATGCCCTTAACAACTTTGATTTTAGGATGGGTTCACATGCCGCTGTTGTGTTGCTTTTTAAAACATATCAAAAACACACTGAAAAAAACGAATGCGGTTTAAACACGACCATAAACACGGTGTGCTTCACCTGTGAAAACCTCATAGGCAAATTACCACATCATAAAACCAGGGCAATCCTGGTAAAAACACGTGTTTTTGATGCATCTTTAAGGCTAGGGCTACACGGCGACAGTTGTCGCGCAACACCCGCCAGGATCCCTAAGTAGCGGAGATCCCATAGAGATAAATGGGATCGCCGCGGCAGTTGCAAGAAATCCAATACGGTTGGATTTCTTGCGACTGCCGCGGCGATCCCATTCATTTCTATGGGATCCCTGCTACCCAGGGATCCTGGCTGCGACGGGTGTCGCGTGACAACTGTCGCCGTGTAGCCCTAGCCTAAAAAGCAACACAACAGAAACATGTAAACCTGTCCTTAGGGTATATCTACATGTTCAGGTTATGATCAGATTTAGTTCAGGTTTTTGATGCAGTTTTAAAATCAGGCGTGGATCATAAATGGATAGATTTTTATTCTCAGGATAGCTCTTCAGTATCAGATTGGAGGGGGTCCAACACCCCACCAATCAGGTGTTTGGGAGCAGCTCCGTGGCCAGGAATATGCATCGGAACTATACCGCTCCATCCATCCTGTAGTGGACGATGCTGGTTACTGCAGTTGGGAAAAGCGCTTCATTTCTTATACAATTAAGAAAGGGGTTGTCCCATCTGGGACATTTATGGTATATCCACAGGATACCCAGCCATAAATTTCCAAAAGCTGCAAGTCCAACCTCTGGAACCCGCTCTAAAACAAAGCCCCATCACGTCTGGCTGGGAATGGAGACATAGCCACACATGTACAGCTCTCTCCATTCACTTCAATAGTACTTGTGAAAATAGCAGAGCAGGCAAATTTGGCTAATTTCAGATGTGCTATTGAAGAGAATGAGCCCAGCACTTATCCTGTCCCACATGGAGACATTTAAGTTGGATAAAACAGCGTTTTAGTTGGCTAAAACAGCAAATGCAAGAAACATAAAATGCCACCAATAAGATAACATAAAGAAAATAAAAATAAGTGGATGTTCTCACCATGCAGGCTGACATACCGTGATCGTTTAACGTAGGAGGAGCAAGTCCTGACAGAACGGGCTGTATGCCTAACTGCAGCGCTAAGCATCTTCTGGATCTAATTGTTACTACAGCGGGAAAAGACCTAAAAATAATAAGGGCAAAACTGAGATTACAATAAACAATAAAATCCAGCAAAATTCAAAAACTCTCATTTATATTTGTTGGCTTACTTTGAGACAGATTTGTGGCGCAATTTTGGTGCAAAATGGGGCATTTTAGACCTGCTCCTTTCCTGTGAAGTCCCACTCCTCATCAAACAAGTCGGAAAAAGGTGTAGAAATCCTAGATGCACCAAAATGTGCCACTTTTTAGACAGATTTTTGGTGCAAGCACATTAGTAAATCTGGGCCTGCATGTGTGAATCCATCCTAAAGATGGCTATAATCAGCAGATCAAGCATTTTATGATGGAGACAAGAGGAAATACTGTAGCTGTCAGCCAAACAAGCTCCCTGCCCACAGCCATCTAAAGTGTATTTAAGGCCACCAAAACAGGGGTTGTCCGGACGATTGAAAAAAAAAATTCCTGCTGCTTTTCTTACGCCACTTCCCAGGTCCCCTGATATTCTCTACTTCTTGGTTCTTCTCAAAAATGTGACCACTCAGCCAATCACTGGCCCCAGCGATGATCCACCTCATCTAGCGATGACTGAGCAGCCATTTCCTGTATGTCGAAAGAAACCAAGAAGTAAAGACTGGCGGGAGACCCATGAGGAGTCAGAGCGGGAGTTGCCAAGGTGAATATTACTTCTTTCATTCATTTTTTGTTATTCTGACTCAGCAGTATTACAAGTCCGTAATTCCAGAGTGCAGTCAAACTAGTTTTGCTGCAATTTTCACTAAAATGAATTTGACCTTGTGAATGTACGCTAAATAAGCGGTTTGGAAGGGTGAAATCCTTGCACAATAAATATAAAATGATGACATATCAAATAGGGATTAGTTTGGATACTAGAGTTCAGATCCCATTAATCGGACATTTATTGTGAATATTTCCATCTCAATTATAGGAAATCTATTAGTCTAATGAAGAAGTGGCGAAGAAGACGTAGAAACACCACTTCTACCCAGATTTAGGTGCAATGGTATTTTAAGCTGAAAAAGTGGTGTACGGGAGTGATAAACCCTCCCCATAGTATAACGGTATGGTATAAAAATGGTTTGGGAGGTTTGGTGTAAAGGAAAAATGGCTTAGTTCCCAACAGCAACCAAGGAGCTCTGAAAAATGGGCAAATAAACCTGTTTTCGTTTATACCAGTTTTGATAATTCTACCCAGTATCTTTATTCAGATGAAGTGAAGATCATGTCTCCCTGGATAATGCATTTTAATTTAATTTTAATTTAGTGAACTGCCAATATATTTAACGATGATTAATTAATGTTTGATGTAACTAGTTTATTGTTTGTTTTATATTTCATTAAGAAATTTAGTGAAATAAATTCAAATAAATAAATCAGGGCGACATAGCATCTAAGTTATAAAGAGGCGCAGGCCTCGTCGTATATTAGGCGCATCACTCAGCAGTATGTACCTCAGAATAAAATCTACTGCACCTCAGAGCAGCCACAGGTTTGTCCTCATTTTTGTCTAAAAACAGGCAAAAAAGAAGATAAATGTGGCGGACCCACTGTCACCATGCCCCCTTTAAAATTTGTCGCAAGTGGTGTTTTAAAAGTCTCAAGCACGATGTTTGCAACTTTTTTATGCCACAAAAGTGGTGCAGGGAGATGATAAATCCTCTCCAGTATCGTGATTTGACCCCTTTGTTCAATAATCCTAAAACCAGCATAACACGGTGCATTGGCTTCAGAGAGCTCCTGCTCTCAAATCCACAAAACACTTCTTCCATGCATTATGTTATGCTGTTTTTATGAAGATTATTGAATAAAGATATCACTTTTATGGTGAGTGCCATGCTACACAGTTGAGTCACATTATTATGACCACCAGCTAATATCTAGAGTAACCGCCATGTGCAGCAAGGACAGCAGCTAGACGGGCTGGGAGTGACTCGATAAGGTCCTGGTAGGTTGTCACAGGTATCTGGAGCCATGCTGACTGCAGTGCATCCCACAGCTACTGGAGGGTGCGTGGGGGAGGATCCATAGAAGGAACACACAGATCAAGGTGGGCCCACAGATGCTCAATTGAGTTCAAGTCTGGGGAATTAGGGGGCCAGGGTGGTAGTCTTGGTCATGCTCTTCCAACCAACGTCGGACATTTCTAGCTGTGCAACGGCTCGTTGCTGGAAGATCTCATCTGCCCCAGGGAAGACAATCAGCATGTATGGGTCTACGTACTGGATTCATTTCATAACCAAAGCAGTTGAGAGTGCCTTCCACATGGAAGAGTGACCCAGAGAATACCATGCAAACATTCCCCAGACCATTAAACTGCCACCACCAGCTTATGTTCTTCCAGCAATGGCTGCAAGGTGTCTGTTCTCTGATGTTTCTCACCTGACATGCCAACATCCATCTGTTCAAAGAATCAGTAAACGTGACTCATTGGAGAGACCCTTTGCCAATCAGCCGAGGTCCAATTCTGATACTGCTGCAAAAATTTAACCTTTTGTGCCTATGCAACTTTGTTAGCACAGGTGCAGTGACCATCCGTCTGCTTCAGAGCCCCATATGCAGTAGGGTTACTGCACCCTTGCACACCTTTGTAGCCGACGTGTGCCTCTCACATCAATGGAGCATGGTGCTCCGCAGTTTACACGTTGTTTATTCGCAATGGTGCCTTTTATCCATTTACGATACACTTTCACTACGGCAGAACGCGAACAGTTAACAAACTGTGCAAAAATACTGCCACCCTTGGCCCTAAAATCCAATAGTTATCCCTTTAGCAACTCTGATAATTCACCCTATTTACCCATGACAGCAGCGAGGGATATGTATGCAGACAGCCTATCACATACCTTATATACCCACCAAGCCAGCTCACGACATGTGACTTCTGTGCCCCTGACCAAGATAAGTGTTGTTGGCCTTGGATGACAATAACAACTGGTTTATAACTGTTGATATCGATCACATGAAAGCTCTGCAGACGTTCACATCTTAAGGGCTTCCAGAATGGATCAGAGGCTTCAATCCAACCAACAGAGCCTACCTGAAAACCTGTATACTACCCAGATCTTCTGGACCACCTGCTCATTTTGTCAGTTTTTTTCTGATGAGGGCTTTGCCCTGTCCACCCATATCATGTGCCTATTTTCCAGAAAAAGACTGGACAAAAGGTGGAACACTTTCAATTACCAGCTCATTAGGGCAAGAAAGTTTGTTGAGTGGCCCTTTGGCATAGCGTGCAACAAATGGAGATGCTTCCACAGCACAATCCAAATGGATCCAGAAAATGCTTCGCAACTACATCGGGATTTATGACAATTTGGATGTTGAATAACCCCTGCCTACAGCCCCTGTCTATCCTGACTCCTCCAGGAACAGCTGGACTTAGTGGCAGAGATATGTTTGTGGACTATTTCCTGGAGCTGTTACATGGCAGCAGGACTCATGATTCATGAAGCCAGATAATTGCCTCTAGTTTTTGGTGCCTCTGGATGTACAATTTGGTTCTGCATTTGGTTTAGCAATTTGTTTCTGTTCCGGATTTTGTATTGATGCGAGTTGTAACCTTACATATTTGTGCCAAAATATCTAGTGGATTCTGGCCAAAATATCAGATAATACCTCATTCTGCAGCTGGTGCACTTTTTAAAAAAAATAAAATAAAAATTCCTATTCATCACTGCTTGTCTCTCCTTGGGTACTACCGCTCATCACTGCCTCACACTTAGGCTACGTTCACATGAACGTTGTTGTGACGAACCGTACCAGCAGCCCGGCCCTGCGTGTGCTTACGTGGGGATCACGCGGTACGGTTCAGTCTTTGACTACAAACACGTGACGTTCCATGCCCCCTCGGGGTGTGTAAGGTTACGTAAGGCATGGTTTTTCACAGACGCCTCCTGTCCACGCGGGCACAGGCAGGCACAGAAAGGGAGAGAGGGTAGCCCACGCGATCCCTGCGTGGCGCTACGCTCACTCACAATCCTGACCAGCTGAGAGACTCTTTTCACTATCACCAATGAAACCGAGTCTATCAGCCCAGTAGTACAGCCACCAGCTCTTGTTTGCCACCAGCTCTTGTTGAATTCCGGTCCGTTAACGGATGAAATCGGGTGAGCATCCAACCCTAGGTAGCGTATTACAATATTACCGAGAACACAGACGTGGGGATTCGTGATCGAGATACAAGAACACCACAAGATTAAATTATATATTTAATCACCTTAAGGGCACACTAGATATAACTATGTACACAGAAGATGGATACAATGGTTAGATATGCAAATATGCAAGTGGTATGGTACAACAGAATTGAACAGAACAATAGTCAGTTACCAGAGAGATGGATAGTCGGTTAGGATGATTTCTGGGTTGAGGTAAGGCCTGGCTGTAACCACATGGGGGGCAGTCATGTCAGCAGCTTGTCTAAGGGTCCCTCCAAACACCATGCTCCAGGTGACCCCCCCTTCAGAGAAAGACAATGGTCTCTGTTCTCTGTGGCCTCTTACCTTGCAGCCGGCCACTCCCCTACTCCCCACCCGGGAGGAGTCACCCCCCCCCCCCCCCCGTCCCAGTTCTGGCAGCAAAAGCCCCACAAAACCATTATGGCCCATAGCTCCAGACTGGGAGGTCACAGGGAAAGTGTTCTGGTACCAACTGATCCGCCTGAGTTCCGGCTTCAGGTGGAGACCAAACACGACACACTTATCAGGTTCCTGTTTGGAGATCCCGTATCTCCGCTTCCTGACATGTGATCGCCAACTTATGGACATGTACCTGTACCTCTCTGTCTCGTGAATATATGATTGGCTTATGCTTGTGATGACCAGCCAGTCCATAATTCTTTATTAATTCCTGGATCCAATACGTCTGGGCAGTAGGTATCATGTCTAACAGGCGGATAGCTCCCTGCTGAGGGTTCTTCCTATGGAAAGGGCTTTGGTTCCGGAATGGCTAGGAAAGGTGTGAATCGTATACAAGTGACCTGCTTTGAAGGCAGGACCCCTGCGGTGTTTACTCCATCTGCTAGGTGCCAGCAGATGGCTGTGATTAAGTCATGTCTAACATGGATCATGATTCCTATGATTAACTCATGGCTAAAACCTGGATCATGATTCCTTATTCCTCACAGTTGGGTTTTGTGGATCCACAAAACACAGATACCAGCCCATGTGCGTTTCGCAATTTGCAGACCGCATATGCAGCGGCTATCATAAAAAATGCCTATTCTTGTCTGCAATTGCGGACAAGAATAGGACACGTTCTATTCTTTTTGCGGGGCCGCAGCACGGAGCAACGGATGCGGACACACATGGCCTAGGTGCAGCTCAGCCCCATTCAAGTGAGTGGGCCTGGGCTGCAATACCAAGCACAGCCGCTATCCAATGGATGACAGTGTGCTTGGTACGTGGTCAACACATTTCAGCAGCCTCCCCCCCATATTTGCTGGACATGTGTAGAGAAGCATACTTACCTGGTCCACAGATCGGTTCAAGCTTCTTCAGTTCACCGCAGTCCAATTCTCATCTTGTCAACTTAGCCCAATGACTGGGGGCAGCAGTGATGGGTCCCCAAAGCTCCACATGACCTGAGGGACACTTCACTTTTGCAGCCAGCCATTGGCTGCATTGGCACAAGTGACCCCTGTCCATTCTAGAAGTTGACAAGCAGGGAACCGGAGCATGGCAAACTTAAAGGTGTTCTCCGGGAATTAAGAAAATGAAAAATACTTAAATATTACTTTATAAATATACAAAATTACTATTATAAATATATTCTCAAATACCTTTCATTAATTAGAATTGCTCATTTTGTCTGGGGAGCAATTATTAGGAGAAACAAAATGGCCGCCGTCCTATTAGTACACACAAAACCTGTCCTGTTCACACAGGAGGAAAAGTTACTTCACAACACTGAGGTAAAGAGCTGTCTCATCCTCCTCTCTGCTTGTCAGGGATTATGATCCTGTATACAGATCATAAGATCTTCAGCTGAATCTCTGGGGAATTTAGTTCACGAGGAGATGAAGTACAGAGAGGACGGACAGGACAGACTGTGGTAATGGAGACTGCATACAAATGTTGCTTTTCATTATCCACATCCTCACCTCCTCTGATGTCTCCTCATTTTCTCCATTCCCACAGAGATTCACCTGTATTCAGGATCATAATCCCTGATAAGCAGAGAAGAGAGGAGGACAAGGCAGCTCTTTACATCAGTGTTGTAAAGTAACTTGTTCTCCTGTGTGATTAGGACAGGTTTTGTGTGTACTAATAGGACGGCGGCCATTTTATTTCTCCTAATGATTGCTCCCTAGACAAAACGAGCCATTATAACTAATGAAAGGGATTTGTGAATATATTTATTAAAAAATAATATTTAACTATTTTCATTTTTTTTATTCCTGGAGAACGCCTTTAAGGAGCCGGAACCAAAAGGGGAAAAGGTAAGTATGCTAAGTAAGTAAGTAGCACTGTGAAAGTAGTTTTTCAGTCGGTAAAAATGTTTTACAAAACGCTAACAATTAGTTAAAAAAATAAACTCATGCACTGATCCCCTGCCACTACCTTTCTGGTGCTTCCAGAGTATCCTGCTGGTCTGTACTCGCTGGTCCCCCTTTACACACAGGTAATAGCTGTTCAGTCAGTTAATGCCTGCAGCACTGACCCGCCTGATGAAGTGGATTGATGAGGTGAGAATAGCTTCTTTTAATTTTTTAAACATATTCTGAGCCATTTTTAAAAAGTCTTTACCCACTGGATAACCACTTTAACGATATCAATGAGATGGTGGCGAGTTATTCCTATTATAGTAAGTGATTACAGCTACAACCTTCACTCTCTGCCGCATTCAATTTTGTGGACCACAAACTTCTTAGTATGTGCCAATCTACTGGCCTCGAGGACACTGCTCTCTCTTGGTTTTCTTCCTATATCTCTGGCCGCTCTTTCAGTGTGTCATTTGCTGGCTCTACTTCCTCTCCTTTTCCTCTTGCTGTTGAGGCTCCTCAGGGTTTAGTCCCAGGTCCTCTCCTCTTTTCTCTTTACATAGGCCTCTACTAGACAGGCCATCAGCAGATTTGTTTTTCAGTACTATCTCTGTGTTGATGATACCCAACTATATACCTCTTCCTATCCTCAATCTAGCAGTACTACAAAACACCAGTGACTGTCTGTTGTCTATAAAATCTCTGAAATCATGTCCTCTCTCTACCTGAAACTGAATCTCTCAAAAACTGAACTTCTTGTCTTTCCCTCATCTACTAACCTACCTACCTTTATTTCAGTATGTGGTACTATCATAACTCCTGGGCAGCATTCTCGCTGTTTTGGAGTTACGTTTGACTCAGATCTTTTCTTTGTTTTCTATATTTAATCACTGGCACGCTCATGTCATCTCCAGCTCAAGAACATCTCCAGAGTCCGCCCTTCTCACGTTGCAAACAGCCAAAACTCTTGTTGTTTCGATTTATTCTTGACTGTAACTTATTACTAAAGGTCCTTTTACACGGGCCGATTATCGGCCGAAAAATCGTTCCTAGGAACGCTAGTGCCGATAATCGGCCCGTGTAAAAGTGGCCCTAATCAGCCGACGAACGAGCAAAACGCTCGTTCGTCGGCTGATTGGATCTTTTGTAGAAACCAAAAGATCCAATCTGTTGGGCGCACATCACCCTGTGTAAACAGGCGATGTGCGCCTGACAGTATGGAGCTTCCCGGCTGCACGAGCGATACAGCGATCACTCGTGTGGCCTGGCGCTCGATTCGTCGGGCCGTGTAAAGGCTCCCTGCCCGAGCGCCGATATCGCTGATCGGCGCTCGGGCAGGGAGAATAATCGGCCCGTCTAAAAGGGCCTTAACTGGTATTCCCCTCACTAAGCTTTCCCCCTGCAGGCTATCTTAAATGCAGAAGCCAGGCTCATCTTTTTGTCCAACCGTTAAACATATGCCTCAAGCCTGGGCCAGTCACTTCACTGGTTCCTATCCAACACAGAGTACAGTTTAAACTTCTCACCCTCACCCACAAAGCTCTCCACAGTCCTGCAGCTCCCTACATATCCTACCTCATTTTTATCTACCACCCTACCTGTGCTCTCCGTTCTGCCAAAGATCTAAGATTAAAATCCTCCATAATTTGAACTTCCGCTTTTCTCAAGTTGCAGCAGCTCTCTGGAAACCACTGTTCTCGACATTTAGGTCAATTTCCTAATTCCTTAACTTTATACATGCCTTAAAAATACATATTTTTAGGCAGGCTTATCATGTTAACTAAACTAGCTCTTCCCCACTAACTCACTGCCCCTCAATGGTCCGTGATCTGTATTTTGCAGGCAAAGATAGGACAGTCCTATCTTTTGCGGCTCGGCCGTACGGACCCAAGAGAACACGGAAGCTCTTCCATGTGCTTCCGAGTCCATGCGGCCATGTTGCAAAAGCTAGGACATGTCCTATACGTCACTGCATCATGTGGATCGTGGACCCTTTGAAGTCAAGGGGTCTGCAACATGATGTGGGGTGAACACAGACAGTGTCCATGTTTTGCAGATCAGTGGTTTGCGTTCCGTGATTTAAATTGTACTTATCCACTTGTTCATTTGCAAGTTTCTATGTTCTGCTTGCCAGCCATGTCTTATGGTTTTAGATTTTTCATTGCACAAATGTAAAGCAGATGTTCCCATCTGGAAATGCCTGGAAAGACCAGGACTATCCGTCTCTAACAAGCTAACACCAACATAATACTTTTGGCCAATCTGGGCACAACTTCATGTTTTCCATGCACATAAACATGGAATCCGCATCTCCAAATAAAACAAGAATCTTTTCACGAAAAACTGATTGCCCCATCATGGAAAAGGTACCACGCCACCTCACATTACACCATTTTTCACCAATGTAATCCCCACCATATGCTTTGTATATTGGATACATCTTGCTTCAAGGGACATAATTCATTTACCAGTGACCTTCCAGGAAAAAGAGTGAACCATTGAGGAAAGACTTGTACATGTGGTCTTCATCTTGAAGGGAACCTGTCACCATGAAATGCAGTGCAACCTGCAGGCACCATGGTATAAAGCGGAGGAGCCGCTCTTTTAATCCTTTCTTTCTAAGCTTCGGAGTCAGCTCCTCCTGCCCCATAACATGCGGCCTCTAGATTGCATTGCATTTTCATGGTGACAGGTTCTCTTTAATGTTATTTTACAAAAAAATACTTTATACTCATGAGTCAGGCAAAACAAATAGCAAGAGAACAATGTGAATCTCTAAAGCAAATATTTAGACTATTAATATTTGAATATATATTAAAGATTTATGCAACATGACACTCACATAAAGGGTAATGAGAAGACTTTAGACTGCTAAACTAGCTGTTCACATATTGTATTAGGTCTGGTTCATCTCTCTATTTGAGGATCCGGAAGACTGTTCCAGCACCCTACTGGATCCCCTACTTAACCACCGGATCATCATTGACTGTAATGAGGTCCAGCAGTGCAACAGTTTATGTCTGGCTGAAACCCAGCATTTATGGAGGAAATGGGTCAGATCACCACCAAACCCCACTGCAATCAATGGGGATCCAGCAGTGAAGTAAAATATCTGCAAACTGAGATGAGAATGATATGTTATGAGGTTATCAGACATACTTACAGTATTTCCACTCTCCACTCCTGATACTTTCAGCTCAGCACCACGGTCTGATATCTCAGGGGCAGGACAAACTCTTTTGGTGCCCAAGACAGGGAATTCACCATGCACTCTCCCCTCTCAGTCCCTGAAGTTGGTAGACTTTGGTTTTCTCATCTCAGACACTAATGGCATATTGTTAGCATATGCCAACAATCTCAGAAAGGTGAGGGCACCACCTCTCAAAGCGAAGGAGAGCACAAAGTGCAAGCGCAGCCACCCTCCGTTCATCGGTATGGGACTTCTAAAAATAGCTGAGCGCTGGTTCGGCTGTTTCCAGCAGTCCCACTGTGGCGAATGGAGAGATGGCCATGAATGCGCAGAGTGTTCTCCATTCATCGCTATGGGACCTCCAAAAATAGCCATGCTATGGAAATTCCATAGCAGTAAATGTAGAGAACACTGTGCATTTGCTGTGTGCTCTCCTTCAATTCGGGGGCCCCATTCTGGAGATAGGAATGGGTCTCAGAGGTAGGAACCACACCTTTCTAATATTGATGGCAAATCCTAGTGATATGAAATTAATGTCTGAAATGGGCAAACCCCTAGCCCCTTTGGCTGCTGTGACGTACCTATTTGTCATAGTGGCTGAGGGACTGTATGGAGTTGAGCCTGCTCCATACATGGAGGGTGCCAGCTATATAATACAATAGGCACTCGGCCATAATGATCAGGATCAGTGATGATGCCAGACCTGGTCATTTAAAGAGGGCCTGTCACCACTCCTGACATGCTTGTTTTAATAGCTTCATGCATTCCCCAGGTTATTACAATTCTGGATCATGTATTCTTATGACTCTATGTTGTGCCATTTCTACTAGAAGTTATGAATGAATTGCTAGCAGTCTGCAGTAAGGGTACACAGGGTACACTCACTCTACTCAATCAGTGCTGCCATGTTTAGACTGTGCAGGGACACGCCCCCAACTTGCTACCTCCCCTCTGTACCCTTACTGAAGGCTAATAGCAATTCTTTCATAACGTCTAGTAGAAATAATAAAGGAATGGCACAACATAGAGCCATAAGAACAGATGTTCCAGAATAGTTATTACATGGAGAATGCATGAAGCTAATAAAACAGGCATGTCACGAGCGGTGACAGGTCCTCTTTAACCCATCAGATGCCTAATTCAATAGCGTGGAGTTAGGGAGCCGTCTCCCTCTAGTTTCTGATCGAAGCCCCTGCAGTGAAATCATAGGGCTCTGATCGGTTACCATGACAGCCTGGGGCCTACTGAAGGTTCCCAGGCCTGTCATGGTAATCTGCCTGCATAAGGTACGGTTCAGCAGGCAGAGCAGCAGAATCTCATTAAAGAAGGACTCCCGCAAAAAATTTTATTCTCTGACCTGTGGTCATGATATAATCTGTAGTGAATGTCATCTTCTTATCGGAGAATGTAATTGTGCGTAATAACTTCTCTTCTTATTGTAGCTGGGTCATGTGACCAACTCCCTGACCTCCATCTGACCCAGGACAGAAAGCCAGTAACTGCTCTATTCATTCCTATGGGAGCCTCACTTTCAGTCTCATAGAAATACATAGAGAATTAGACTTCCTGTCCACACATAAGTCTATGTGTCAGTTGGTGGGTTTAATTCCTAGTCACATGAACCAGATAAGAAACTTCAGGATTATATGAGTCAAACATTCAGCCATTGGTAAGAAAATGACATTCACTACAGATTACATCATGTACATTTCTAGCAGGACATGGAATACATTTTTTTGCGGGAGTTTTTCTTTAACTATAATAGTACTGTATTATGGTGTATGGGACAAGGGATCAAAAGAACCAAGGTTCTAGCCCCCTAAGGGGGCTAATAGGTACTATGTAAAAAAGTAAAAATAAATAAATAAATAAAATATATAAAATAGTTCAAATCACCCCCTTTACCATTTTTACATATAAAAATAAACAATAAAAATAAACATAATAAAATATGCAATTCAACATTTTTTGTCACCTGATCCCCTCCCCAAAAAATTGAACAACAGTGATCAAAAACACAAAAAGAGGGGCATAGCTAAAGCCTCATCGGCCCTGGTGCAAGAGTTCAGCTTGGACCTCCTTCCCTCAGTGCTTTGTGGCAAGGGGCAGGGAAGCACTAGGCACTTCGTGCTGCATTAGGCAAATATTGAAACCCCCCCCCATGCTAAATTCTTGATCTAACCCCTTCCCTCCAGCCAGAGGTGTAACTTGACCTGCATGCACTTTCTATAATACCAGTGTCTTCTTATGCGGCACAAGGGTCTTTGGGCACAGTAGCGACTGCTACCAGGTGGGGAATAAAAGGAGGAAGGCCGCCAATGTGTGCAGCCTTCTCCATTCACTTCTAAAGGAATCAGAGACACAGTTGTACATGCTTGCTTGGCTAACTGCCATTGAAGTGAGACCACCTCTCTATTTATTCTCAATCTGAGGGTGTAAGAGTGGTCAGGTGACCTTTCCTCAAAAGGTGTGGAACCCTCATCTATCAAACATTTATGGCACATCCTGGGAATACCCACTGAAATGCGTGTTAGCTCTGCCAAACCAACCATCTTCTTACCAAAAGGCATAGCTCATAACAGATTGGGCATCCAAATAATATCTCATCAAGGTCATCGAATGACCATAATTTGTAGCAATTGTTCCTCCCACAACTGGAGTACGTTTTACAGGATGTCTGTTTCCTATCTGATCACCATTCACATACTATAATCAAGGTGAAAGTGGGTGGCCAATGTCAGTACCATCACAACCATCTAGAGGCTTCATCACAAACACTGGAGGATGAGCTAAGGACTTCATCTCAGCTCCCTGTTCTATGTCTGACAGTGGTATGGACGCAATACTGGCCAGCAAGTATATAGATACAGTATATAGATGGCGTCTGTGTACTTTGTTTTGCTCAAACACAGGAAAAGTCTAATGTGTGATTATGTGCCAGGAACCTAAGACAGATGTGGGTCTTCTTGACGGGATCTGCACACAGGGGCTGGACTTTTACAGCTTCTGACCACCTGCACAAACAACAGGCTCTTTTAGTTATTTGTATATACAATCACATAGCAATGCAAGTGGAAAACCTCATTAACATAAGGCTTTAGTCAGGTCTGTGAACTGCGTGAACCCGACGTCAAGCAGGACCTCAATGTGTATACTGCTGCCCTTGGAAAAGTGCTGAAAAAAGACTATTCCTAACCTTTTATGTTGTCCTAAAAGATGTGATCAATGAAAAGCAAGCATATTATAACTTTCAATAGGTGAACGTGTATACACAGGGCCCTGATCAGGAACGAACAACCGGAGAACCATTACCGTATGTAAAAGGTTTCTGAGGCTCCTAAAACTTGAGCTGAAAGTCAGAAATTTGATCAATCTCCCAGCGTTCCAGGACTGGTCCTCTAATGCTCTCGGCGCTGCAGTATGCGCCAATCATTGGCCTCAGCGGTCACATGGGGCAGTCGGATATGTTATTGCTGCAGTGAGACCAAGAGCACTGAAGCAGCAGCACAAATGCTTGTATTATCTTGTAAACCCCTTTTACAATGAATACCGAATAAAAAAATTGGTTACTAGTTAATTTGATCCTGCTGCAGACTGTACGCTGCACCTACCAAACCTTATGCTGCCACTGCCATATCAAATTAGTAAGGTAGCCCATTAGCTCCAATCCGATGTAGTGACGATGGCTTCCTGTGAATTATATCTATTACTGAAATGGATCCGTTTGGGTTAGGCCTGATTCAGTATTTTTCATATGTATACGTGTACGCAATGAACACATAGAAGTCAATGGTACAATTTTTAGACACGGAGCAAGGGCATGCACTACTGGCCGTGCGACTAAATATTATTGCACAGACGGTTAAGAGCTCTTTCAGACGAGCGTGTCCTGTTTTGTGGTGCAGACCAAATCTTGCTGATCGCGGACCCTTTCATGTGAATGGGCCCGCATCCGCAAACAGCTGGCACGCGGCTGGTGCCCTGCATTGTGGATCTCTATTTGCTATTCACTGTTTGCAGCAGGGCACTCGGCACACACGTTCGTGTGCATGAGCCCTTATTCACACGTCAGTGTTTTGATCAGTGATTGTGAGTCAAAATCAGGATTGGAGCTACACAGACATAAGGGAAAGATCTGCACCCATTCTGGTTTCACAGCCGCACCTTGTTTTGGCTAAAAATCACTGTGTGAATAAGGAATCATATTGACAGCATTATGTCAGTATAAGGGCTCATGCAGAAAGGAACATCCGTCCCACAATAGAACAGTCCTATCCTTGTCCATTAGGGCTCTTTCACACAAACGGATCCTGTGCGTGGAATCTGCTGCGTGAAAGAGTGCCAAGCTCCGTTCCGGTCAGCAGAGACACGGGGCATTAACATGATTGATAATGCTCCGTTCCTTTCTGTGATCTTTTTACTACAAAATCACAGTAGGCTTCATTCACACGACCGTATGTGTTTTGCGGTCCGCAAATTGCGGATCCTCAAAAAAACCGTTTTTTTTGCGGATCCATTTTAACAATGCCTATCCTTGTCAGCAAAACGGACAAGAATAGGACATGTTCTATCTTTTTTGCGGAACGGACATACGGACATACGGAAACGGAATGCACACGGAGTACCTTCCGTTTTTTTTGCGGACCCATTGAAATGAATGGTTCCGCATACGGTCCACAAAAAAAACGGAACGGACACGGAAACAAAATACGGTCGTGTGTGTCATTTTGTAGACAAAGATCACAGAGAGGCACAGAGCATTATCAATCATGTTAATGCTCCGTGTCTCTGCTGTCTGGAACGGGGCTTCCACGCACAGCATCCGCTCGTGTGAAAGACCTCTAATACAGATAAGAAAAGTATATGGTCAATTTTTTTGCGAATGCTGCGGAACAGACAGAGTGCTGTCTGCAACACTTGCAGACCCATTGAAGTAAACGGGTCCACTTCCGATCCACAAAAAATATGTTAGTGTGCATGAGCCCAAATTCAGTAGATACAGGTCATGCAGAGGCACGCGGCATTATAAATCAGTATAATGTTGTGCACTCCTGCAAAACCAGCAGTGTCTATAACGGGGAATCACGCTCACACATGGAGCGTGATTCCCGCACAGGACACGCTTGTCTTCTGGGGACAGCAATGCACAGGCACTGGCCGCGTGAACGCCGTTTGCTGACCTATTGACTTGAATGGGTCCGCATTCCGCAAGATACAGTCTGCACAACAAAAAAATAGAACGCTTCATAGTGCTTCCATGGGCTTCCGATACGTGCTTCCACTCGGCAGATTGCAGACCCATTCAAGTAAATGCGGTCCGCAATATGGGCACCGACAACCTATGCTCCTCTGCATGAGCCCTAAAAGTACCACATAAACCCTTTGGTTTTTCATCATTGTGATCCCTTTTTATTTCTCGGAAAGATAAGCCAACGCCAGAGGTATCTGACAGCATCTTTCTCCAATTTATAATGCATATGTATGGGGGGCGGGGGGAACAGGGAACGGTTTGGCCAGCAGGAATCGTAAAATGTAACAAATTTGTTACAGGCACACACAAATTTTTTAGAGCAAAACATTGCTGGAAAGCCTGACCGCCATTAAACAAAGAACAGTGTACAATGTAAGCAGATGCAGACATAGCCCTGCTCATGACCCATTTTAATACATTTGGAAAAACCTGCAGCATTTTCCGTGTATATAATAATTTTGTCTATGATAATAACCAATACTTAGCTAGAATTATAACATATGATTCCATTGCCATTCCCTTCAATGTCTGTTTTTCAAAACAAATAAAATACATTTTGGATAATGAAACTCCAATTAAAGACAAGAATGTGCACGAGAATATAAACCACAATGAAACCGCACAACAGCGCGTGAATCATGTGACTCAATGACACCGGGGTTCTGCAGTATTTAGCACTTACTTTCAAAGTTCAACCTTCGGTACCAACCATAGTGCGGGCGAGCGTAAGGGAACTATGGGAAATGTAGTCACTGTGCGCGAGCCGTGAACTAGTAACAAGCAGGAACGTTATCGGTTAAAACTACATCTCCCACAATCCCATGCGGCAGCCCCGGCCGGGGCAAAACGTCAGCTGCTGCAGGACAAGGGCGTCATGGGAAATATAGTTCTCGTCTGTGAGTGACTAGTATTCCTGCCAGAAGAAGGGGATGTGTGAGAAGCGTAGGAATTCCCATGCCATACATTAAATATGTTATTCAAAAGGCAAAAATTCTATACTATTGGAATTGGTCCCCATCAGAAGATACCACAGATTTTTGCAGCATTCCTCCAGGGTTTTTTTTACTTTAAAATAAATAAATAAAAACACTGCCATGCTATGTTTTTGTCATCGTTTTGTGGGGAGTTTTTACCTAAATCAGTGTGTTTCCTCAAAGGCATTTTTTATGTTTTTTTTTGTCATTTTTTTACATAGGAAAGTATGTAACCCCCTCTGATGTCACTTTCTTCTTAGAGCAGTATGGCAAAAATACATTGCTGCAAAAAAACACCTTTGCAAAAAGCGGCACACCCTGGCACTTGTATTTTGTAAGCAGAGAAAAAAAAACAATGGATATCTATGGGACTAAAACCTCAGTAAAGGAGGGGGAAAAACACATCCAGAGCATGTTTTTTTTTTTCTCCACATCTGCATTTTTTGTGGCGTTTTTTGTTGAAAAAAAAAATACACCAGCTGCAGATGGATGAAAGTTATGGGAAATTTCATATCCAAGACATGCGATTTTTGGCTTAGTGGCTTTTTTGTCTCTGGCCTTTTTTTTTAATGCAACATGTTGAAGCAATGGTGTTTTTACTCCTCTGTACAAGAAAAAGGCTACACACCATCCACACCTTTGAAAAAAAAACTAAAAAAAATCACCACAGTAGGAAATGCAGTATGGAAAAACCACACAAGAAGTTTCTATGGCGTTTTTATAGTGGTCAAAAAACTCCAGACCAAATGTAGGCTTCTGGCTGTACTTGGGATAGCTCGGACCCTCAGCTACATGCTCAAAGGGGTTGTTTGGGTTCAGAGCTGAACCCGGACATACCCACATTTTCATTGAGGCAGCACCCCCTAATATGCTCTTCCTTGCTCTGTGCTGTATTGTGCAGAGCAAGGGATTTTTATTTACAGTTTTCACTGCTAGGCAGAGGCTTCCGCCTAGCAGTGTTCCCGGTGACATTATCGGCACTGATTGGCGGGCTTTAGCACTGCCCTAGTTCTTTTACAGGCTAGGGCAGCGCTAAAGCCCACCCATTAGTGCTGGTGATATCACGGCTCAATTCTAGGCTGAAACCTCTGCCTAAGGCCCCATTCACATGGCCGTATGTACTGTATTCCGTGATCCGTATAAAAACAGAACGGAAGACATGCGGAAAGTCTTCCGTAGTGTTCCAAATTTTTGCGGACCCATTGACTTTAATGGGGCTACAGACGTGATTTTGCGACCAAGTATAAGACATGTTTCATTTTTTTTGCGGGAGAACTTCCGTAATATACGGATGCGGAATGCACACGGTGTGCATTCCGCATTTTTTTTTCTCCTATGGAAAAATGAATGGGTCCGTATGGTTCCGCATCTTATCCGCAAAAATGCGGATAAGATGCGGAAATGTACATACGGTTGCGTGAATGGGGCCTAAGGCCTCTTTCACACGAACGTTGTTTTTGCGGGCTCCGATCCGTATTTTTCACATCAAAAATGCGGAACCATTCATTTCTATGGGCCCGCAAAAAATGCGGACAGCACACCGTGTGCTGTCCACATCCGTTGCTCTGTTCCGTAGCCCGCAAAAAAAAATAGAGCATGTCCTATTCTTGTCCATATTACAGACAAGAATAGTACTGTTCTATTAGGGGCCAGCTGTTTCGTTCCGCAAAATACGGAATGCACACGGATGCCATCCGTTGTATTTGCAGACCGCAAAACACAACGTTCGTGTGAAAGAGGCCTAACAGTGAAAACTGTAAACTGTAACTTACCCATTGAGGCTTGTATTTTATACCTTTTTTTATGTTTGTACACTATAATACTAAAATGCCTGACTGTGAAGTTTAGAGTGACCCTCACTAAGATCTAATCTCTGGGTTTTGGTCTTGTTTTGCTTGTTCCTCCAGTTTATCGGAGCTGGGTTGAACATATGAGGGTACAGCCGCACGTTCAAGTTTGGAAGTCCAAACTTGGAGTGAATTCAAAACCAGAGGAGAAATATCTGTCCTTTAGGGCTCATGCCAGGGGCGTAGCTATAGGGGGTGCAGAGGTAGCAGTCGCTACGGGGCCCAGGAGCCTGAGGGGGCCCAAAGACCCTTGTGCTGTATAAGAAGACACACAAAGCACTGAGGAAAGGGGGGCCCAAGATGAACTCTTGCACCAGAGCCCATGAGCCGCTAGCTACGCTCCGGGCTCATGCACACGACTGTAGCCTGTTTTGCAGTGCGCAAATTACAGATCTGCAAAACATAGATACCGCCTGTGTGCGTTCCGGATTCTGTGGAACAGAACGTTCTGCCCATAACAGAACAGTGCTATCCTTATCCGTAATGCAGACAAGAATAGGACATGTTCCACATTATTGCAGAGTTGTGGAACGGACATACGGATGCGGACAGGACACGGTGTGGTGTTCGCATCTTTTGCGGCCCCATTGAAGTGAATGGGTCCGTACCCATCCTGCAAAAAATGCTGATTGGATTTGGACAGTTTGTGTGCATGAGCCCTTCTACTTTCTCTCCTTTTATGATTTACTCTTGGCTTCCAAAACTGCATCAGAAAACCTGAACATGTGGCCATACCGTAAGGCTACCTGCACAGGGTGAACGCATATAAGATCCGCACAAATTTCCATGTTGATTTATGCACGTTTCTACTGCATATCTGCACAAAAATCCACAATTTCTAACTTTCTTGCAGATAAGATGCGGTTTTCCTGCAGATCTCCCCCTTCCATTAAGGCTACATGCACACGAACATATGTGTTTTGCGGTCTGCAAATTGCAGATCCGCAAAAAAAACGGATGTCTTCCGTATGGCATCCGTTTTTTTTGCAGATCCATTGTAAAAATACCTATCCTTGTCCGCAAAACAGACAAGAATAGGATATGTTGTATTTTCTTTGCGGGGCTACGGAGCGGACATACTGATGCGGAAAGCACACAGTGTGCTGTCAGCATTTTTTGCTGAACCATTGAAATGAATGGGTCTGCATCCTATCCGCAAAAAAAAACGGAACGGACACGGAAACAAAATATGTTTGTGTGCATGAGGCCTTAATCTGCAGCTAAAACCACAAACATAATTGACACGTTGCAGCTTTTGAAATCATCAGTGCAGGTCAATTTTCGCACTGAAACAATCCGCAAAGGGTACATGACATTTGTGTAATCTCATACACTTTTCTGGTACTGTAATACACTGCGTTTTTTTCTGCATGGGAATCCATGTGGAAAAAACACACATATTCCGCAACGTGTCTAGATGGCCTAAAGGTGTCTGGCCATGGTGCAGATTTGTGTGCAGAAAATCTACACCAAAGCCGCACATAAATCTGCCCTCTTTATTGTGGTTTTAGTTAGTTTTTTGTGCAGCTTCTATGCATTTTGTGGTGCGATTTTCTGTTTATGTAAATCATCCCATTGAAGTCTATAGGAAAACCACTTTACAGATGGTGCGGAATCGCATGAACAATTGACTGTACCTAAGAAAAAAGCAAAGTGTACGTGAGATTTGTCTAATCACTTACACTTTGCTGTGTTTTTTATGCACTAAATCCATGAGGAAATGTCGCATGTAATCCGCACTGTGCGCAGGCACCCTTAGGTCTCGTTCACATTTCCATTTTTGACTGACGTGTGCTATCTGCATTTTCCACTTTGATTTTCAGCTGAGCAGTGTCTGTGACATACGGATGACACATGGAGATCAAAAAACGTACACACGGATCTAACACTAATCCTTCATGGATGAAACAGACAAATTTTTCCACAGACGTCAAATGGATACGGAAATGTGATTGAGGCCTTACACTGATTGACAGGCAATTTTTGGGAATGAAATGTTCAGAATTGCATGTTTGGAAACTTTGGTCGGGTTATTTTACGCTGGTCTTAGATTCCTCTCTGTGCTACCATAAGGGCCCATTCAGACGGCCGTGGTAGTGGTGATCCGCAAAAATGTGGATCCACAATACCACAGATGCCACCAGGCGCGTGTTCCGCAATTTGCAGAACACACAGCCGGCCGCCCCATTCAAAATGCTTATACTTGTCCACTATTGCGGACAAGTATAGGACATGTTCTATATTTTCTTGCAGAGCCGCGTAATGGAGATCCCGTGCCGGCCATTGAAGTGAACGGGCCCGCACCTGTTCCGCAATTTCGCGGAATAGGTGAGGACCCGTTCACACGGTTGTGTGAACGGGCCCTGAGAGACAGGCCTCCTCATAAATTTAATGCATCTTCTGGCAATTAGTGTTCTCGGTGTCAAAACTACTCCAGCTTCTGACTGGAGTACTGGATTTTACTCCGCTTTTAAAAGGCAGTAAATGTGTGGGCCCAATATCCCGACCCGGCCCCTGACACTTCCATGCCAAGCCAAAGGGCAGCTCAAAAGTGCTTGGGCATTTAAAAAGTAACAAAAGAGGGTCTTGCACATTTTTTTCCACCCAAAACTGACATAGAATTTTTTCTGCTGCCGATCACAAGCAGAAGCCCAGTAAATCTGCAGCTAATCAGTCACGTGTGAACCCAGCCTAGGGACTCAATGAAAATAGCGGTCCACAATGCACGGGCACCAGTCATGTGGCCACCATTTATGGATGCAGACCCATTTAGTTGAATGGGTCCATAATCTACAAGATTCTGACTGCACCGTAGAGGCACAGACTGAAATCCTATGGAAGCGTACCTTAGTGCTTCCTTGGGCTTCTGCTCTGTGCCTCTGCTCCGCTCCATATCTTGCGGATTACGGACTGTATTTTGTTTCTGGGCCACAATACGGGCATGGGCCGCATAAGTTCATGTGCATGAAACCCTGTTTAAACCTGACTGGATACCTGTGGAATTGCCATTGTGGATTTTCACACGCCAATCCGCAGTGTTGTACAGAACCAGCAAAGTTGATGAGAATTTTAAATTCTCATCCACACATTGCTTAAAAATGCAGCTGAATAGGTGCAGCATTGCAGAGTTGAAATCCACCGTATGTCAATTGATACTGCAGCTTTCACCCTTTGCAATGGATCTGCGCATTGCGATCAACAATCCGCGCATGCCCATTGATGAAGCCGGGACCCGGGCGGCCGGCGGCTCTCAACGCCGGTTGGTGTACATAGCCTTTAAAGTCCATCCCTGCTCGATATTGAGAACGATCTATTCCCTATTTTTAGTCATTTTCTATTAGGAGGAATAATTATTCACAACACAATAAATGATGGCTCTGTGGTAAGCACTGGTGCCGATAATATCATAATAAAGAATGCACAAACAATAGAGCTGAATAAAGAGTGCAGACAGTGGCGTAACGACAGGGGAAGCGGCTGCTTTGGGGCACGAGTTGAGAGGGGCCATGCTTACACACTATAGGAAAAAGTACTGGCCTCTCTGGTGGCCGGAACCACAGGAGCACACATAAGCCGGCACTTTTTCCTATAGTGTGTAAGCATGGCCACCGATGCTGGACTGAAGGGTGGTCGTAAATGAGAATTGTATAATGTGATAGAGGCAATATGGACAATCACAATACATTAGTAAATACCTTGTATTACTGAAGTGAGACAACTCCTTTAGTGCCCCTATATAGTAATTATTCCCCCTTTGTGCCAGCACATTATTAGTAATGCCCACACTGTGCCCCCTTCAAAGTAGTAATACCCACACTGTGCCCCCTTCACAGTAGTAATGCCCACATTGAGCCCCTCATAGTAGTTATGCCTATATTATGCCTCCTTCACAGTAGTAATGCTCACATGTGCCCCCTTCAGAGTAGTTATGCCCAGATATGTGCTCTCTCACGGTAGTTATGCCAAGATATGTGCCCCCTTCACAGTAGATATAACAATATGTGCCCCCTGAGATTAGTTATGCCAAGATGTGCCCCCTCAGAGTAGTTATGCCAAGATGTGCCCCCTCAGAGTAGTTATGGCCAGATGTTCCCCCTCAGAGTAGTTATGCCAAGATGTTCCCCCTCAGAGTAGTTATGCCAAGATGTGCCTCCTCAGAGTAGTTATGCCAAGATGTAACCCCTCAGAGTAGTTATGCCAAGATATGCCCCCTACACAGTAGATATGCCAAGATGTTCTCCCTCAGAGTAGCTATTCTCATATGTGCTTCCTTCATATGCTCACATGTGCCCGTTCATAGTAGTTATGGCCAGATGTTTCCCCTCAGAGTAGTTATGCCAAGATGTGCTTCCTCAGAGTAATTATGCCAAGATGTGCCCCCTCAGAGTAGTTATGCAAAGATATGCCCCCTCCACAGTAGATATGCCAAGATGTGCGCTCTCAGAGTAGCTATTCTCACATGTGCTCCCTTCATAGTAGTTAGGGTCAGATGTGCCCCCTCAGAGTAGTTATGCCAAGATATGTTCCCCCTTCACAGTAGATATGCCAAGATGTGCCCCCTCAGAGTAGTTGTGCCCAGCTGTGTGCCCTTCACAGGAAGTAAAAAAAATAAAGTAAATACTCACTTGGTTCCTCTGATGACCACAGATCAGTTGCTGGCACTCCCCAGCAGCAGCAAAACATGGTCACACATCGCGCTTCTTGTGTAGCAGGAGCCGAGGCGGATTCCCGTCTCCTCTTACACAGCCAGCAGCGCAATGTGTGACCACATCGAGCTGCTGCTGGGGAGCGCCAGCATCTGAGAGGAATGGTGAAGCGGGGAGCAGATGGCTCCTTGCTTCACCATTACACTCAGCTGAGAGCGGGACATACCACTGAAATCCGAGACTGTCCTGCCGAGAGTGTCCTAAGTATTAAGGTATGAGTAGTAGTGTTATATCTTATTTTATATAAATATATGTATATGTGACATGTCAGGTAATCCTGGCATAACCCAAGGGTACAGGGTACCCATGTGCTATGCCAGGAGTTAGTAAACCTTCGGGGGGCACGGGCAGGAACAGCAATATGCACTCCTGTCCGTACGCACTGCTGCTGCGGCCCCATTCATAAAATATCTACAGCTCGTACTGCTTTCAGCAGTATACAGAAATGTCAATTTTAAGTGCACAGGGAATGGTGCGCTTTAGGGGGTGGAAACTGTAATAAAAATACAAAATGCCTTAATAATGTAAATTAGAAAAACTATTATTAGGGCATTAGGAACATCTTATTAAAAATGTTATCAAAAGTTTAGTTACTCTTTAAAGGGGTTGTCCGTTTTTTGTTTTTTTTACTATTGAAGACTGTGACAAATACCGCACCTCGTGGCCCCGTCTGACGTCCCCCCACGTAGGCACAGGGAGGCCAACCCTGACAAGCTGAGAAAGCCTTTTCACTAAAACAGAGCTTTCTCAGGTCGGTAGACTGCCACCAGTTCCTCGTTTGATATAAGCCTGGTCCGCTAACAGGATTATATAGGGTGAGAAACCAACCCGCAGTAGCGTATACAATGTCGAAAAATGGGTGTAGAAATTTGTGGACCGAGATACAAGAACAGCACAAGATTAGATTATATATTTAATTGCCTTAAGGGTGCACTAGACAATACACAAAACACACAGAGAATATATACAGTGGTCGGATGTGCAAATACAGGTGGTATGATACAACAGAATTAAACAGAGCAAGACTCAGTTACCAGGTGGATGAGTAGTCCTTTGGGTTATGATGAATTCTGGATTGCTGTAATGCTTGGCTGTAGTCACGTGGGGGCAGTGATGTCAGCAGTTTGTCCACAGCCCCTCCAAACACATTACTCGATGTGACCCCCTTCAGAGAAAGACACTGGCCTCTAGCCTGCATGGGCCTATTCACCTGTAGTCAGTCACTCCCCTTCCTCCCTCTGAGAGGAGTTCACCCTTCCTTCGTTGTCCTGGCAGCCAAAAGACCCACAAAACCCATTAGGGCCCATAGCTCCAAACCAAAAGGTCACAGGGAGATGGTTCTGGGACCAACGGATCCGCCTGGGTTCCGGCTAGAGGTGGAGACCAAGCATGGCACCGTTATTAGGTTTCTGCTGGGAGATCTCTGTATCTCCCCTTCCTGGTACCCTACCACCAAACTATGACCAGGAGCATGTCCATATTGGCCCCAGGGTCGCAGTTATATAACTGGTTTATGCCTGTGATGGACAGGCAATTCATAATTCCTTATGAATCCCTGGTTCCATGATGTCTGATGGATTTGAGTGATCTGGGCAATAGCTGAGACCCCCTACAGGGAGGTTTTCCTGTAGGATGATTTGGCCTCCGTGCTGGCTGAATGAGGTGTGAATTTGTACACATGTGGCCTGCTTGAAGCCAGGATCCCTGTGGAGTTCACTCCCTCTGCTATCTGACAGCAAATTGCTGGAATTAGATCATGCTGGCATTAAATCACAATTCCACATTCCACAAAGACTTATCCTCAGGATAGGTCATCAAATATCAGATTGGCGAGGGTCGAACTCCTGGCACCCCCGCTCATCAGCTGTTTGAAGAGAAAGCAGTGCTCGTACGAGCGTTGCCTTCTCTGCTCTGTTTAACTGCTTGCCACAGCAATTGCAGTACTGAACAAGTGTAATTACAAGTTTGGTGTCCCTGTTCACTTCTTTGGGATGGCTCTGTCCTATTTACTTGAACAGACGGATTTGGCCCACAGAAATGAATTGGGGACACCATACTCGTAATTACACCTGTTCACCACTCTTTAAACAATCGGATATTGATGACCTGAGGATAGGTCATCAATAGTAAAAAGCAGACAACCCCTTTACAGGGGCTGTGCAGGCTGTATATGTTGATGATCTATCCTCAGCTGTTACCCCTGACGATCAGCTGTTTAAAGAAGAGGCGGTGCTCCATGCGTCCACTGCTTCCTGATCATTACATTGTGCGAGATTTCCTTTCCTTACGGGCAGGGTAATGAAGAGGAAGCAGTACTCACACGTAGCTCACATCAGCCAATCAGTTATTGATGACCTATCCTGAGGATTGGGGGGGGGGGGGGCGGCCCAGTTCAGTTTAGTTTTCTTTCAGGCAGCAGAAAGGCTAAGTGCATTCCCGCCGGAAGAAGGGGGGGGCAGTCCGCCCTGGATGCCAGCTTTCTGGGGGATGCCGGATGGAAGTGCTCATTGTTAGAGCTCAGGGGAACTGGTAATCTTTTCACTTACTAACCGCTCAGCTATCCTCGCTCCTTACTCCAGGCCGGCTGATTCACCATAATTCCCTGCAGGCACAGATCGCGCTGCTGGATTGTGTAGGAAGAGCTCAGGAATCTGCCTATGCTCTCATCCCACACAGTGCAGCAGTGTGATCTGTGTCTGCAGGGAAGAGCTGGAGGGGATCTGATCATCAGGAATGGGATAAGGTGAGTAGTTACTGTTTTTTTTTTTATTATTATTTTAATACTGAGGGGGAACAGAGAGGGCATTACTACTGTGAAGGGAGCATAGAGAGGGCATTACTAATGTGAAGAAGGCAAACAGAGGGCATTGCTACTGTGAAGGGGGTAAAGAGAGGATATTGCTACTGTGAAGGGGCAAAGAGAGGGCATTACTAATGTGAAGAAGGCAAAGAGAGGGTATTGCTACTGTGAAGGGGGCACAGAGAGGGTATTGCTACTGTGAAGGGGGCACAGAGAGGGCACTGCTATTGTGAAGGAGGCAAAAAGAGAGCATTGGTACTGTGAAGGGGCGCAATGATGGCATAACTACTGTGAGGGCCATTGCTTCTTTCGTTCAAATTTGGCAGGTATGTGCCCTGTCCCCTGCCTTATATCAAAGAATATCTTCCCTGAACTGGTGATACAAAGAGAAATTGTTTTTTTTTTTCAAAAGCTTTTATTTTAAGTGATGGGGGGAGGACCCCGTAAAAATTTGCTGTGGGGCCCAGTCAATTCTAGCTACGCTCTGAATACAGACACATTTACACTGGTCAGCCATAATTATGCAACCACCATCTCTTGTGCTGCCAAAACAGCTGTGACCTTGTTGAGGCATGGACTCTAGAAGACCACTGAAGCTGTCCTGTGTTTTCTGGCACTGAGTCCTGTAAGTTTTGAGGTCAACCTCCAATGTGGATTGGACTTGTTTTTCTAGCACATCCCACAGATGTATTGAACACAACTCAAAACATTGAACTATTTTTCATGTTCCTCAAACAATATGTGAATCATTTTTTTGCAGTGTGGCAGACTGCATTATCCTGCTAAAAGAGGCCTCTGGTGATAGGGACTTCCACTGACATGAAGAGTACTTTTTCTACAACATAGTTTAGGTAGGTGGTATATTTCAAAGTAACATTTATCTGAATGCTAGGACCAAAAGTTTCTTAGTAGAACATTGACCAGAGCATCATCTTGTTTCTTCCCATAGGGCATCCTGGTACCAGGTAAGCAATAGAAGTGCTCCTGATCATCTACACCGGTGTTTTTCAACTCCGATCCTCAGGGCCTACCTGCCGGTCATGTTTTCAGGATTTCCTTAGTATTGAGCAGCTGATATAATTAGTATCCATGTATCAGGAATTACCACAGGTATTCATTCTGTGGGATATTTTCAAATCATGACCGGTAGGTGGGCCCTGAGGACTGGAGTTGACAAACACTGCTCTACATATCAAAGAAAATGTGATTCAGACCAAGCAACCTTCTTCCATTTCTCCCTGGACCAGTTCTGATGCTTAGCATGAACACTTAGCCCCATACATAGCAATCTACAATGCCCTGTATCTTCTGACACCTTTCTGTCATAGCCAACATTGGAGGAGATTTATGAAACTGGTGTAAAAGAAAACTGGCTTAGTTGCCAATAGCAACCAATCAGATTCCACCTTTCATTTTTCAGAGCTCCTTTGGAAACTGAAAGGTGGAATCTGATTGGTTGCTATGGGCAACTAAACCAGTTTTCCTTTACACCCATTTGATAAATCTCCCCCATTAAAGAGGTATTCCCATCTCAGACAATGGGGGCATATTGCTAGAATTCCCCCCTTATAGTCTGATAGGTTTGGGCCCCACCTCTGGAACCCATACCTATGCCGAGAACTGAGCAGGGAAGGTGGTGGCTGGAGGACCACCAAGGGCTCTCCCCGTAGTAATGAATGGGGGTGCACAGTGCTTGCGCAGCCACTGCTCCTATTCATTTCTATGGGGCCGTCGGAAATAGCCAAGCCAGCACTCTTTTCTTTGCTCTTTTCGTTAGCCCCATAGAAATGAAAGGAGGGTGGCTGCACATGCGCAGTGTGCCCTCTATAACTTACGGGGCTCCATTCTCACACGGTGCCACTCCTTCAAGCACATAATTTTATCAAAAATCACAGAAAAAGATACAAAACATCCTGCACGATATGAGAACTAAATATGCGGATGTGCATGGCAACATTTATAAAATCACGTAGAATAATGCACTAACACAATAGATGCAAACATTATATAAGGACTAAGCCCTCACTCTGATATGATAAAATCGGAGACACTCAGCCAGGGATGCGCGAGCTTGTGTTTTCAAGTTTGGTGTACAAGGTTCGGGTTATCTAAGAATTCTGGATTCTGCTACCATGGACTGTAACTTATGGTCCATGGTAGTGGAATCCATAACAGAATTCTTAGATAACCCGAACCTTGTACACCAAACTTGAAAACACAAGCTCGCTCATCTCTACTCTTAGCCAATATATTTTGATCAAAACACATCAGTGATTAGTTTGTAAAAACACCTTTCCACCGCTCATTCATATGATCCTCCCAGTAATACACTTTTGAGAGGCCATGACAACCTCAATGGGTACGCCAAATTTGTCAGAAAAACTAACTTCTTCATTCTGAAATTCATATCTTTATTATATCACACTGCCAAGCGGAATACTTTATTGCTTGTGAGAGCTTCTTTTACGAAGGACTGGAATTCTGATATTTTGATGAGAAATTAGTACTGAATCAGTTAAAAAATATGAACATAATACAGGTTGGAGAGATTTGCTGAAGGGAGAACTAGAGCAACAGCAGCCAATCAAATTGTTGCTTTTATTATGGAAAAATGTGAGCAAGACTCCCATTCGCTGCCATGATTAACAGTTTCACTTTTACAGTCCCTCATTACTTTTCATAAACCCCTCACAAATTAGTGCAGTTCTGAAGAACCAGACTGCATTTCTCACGATGAAGAGACACGGTTCCTCTGTTCATCTCCTTCACCTTTTCTCCACAAAATTCAGTGTAACTTCCTAGCATCTCAGCAACCTACAGGATTCGGAAGCCGAAGTGACTTCGTAAGTCGTCGGAACGCTTCGAGAATTGATGTGTTGACGCATGCGTAGTGTGTAGCAGGTTTGCGCCTGCGTTGGCTGTCCGGGCCAGTGTGAGGAGTCTCACGTAGAGCAGGCACAAGGGGGGGAGCCGGAGCCACGGGAGGGGACAAGAGGCTATAAAGTACGGGCCCGGGGCCTGCGGCTGACACTCTGGCGGAGCCGGCCACTGCATAGCGGCGGAGCTGACCGTGATTCCTAGAGTGACCAGCAGAGGTGAGAGCAGTCACAGCTGGAGATGGGGGCGCTGCTTGCACGCTGCAGGTAGCAGGGAGGACACTTCCACTGAAAGTTTTAATAACTTTATGGGGTGATCCCGGGGAGCTGTCAGTGCTGGTCAGACATCTGCAGTGCCTATAGGTATGTACTAGCAGTAGTGATCGCAGCTGATAATCCTGCTGAATGTGATCAGGACCCAAGGATAATGACATCTGCAGTAACAGAGCATATTAATGGAAAATGTATATAAATGTATTATAAATGGCCATAGTCTGCCAGTCTATCTACCCAGAGCATTGGATATAATCAGGTCAGTCCCTGTGGACTTTATGCCCAGGCTGATGGGCACTGGGCAGAGTGGCAGCTTCCATTCATCCTAAGTGATACCTAGAGTAAAGCTTCCCCTATGCCTGCCAAGCATTTAACCCCTGCTGAGCTTGGCCATTCTCCCTCCCCGCAGCGGCAGCCGCCTGCTAGAAATTTCTAGTCTACTCATTACGTTTCCCTCTTGTGACATATTTGGAAAAGGGGAAGTTTGCAGAGGTTGGGATGGAATCCGCTGCCTGTAGATTATAAATGCTGCAGTCTCTTCTATGGAGAGCAGTGGGGAAAGGGGGTCTGACATTCCCCAGCTGGGGGAGGGGAGACTATATGGATATATACGTGGCAGGGCATTCCACCTTCCCATCTACTCCAGGATCCCCCTGCTGCTGCTGCTTCCTCTGCTTTATTCACTTTCACACCAAGTTCTTTTTCTCGCCTCTTTGGTGTCGAATGTGGGAGAGGGGTACGAGTTGTGTGGAACCGATCAGAAGACATTCTGAGCGTAGATTTTTTTTTTAATTATAATTTTCCTTTTTTTAGTAATATTGTAGAAGAGATCCCACGAATGGCTGCAAATGAGTATTTTACTGGTCCCTCGAATCGCTTAATACAATGGTTTCCGTTACATTCTGCACTCTTACTAGATATGGATTACATTATATATAGTGTGTGTATGTATGTGTATATGTATGTGTATATATATATAGTGTGTGTGTATATATATATATATATATATATATATATATATATATATAGTGTTATAAGACTAGTTTTCCATTAAACCTGTCTCTATTATATAATTTTTGGCTAAAGGACTATAAGAGATGCTTTCCAGAACCTGCACATCTGTAAAACTCATGCTGCCTCATATTTCAAATTTTCAGTGAACACCCCCCACCCCACCAAGTATACGTGACTGGTGTCATTCCAGTAATGGTCAGCCGGTGTATAATGCATGGTGCGTGGTAGGGGTGGGACTGGGGGCTTTACATTTACTTGGTTTATTGCACCACTGTCTATGTATCAAAGTCACCACCTGATTCTATTTATTTTGAATGAAGAAGATACAACTATAAGATGTTTGGTTATTTTAGGTTTTTTAACTCTGCAAATATTTATATTAACACTTTGGGGATGGTTCTGCTGTACACGGATGTGGAAGTGATGTTCCAGATGTTCAGTGCTGAGGTGGCTGCGGCTGCTGCATCACCCCATGTGTCCAGTGCCCCTTCCTCATCCCAGACCTCTTCACTGGGATCTGGACAGCAGTATTGGAACGCGGTGTATATAGTATGTTGCAATTTTGTGGTTTTTTTGAGTCCTATACATGCAAGTCGTGGAACGACAGGAGAATATTGCTGAGAACTCCCAACTGGACAGCTCTGATCCTTAGCAGATGCTGCTTTAGGGTTTATTTAAACAACCGTATGTATTTTGCAGTCTGCAAAATGCGCATCCGGAAAAATATGGAGGACGTCCATGTTGTGTGCTTTTTTTTGGGGGGGGGGGGGATTTTTTGCGGATCCTTTGTAGCAATGCCTATTCTTGTCTGCAAAACGGATAAGAAAAGGACATGTTCGATCTATTTTTCGGGACTGTGAAACGGACATACGGATGTGGACAGCATGTGGAGTGCTGTCCCTTTTTTTGCGGACTCATTGAAATGAATGCAGATCGGATGCAGATTAAAAATCTAGTCATCTGAAGGGAAATTTATATTTAAATTAAATTTATATTAAATTTATATAAACAGTATTGGGTACCTGCACACGGTGCGGATTATGTGGGTTTTTCCCATGTCAGTTGTTGTTTTGCTTGTGGGGATTTTATCCTTTTCAGTGCAGATTTCTTACAGCATTTTCCTGCAGCATGTATACACGGCGATTCCCTTTCTTTGCATGCATTTTACAGTATTGCAGTTGTGGATATTTGGTGCTGGACCACTCTCTTTCTTTGGGCTGTGTAAGGTATGACTGAGCCACAGTGTAAAGCAGAGGGTCAGAACGGGCGTCTCAGATAGACATGAGCGAGCAAGCTCGGGTGCAATTTTTGCGTATTTGCGTACGCATTTTAAAATCGGTGCGCTAATGCATACGCATATTTTAATCTGTACTCTAATGCGTACACATTTTTAAAATTTGTATATTATGCGTACGCATTTGTGTACAGATTAAAATATGCGTATGCATTAGCGTACCGATTTTAAAATGCGTACGCAAATACGCCAAAATTGCACCCGAGCATGCTCGCTCATCTCTAGTCTCAGACTTCTCAGCTGTATTTTCTACCATAAGGTTACGTTCACACAATGGATTTTGACACTCATGGCTTAGCTTTCTTGAATGGAGCTTGAACCGTGAATGGACATCCGCTGTGGCATCTGTCCGGACACTGCACCAAGAAGGGACATGTCCCTTCTTAGCGCAGTCACAGCTTTAAACGGCTTTACTTCAGCGGTGCCTCTCTTTAAAAACTATCGGAGGTAGAAACCATGCGGCCAATGGGAAATTCTGCCATGTGAACGGGACCCTGTAGTCTGAAATCCATATTCCAGACGCAGCTAAAAACTCCTCAAGTGCAATCAGTGCCACATAAAGTTTGATGGCAGCCTTCACTGTACTTACCGGGAACCTGTCAGCTCTGAAACACCCTCCAAACTAGAGTAAGCGTTGTATAGTGTAAGTGATGTCGCATCCGGTTATGTAAGTTTTATCTTCATACTACCTTCCATTCTGATGTTGTTCTCCCACAAACCTGCAGTAAAATGCACTGAGGACTACTGGACTCACTCACATAATGGAGAGGACTCAAAGAAGAGTCCTCTCAATGCATTTTACTGCTAGTTTGTGGAAGCACAGCGTCGGAATGGAGGTGAGTATGAAGATAAAACTTACATATTCGGATTCAGCATCACTTACATTATACACCGCTTACTGTACTTCAGGGGGTGTTTTGGAGACGACAGGTTCCCTTTAAGTCCAGCATTAGCTCTGCTTTAACATAAACGTTTCGGCAGAGCAGTTGCCTGATATTACAGGGTTTCTGTCACCTTGTTTGACCCTATTAAACCAGATGACATTTGCAATGCGCAAATGTCACCTGATGTCTAATATGGTCTTTTTAAGATCTGTGTCCCCGTTTTCTTAAAAAAACTACTTTTGTAATATGCAAATTACCTTCACTAGGTGCAAGGGGCGGTAACCCTGCACCTAGTAGCGCCGTTTTCCCCACCTTCTATATTGCGTCATCAGCGTAGATTGACAGGGCCAGGCAACTCGCTCTATCTGCTGCTGGCCCTGTCAGCGCTGCAAATCCCGCGCCTGTGCCGTGGGTCCGTCATTCGGTGCAGTGAGTGCCACTGGCTGCCGGGCTCCCGGCTTCCTCACTGCGCCTGCGCCACCTCCTTTTCCGGCTGTAGTGTGACGTCATCGGCACAGGCGCAGTGAGGAAGCCGGCAGCCAGCTGCACTCACTGCACCTGCACCGAATGACGGACCCACGGCGCAGGCGCGGGATTTGCAGCGCTGACAGGGCCAGCAGCAGATAGAGCGAGTTGCCTGGTCCTGTCAATCTACGCTGATGACGTAATATAGAAGGTGGGGAAAACGGCGCTACTAGGTGCAGGGTTACCGCCCCTTGCACCTAGTGAAGGTAATTTGCATATTACAAAAGTAGTTTTTTTAAGAAAACAGGGACACAGATCTTAAAAAGACCATATTAGACATCAGGTGACATTTGCGCATTGCAAGTGTCATCTGGTTTAATATGGTCAAACAAGGTGACAGAAACCCTTTACACTTTCCATTATGTTTCCTTGATGAGTCCACACTATTAGGGCTCATGCACGTGGCCGTTGCCCAGCAGTGGCCTGTATTGCAGCCTGCAAACAGCGGGTCTGCAATATGTGGGTACCGGCCGTGTGCACACCGCATCACAGATGCGTCCGCAATCCGGAAGGTCGGTGCTGAACGTAGACATGGAACCACCTGGGAGTGCTTCCATGGGATTTCTCTCTGTGCCTCCGCACCACATGTTCTCTTTTTTTTAAAAAAAATTATTTTTTTTTATGGTGCAGATGGATCACGGACCCAGTCTGCGGATTCCACATTGCGGTCCCCAATGCACGGAACGGCCGACCAACCAACAGCCATGTGCATGAGCCCTTAAAGGGGTATTCCCATCTCAAAAATGTAGTTTGTATAGTTAGATATAGCCATACCAATATTATTACTAATAGAATGTATTTATATAAAATGTACCGTTTAGAAGATTTCCCTATTTGTATATCCATTGTCCCACACCCATCAGTCAGGCCGTTGCCCCTAGTTACGGCCACCGCAGCCATGTAGTAGTGGTGGCCGGCTTGCTCTTGTTTAGACACGCTCTGAGGTAACTGCTGTATTGTGAACGCACATTGCATAGCATGCAGAGACACATCTTAGGGTTGTAGTATTTTTGTCTGCGCTTCCAAAACGCAGAGAAACGGATCCTGTTCCAATATCAATTCATCTCTATGGAGCAGGATCTGTTTATAAAGTCTGCGTTTTGGACGGATACTGACCATTGCGTTTTGGACTGGTAGCGTCCAAAACGCAGATGTGAAAGTACCCGAAGATGTGTCTCCGCATGCTCATGCAATGTGCGTACACAATACAGCAGTTACCTCAGAGCGGGTTTGAAAAGGAGCAAGCTGACCACCACTACTACATGGCCGCGGTGGCTGTAACTAGGGGCAACGGCCTGACTGATATGTAGGACAATGGATATAAAAATAGGCAAATCTTCTAAACGGTACATTTTATATAAATACATTCTATTAGTAATATCGGCATGGCTATATCTAACTATACAAACTACATTTTTTAAGATGGGAATACCCCTTTAAGCCTCATTAACACGTCGGTGTTTGATCAGTGATTTCCATCAGTGATGGTGAGCAAAAACCAGGATTGGAGCCTCCACAGACATAAGGTATAAGGGAAAGATCTGAACCTGTTCTGTGTTTAGTGCTGCACCTGGTTTTGGCTCAAAATCACTGATGGAAATCACTGAGCGAACACTGACTCGTGAATAAGGCTTTAGGCATAAAGCTATTATAGGGGCATATTAGGGCAAGACTGCGGAAGGGTCGCCCTTATGAGGTTGGTGGCATGTACATTTTTAGGGCCAGTAGTACCCCCATTAGGAAACAATAGGGTTAGGGACCATGCACACAAATGTATTTTTGGTCTGCATCCAGTCCGCCTATTTTGCAGGTCAAATGCTGACCCATTCACTTCAGTGGGGACGCAAAAAAAAGATGCGGACAGCAAACCGGGTCCCGCAAAAAAATAGAAAATGTCCTAATCTTGTGCGTTTTACGGACAAGGATAGGACAGTTCTATAGAGGGCAGGACTTTCTATTCTGCCAAATGTGGAATGCACGCGGCCAGTATCCGTGTTTTGTGGATCCACAATTTGCAGACTGCAAAAAGTGTAACGACTGTGTGCATGAGCCCTAAGACCTGGGAGCCGTCCTGACCTATGTGCATCTTCTGGGGCTTTCCCAACATTTGTGTCCCAGTGCCACCAGTACATCCCTTATAATAAACCACTTGTCAATCGTCACTTCATCATGGTAGGACTTTGCAGTTAGGATTCAGATATCTGGCCATTTACTCCTTTTCATCCATTGCCACGATGAATTTCTATCTTGCTGGTAAACGTAGCAGAGTTTAGAGGGTTAAACGAGTGACTTGTGGGAGTTCTGGCTCCTGGAGGATCCGGCATTCCACAGAAGCCTGAAGCATAAGTCAGTTGCAGTGTAGCCGTCTGAAGCTCTGCCTCTCCGTGCCATGTTCTCCTCATCATGGATCCTTTGCTCACCCGGACAAGTGGCCATTTGTTTCTTGGAGAGAGACGGCAGTAATTGACTGACTATTAGACAGCTTCCTGGTTCTTCTGTACACGTGTCAGTCTACACGAACTAGCATAGTGGTATAGAGTGTTAATATGCCACTTCATTCATTTCATTTCATTTCCGTATATGCAGTAGGCATTAAGCTATATTAGGTAGATTTGATGCAGTAACAGTCCACCACTGAGGTAATGACATTACATGATGCCTCCACTTGCGTTCTCAGCCTGTGGTATGTGTACCCTACATGGTACACCCCATGTCACCCGGAGGTACCTACACTTCATTGTGCAGCATGGTGTATGACTATAGCCTTGGGGGTAATTTCTTTGAGAAAGGGACCTCCTAAACCTTAAGAATCATTGCTCCAGAGACTTCTGGAGCTGCTGTTTCCTACACCTAAATGATGGAGGCTACCACTACAGAGTTCCTTGAACTAAATTAACACAGTATTTAGATAACCCCTTTAAAGAACCAGCGAGAGCCCTTTAAGTTATATCATTACAGTACTGTACACATCCTAGAGGTCGTGTAGCTTACTTCTGTGTGGGGAACCAGCCTACTTCATCTGCAGTACAATTCTAGATGGATGGACAGTCTGACCTCAAGCATCATCCAGACAGGCATGTTTTTATACGTATTGCCTACAGCTTAACCACTTACAACAGCCCAGTGCACATGGATCGAATAACAGTCTATAAGCAGTGCATTCATCCCAGCATAATGTATGTATGTATGGCATTTCATTTACATAGGCCTACATGGTCACTGTATTGTGTAAAATAATAGTGCAGGTAAATATGAGAAACTTTGTAATATATCTTATCAGAGAAAATTGTTAGACCCTTTCCTAGACTAAGGTAGGTATCAGAGCAGCAGATGAGGCTGACGAATGTCAGAAAGGAAGCGTTCCTTCTTGACAATCGCCTGCTTGTCAGTGAAGGAGACGGCTGCAGTAATCTCCTCCACAATATGGGGAGGAGCGATCACTAATGTCATCGCTTGTTCCCATACAAAATCATTATTTGCTGGCAGCAGACCGTGATTAGACAGCATGATCTGCCGCCGGCAAACGATTTTTCAACCTGCTTAAAAAATTCTATTTGCCCAATAAATGAGCATTTGCTTGTTCACCGGGTAATCGGCGACACTTTTACACAGGCAGATCATCACTAACAAGTGTTCCTACGAATGATTGTTGGCGATGATCTGCTCGACTATCTGCAGGTGAAATACAGGCCTAACATTCATATGGACTGGTAGTTAACTGAAGGATTAGATTACAGTTGCCCGCAGAACACTATTGAAAAGGGAGGAGAAGGAGTAAGTAGCAGAGTGAGAAACAAGCAGTGAGACATGCAGATGCTTCAGCAGCTAATAGAAAATGTTATATATCACCCCAAGTGCTTTATTTACATCACTACTGTTCAGTACTTGTCTATCATGTGAGTGAGAGAGTTTTAGAGCAGGATGGCCTGTTCCCTTAAAGGGGTTCTCCGGGAATTAAGAAAATGAAAATACACAAATATTACTTTATTATAAATATATTCCCAAATACCTTTCATTAATTATAATGGCTCGTTTTGTCTGGGGAGCAATGATTAGGAGAAACAAAATGGCCGCCGCCCTATTAGTACACACAGAACCTGTCCTAATCACACAGGACAAGTTACTTCACAACACTGAGGTGAAGAGCTGTCTCATCCTCCTCTCTGCTCTGCTTGTCAGGGATTATGATCCCAAATACAGATAATAAGATCTTCAGATGAATCTCTGTAGAAATGGAGTCCATGAGGAGACATGACAGACTGTGGTAATGGAGACTGCTGCTACTTATTTGCCACATCTGCTCATGGATTATAATCCCTGACAAGCAGAGAGGAGGATGAGGCAGCTCTTTAGCTCAGTGTTGTAAAGTAACTTGTCCTGCTGTGTGATTAGGACAGATTTTGTGTGTACTAATAGGACGGCGGCCATTTTGTTTCTCCTAATGATTGCTCCCTAGACAAAACAAGCCATTATAACTAATGAAAGGTATTTGGGAATATATTTACAATAAAGTAAAATGTAAGTATTTTCATTTTCTTAATTACCGGAGAACCCCTTTAATGTACACTATATGGGCAGATATAATGACAGCTAGTCTCCATGCACCAGAGAATTATAGAAAGAGCAGAGGAGAAAACTGCTTTAAAATAAACAGATGCAAGACAAATAATGGCCAGATATAATGGTTTTTCTTCATGTACACACATATGATAGCCCAGATTTAAATCAGGAATGTAAATGAAATCCACTTACTAGTAGGGACATGCTACTTCTTAAGTAGTTAAATTGGCGGCAAAAAATAAATGAGTGTGGTTGCATAATGAAGACAATGGAAACTTGTTGTGGCATTTTAAAGAAGAATTATGCAGTGGATAATGCCCATTTTCCACTGTGGATTTTGTGAACATAGCCTCAACAGCATTCTATGTATAGGTGCATTGATATCAGTGGCAATAGGCTTACAATGTTGTGTCCAATATTCACTAAGGCTAATTTCACTCTAGCATTGTAGTTCATTGTATCTGGCATAGCTGTAAATGGCCGGAGCACTCGCAGGCCCCATTAACTATAACGGAACCCGACCTGTTTCCTGCATAAGTGCAAGGATTCGGACAGACAAAAACCCACCATTTTTTCTCTGACCAAACCTTGGCACTTATGCCACAAACAGACTGAATCCCTGCTGGGTCCCATTATAGTCTAGGGGACCGTAGAGGAAAGGCCTTGGTAGATATGATTAACTTCAGCAGGCTGTTCGGTTACTGGAACAGCCACCGGATGGTTTTACCGCTAGTGTGAAAGTAGGCGAAGATATTTTACATAATATTGCTGGAAATGCTGCTTTTGACTCTCATACCATAGTGGGCCCCAAAGATCCAGGAGAGAAAAAACACATTTGGATCTGCCTTTGGAGACAATCACTTGCTACTAGGGTCTAGTCAAAATCTTTTAGACTTTATTGATAATATGGGGTTTGGGCCCCATGATAAATTTCCGCTGGTGGGTGCAAGGAACCCCAGTCTGACACTAAAGGCTGTATTGACAGGCAGATTGTCTGCCAGATGATCACTAATATGTATTTGTAGTAAAGCTCGTTAGCGATGATCTGGCAGTGTAAAGGCCCTTTTAGACGGGCCGATGTGTCTCCCTGCCCGAGCGCCGATCAGCGATATCGGCGCTCGGGCAGGGAGCCTTTACACGGCCCGATGAATCGAGCGCCGGGCCGCACGAGTGATCGCTGTATCACTCGTGCGGCCGGGAAGCTCCATACTGTCAGGCGCACATCGCCTGTTTACACAGGCCGATGTGCGCCCGACAGATTGGATCTTTTGTAGAAACCAAAAGATCCAATCAGCTGACGAACGAGCGTTTTGCTCGTTTGTCGGCTGATTAGGGCCACTTTTACACGGGCCGATTATCGGCACTAGCGTTCCTAGGAACGATTTTTCGGCGGCGTAAAAGGACCTTAACACTGCCCACCGATTACCCGATGAATGAACAAATGCTTGGGATGGGAAGTCAGACCCTTCTTATTCATCATTTTCTATGTTTTAAGCATAGAAAATGGTCTAAATGTATGTAGAGGCCAGCAGATCCACTGCCAGCTAAAGAGCTTACGTGAAAAGCTTCCGTGAAAACCCGTCCTGCTGAGTGCACGAGCGCATGGCATCATTGGTTGCTATGACGCTGTGTGCTTAGACCATACGAGTGTATTACTGTACAGTGGCGGGAGCATGAAGCACACGGCGTCATAGCAACTAATGACGCCGCTCACTCAGCAGGGCGGCAGGCCAGGTTTTCACGGACCGTGGTCCGTGAAAATCCAAGTATGTGTGAATGAGGCCTAAAACACTGGTCTTAATAAATGACCCACAAAGTGTCTAAGACACTTGTGTGTGAAGTGGACAGCATATTGGCCAGAAGATGCTGGTGGTGTATATTAACAATAGTGGGGCTCATTTATCAAGGTTTGTACACCAGTCTTGATATCCCCTGCGCTGCTGGAGGATGCACATGATGACTAGACCTAGTTCACCTCATAAATTAAACACATCCTCTGGCAGTCTGTGCACCTAGCTCATAGCTGGCATAGATTTCAGTCATTTACTCCAGAAAACTGGTGTAAATGAGCATAAATGTGCCTAGGCTGCCGTGGGTCTTTTTTTGGAAAGTGTCGGGCGGTGTAAAAACGCCACTGACACCCAGTTAGGGACTTTTTTTTAAAGTCTATTTCTGGTGACGTTCTGGCTCCTATTGTCTATAATGTAAAACTTGGCATCACTGTCAAGTACAGAAATATGTACGGTCCCATCCCTGCAGAGGGCACGCAGTGCGCAAATATTGCTGCCTATGTGAGTCAGACAGTAGACTTCCAAAGTGGCTCGTGTCCACATGTTCATTAACTATTTATCTCAGTCTGTGGAGAAATAATGAAAATATTTGGGGTATACACACACAGGGCAGATTTTTAATATGTAATTAAAAATTGATTCTTACAGCGGAATGAGGGTGTTTTTAAAGGGCCCATTCACTTGAATGGGACAGCTGCAGACACTTTGATGTGTGGACATGCCCTTGTTCAAACTTGCATGCACACTTGTCAGTTTTCATCAGAGCAAGTTAACAAAGCCCTGTTCTGCATAGTCATGGTATCTTGTGCCGATGAGTATTAAAAAGCCGGAAGCTGATGTGTGGAAGTTGGGATATGTGGCTCTATAATTATAAAGAGCATTTATCAGCGTGGTCAACCTTATTAAACCCGGCGTATTGCCTGTGAAGGTTTCTGAGTTAATTAATCCCTTAGTAGTTCAAATCTGTTTTAGAGAAATATGCATTTTGTTCAACATGCTAATTAGGTGTTTAGAGCACCAAGGGGAGGGCCTAGTCCCTCAGAGCACCACTTCACCACTTCATTCCCCCTTAGCCACTCCCCTCTCCCTTTGAGTAAGGCTAGCTTCACCTCTGCGGCACAGCAAAGTGCAGACTGCCAGAGTTCTCCGGATCTGGCAATGCCAGATACTGCCAACCGCCTGGACAGTCTGTAAAAGACCCCATTGACTATAATGGGATCCGGCGGAGTTCCAGCAGATTTTTAGATTTTGATATTGGTTAAAGTGTATTTTCCCGAGTGCGGAGATCTGAACTGCACATGCACTGTTGGATGTTCAGTCGGCACATGCGCAGTTCAGATCTCTGCATTGGGAAGCGTACACTTTCCCTGATGCCAAGATCTGATCTCCTTATGTATTGGTGAATGTGCTATGTCGAATAAGAACATAATCGTATGTTTATTTGCGTTTGGTGCTCTGCCAATCCACAGGGGTGCCTGGATTTGGACACCTGCATATTTATATATTCTGTTATAACACTGATCCATGTGAATGAGGCCTAAAGCATTAAGCATTGCTTTTGGGAGTTCCTGCAATTGGTCCTAAAAGTGACCCCTTTCAGACGTAAGGATACAAAGGCTTCTTTCACAGCATCCAGGAATAGAGAGAGCTGAATGCAAGTGGTACGAATATCCTGCACACAAAGAGGTTCCGGTGTAGGGGCAAGTAGACCGCTGGCGGCTGTGCGCAGGTCAGTGCGGATAGAATGCGGCTCCAGATGAAATTATTCTGTGAAGCCTTCCATCACGGTAGCAAACAAGCTTCTCAAGTATTTGGAAAGCCTGACATTTTATAAATTTAAGGCAGAAAAAGTCTGACTCAATGAAAAATGTGGGAAGCCGCCAAATCTATGAGCAAAGGATTCAGGCCAGACAGCTCACACAAAATACGTACTGCAATGAGCATTCCAGGAGACCGGGCAACGTGCTCCGAATAAACTAATTGTTTGGTCTGTAATGTATATCATGATGATTACTTCTTTACATTGACCCCTGGGCAAGAAATTCCAGGCCTTTTAGAACTCCAATCTGCCAGTGCAAGCCAGCAGTCACAGATGTGCACCCTGTATGACCTTGGGTCTTGGATGGGGCAGAATAGTGTAGGAGAGGTGCAGGAACCAGCCTGATAGTCACATATATGATCCACCCTGTATGGTACAGTAGATCTGAAGGTCTAAGGGTCTTCATCTGCAGTGTGGTTCCTCTGTATGAGCAAAGGGGCACACATAAAATTCATAGGTCCCCCATAGCGAAAGTCTGAGGCCTCTCAGACAGAAAACCCCCCCACTGTAGTATGACTATGTCCGCACAGGGCACAATTTCTGCTGCACATCTTTGTTGCTTTACCACAGCAAAATCCAGATGACGTAGATTTTATTGCCATGGATAAATTGCAAAGGGTGAAACCTGCAGTAGAAATCCATAGCATAAAACCTGCTATGCTGGTCAATTTGCTAATTTTTTTCAGAAGGAAACTAAACCGTACTTACCTGATCGATCCCGCGCCGCCACTTTAGTTCCCCGGCCAGTCTCTTTTAAGGCTCCTTTCATACCATCGTTTTTGATTTCCGGTATTTAGATCAGTCATAGGGTCTCAATAGCGGAATAAAACGCTTCAGTTTTCCCCCCATTCATTGTCAATGGGGAAAAAAACTGAACTGAAGGGAACAGAGTGCTCCAAAATGTATTCCATTCCGTTTCTTTGCGTTCCCATGACGCACCCAAAAGCGCTGCAAACAGTGTTTTTCAGTGCATCTGACACAATAGAAAACTCATCCATCCCCCATTGACTTACAATGGTTTTAGAGATGGATCTGTCGTTGCTATGTTAAATACAACCGGATCCGTTCATAACGGATGCAGACTGTTGTATTATCATGGCGGAAGTGTTCTTGATGATCCATGACGGATCCAGCAAAAACGCAGGTGTGAAACTAGCCTTACCCGGCTGACGCAGGGATGTCACATCAACAACATGTGACCGCTTTAGCTAGTCACAGGCCTTGTCGGGTGCACCACTGAGATCAGTGATTGGCCACAGAGGTCATGTGTTGGCGGTGGACAACCAATCAGAGCTTCTGTCCAGCTAAAGGGAAATTTTTACCTGCCTGTTTCACACAGTCTCACACTGGCAGCACCGAGTGGAAAGTGTCAGACCCAGTTATACCTTCTAGCAGGAATAATAGAGGAACAGTACATCCTAAAGAGGCTCTGTCACTAGGTTGTAACCTATGTATTTAAATACATAGGTTACAAGGCCTAGTGACAACTTTTAAAATCATACCTTTCATGCTAGTCCCTGGAGTGACGGCGCGTGCGCAGAAGAGAAGACAGCGCTTGCAGTGTAGACACTGCAAGCGCTACTGCGCATGCGCCGGGAAAATTTTAGGGCGCATGCGTGAGAGTTCAGCGCTAGACTTACCAGTCTAGCGCTGTCTATCAAATACAGAAAGGGGCGTGATTAGAGACAGGGGACGTGCCTCGGGCCCGGGGGGGCGGTGAAGGAGCGGTGCTCCAGAGGAAAGAGGCCGCCCCCTGGTGCTCCGATGGCTCATTTGCATATGTTTTAAAGTTTAGATTTCTACGCGACCGCTGCTCAGAACTCTGCATGAAAGGTATGATTTTAAAAGTTGTCACTAGGACTTGTAACCTATGTATTTAAATACATAGGTTACAACCTAGTGACAGAGCCTCTTTAAAATTATAAGAACAGATGCCCCAGAATTCTTATTTCATGTGGAATATAATTATTAACTGACATGTCAGGAGAGGGGAGTCCTTTTTAATACCTAAACATAGAGTCTGCAAGAATTATTCATTTGTGAAGTTGATAAATCATTAAAAAGAAACTCAGTCTTTTTTTTATTTAACCTGTCTTTAAATGATTTTTACAGGTTGTTCCTAATTAACCAAAATCTAAAGTATAAGCAAACAGTGAAGATATTACTAGGTCAGATATGTTTGATGCATTTTTTTTTTTTCTGTTGCTCTTGCATGACGAGAAAACAAAAAGATGTTGTCTCTGTCTTCCTGGCTTAGAGGACATGCAGGTAGAGCCCGATCAGGGCAGCCTGGCATCTGCTGGAGATATAATAGGCTTGTGGGGGTGGACGGCTTTTGTTCTCCATAGAAATACAGTTGTTATCCTTTCAGCATGGCAAAGGAAATAACTTGAGCTCTGGCCTTTACTAGAGGCTGCTTTGCGGATATATGTATCACCCACGTGCTTCGTATTCCTCGCCAACCTTGGGATTATACATCACATATTACATTTACTACTGAGAGTCAAATAAGCCATTGTGTCAGATGTAGTAGAGTTGAATTTGTAGTACCGCAAAGTATTTGTAGCTTTGCAAAAGCAGAAAATATACTCCAACCTATTAACTTATAGTTAACCCTGGTTATTCAGCAACTGAGATATGTGATCAAAATTTTCAGGCCCATCTACCAGCGACAAGGTGGCTTCCATCAGATGGGACCTACACTATCAGACTTGCCTCTCCTGGGCCTAGGCCTACAAAATTCAGGGCATATTATACCCTGATTATATGTATCATCTCTGTATGGGCAGTTTTAGGCCTAGTTCACACTACTGTACTATCTGCATGGTATCAGAACGGTACCTGTGTAACACACGGACGCGTTAAAGGGCATCTCTCAGCAGATTTGCACTTGTGAAACTGGCTGTCCTGTTACATGTGCACATGGCAGCTGAAAGCATCTGTGTTGGTCCTGTGTTCAAATGTTCCCACATTGCTGAGAAAAATGATGTTTTATTATATACAAATGAGTCTCTAGGAGCAACAGGGGCGTTGTCATTACACCTAGAGACTCAGCCCTCTCTGCAACTTTTGTGCCATCTGTACTTTGACAGGGCCAGGTGTGAGGACGTTTTCACTGCCTGGCCCTGTCAATCAAAGTGGAGAGGACACAGCAGTTGTAGACAGAGCTCTAGGTATAATGGTAACGCCCCGGTTGCTCCTAGGGGCTCATTTGCATATATTAAAACATCATATTTCTCAGCAATGCGGACACATATGAACATGGGATCGACACAGATGTCTTCAGCTGCCAAGCGCACATGTAACAGGTTGGGCAGTTTCATAGGTACAAAACTGCTGACCGATGCCCTTTAAAGTACCAGTAAATGGTCCAATTTACACATCATCAGCAGCAGCATGCACCCTTCTTGTCCGTTTTCCGTCAGACTCATTCATTCAGCAGAATAAAGTGGACTCTCTCAGACAATCGCACTGATTTACATAAGTCCATGTTATGCATTTAGTAGTTCTTTCACTCTTTGAAGGAAAATATCTGTCATGCAGCAGGCTGATTGTGATTTTTCTTAAATGGCTAATGTTAAAGAACAGATGCTCTTAGCTTATCCTGGAGCTATGCCTCTGAACCAGCTTTATTAATGTGGTTGATTTACAGCCAAGTGCTAGTCATATGATGTTATTACAGTTCCTTGGGAACCATATTATTCTGTAAACCACATTGGCATATTCTGAGGAGATCCTGTCATTTTTTTAAATCAGAATTTGTACATTTAAGATATGTTGCAGGCGATGTAGCCTGGAAATCTGGCTTAGGGCTCATGCACACGACCATTGTTTTGCTTTTGGCAAATTGCGGATCCACAAAACACAGATACTGGCCATGTGCGTTTAGCATTTTGCAGAACGGAACTTCTGACCCATAATAGGACAGTCCTATCCTTGTCCACAACGCGGACATTAGAAGGACATGTTTTATTTTTTTGCAGAACGAAAATATGGAGTCACTTCCATTCATTTCCTGTTTTTTTTTTTTTTTTTGCAGCCCCATTGAAGTGAATGGTTCCGTATATGGGCCACAAAAAAAACCCCGGAATGGCCATGGACAAAAAAAATACATTCATGTGCATGAGCCCTTAGTCATTAGGGGAAAAAAACAGGGTGGCCGCACACAGTACCAGCAAAGTGTAAGCGATTAGACAAATCTCATGTACGCTTTTTTTTTTTCTTAGGTGCGAAAGTTGGCCTGTTGTGTGGAACTTTGCAGCTTGTCAATTGGTGGTGTGTTTTTTTTTTTTGTTTTTTTTTTTGTTCGTATTTTTCCCTTTTCAATGGAAGGCTGAGATCTGTGGAGAATCCACTACGCTGCTGTTTTCTGCACGGGAATCCACATATTCTGCAATGTGTGCAGGAGGTCACAAACATTACTTATCCTATATCCTGTGGATAGGGGATACGTTTCTAGTAGACTGGGGTCTGACTGCTGGGCCCCCCTCCAAACTCGAGAATGAGGGTCCTGCATTTTTTCAGTTTGAATGGAGCAGTGGTTGTGAAATGCCTCTGACACTACATTAAATTATAAGGGATTACCACAGATAGTGGATAGGGGAGTAGGTGATGTTTATAAAAAAAGCTCCTTTAGGGATGTGTCCGCAATGGATTTTGCAGCAGATCTTTGAAATCTCATCCACTCAATGCTACTGTAATATGCTGCAGATTTTCCTGGAATTTTGATTGATGGCCTTACCTAGGATAGGTCATCAATATCAGATTGGTTGAGGTCAGACTATTTTCGATCAGCTGTTTGAGTCTGTAGTGCTTTGGTGATGTAGCGTTCATCGGTCACATGGCCAAAGCGCAGCTCCGTCACATTTAAGTAAATGGGACTAGCTTGGAATACCAAATACAGCCAGTATAAAGTGAACGGTGCCGTCCTTGATATACGTGCACTAGAGCGCCTCGACCTCTTCAAACAGATAATCTGTGGTGGTGGTCCTGGGTGTCAGAACCTCACTAATGAGTTAGTGATGACCTATCCTGAGGATAGATCATCAGTATTTTACCCCTTGAAAACCCCTTTAAATCCAGAATGAAAATGCACAACATATCTTCAAGCCTCATTCACACGTCCGTGTCTTGGTCAGTGATTTCCATTAGTGATTGTGAGCCAAAATCAGGACTGGAGCTTCCAAAGACATAAGGTATAAGGGAAAGATCTGCACCTGTTCTGTGTTTAGAGCCACACCTGGTTTTGGCTCACAATCACTGACCAAAACACTGACGTGTGAATAAGGCATTACTTGAACATACATCCTGTGGTGGTCTTCCCATCTTATAGTTTTGGAATAGGACTAGTATGTGCCATTTCTCTACGATCAGTGGGGGTCTGAACTGTTGGTTACACCACTGATTTAGTGCTGCGTCCACTTCATTATTTTTCTCTGCATAGTTTGGTAACTAGGAGTGTCCAGTGCTGGGATTGTGGGGGCCCCAAAGGTTGCCCCCCCACCCCCAACATGTCCTAGCTAGAGGCCATCACTTTTTATAAGATGGGAAAACACCTTCACTTCCTTATCGGTGAGGCTAGCTGTTTAGACCCTAATGGACCCTTGATCCTCCTTGAAAGATTATCTCTGCACAAGGTTTCTCTTCACTCATTGGGAGATATTTATTAGGATGGGCCTTAATGAAAAAAAAATTGTGTTGGAGTAGTGACAATTTTAGTGCAATTATCCCCTCTTGACTGTTCCCTGTCGACTGAAGTCGCCGTGTATGGATGATTTGATGAAGGGTTAGAGAGGTTGGAACCAAACTCATCATAACCTCATGGCAGATTTCCTTCCAGTAATATCCCTCTTCCATGTAGATCCATATATACATTATTAGTACCCAAAATCTTGAGCATCAAGGTGATGTCATCTTTGCTTCTTGCTGTATGAATGTATTGTAGACTTCTGTAGAGAGAGTCATGTATTGTAACATTGTTCATTTCTCGGCAGTTGTACAGTGAATACAATGAAGCTACTCAAGGTTTTACCGCTGTTGGTGCTGTTTTCTTCATGCCAAGCACGTACAGACTTCTTTACTTCCATTGGTAAGTGTATTTCTTTCCAAGTGCTTCATTATTTCTAGTATTTTACTTTATGAAGAGATAGCCCTCCAGAAATTGATTGGTATGAAATAGACCTTGAACACAGCGCTCTAGGGTATTATCCATTTCCAGTAACACAATACAGCTTTGCCATAGGAAAATAGAAGAACATAAATGAGTGCTAGACTTCTGGACTGTTACACGAATGAAGTCAAATTTTAATCCATTTGTTTACCCCTATTTTTGTTTTCTATCTTTGTACTTTATACTATTGTAATACTTTTTACTATTGTAATACTTTTTACTCTATAATTAAAAAAAAACATTTTTTAAAAAAAAATTTGCTTTGCAGGTCATATGACAGACTTGCTGTACACCGAAAAGGATCTGTTAACGTCACTAAAAGATTACATAAAAGCTGAAGAGTTGAAGTTGGAACAGATTAAAAAGTGAGTGAATTCTAGTCTCTTACATCATAAAGTGAGAAGTTTAAGTTAAAGGCTATGTACACCTTCAGAGGCAGTTTGTTTCCATTTTACTAATTTCTGGCTAAAAATCATATTTTTGATTGGTCTTTATTAAAAATATTGAGCCATTCTGTCACAGAGAGTTAACTGTTTTTGTAACTGTGACTGGTACTTTCACTTTGTGCTGGTCATCTAATAAGCCTTATCTCTAAACCACTTATTTAAGCCACATTCTTATCAGTAAGATAAGAACTGAGCTATAATGAGTGTTTATAAGGCCAGTGAGCAGAGATATGGAACCTGTCTGCTCCTCAGATAACAGAAAAGACAGAAAACCCACAGGCTGCTTCTAGAGCATGTCAGCTCTATACACAAAAAAGGATTCCATATCTTTAATAAAGACCAATTGAAAAAATGATTCTTAGATCAAAATAAGTACGTAGTAGCAGCAGCAGCAGCAGCTGTAGTTGTTGTTCAGGCCGAAAAAAGACATCTCTCCATCGAGTAGTACTAATAATAGTTTCACGTGAAATTGAGTCTCAATTCCCCCTTCTGATGGAGTGGCAGGTTGTGCATGCGCCCTACTGCTCCCTTCATTCATTATAGAATTGCCAGAGATAACCGAGTATGCTGCTCAGCTACAGTATGTCTGGCGCTCCCATAGAGAATGAATGGAAGGGCAGTGAGCATGAACAACCACTCAATTGGAATGGGGGAACCAGACCCCCTTTCTCGTGATCAGTGGGAGTTCCTACGGTTAGAATAACTTTAAAAACTTGGCACAACCCGTATAACATATACTTTAGTTGATGTATCTACACCTACTGAATGATTCATGGAATGGAGACATATACACTGCTGCAAGGGCTTTTAAATTTCTCATTGAACTGTTTTTGCTCTCCCATTGGGGAAGTTTTTGCACCCTCTTACCTTGTTGAATATCTTCGATATCCTAATAGCTCCTGAAAAGAGACTTCCTATTTTAAACATGAGCTGACCTGGTTATCAGCTGAGATCATTGCAGAGACAACCCTTATGAGAATGAATTGTGTTTGAGCCCTTTAGTGTCTTTCTGGTGACTTTTACACTTAAAGAGTTTCTTGGCCATCATGTTTATAATGTAATACAGTGACATACATCTGGTTTGAGTTCCAAATGCCTGCCGGATGGCTCCGTCATGATTAATCTATTGGATATCTTATTTGTAGCAGAAATGTTTAGTCTTCTAGCCTGCACCTTTGGGCTAGCAATGCTTCATTTCTTCAGCTGGCTAGATTTTTGCTCTTTTTATTTTTTTGCCTAAATCCTTGTTCAAAGAGTTGTCACATGTAATTGTACAGTTGTTCTGTACATTACACATGCCTGGCAGTGTGCAGAATCTCTCTGAAAACTGAGAGATCTATGGTCTTTGTCTATATCCCCTTTTTAGCATTTACAGTAAATTGATGAAATGTCAGTCATGTGATGACTCTGCATTTTCTCAGCTTGTAAAATCAGTTTATTACATTTTTTATTTTTGCCAGATGGGCAGAGAAATTTGATTCATTGTCAGAAACTGCCACGAAGGACCCAGAGGGATTCCTGGGTCACCCAGTCAACGCTTTCAAATTTATGAAGAGACTCAATACTGAGTGGCAGGAACTGGAAAATCTTGTGCTCAAGGATATGTCAGATGGTAAGGAGCAGATTCAGATGCAGTTAAGTGAAGACGGCAGAATATATCTAATATACATATATACAATACATCTTCAGTAGCTGTTTGTTGGTTTGGCTGTCAGCATTTCTTCCCAACTTTCCCAAAAACATACACGCCTGAGTTAGCTCAATGTGTAGAGGGGATATACTGCTGCCAGACACCTGGCTTCAGCTTATCCCCTTTAGAACAAACGACCCGACATGTTCAAATTCAACTTTTCAGGTAGAGCCCCATCGTTTATTGTACCTCTGCTGAACCTGTAAGGGTACATTCACAAATGAGGCATGCCTGATCCGGCACAAATGTCGGCTGGACAAAAACCATTGCATGAAACGTGTGTTTTTTTTTTTTTTTTTTCTTGTCCAGTCGAAACCTGGCTTTTATGCCGGAAAGCGGCTGGAACCCATTATAGTCAATGGGGACTCCGGCAAAATCCGTCAGGCTGTTCTCTACTGGAATAGCCTGCTGGATACACTGCCACATATGTTAGCGTACCCTTATACACATTAGATGGTTGACCGATCTCACCAAAATTAGCGGGTTTTGCCTATATTAGTCTTGTGTTCGATTTTATTTTGAATCCCTAAGTATGGCCGCGACATCAGTACTTGCTAAATATAATGAGATCTGTTCTCCTATTTCTAACTTATTTTTTTTTTTTGCAAGGATTCATCTCCAATTTGACAGTCCAGCGTCAGTACTTTCCCAATGATGAGGATCAGACTGGAGCAGCCAGGGCTTTGATTCGTCTACAGGACACATATAACCTGGATACAGAAACCATTGCCAGAGGAAATTTGCCAGGTAATGTATTCAATTTATATTAAAGGACATTTAAAGGGTTTTTCCCAGACTTTAATGCTGATGACCTATCCTTTGTATCTGATCGGTGGAGGTTCGACACCCTGGATCCCCGCCGATCAGCTGTTCGTGGGGCCGGGCGCAGCTGCGCCCCATTGAAGTGAATAGGACTGAGCGTGATACCAAGCACAGCCGCTATACAATGTACAAGCTGCAAAAAGGTTGGAGCGCCCGTGCCTTCTCAAACAGCTGAACGGTGGGGGTCCAGGGTGTTGAACCCCCACAATCGGATACTAATGACCTATCCAGAGGATGGCTCATCAGTATTAAAATCTCTGAAATCCCTTTTAAGTAATGAAGAAGAATCCTATAAGACTATCATGTTATGTATGTTAAACCATCAAGTCAACCTCAATTTCTAAGAATCACTAATCGAGACTTGTTGGTCATAGGGGTCAACAACAAGGCCACCCTGACGGCTGAAGACTGCTTTGAATTGGGAAAAATTGCATATACAGAAGCTGACTATTACCACACAGAGCTATGGATGGAGCAAGCTCTCCGTCAGTTAGATGCTGGGGAGGTATCCTCTCTCGATAAGGTCTTGGTTCTGGATTACCTCAGCTATGCTGTATACCAACAAGGAGACTTAGAAAAGGCCTTGATGTTAACCAAAAGGTTGCTGGAGCTAGGTAAGTCACAGTAATGATTGATGTCCAGTACAGGGGTAACCTTTCAGAATTTCTTTTGGGGTTGGGTATTGCTGTAGGAAAGCCATTTATTATATTTTTTATATTTATTATATTATTATTTACATGTGTCCTCTGTGCAGTAGCAGTCCCCAAATTATGCGCCGGGGAATGAATTGTTTAGGACAGTAGCTGCAGTATTTTGCGGACACAATGTAAAAATTCCAGTGAGGATTTGAGCCATACAGTCGTGAGCACAGAGGGTAAACATATCACTAATACATCATATTTAACTGGAGCCATATTCAAATAAGCTGTTCCTTTTAATAACTCATCCTGCCTTTGGGGAAACACAGCTCCTGTGCGGGAATATGAGCTGTCACATTTAATTACAAATCTGCCACAGTCATGGTGAGATTATTATACCGTTCATACATGAGTATGGATCTGATCATTTCATATTTAGGGCAGCTTTCTGCTGGTTTTACTTCCCTTTCAATGCACTTTAGAATATTGATATTCGGTGTTAAGATCCAATTTTTTAGGCATTCAAATCTGCAGCATGAAACTTGCGTTACCATTGCCAGAGCCGTTTAAATGCTGAAAATTACTTGGCCGTTTCCTGCTGCATTATACATACAAGTAATACCACTGCTTTCAGTTACCTCTGTTGCTTACAATTCCTTTAAGCTTTTTTTGAAAGAGCAACCCCTGCAAAATTATAACCCCCAATATGTTTTGCATGACCGTGCGTCGTTTTCTTCTATTTACTTACAGATCCTATTTAGATGGGGTTGTGTCAACTTGTATATATTGACCTATTCTCAGGATAGGCTATCGATATCTGATCGGTGGGGGTCCGACTCCCAGCATCCCCGTGATCAGCTACTTGAAGAGGAGGCGGCACTCTTACAAGCACTGCTTCCTCATCAAGATAACACTGCGTGTCGTCTCACTTGCAGCGGCGGCACTGTGTAATCACAAAGGCTCGTACCATTCAGTTGAATAAAAAAAAGCACTTGTAATTACACTGCACTGCGGAGAGTTCCGAAACGACTCCAAGTGTAATCTTGAAGAGGAAGCGGTGTTTGTAGGAGCGCCACCTCATCTTCAAACAGCTGATCGGCGGGGTGCAAGAGGTTGGACCCCTACCGATCAGATATTGATAACCTATCCTGAGGATAGGTCATCAATATGTTCTGGCTGCACAACTCCTTTAATATGTCAACTAATGCAGTTTCTGTATGGGTTGTTGGCCAACAGACATCTGAGGGTACATCTGATGGCAATCCACCACCACAGAGGTGGAGGATGTTCTATGGTAGAGCAAGGTAGATGTGCCATTCTGGAGTCTGGGAAAGCTGAGAGACGGCCTCTAAAGACCGCTTTACGCTGTGCAAAATCTGCTGCCGGCAAACAATGATTTAGGTGACTGCATGAAATATCTGATTAGTGATGAATGAGCGTTTCTTTACACCTGCAGATTATCGAGCGTTCCTACAAATGCCTGATGTTTGGGCAGTGTAAAGAGGCCTTAAGCCTATGTTTCCATTTGGGAGTGTATTGCACAGTTCTTCAACTGTAAGCCACGCCTTTGCATATGGCAGCCATTGACTACTATCGTGCTGTTGTACTGGCAAGTGTAGTAGACAGTAGTTCAATAGCAAAAAGGGTGGGCTGGTGCAGAACATCTAGACATATGCAAACATGACTGTCACGCTCCGGTGTGGGGGGAAGATACCACACCAAGTGCAGGAGGGAAAGGAAATGGAGATTAGGCCTGGAAACTAGGGAAGGCAGATGGACACCTCCTAGAGAAACCCTGACTCCAGTCCTGACTAACAAGCAGTATGGACAGGCCTCGAAGTTAGGCGAGTTCATACGCAGGATACCTAGGACCCTGAAGCTAATGTTAGGAATGAGTCACACTGTTCCTCCACCAACTTGGACGAACAGGAGTCTCCCCTCAGACCTAATCACCAAACTCAGGGAAGGGATACACTAAAATAATACAAAATACAAAAAGGTAAAGAGGACACTTAACCTTCCAGTAGAAAACGGCAGCCACAAGATCTCCACTGAGACTCACACACCAGTAGGCCACAGATGCAACAGAAAGTATAAACCGCAAAGCATGGTGGGAGAAGCAACACTAAATAGGCAAGGATAATTGATAAGACACCTACACCTGAAGGGGGAGGGTGTTGTGAATGTCAGCAACATCAAAGCAACCAAAGGAGAACCTGTCAGATTAATCCACGTGTTGCCAACCTCACTGACCTCCTGCCACCTGTTGCAGGAAAGTCAGTATGTCCTGGCACGTTCGTGACAATGACATGCATCTGGCCCAAAGAGACCAGGGTAGGTTGAAGATAGTTACTGACCGGGAGGATCGGGAATTGTCCTGTTATGCCCTTTTGTTTAAGGTATTTATCGCATATTCATTGTGACTTATATTCATGCAAAGTGTGGTGTTCGGGGGTGGGCACGAGAATATCTATGTTTTAGGGCTAGGGCCGATAGTAGGGTCAGGTATCCGGACGGGGTTGCCCCTTTCGGGGCGAGTGCTCTGTATAGGTAGGCAGGGGCACTATAGATCCCTCCCTGGCAAGATATCAGGGATATTATAGGGACTCGTGCCCCCTACATCGGTAACCATTTACAGTTCACTCATCATTACCCCTGTATTCCTGATGCCCTCAAGCCCAAGAGAGGTGGCCACTTTTGATGTTATCCTCTCCTGATCTTTCAGCTAATATCAAGATCAACCATGCAGTAGAGTGGTTATATAGGTGGCTGCCACTAGGTTCACCTATAACTGTTTGTAGTATTAGGTTGAAGATAGCCTGCAATTGCTGGTTTTATGGTTTGGTTGTCCAGAAACTTCTGTAAGACATGACTGAACAAAATGTACAACATCATTAAAATCTTCACTGAGGAACTTCAGAGTCTTTAAATTAGAGGTTTCATTACTAATCCTCCTGTTTGCATTTTAGATCCTGAACATCAAAGAGGAAATGGTAATCTGAAATATTTTGAATATATCATGACCAAAGAGGCAAATAAATCCAGCTCCTCTGATTCTGAAGCTGTGCAGCCGAAAACAAAGAAGGGGCGCCCTAAGGATCATTTACAAGAAAGACAGAAGTATGAGATGTTGTGCCGTGGAGAGGGTGTTAAAATGGTAATTATTATTACATAAATTGTATATTCGTGTGTATGTATATATCCATACACTCCGCTTTGTATGAAACACAAGGTATGACCCTTATTTTATTGTCCTGACCCAGACTCCTCGCAGACAGAAGAAACTGTTCTGCCGCTACCATGATGGAAACAAGAGTCCTGTCTTTATCCTGTCTCCTACAAAGCAAGAAGATGAATGGGACAAACCTCGCATTGTGAGATACCATGATATCATTTCTGATCAGGAGATTGAAAAAGTTAAGCAGCTTGCAAAGCCCAGGGTAAGTAGTTCACTGCATTGCTTCTTTCTGTAGACCACTTTGTATTCCAGTATAGTCTGGATCTTCATGTGTTTCTTTATCAAATAGCAGCATACAGAACACGCTTTATTTGCTTTGTAAGCTGGTAAGCTGCCGATTTTGCAGACAGGTGACTTTCCTATTCTGGAGTCTTAAATATGGTTCATATTTCTGAAATTACTTTTATGCACCTTTTAACGTGCACTAGAGAGCCAAGAGTTTTTTTTACTTCGGCAGCGCCTCTGTGTTGGAGGTTACTGGATTATGGTCTAGACACGGCAGTATTATTGCTGTGGTCTGACAGTGTAGCATTGTGTAATAAGGGTATGTTCACACAAACACCCTGAAGCTGCTGTGTTTTCTGGTACTTTTATATTGATGGTCTGTTCACAGGATAGGGCATCACTATCTGACTGGAGGGGTTCCAGCACCCAGCACCCCAGCCTATCAACTGTTCCCAACTCTGTCCATTGTGTAATGGAAGGAGCAGGGTACTGTAGTGTTGCTCCCATTGAAGGGAGTTGCAGCAATTCTGCAGTAACCAGCTCCATCCACTACACGATGGACGAAGCTGTGCAGTTCTGGTGCCGGAGCTGCTGCAGAACTGCTCATCAGTGTAGGAGTGCAAACCCCTGCTGATCAGATATTGATTGTCTGTCTGGTGGATAGGCTAACAATATAGAAAGGACCAGAAAACCCCCTTTAGCGCTGCAGTACTTTGCCAGGCTCATTCACACTATGGGGGTGAATGCATTAAGACTGATTAGCTCACTGTCATAAAATGCACTTGAATTTTTGAAGCCTCTTAGTAATTTTCTCTCATCCTCAGAAAATCTGTGCACCAAAAAAATATGCGCCAGCAAGGAGGATGGGGTAGATTTCAGGTGTAATGTTCGCCAGTTTTTTGGCATGTGTTATTAAATGAGTTGTGGTGCCCGCTGTGGTCTGTCCCTTCCCATTCACCATTTGTAAAAGTGGTGAGGGTGGCGAATTAAACCAAAGTGTCAAATTTTGGTGCAAAATTGAAATTGTTCCAAAATTTAAGACTTGTTTGCGAGTTTTCTGGTGTACCAGCTTAATACTTTTCCCTCCTATGTTTTGTGGCCTTTTCTCAATGGTTGACTTGATGGCAGTATGCAAGTCTGGACACCGAAGTGTGGTAGTGGTGAGCTGTAGTCCTGCACCATTACCAGTGTGTGAACATACCCTTTAGAAATTGTAGATCAGGGGTCAGCGACCTTCGGGACTCCAGCTGTAGTGAAACTACAACTTCCAGCATGCTCCATTCATTTCTGTGTGTGTTTTGAGAAGAGCAAAGCAGGTATGCATGCTGGGAGTTGTAGTTTTACAACAGCTGGAGTGCTGGAGGTTGCCTACCCTTGTTGTAGATGAAGATGGGAATTATATACATAAGGAAATAGATTTGTGTTATGGTTGTTACAGAAGATGTCACTACTAAATTAAGGTGTAACTGTACTTTTATATAGTGGCATATCAAAGGTTTGATTACTGGGGGTCCAACTGCTGAAACCCTCACCAATATCTAAAATTAGGGGATTGAACCACTCGCACAGGACGATTTCTATCCTCGCTGCTTAAGAGGGGCTCAATGGAAAGTCTGAGAATTTCTCCAGCCCGTCTGCAGCAGTGAGAAGATAAATGCTCAGTGTGAGAGCCTCTATCTCCTCACTGGATCGGTGGACATCTCCGCTTTCAGATACCCACCAGCCAAAAACCTTTGATAAATCACTATGCAATAGAAAGGGGACCTTTTTGTTTTTATATCTCCCAAAATGTAATCTATCTGAGAAATTTGGTGATCGCGTAAATGTTTTTTTTCATTCTGATATTTTCATTCTCAGGATGATCATTATTAACTGACTTTTCCATTGGCCCAGTTGGAGAGGCTTTGTGGTGACCAGGCCACTTCACAGTCCAGTCATGGCCTCCTACATGTCTTGTGCCAGACTCTGGTATCACACACAAGACCTAATTTAAGCTATCAATAACTTTTTTTCCTCATTCCCCTGAGTCAATGGTTGAGTCTCTGGTTATCAGTATGGACAATAATCGGAACCAATCAGCGTATAATGTGGGATTTGAGCTGTGTTGGTCATTAGTCAGATAATGTGTTATTGGAGATATAAAATAAAGGACATTGTTGATTCTTACTTGCGCCATAACTTTCATCCAAAGGGTTTCTGATTGGTTGGGTGAATTTTAGTATTTGGTTGTTACAACTCTTGTGATTGGTTGGCTTCACAGCTGAGGCGAGCCACCATTTCCAATCCTATCACAGGAGTGCTGGAGACTGCTCACTACAGAATTAGTAAAAGGTAAGTGTTCCATAACTCTGCAATCCATTTCTTGGGCTAGGTGCTGTTTTCTATGTGAAGGAACTGAGTTATCAGGATTGATTTCCAGATAGATCAGTTTGGTTATGTGTCGCTGCTGGTGCAGAGTGATCCATCCTTTTAGTGTGAATTTATTATAGTATGGGTGCTGAAGTTGAAGGCCATAATTTCTGGTGACTTGCTACTATTATGATTATTATTATAAAGGTTTTCATCATATTGTCTCATATTTGCCTTCAACAAATCTTCAGTGACATTATTATATTGTCTCAATTAAGACCTAAACTTAAAAAAAAATTATAAAATAAAAGGATTGGGCAAGAACTCTGCATCACAAAGTGATCATTTCCATTGTCGCTAATAAAAAGCGAAAGGACGTTAAATTGCATTGAGGCTGTGTTCATTGTATATATCAGAATGGCTGCTTAGTCAACACTGAATTCGCCCAGACCAATCAGAACTCCTGGCACGGCACACATCATGCCTGCTCCCAAATTAAACCATAGTCCTTTCTCTTTTTGTAGCTGAGACGGGCTACAGTGCATGATCCTGTGACAGGACAGTTGACCACTGCTCAATACAGAGTTTCTAAGAGGTAAGGGAAATCCCTGTGGACATCTGGATCTGACTCCATGGGGGAGAACAGTTATCCAAATCCATTTGTTATAGGTACCAAATGGATTTTTCTTGACAGCGTACCTATGGTCATCTACTTTTCGGACATGCACCTCAGTGTGTATTCAAGCTTGCAGGTTGAACAAGCCATTCATTTTAATATTGGGTAGAGTAGCAGGAAATTACTGCAGCACTTTACTTCCTCCCTGCCGATGTCTGCTGCAGGAGCAGGTAGAGTAACAAAGCTTAGAGGGAAATAATAAAACTAATTAAAAGGGTTTTCTAATTTGTAAAAATGGTTTGCAATAGCTTCTAAACTATTGTTGACATGACATACATCTGTATGTCACATCATAACTTACCCCTGCCAGGTAGCAGAAAGCCTATTGGGTCTACATCTATAGCTTAAGTAAAACTCTAAGATGTAAAACTCTAAAGCACTGCATTCATGGGGTGCAGGATGGCAGCGGTGATGTGATTCACCCATGTTCTCCACTTTCTTCACCTTTGATGGATGGATCGTCCTCTAAGCATGCACTGAACATGCACAGGAGAGAATCCCCTCAGAGATAGCACAGAAAGCTGTGGCACGGGTGAATCAAGTCACCGCCGCCATCTTGTACTTTGCACTGTATCATTGTAGGTGTTTACACAGGACACTTATGAGGATCTGCTGCATGGTGGGGGTAAATTATGATCTCATATACATGTATATCACATCAACAATAGATATTTTACAAATTAGCCATCCATTTTAATAAAGTTGTGAAATTCCAGTAGCCCCGGTACATTGTGAGTCAATGTGTAGGAGTTGATGAACACAAGAGGAAAGCCAAGTGTAATGCTTGTAGAAGCAGGAATCCTAATCGGGCTGTAGTTCCCCTCTATCTGTAACATGACAGACAGTGATAACAACTTGCCATAGTGAATTAGGAAGAAGGAAAGGTCAGCACAAACTGCTGAGCTTTGAGGGGAAAGGCTAAGGTTCTTTACATGAGTCTAAGAACCAATTTTTTTGGAGGTACTAGAGATCTTGTTGTAGAAGATTGTTTTATTTGTTTAAAGGTCAAGAGCATGAGTGATTTCTTCCTCTTCTTTATATTTTAATAGCAATGATGGCCTACCCTCAGAACTCTCCCTCCAGACCAGCCAGTGAAGAGCTCTAACGCCTCTTCATTGTTTGTCTGCACACCGCATCTCTGAGTGAAGGGGGCAAGCAATTACCCAGCTCCGCCCCCACAGATCTGATATTGAGGATAAGCCATCAATATTCTGAAGTCGGGAAACGCCTTTAATGCATGTATTCCCTAAGGCCATCATCATTACATCTTGCATACTAACCATAGAGGGGTCTCTAGCCAGAAAATATTCTGTGGCAGATGCATGACCTGAGTGTTAAATATTTTTTCTCCCAATAACCTCTATGGGTGCTCACACTTTTCTTGCTGCTTATAACATTTTCTTTTTTGTTTATTAGATTCCTTTGTTTTTTTTTCCTTATTCAATTATTGCCTATACACAAAAAAGAATTGTTTTTGTTTTGAAGCCCTATTTCTTTATTGTACGTATTGCTGGATTATGGTCCAAAATAATATGTTTTTTAGGCATAAAATGTTTCCCTTTGCCGAAGTTCCCATATAGAGAGGGGGAGGTATAGTGTTATATATATTTATATACACAGACATACTGTAATGGCAAACACAATAGTTGAATGCAGCCTTATTAGTCAGTTCTAGATAACTGGATTAATATAATAACAATGTGAACTTGAAGAAAAATGTGGATAATGATCGTCTAGTAGCAATTAAAGAGGACCTTTCACCACCCCTACATGCCTATTTTAGCATCTCTTCTTATGGCTCTCTGTTGTGCCATTCCTTTATTATTTCTATTAGAAGAACCCCCAACTGGTTACCACCCCTCTGTACCCTTACTGCAGACTGCTAGCAATTCATTCATAACTTCTAGTAGAAACAATAAAGGAATGGCACAACATAGAGCCATGAGAATAGATGATCCGGAATTGTTATTACATGGGGGATGCATGAAGCTATTAAAACAGGCATGTCAGGAGAGTCCTCCTTAAAGGTGTTCACCAAATTCAGCTAAACTTGTAGATCACACAGGAGTGGTGCCAAATATGTATATGGAAAATTCTAGTTTTCATAAGAATACCCCCTTAAGACCAGTAGTTAATCTACTACTGGGGTGGTCCTACAGACAATAATCCTCTATCCTAAGAATAGGGGATAAGTGTCTGATCAGTGGTGGTGCAATTGCTGGGCCTCCGCTGACCTTGACTCAATGTTCTCCTGTTTAATTGGAGTGACGGACATGCACATGCGCTGACGCTCCATTCAACTCTATGGAACTGCTGGTGATTGCAGAGTCTCTGGTAGTACCATCAAGTTGAACAGATGTGCATAACTGGCACTCCATTCAAATTGTGGAATACTCGGCGGCCCCTGTTCTCGTGAGGGACCCAGTAGTCAGCCCCCCACTGATCAGACACTTATCCTCTATTCTATGGATAATGTTTGTCATGGGACCACCGCTTTTTAACGGGGTTTTCTGGAATATAGATATTGATGACCTATCATCCGGATAGGACATGAATATCCGGTAGGTGAGGGTGTGATATTGGCACCCAGCCTATCCACTACCCTCCACATCTGCCAGCACCAGATCAGTTATAGGGGACAGAGCCAAAAGCTCTCCATTCTCACTCCTAAGAATAGGTCATCAGTATTGATAACCCACAAAACCGCTTTAAAGGGATATTCCGGTAAAGTAACTTAATTTTTGAAAAACTGCATTAAGGCTGCCAGCTGGTACCCAACCAGAACCTATACATATAACCAGAGCGTCAATTTACCTTGCAATCCATTTGTCTAGCTCCTGTGTGAGCCTACAACACACGGCGTGTCATGGCTGCTGATCTTCCCTCACAAAGCTACAATCCCTAACTTTCCTGCTGTGACTTTGTGCTTGTTCATGAGTGTTTATGATTACGGATTGGCTGCCTGATATTCCAGTCCGGTCATGCCCCCTCTTCTCAGTAGTCAGCAGCACACTGACATTTTACTAGAGAATTGATAGCAACAAACTAAGCATGCTCGACCTAACAAAGGCTCAGAACTACAGGTCGATGCCATGGTAATTTATGAGGAAACACAGTGGGTAGCAGAGGAAGAAACTACTTGTATTACTACTGAACAGTAAATATGTGAGATTGACATCATATTAGGTAATGATTGATGATGAATTAGTCTAAAACAGAAGTTATATTTATGGTAACTGGAACACCCCTTTAATTACATTTAGTTGTCATATTACGGATATTGATTATACATTTCTCATTTTTTTTTTTTTTTTAATCACATTATCAAGTTAATGAGAAATGTTAACCACCTGTAGTCCTTCCTTTTAACTGAATTCTGACCTCTTGCATGAGAGTCTTCAGAATGCCATTTATATGATGTAATGGCATGTATTCTGCAGACAATGCTCTGATGTTATAGGAATGTGCACTGTATAGCGCACGGTGATGTTCATGGAATTTCTTCCAGAGGTTTCATTTATTCCGTTTTCTTATATTTGTCTGCGGGCAGGAGCATTGCTATAAATGACAGATACACCCTTGTTTGTAAATTACTGTGCCCTGTGCAAAGTACGTGGCATTTCACTATGGCATCTCGCCAATATCCACCAAGCTCTTCATAAATGAACCAGGGCAGCCTGTGATGTGTCACATACAGAAAACATGGCGCTGTTTGCTGGCACTCTAGGAATTCTGACTCTCAAAAGAGTTACTGTACTTTTGTGACTCTGGAAAAAAAGCTCATTTCAGCTTGGCCCCTCCTGGCACCTCCTACGTTACAGCAAACGGAACAGTTTTGCTATAAAATTTGCTATTCTGTCTTAGACTTTCATGTTAGCAGGTGCAAAGGAAGGCATTGAGTTGGAGATTTCCAGTAAAACGGACTGTTTAACGTTATGGTTGGTAGAACCCACGTCTGAACAGTAATTCTTCAACATTATGGCTCATTTACAAGAAACAAAAATGGGGCAGATTGGCTTATTTTGCACCCGGTAAAAACTGTCACATTTTGTCATGCCTCTAAGCCTGTCCCGTGTATAGTAAGGTGCAAAGTGTCTACAGCACATAATGAAATGTGGTGCAAGACATATAGGCCATTTTTTCTGTGAGCCAGAACTTCCCTAAAATTTCCCCAAGGTTACAATTTACTAAGTTTTCGCAGTGGCCCATTCAAAAGACTGACAGTGTATCACACTTCTTTCTTTATAACGTAACCAGCAACATAACTAGGACTTATTTAATTCTCCCCTGATTTCTTGTGAAGGTTCCTGTTAGAGGTACCTGTCACAGCTCCTGACATGCCTGTTGTAGTAAATACATGCATTCCCCCTGTAATCTGTTATGACGCCATGTTGTGCCATTCTTCTGTTATTCTTGCTAGACGTTTATGAAGGTACAGACGGGAGTTACCAGTTTGAAGTGTGTCCTTTCACAGTCTAGCATTGCCCAAGTGCTACCAGTGGCAGATTGTGCAAGATCAATCCCCCCAACTGGTAACGCCTATCTGTACCTTTATCCATGAACTTCTAGTAGAATGCCACAATATAGTTATAAGAAAAGATGCTTCAAAATTGTTATTACATGGAGAATGCAAGTAGCTATTAAAACAGACCTGTAAAGAGAGGTGACAGGTCCTCTTAAAGGAGTCTTTCACACATCGGTGAATCACGGGCGTATGCTGTCTGTGATCTCTATGGACAGCACACGGATACATTCACTTTAATGTGTGTATTCACACATCAGCAGTTTTCCACGGACCATGGGTCTGTGGTGACATCACGGCAGAACGCCCTATTTTTGTCTGTGATTATGGATACCTCACACTCATAATAGTCTAAAACTCATAATAGTCTACAGGTCCACGACATGGATGTTCTCTGGAAATATAAAGCCTAGCAGAGAGCAAAAAAAAAAAAAAAGCAGACACATGGATCCTACATGGACATCTTCATGGATAAATCACATATGCATGAGGCCAAAAGCCAGGACAACCAGTTACGTCCAAACCACAAAAGCATTGAATTTCTTGCCACATTATTCCATAATCACGGCAGAAACCCAACTTTTTCCCATGAATACAGAAAACGCACCCATGGGCACATAATGTAGGCAAAGCCTGAATGAGTGCACGCAGAGATCTTGATAGCGACACCAAATCGATACAGAAAATACATTGCAAAAAATCTGCAGTATATCACAGTACCAGAGCAGTGGATAAGAGTTCCACGAAGCTCATCCATATGCTGTGGAGGAAAATTTGCTCAGAAATTGACGTACAGTGCAGATTTTAAATCCATGACTCCTTTTTGCAGATTTTCTCTGCATGCAGTGAGATCTGTGGCAAATCCGCTACTTCTTTGGTGTGGACGTGCCCTAGTGAAGTGATATGAAGCAACTGCATGAAAAGCAACCTAATGACTTGCGCTCTAGGATTTTTAGAATCGCTCATAATTATTGCGGGCTGACTGCTCATTAGCGGAGACTGGACCCTGAATTCTGTATTCCACCACATTTATAGAAGCAATACACTGTAGACCTCCAGAATCCCACGGTTCAGCCATATGCTGCAGCAGGGTAATGGCTTTGTATAGCAATAGTCGGATGATGTGTTTGGACCTTGAAGTCCATATGTATGCGCAGCAGCAACGCTGACCTCTTGAAATGGCACAAAAGCACTAGCGCTGTGCATGTTAAATGACGGTGCTTAAAAGAGCTGTAAAACGTATGCATCTGACTAGAATAATAATCGGTGTCCCTGTACTTCTTTTTACACCAGTGCTTGGCTGTCTGGCTACGAGGACCCTGTTATTGACCGAATTAATAGAAGAATACAAGAATTAACAGGGCTAGATGTGTCCACTGCTGAAGAACTACAGGTAGGTCGATGGAAAAGTTTAAAGGGACTTTCATAATGAAAAAAAATAAACACAAAGATCCCTAAATCTGTTGGGGGGAAAAAAGAAACAACAAAGTTAAAAAGAAACATAAGTATAAACAACAATTCAGCGTTCTCTTGTGGCCTATGTAAGTTTCCAGCAGCTGTTCAATCAGTCATCGCTCCCACTTTCTGTTGCGCAAGAAAAACACATTCATACATGGCTTTTATAACTGCAGGTGTACAAACAAGATTCATACAAAATCAGAGGTTCCTACCTGTGCTTTAGCTTACTATTATGTATATTCCTTAAATGGAACCTGGCACAATGTTCAACTCTGTGGGCAACGTCTTACCAAGCAAGAGATGCTGAGCAGACTGATATATAAATTTGTGGGACAAGATTCACCAAAATTGGTCATCGATTTAAAACGCAGTCCTTGGCTGGATTAACTCTATTACACAAAGCATACTGCCTGCTGATTTAAAATGATGCCAGTCTTGTCAAAATCGGTTGCAGCATTCCAGAGAAAAAATACTTTTGTGCTTTATGCACTGAGGAAACTGGCCCCGTCCCTTGGTGCACTGAAGCCCTCATTTGCATTAAGAATAAACATTTGTTTTCCCCTCAGACAGGTTTCGATTTAATCAGCAGGATCAACCTTATCAGACAGTGTGCCTGGTTTAATAGGTCAATCCTGCTGACAGGTGCTCTTTAAGTTCCGGCTTTTTCAATGTTAAAGAGGACCTTTCACCACTCCTGACATGCCTGTTTTAATAGCTCCATGCATTCCCCACATACTAACAATTCTGGAACATCTATTCTTATGTCTGTATGTTGTGTCATTCCTTTATTATTTGCACTAGAAGTTATTAATGAATTGCTATTAGCCTTCAGTAAGGAAACAGAGGGGAGTTAACCAGTTGGGGGTGTGTACCTGCACAGACTGACTCTAGCCAATCAGTGCTGCCATGTTCAGACTGTGCAGATACGCACCCTAAACTTGTTACCTAACCTCTGTTCCCTTACTGACGACAAATAGCAATTCATTCATAACTTCTAGTGCAAATAATAAAGGAATGGCACAACATAGAGACATAAGAATAGATGTTCCAGAATTGTTATTACATGGGGAATGCATAAAGCTATTAAAACAGGCATGTCAGGAGTGGTGAAAGGTCCTCTTTAAGGAGTCCAGTGAGCGGTCATATGTGGAAGGCTGTCAATTATAGAGTAGGACCTCCCACTGGACTCCTAAACCCAGAGAGATCTCTTTTTCCCACAAAACTATACACCAATCAGCTCAGCTCCTCCTGCTCTATAACTGCTTTATGCCTGCAGCTCACAAAATAAGATAAGGAACATGCCAAAATACTAAATGGTCATTAATCTTTGGAATTTGCTATATTTGGTGCCAACAATCTGTAATTAGTAGGTACATTAATAAGTACTTAAATATCATATATATTATCTAGTCTATAATGTATCACCATGGGTGAGCGCAGATGATCAATATATATACACAATATGCCAGCTCTATAAAATAATTTAGCAGGACACACCTCAGTTCTCGTCTCCGGTGCGGGTTCACACTCTAGTTCCCTATGTCAAGCACTCGCACAAACATTAAGGTCAGTTTCACAAGAGTAGTCGTACCAATCTGTTATATGCATGCAGTTATTGCCTTGGTCTGATTTACACCTAAAACTCCTTCCACCTACTTGTTATGTGCGGTCTTAGATTTATTCTGCTTTCATTTGGTTTTAAAGGGGTGTTCTTAGTGTGGGTAATTGATATGTGATATTTGATAAGCCAATAATTGGGAACTCTGTGATGAGCAAAAAGAAGGGCCCCTACCCTGCTTGGCATACCGCCCCATGCCTCCTAGTGGCTGTATGTGGTACTGCGCCCCTGTTCCATTCCATTCACTTGAAAGGGACTAGACAGCGATGTGCCCCATCTGGTGGTTGATAGATGTCCAGGGGATGGACACCATAGTTCAGAACTGTCCTTAAAGAAGAACTCCCGCAAAAATGTTTATTCTCTGACCTGTTAGAAAGGTACATGATGTAATCTATAGTGAATGTAATCTTCTTATTAGAGACTGTATTTGTGAGTTATCCCCTTTCTTCTAATTGTAGCTGGGTCATGTGACCAACTCCTGACCTCCAACTGACCCAGGACAGGAAGCCAGTTACTTCTCTATTCATTTCTATGAGACTCAGAGTGAGGCTCCCATAGGAATGCATAGAGAAATAGACTTCCTGTCTACACATAAGATGTGTTATCTGGTGAGTCTGATTGCTGGTCACATGACACAGATGAGAAGCATCAGGGAGATATAACTCACAAATACAGCCACTAGTAAGAAAATGACATTCACTACATATTACATCATGTACATTTCTAGCAGGATATGGATTAAAACATTTTGTGGGAGTTCTTCTTTAAGTTAGGCTGTTTGTTTTCTACCCTGGAAAACACAACTCCTTTCACCTTCCCACATCGCTTTCAGCATGTTGTTGACCTTCTGTTGAATTGGGTACTCAGAACAGCTTTTGGATTCTATTAAAGGGTTTGTACCAAGTTTTGAACGTCTCTCCTAATCACAGGATAGGCAATCTCCAGCAGTCCAACATAGCAATTGTGTACATACTCAATCGTCACTACTTTCATACGGAGAGATATAGGGCCGCCATTCTTAAGTTTGGTGGAGGTCTCCACCTATCAAGTTTAAAATGACCAAACCCTTTAAGGCCAAACGGTTCCACACAGGGAATGTCATCAATGTCTATCCACTCTCATTCCTCACTGTGTTCTTCTCATAGGTGGCCAACTATGGTGTTGGAGGCCAATATGAGCCCCACTTTGATTTTGGAAGGGTAAGTTTATCTTTCAGAGGACAGTTAAATATTCCCATGTATTGTCTTTTGTCTTTTTCAGGTGGCAAATTATGGCATGGGAGGACAATATGAACCCCACTTTGACTTTGCACGGGCAAGTAACGCTCTGGTCCCGAAAGCAGCACTTCCATCTGCGGGCTAGAACTGCAGTAGCATGTGTTATTCCCATTACCTGAGCCAAAGCTGATGGGACTGCTGTTTTCAGTGATGCCACCATACTTGTGTGTCAACAGAAATCTTACAATTCCTGATTTATTCTGTCTCCTTACAATAAATTATAAAACCACCAAGAGAAAAATGAATATGGGATACTCAAAATACAGACAAGACCCTTATGGATATTACTTTGGAAACAATGAATTTGTAGTCCTTTATTTCTCTTGATGAAACTCATGGTGGTTTTGTAGAATGGAATTAGAGTTTGTGATCAATACATCAGAGTTGGACTGGGAGATCTATGCCTGTTTGAATGTAATCCGTTGATTTAATCCCTAACTTTTCTGCAAAAGTTTGTCTGAGCATGTTTCTGGATCTCTGTAACCTGATTATAACTCAATAACTGTAAAAACTAGATGTCTGTATATGGTGGAAGCTAAATTCACTTTCATTGATACAATGCGTTAGTGCACATTGTCAGAACTCTTTTTAAAATAGCAGGGGCGCTCTAACCTATTCTTGTGTGTTCCACAGAAAGACGAACCGGATGCTTTTAAAGAGCTTGGTACAGGCAACAGAATTGCTACTTGGTTGTTTTATGTAAGTTACTAGTCTCCTCCATTATGCCACCATGTGCTGTATCTGGATATGAGCAGAGTGCTAGTCAGACCAGTTATTCGCCCCATTCCTCTAAGGTGTCAAAATTCTTTAAGGCTTACCGATCATTATTGCAAACTTCTGACATGTCGTAGTGAAATGTCAGAACTTTTGATAGGTGGGGGTTCCAGTGCTGACCCCCAACAATCACTGAAAAAAAGGGGCAGAAATACTCATCTGAGCACTGGACACCTTTGTTTCTGTTCGTCTCCTCTGAATGCCAGGCATGCAGTGTACGGATTCATGCCTTTGGTTGACTGGACATGTCAGAAGTTTGTAAAAGTGATAGAAATTCTTCAAAAGGCAGCTATCTTAGATAAAGATACCACGCACATACTGTGGAAATATTGTACATTCAAGCGTATACTTTAACGCACACCTTATGGATATTTGTTCAGAAGTTGGTCGGTCATTTTATTTATTTTTGACATTTTTTTAACTAATTGCTTTGTTGGTTGCTCCTCTCGTCTCTTAGTAGTAGTGGCAGGGCACTATCGAAAGGCAGTACATAAATGCCTCTCTTGTATACTAGCTTGTTTTTTGGGGAATAATTTATACAGTCATCATCTACTGTCTTATCTAATGTGTATGGCCAGCTAAAAATGTCTGAATGAACCCTTGTTTGTGTAGTTAATCCTCTGACAAAAAGTAGCCAGGTGTCTGAGCCAGCTTCTTAAAGGGGCATTCCTGTTACGTTATGTTATCCCCTATCCATAGGATAGGTGATGACTATTATATCGGTGGGGATCCTACCACAGCGCTTGGCTTTCTCCGGAACTCCCATAGAAATGAATGGAGGGGCCGTACGCATACCCAATCGGCTGCTCTCTTTATTTCAGGTAGGCTGCAGGGGGTACAGGACCCCCACTGATATAATACTTATCCCCTGTCCTGTGGGTAGGGTATAACTTAATGTAATCAGAATACCCCTTTAAGTTAGCTCCCACCAAAGACATGTTATAAGGCTAGATCCACACAACCAGATTCAGGAGCAATTGCTCCACAACGCAGCAAACACATTACAACTACACAAATTTGCTAGAAATGGCGAGCTCATCTTAAGGAGCTGAGCATACTGATATATATTTTTGTGGGAAAAGATTCAGTAAAACTTGTAATTTATACATTTATGTCTCTTCTATCTCTGACTTCAGTTGTATACGAGGTTGATTTATCAGTGATAGCATCGTGTGTGTATACAGAGATGGCTGCCAGTCACTGAGATCAGTACATGGGGGCTACTGATGTCAGAAAGAGCAGAGGTTTAAATTTATAAAATACAAGTTTTACGAAATCTTTCCCTATAAAACTATAAATCAATCTGCTCAGCTCGTCCTGCTCTATAACTTGCTGCCTGTAGATTGCATTGCATTTCATGGTGACAGGTTCTCCTTATGGAAGTCACTGAGGAAAATGCGTGGAAATGTGTTTATCGCTCCTTCCTTTACTGTGATTGTGGCTGACTGAGCAGTAGCTTATCCTGCACAGCAACAAATTTTTTCAGTGGTATTTATCTGATCCTGGTTTAGATCTGTGATTAGGTCTGAAAACAATTAGAAATATAAATCTATCTCTGGTAGCTCAATGGTAGCCGTTATGCCTTACTCTCAGGCGCCAGAGACCTTTGTTTGGACATATGGAGGTTTTATTATGTGTAGTCCCCCCAGATATAAAGGTTTAGTCTCAGCTGGAAATATTATCAGAACATGGAAATTAACACCTGTCCATTAAATGCACTAAAATATGAAATATTTGACTTTTACAGATGAGTGATGTGCCAGCAGGTGGCGCTACAGTCTTTCCAGAAGTAGGAGCTGCTGTATACCCTAAAAAGGTATCATGCTTTGACTGCTGTAATGCCGGTGTATTTAGCTAAATTTCACTTCGTCCTTTCATCATACTGAAGTCAAGGCTTTATCCATCACATTGATTGCAGCACACCTTACAGATGTTACATACTTTAAGCAATCTAGCATGTCACGGTCGGTTTGCTGTTGTGGCTATTTCTCCACCACTGTCGAGCAAAAAGCTATCTGAATGTATTTTCTCATTGCATGGTCTTATGCAGGCTTGTATAGAGTTGAAAATAGGCAATAATTGTATTTTAAGGCATTTTGGTCAATTAAAAAAAAAAACATTTTTTTAAATAAAATTAATCTTGCTGGTAAATGTGTGTCTCTTTTGCAGGGAACAGCAGTTTTTTGGTATAATCTTTTTGAAAGTGGAGAAGGAGATTACAGTACAAGGCATGCAGCATGTCCTGTTTTAGTTGGCAGCAAATGGGGTGAGTATGGAATCCATTTTTCTAAGGCTTTGTATTTTTGGGGTTCTGCTGTGTTATGAGTTTTTTTAGGTTTTCATCATGGAGCCAAGCTATCCCCACACAGAATGGTGCAGTGCTGCACTATTTTGTGGGTCAGTTTGTGATGGGGCCCCTCAAATGCAGATGCGTGCATCTGAGCCACCTCCGCAGATGTTAACATCACCTACAACTGGTTGCACACTAGCGTTGGTCCAGCAGGCTGTTCCGGACCGGAAACAGCCTGCCGGATCCTACATTGCCGAGATGCTGTCCGGCCCCGTTAACTATGATGTCATCTGGCAGTGATCCGAGAAATGCCAGTTTTTGTCCGGCTGACTCCTGGCATTCTATGCTGGAACAGCCTGCTGGAAGGCTGTGCCGGCAGTGTGAAGGCTGTTTCACATGAGCGAGGAATCGCGCTCTGTGTGTTCCCATGATCATCCGTTCTGGACACAGCTCGTCTTGCAGGAGAGCACTGGGCATTATCATGACTTATAATGCTGTGTGCTTCTGCTTGACCTTCCTTCTTCATGATCATATTGACAGCTTTATGTCACTATGATCCTGTCGAAGTAAGGTCAAGTAGAGCCACATAGCATTATAAATCATGATAATGCCTTATGCTCCTGCAGGTCCAGAACGGAGGATGACGCTCACACACAGCATGATTCTGGCAATGGACTCGCTCGTGTGAAACGGCCCTAATACTGCTGCAGAGTACGGTGTTGATGGACTGTTGCAGATGTGTTGCTGCTGCCAGTGGCCTAAATGAAGAAATGTTTCACTTCATCTGTTACCCAAAAGCAAAATTAAAAATGTGATAGAAAAACAAGATTTCTGATTAATACATTCTATTCACATCTTTTATTGCAGTGTCAAATAAATGGATCCATGAACGAGGTCAAGAATTCCGAAGGCCGTGTAAATTGTCTGAATTGGAATGATCCAAGGCTTTGTTATGTGAAAAAGGAAACACCTCACAGCCACAATGAACTGTAAAGCCGTACTCACAGAAATCTCTGGGAAAGAATCATTTGTGGAGGACTCTATTCATTCTTCATATTCATCCTTTTAAGGTGGCAAATCTGCACAAATTGCTAATAAGCATTGATTAAACTGGAGCCACACAACACAAATCTGACACAGAGGGCCAGTGTTAACCTCGCCTCTCAGCTTTGGGGATCCAAGTAGAGAAAAAAATTAATACTGAAATATATGTAGGTTTATTGACCACCTGTTTGGTGCAAGGCTTTCATTTCTCACTTTTCTTTTAGAAATTATTGCATACAATCAGTTGTATAATCATTTCATAGAATGAAAAATGACATTTCTCCTTTCAGATATTAAATTTATGAACAAAAATCAGACAATTAAGGGTGTTTTCCCATAATCATTTATCCCTAGGCTAGGGAATAAATGGTTAATTAGTGAATAGTTACTGTGGGTCCAAATGCTGGAGCCCCCACGCATCAGGAGAACAGGGGTCCCAGAATCTCCTGTGTGAATGGCGCATTAGTCCGCAACAGTGACCACCGCTCTGTTTGCCGTCTCTAAAACTGACGGAGATGGCCAAGTACAGCATTCAGCTATCTCCATCTGTCCCATAGACAGTAGATTGTAAGGTGGTCACATGGGAGCCCTACTGCTCTATTCACAGAAAGGAACTCAGGGCTCCCCGTTCTCTAGATCGGTAGGGGTCCCAGCAGTTGGACCCTCACTGATCATACATCCTCTGGATGGGTTACAAATGTTTATAGGAAAACTTATCTCACATGCCCACATTCAGGGAAAACAGTAATGATTTGTATCTTCTAATATCAAGATGACTGCATAGCCTGAAATCAAGTAATATTGAGAAGTTTATTTTGGGAAGAGTACACGCAAAGAGGAAAGACCCAATAACATTTCAGTCAAATCGTTAAAGGAGCCCCATGGCTTGGCTATTTCCAACAATTAAAGGGGTTCTGTAAAACTGATGATCTATCCCTCCGACACCCGGGACCCCCGCCGATCAGTTGTTTGAGAAGGCAGGAGCGCTGCGGCCTTCTCTGTGTTTACCACAGACCCAGTGATGTCACGACTAGTATTACTGGTCTGGGCGGGGCTAAGCTCCATTCAATTGAACAGAGCTTAGCCCCGCCCAGGCCAGTGAAACTAGCCGTGATGTCACTGGGCCTGAGGAAAACACAGAAAAGGTCGCGGCGCTACTGCAGCGCCGCTGCCTTCTCAAACAGCTAATCAGCGGGGGTCCCGGGTGTCGGACCGCTGCCGATCAAAAGCTGATGATCTATCCAGGCGATATATCATCAGTTTTACAGAACTGCAGAACCCCTTTAAGGTGAAACCAACTGGTCATGCACAATTTAACCCCGGGTTCGCATTATTGCTATGTTTGTGTGGGTACCGAGCTGGTGAACTTATATTGGGACAGAAGTGACCAAAGTAGAGCACTTCTGTAATGGTTTTTTTTTTGGCCTTATTAACACATAGTTTGGCCCAGATATTAGTTTGTGCAGCTAAGGCTCTGTTCACATCTGTGTTGGGGCTTATTTATTTATAACAGGAGCCACAGCGCAGTTGCTCCACAGACCTAATTGATATATAGGGTCTGTCAGGTTCAGCCTAGGTGTCCATTTTTTTGATGGGAATAAGGGCAGTTTCAAACAAGCATATCCACCGGGGGAAACGTGCTCCGCGTGGGAGCTTGATTTTCCAGACTGGACACGTCACCTGTGACAGGATTGCACAGCATTATTATGCTGTATAATGCTCTATGTCTCCGCCCAACCTCAACTGTAATGATTGGTACTCCCATAATACCATCAGTACAGATTATTACAGTGAAGGTCGAGCAGAGACACACAGCATTAGAAATCATTACAAAGGGAAATGATGTCCTCCACATGGAGTATGCTGCATGCAATGGACACACTCATCTGAAGTGAGCCTAATGCTTTGTGAGCAGAGCCTTAAAGGGGTTGTCCATGTTTTGTTTTTTAATTCTGCCCCCAGCCATCAGGTACTGTGGAGAAATCCATAGTCATCTGGTAGTCATCAGTGATGTGTCCCTGGCTGCACGTGACCCATCAGTGACATGCTGCTTGATAGCAATTCACTGCTAAGGCCAGGCCTTGGCGGCAACAGTGCATTTGACACTGTCCGTGCAGGAAGTTATCAGACAAGGAACTGAAATCTAGTGAAGACAGCCAGGGAGCAGGTGAGCATGTTTCTCTCCATATGTCCTGCTGGCTTAGGAGGCAGATTTAAAATAAATAAATCCCTGAACAACCCCTTTAAATCTGGACTGGATGCTTTGTGTGAACCCAGCTTTAAAGATGTGAGTGTTGTGTTGGCACAGGCATGTAATTCATTATACTTGTGGATTATTTCTCATCTGGATAGCTGTGTTCAATATCTTACATAATGAATATTTTCTTGATGTAACTGTTCCTTCTCATAATGGTTGGTTTACTGGAAGCGTTATCGTTCCTGTGCAGCAGGAGAACAAAAGCTAGTAAATGTGAATTCCATCATGGTGCTGCTCAAAGTTTAGGTGCCAAAGGTAGTCCATTCTCATTTTATGTACCCTAGTCTAATACCGCAATATGGAGAAGTTGAGTGGTATAATACGGCTGACCTATCGGTACTGGCAGTGCCCAAAACTGCAGAAATAAGATTTTTTACAATACCTCTAATCTGCTAGTATGTAATGCACACTTTACTGTGGTTACTGGCTTTTGTTCTGTGACAAGTCCGTGCCTTAGCTTTCTATATACCAGCCCAAGGACCAGTGCTAATAGTGTGCCAACAGGAAAAGTTTCACATTTTTCTCCCATGCCTCTGCCAGTTTATCTCCCATGTGGTCTTTTCTTAGGTGATGCAGTAATGTTCCGGTAATTTTTTTTGTACGTCAAAATCTATTTTTGTGGCAAACTTGACCTATTTATAACCCTTTTTAAATGATCTTTTTGTACATGTCTGTGGGGTCCAGGATTGTGAAGTGTCTGTAGTGAGATAACTCCATGTATGAACAGGTTTGATAAATGCTTCACTCTGTTCTAACTGTGATCTTTGTATTATTGTGCATTACATCCTTCCCCTAAATACATTTCTCTAAAAAAAAAAAAAAAAAGTATTGTGCTTTCTTTAAATTGATATAGCAGATGAGCCTCCGATTTACGATCCATCAGTTATGCCATTCGCTAGCATCATCTGCCGTAAAATCTCCTTATGGTCCCTGCAATGATTAGTGCAGAGGTAAAGATGCTATAGCGGTCCCTAGCTCATGAAAAAGTACCCCGCCTCTAATATCTCCACATCAAACTGCCTAATAGTAAATCTGTCTTAGTTGTCCATGGCAACCAGTCAGAGCTCGGCTTTCATTTTTTTCAGAGCCCTGTAGGAACTGAAAGCTGAGCTCTGATTGGTTTCTATGGGCAACTAAGACTGACTTATTAATCGGTTTGTTAAAAATGGCTTTGTGTCAGAAAGATGGTGTTCTCCCTGGAACAGCAAATAGTGATTGTGGAAGGCTATGTGCAAAGCAGATCGATTAAGGACATGCTAGAGACCTTTGCCGACAAGTACCCAGGAAAAAAAACGCTGTATTCAGAGTCTGGTTCAGATATGGCATCAAACTGTGTAGCAAACATGAAGAAACGGAGTCCTCAATCGATCAGGACAGCTGAAGTTGGGCATGAAATTGAGCAGCAGATTGCAAGTAGCCCCCAAAAATCAACTCGAAGACTGTCTGAGCAAGTTGGTCTGTCATGAACGATGTATCAGCGAGTGCTGAAACCTCTGAACCTGAAACCGTACCGAATAACGTGTGCAGGAACTGAGAGTCTGACAAAGCTAAACGTTTAAATTACTGGACTTGGTTGCTGACTATGATTGCAGATAGACATTAGGACCCATTGTTGTACTTCATGATGGACAAAGCTTGGTTTAATTTATCAGGTTCCCCGAAAACGAGGTACTGGTCTGCTGAAAATCCCCATTTGACTCACAAAACACCACTTCATGACCAGAAAATTGTTGTTTGGTGTGCAGTGTCAGGAACACAAATTGTGGGCCCAGTTTTCTTCAATTCAACTGTGAATACTGCAACTTACCTGGACATCTTTGAACAGTTTTACAACCAACTATGTCCTGCTTTTTCCAACAAGATGGGACAACACACCGCACCTCACGAGAGTCACTGGTTCATGAACTGTTTATAGAGTGAAACCAGTCAATTTTGGTGATGGTCACAGACAATCTAATGTGTATGGGGGCCACCCCGTATCACCCTGAGGTCTGCTGGAATCACATCCCCCTTTAGACGTCTCTTCTCTAGACTAAATTTAATTATTTTAATCTTTCCTCATAACTAAGGGCTGTATTACACCAATAGAGTATCTGACCAATATCTGTCCAATAGTTGTTGTGTATAACAAGATCTGTGTGTGTAATTGGCCATCTGACCAATGATTGGCCATAATCTGTCAGATAATCTTTTGGTGTAATACAGCCCTTAGGTCATCCATACCTCTTATCAGTTTAGTTGCTCTCCTCTGTACTTTTTCCTGCTCCAGGGCATCCTTTCTATGGACTGGTGCTCAGAACTGAACTGCATATTCCAGATGAGGCTGCACCAAAGCTTTGTAAAGTGGTAATATTGCATCTCTGCCCCGCGAGTCCATGCCTCGTTTAATGCATGACAATATCCTGATAGCCTTAAAAGCAGCTGATTGACATTGTATGTTAATAAATAGTACGATCTACACATACACACAAATCCTCCTCTACAAGTAATTATCCCATACATACTGTGTATTGAATGTAGTTTAATAATACTCAGATGCATAACTTTACATTTAACATCATTGAACCTCATTTACCAAGTGAATACCAAGTGGGGGACATTTATTAAAACCAGCGTTTTGTACACCAGGATTAAAGGAAAGGTGTCATGAGAAAATGACCTATCGTTTAAATCATATTTTTATTAAACATATTTTGGTGGTGATAGAATCTTCCATGTCACTATATTTTAAAAAAAGTTCTACACTTTTTGCACTGGCCACTAAGCCTATTAATGGGCTTCACTTGATCTGTACAGATGACTTAATCAATATTATCTTAGGCAGGACTATAATGACAGCTAACACCTCTATATGTAGCTGACACGGGGTCCACCCTGCACAATAGGTGATGGTCAAAGCTTATCCTTTCCCTCTACAATGCCCAGGGCATACCTAGAAACCTTCCATCCTAGAATGCAGGGCTAACCACACGTACCACCCAGGGACAAAAAGATTGTGTTTTACAAGCTGTGTATAGGGAATCAAAGGACACAGTATTAAAAAAAAACAAAAAAAAACTTCTGTCTTCTCTCCTGAGTGCTCAGCAGTGTCAAGAACCCAATATTCAGTAGTCCGATCACTTGGGCAACTGGCCTAAACCCATGCCATAAACATACAATGGTGCAGTTTTCAGGCATTGTATAAGGACCACTCATTAAATACACCGCAGGTGGTCCCTACGAGGTTAACCTAAGGGATCCACTTTAAAGGTTTTATCCAACGCCTATGATGAGATCCCCCCCCCCCAATGCCCAGGCCCCTTCTTTTAGGTTATGCTTACTCCAGTCCCTGGCGCAGCCCACCGCTGGATCAAAGCATTCATTGACGGGGGAGCAGCCAAAAGCAGGCCACAATGAGGGACTGGCCTCCCTAGTGTCACCCCCGATGCTATTGGCTGCCCCTTCCCCATTGCTGGATGTTTTGATCTAAGAAGCGGGGAGATGCAGCGGTGGCTGTGCGGGGATCAGGAGTGACATGGATGACAGGGAGCTGGGTAAGTATAATCTATATGAGGTGCCTGGGCATTGTGGGGGGGTCATTACAGGGGTTGGATAACCCCTTTAATGAATCCAAAATTATATTTAATTTACCAAAGAACAACCCTTTTAACATGACTATTTTACACGTTAGGTAAAAATTGGCAAGGCACAGCAATTTCATGGGATCTGCCTCTGATCTGCAAGTGTCTGGTGTAGAAAGATGGGGTATGCTGGAGTGTGAATGTTTCCGGAGGAGCTGGTGGTTGACTGCTATCTCATGGCTATGGCCTAACTAACTTATTACAGTAAAGGTGGCACATAAGTCAACCAATAATAACACAGTGTACTGACACAATGTTATTTGTCAGCTATTATAGGTTTCTAACTAGTTAAATGAGGGCAACGTGTTATTAGCAAAGGGACACAACAACCTTTAAGCCTACAAACAGTGCAATAAAAAGGTAGTGGTGACACACGTTGCCGATGGAATTGCAATCTGATTTGCTTAGCTACCCAGAAACTATTTTAATCAGTAGATTTCACTATCTCTTTCTATAGTACTTTGTCCTCTGATTCAATGCCTTGCACAAAACCGAAGTGCTCTACAAATAGATGAACATGAAGAACATATTGCTCAATGCCTAGAGAAGAAAATCTTAACATAATAAAAGTGTATAGTAATGATGAGCTGACTCGGGTATTGCATTGTTTGTCTGTATCTCTCAAGAGTATTTGGACTCAGAAACTGATCCATGATAATGAAACCCTATAACAGCCCTTTATATCACAGATGAATATTGAAGATTGAGAGAGAAAAAATGATGATTACATATGAACAGGTCATCCTGTGTCATTAAAGAAGAATTAGGTATAATAGATTGAGATGTCCCAAGTACCTGGAACCACCACCATTGGAAGTTCACCTTAGGGCATCCATATTTGATCTTATTCTATGCAGTTAGGAAATATGTTAGTGTATCCCCATTTATATTCAATGACTATACCGTACTTGACTACAGTGCCTTGCGAAAGTATTCGGCCCCCTGGAACTTTTCAACCTTTTGCCACATTTCAGGCTTCAAACAAAAAGATGTAAGATTTTAAATTTTTGGTGAAGAATCAACAAGTGGGTCACAATTGTGAAGTGGAACAAAATTTATTGGATCATTTAAACTTTTTTTGTAATAATAAAACTGAAAAGTTGGGCGTGCAAAATTATTTGGCCCCCTTGCATTATTACTTTGTTGCGCCACCTTTTGCTGCGATTACAGCTGCAAGTCGCTTGGGGTAAATCTCTATCAGTTTTGCACATCTAGAGACTGAAATTCTTGCCCATTCTTCCTTGCAAAACAGCTCGAGCTCTTTGAGGTTGGATGGAGAGCATTTGTGAACAGCGGTTTTCGGCTCTTTCCACATATTCTCAATTGGATTCAGGTCTGGACTTTGACTTGGCCATTCTAAGACCTGGATATGTTTATTTTTGAACCGTTCTATTGTAGATTTTGCTTTATGTTTGGGATCATTGTCTGGTTGGAAGATAAATCTCCGTCCTAGTCTCAGGTCTTTTGCAGACTCCAACAGGTTTTCATCCATCTTCCCATCAATTTTAACCATCTTCCCTGTCCCTGCTGATGAAAAGCAGGACCAAACCATGATGCTGCTGCCACCACCATGTTTGACAGTGGGGATGGTGTGTTGCTTTTACGCCAAACATATCGTTTTGCATTTCCAAAAAGTTGGATTTTGGTTTCATCTGACCACAGCACCTTCTTCCACATGTTTGGTGTGTCTCCCAGGTGGCTTGTGGCAAACTGTAAACGAGACTTTTTATGGATATCTTTGAGAAATGGCTTTTTTCTTGCCACTCTTCCATAAAGGCCAGATTTGTGAAGTGTTCGACTGATTGTTGTCTTATGGACAGACTCTCCCACCTCAGCTGTAGATCTCTGCAGTTCATCCGGAGTGATCATGGGCCTCATGGCTGCATCTCTGATCAGTCTTCTCCTGGTTTGAGATGAAAGTTTAGAGGGACGGCCGGGTCTTGGTAGATTTGCAGTGGTCTGATACTCCTTCCATTTCAATATGATCGCTTGCACAGTTCTCCTTGGGATGTTTAAAGCTTAGGAAATCTTTTCGTATCCAAATCCGGCTTTAAACTTCTCCACAACAGTATCACGGACCTGCCTGGTGTGTTCCTTGGTCTTCATGATGCTCTCTGTGCTTTAAACAGAACCCTGAAACTATCACAGAGCAGGTGCATTTATACGGAGACTTGATTACACACAGGTGGATTCTACTTATCAGTCATTTAGGACAATATTGGATCATTCAGAGATCCTCAATGAACTTCTGTGAGTGAGTTTTCTGAACTGAAAGTAAATGGGCCGAATAATTTTGCACGCCCAACTTTTCAGTTTTATTATTACAAAAAAAGTTTAAAGGATCCAATAAATTTCGTTCCACTTCACAATTGTGACCCACTTGTTGTTGATCCTTCACCAAAAATGTAAAATGTTATATCTTTTTGTTTGTGGCAAAAGGTTGAAAAGTTCCAGGGGGCCGAATACTTTCGCAAGGCACTGTATGTCGTGCCATTCTGTTTCAATGGACACCCCATTACCTTTGCCTGAGAGAGTTTTAGAGGGCGGCAAAAGTGTCCGAGTTTCACCAGCCTAGACCACCTGCTATTGCTCCCTTGGTGTTATCACCAGGTTTCCTACCTCTTCCCCACTGTAGGTTAACATGAACATGATATATAGTGATACTGTTTGGAAATAGAATAGCAGTATTATTTGTGGACTATGCAGTAGATGTATGTGGAGTGTTATTTGGACATTGCATATTTGAGTACTATTATGGTATTATTAGAGACCTATTATGTTGGCAGTATATCGGAGTATCATTTTGGTAATAAATGACAGTATTGTGTGGTCTGTGTATGCAATATTAGACACTGTATTAGAGTATTATTTAGATACTGTAGAGGTATTATTTGAAGCTTGGTAGTTTTATTTGGGCATTGCATGGCAGTGCTACGTGGGAAGTAAATGCCAATACTATATGGACACTTTACAAGAGTCCCAATCATTTAGTCAATGTATGGAAGTATTGTTTGGTATTGTATAGCCATTATTAATATACAGTGGCATGCAAAAGTTTGGACAACCCTGGTCAAAATTAATGTTACTGTGAACAGTTAAGCAAGTTGAAGATAAAATGTTCTCCAAAAAGCCTAAAGTTAAAGATGAAACACACTTTTCAATATTTTAAGCAATATTCGTGTATTATTTTGGTCTTGAGCAATTTTAGAGTGAAAAAAGGAAAGGGGTACCTTGAAAAAGTATGGGAAGAAGATTTGAGAGCTCAGATAACTTTGACCAAGGTCTTGACTTTAAATAGCCTATTAGGGTTATTAAGGCTTGTTCACAATTAGGAAAGGCCAGGTGATGCACATTTCAAAGCTTTATAAATACCCAGACTCCCCTAATCTTGTCCCAAAAAACATCAGCCATGGGTTCTTCTAAGCAGCTGCCTAACTCTGGAAGTGAAGGCTATAAGAAGATAGCAAAGCGTTTTCAGGCTGTCATTTCCTCAGTTCGAAGTCTAATTAAGAAGTAGAAGTTAACAGCAACAGTGGGGGTCAAGAGAAGGTCTTGAAGACCAAGAAAAATTTTAGAGACAGCTACTTGTAGAATTGCTAGAAAGGCAAATCAGAACCACCGCTTGACTGCAAGAGACTTTCAGGAAGATTTAGCAGACTCTAGAGTTGTGTTACATTGTTCTACTGTTCAGTGACACCTGCAGAAAAGACTTTCATGGAAGAGTCATCGGTAGAAAACTTCTCCTGCATCTTCACCACAAAATTCAGCGTCAGGAGTTTGCAAAAGAACATCTAAACATGCATTTTGGAAACAAGTCCTATGGACCAATGATGTTAAAATAGAACTCTTTGGCCACAATGAGCAAAGGTATGTTTGGAGATAAAAGGACACAGAATTTTCTGAAACAAATACCTCTCCAACCATTAAGTATGGGGTGCATCAATCATGCTTTGGAGTTGTGTTTCAGCCAATTTCATAGGTAGAGGGAAAAATGTATTCAATGAAATTCCGGCAAATTCTGGAAGCAAACATAAAACCAACTGTAAAAAAGCTGAAGTTGAAAAGAGAATGACTTCTACAAATGAATGATGATGATCCTAAGTGTACCTCCATAATAGAATAACTCAAAAGGCGCAAGCTGTTTTACAATGGCCCACACAGTCCCCTGATCTGACCATCATTGAAAATCTGTAGATAGCTCTGAAAAGAGCAGTGCTTCCGGGTTTTTGTGCTCCTAGGTGACCACGGCATCTGAGAAGTTAACGGTATGCAAGCGATGTAATTGTCGATCGCATACATTTCCCCGAGTGTCTGCTGTTTAAAACAGCGGTTACCAAGTGGCTATGGTGCTTGCAAGCGGACTCAATCTTTAAAGACCCGCCCTGCACCATACATGTACGGTGCTGGGCGGGAAGGGGATAAACGACGGGCTCACATACTTGCAATTGGTGGTGGACCCAGTGGTCAGACCACAATCGATCAGTCAATTATTCCCTATCCTATGGATAAGGAATAAGTTGCCAAAATGGGACAGCCCCTTTTAAAGGGGGTTTTCCCCTCGCCCATAACAGCACCCTTGCGATTAGGACCTCCTATCCAGGACCGCAAACTTGATGCGATAAAAAGGTTCACACCCCCACCACATCTCAGTCCAGGTTTCCTGTCCTCCGGATAGGAAGTACCTAGGGACCTTGTGCTCCTGATACCTGGTAGAAGTCCCGGGTCTCAATACCAAAAAGGGGCCTATCCCAAGCAGCGTCAGTCTCTGTGGAGAGCCCCTTGCCAAGACTGCTTTCTCCTCTGCCTCCTCCCAGCCTCTAGGGAGCCGCTGTTGCCGTATTAAAGTGGCTCTGGTTCCATCAGCGGGAAGCACAGTGATCTGCGCATTTCCAAAATGGCGGGCGCTTTGAACTAGGTATGCACAAGATGGCGGAGTAGTGACTTCCGGTTCTGACGTCAATTCAGGTTCTGCGGGCGCAGAGTTTGAGCCGACGTCCTGGCCGGCTGAATTATACATTCTGGGCATAAAAAGAGAATAAAAGGAGGCCATCAGCATGTTAGAAGTGGCAGCAGAGGAATGCAGCCAGTCCAGGAAGTACGCACACAGTGCTGTTCAGGATCCAGAGCTCTTATCATGTCTGAGCAGGGTGATGCTATATACACCAACCCCATGGAACCCTCGAGGCCTGCAAGTCTGGCATTGGTCCTAAGGAGTGGGGGAGTACTTATTCTACAATGATGAGAGATCTTATTGATGTGAGGTGGTGTTTGCGCATTGTTCTCTAGCCAGCAAAAACACCTAAGAAGGCATCTAGCAAAACTAAACATAAGGAATACAGGGGATGTAGGATACCATTACCAGCAGTGGCGTAGCTACCGGGGGGCAGGGGGGGCGACGGCTCCGGGCCCAGTAACTCAAGGGGGCCCTAAAAATAAAAAATCTTACTTACCTGTTCTGCGCTGCGGCTGCCCTCCGGTCCACGTTCTGCTCTCTTCCCTGGCGGCGCGCACTATGACCTGAGATCAGCGTACTGTGGTCATAGTGTCATAGGTCATAGGTCATAGTGTGCGCGGGCCAGGGAAGAGAGCGGAGCGCGGACCGGAGGGCAGCCGCAGCGCAGAACAGGTAAGAGAGGTTTTTTATTTTTATCTTGTGGCTGGGTGGGCTGATCTGAGGTCTGATGGGGGCACAATACGCTGATCTGAGGTCTGATGGGGGCACAATATGCAGATCTGAGGTTTGATGGGGCACAATACGCTGATCTGAGGTCTGATGAGGGCACATTAAGCTGATCTGAGGTCTGATGGGGGCAAAATACGATGATCTGAGGTCTGATGGGGGCACAATATGCAGATCTGAGGTTTGATGGGGCACAATACGCTGATCTGAGGTCTGATGGGGGCACAATACGCTGATCTGAGGTCTGATGGGGGGCACAATAGGCTGATCTGAGGTTTGATGGGGCACAATAGGCTGATCTGAGGTCTGATGGGGGCACAATACACTGATCTGAGGTCTGATGGGGGCACAATATGCAGATCTGAGGTTTGATGGGGCACAATACGCTGATCTGAGGTCTGATGGGGGCACATTAAGCTGATCTGAGGTCTGATGGGGGCACAATACGCTGATCTGAGGTCTGATGGGGGGCACAATAGGCTGATCTGAGGTCTGATGGGGGCACAATACGCTGATCTGAGGTCTGATGGGGGCACAATATGCAGATCTGAGGTTTGATGGGGCACAATATGCTGATCTGAGGACTGATGGGGGCACAGTACGCTGATCTGAGGTCTGATGGGGGCACAGTACGCTGATCTGAGGTCTGATGGGGGCACAGTACGCTGATCTGAGGTCTGATGGGGGCACAGTACGCTGATCTGAGGTCTGATGGGGGCACAGTACGCTGATCTGAGGTCTGATGGGGGCACAGTACGCTGATCTGAGGTCTGATGGGGGCACAATATGCAGATCTGAGGTTTGATGGGGCACAATACGCTGATCTGAGGTCTGATGGGGGCACATTAAGCTGATCTGAGGTCTGATGGGGGCACAATACGCTGATCTGAGGTCTGATGGGGGGCACAATAGGCTGATCTGAGGTCTGATGGGGGCACAATACGCTGATCTGAGGTCTGATGGGGGCACAATATGCAGATCTGAGGTTTGATGGGGCACAATGCTGATCTGAGGACTGATGGGGGCACAATACGCTGATCTGAGTTCTGATGGGGGCACAGTACGCTGATCTGAGGTCTGATGGGGCACAGTATGCTGATCTGAGGTCTGATGGGGGCACAGTACGCTGATCTGAGTCTGATGGGGGCACAGTACGCTGATCTGAGGTCTGATGGGGGCACAGTACGCTGATCTGAGGTCTGATGGGGGCACAGTACGCTGATCTGAGGTCTGATGGGGGCACAGTACGCTGATCTGAGGTCTGATGGGGGCACAATACGCTGATCTGAGGTCTGATGGGGGCACAGTAGGCTGATGTGAGGTCTGATGGGGGCACAGTATGCTAATCTGAGGTCTGATGGGGGCACAGTAGGCTGATGTGAGGTCTGATGGGGCACAATACGCTAATCTGAGGTCTGATGGGGCACAGTAGGCTGATGTGAGGTTGGGCAACCTGATGGGATGGACAGTAGGCTGATGTGAGGTCTGATGGGGCACAATACGCTGATCTGAGGTCTGATGGGGACACAGTAGGCTGATCTGAGGTCTGATGGGGCACAATATGCTAATCTGAGGTCTGATGGGGGCACAATACGCTGATCTGAGGACTGATGGGGGCACAATATGCTGATCTGAGGTCTGATGGGGGCACATTCTGCTGATCTGAGGTCTGATGGGGGCAGGGGAGTGATGTAAAAACTGGGGACACGTTTCCTTTAACATAGGAGTCCCCTTGTTTTTTACTCCTATTAATCCTATATTTTACTGCATTATGTGGTAGAGTATTTAGACTAGGGTATGTAGAAAGTCTATTGTACTGTACTTAGCAGCATAGACGATCTTGCAGTTTATATAGTCATCTTTCTAATACAATATTATAACCACAACTAGTAGTATGTGCCTGTGAAGTTGGAAATGTGCGTTTGGGAAGCCAATAAGTGGGGGGCCCACTCAAGTATGTTTCGCCCCCCCTGTGCTGAACCTCTAGCTACGCCTCTGATTACCAGCATCCTATGTTAGACCGTTATGCCACAGTTGTGTGGAGAAGTTGGTTCAGGAAGAATTTGCCAGTTCATCTAAGAATATAAAGGCTCTAGTGAGATCTGACGTTAAAGCGTCAATTAGACCTCTTATTAAAAGTCGTCCTCATACGCCAGAAAGGGCTAGTGATATATCTGAGGACAACTCCTCATCTGAAGAAGACTCTGCAGGGAAATCCCTGTTTCCAGTAGAACATACGGAATTGTTACTAAAAGCAGTGAAGGCCACTATGCAGACGGAGGACATAAAACAACCTAAAAGCATAGCAGATCAGCTCTTTGATGGTCTGGGCCCAAAATATCATAGAGCTTTTCCTGTACATAAGAATGTGGAAGAAGCTAGACATTTCTTTTTTATTTCTACATCTGTTAAAAGGAAATATCAATTTGAGGAATCAGAAATTTGGGATAGAGCCTCTACAGTGGATGCTCCAGTAGCAAAAATTGGAAAAATAATCTGCACTCCCATTTGAAGATTTGAGATGTTTAGGGGATCCCTTAAATAAGAGAGCAGATATCTATTTAAAGAGGGCTTGGGACTCTGCATATACTAGTCTTAGACCTAACATAGCTGCCATAGTCTCTTAAACTATGTCTTCAGCAACTAGAATCTCATGTTAAGGATAAAGCTCCCACGGAGGAGTTGCTTGCAGATTTTTTTTACATCCATGGACGCAATCCTGTTTTCAGCCAGGTCTGTGACAATGTCCAATGCAGGTAGGAGGGCGATATGGTTGCGATCCTGGCGGGGCAATCAGAGGTCCAAGGACCGCCTCTGTGCAATTCTTTGTGAAGGTAAAAGGCTCTTTGGCACTTCCTTGGATACCATCCTGAAACAAGCCTCAGATTTAGAAGGCAAAAAGGCAGACGGGGATAGAAGAGGAAAATTCCCTAAATGATCTAGAATTTTTTGTTCAAACCCCAAGACAGTAAAAACAAGGTTAAAGGGGTTGTCCGGGAATTAAGAAAATGAAAATACGTAAATATTACTTTATTATAAATATATTCCCAAATACCTTTCATTAGTTATAATGGCTCATTTTGAATAGGGAACATTTATTAGGAGAAACAAAATGGCCGCCATCCTATCCTAATCACACAGGGGGACAAGTTCTTATCAACTGTATTCAGGATCATAATCACTGACAAGCAGAGCAGAGAGGAGTATGAGGCAGCTCTTTACCTCAGTGTTGTGAAGTAACTAGTCCTCCTGTGTGATTAGGACATGTTTTGTGTGTACTAATAGGACAGCGGCCATTTTGTTTCTCCTAATGATTGCTCCCTAGACAAAACGAGCCATTATAAATAATGAAAGGTATTTGGGAATATATTTATAATAAAGTAATATTTACGTACTTTCATTTTCTTAATTCCCGGAGAACCCCTTTAAGCAGCAATGACACCAGAATCAGGGTGGGAGGAAGGTTGGCAGATTTTCTTCCAGCATCGCAGAACATCTTCAGAAACAGATAGATATTGGAGGTTATAAGACATGGATACAGGATAGAATTTCTTTCCCCCCTTCTAGATTTTTCTTATCCAAACAAAATGCCCAGTAGACCTGATAAAAAAAGGAAGAAGTAGAATTGGAAATAAAATGTCTACTAGACAAGGGAGTGGTTTGCCCACTTCCTGCGGAAGAAATAGGGAAGGGGATGTACTATTTTTCGTCAAGAAGCCAAATGAGTCATACAGTCTAATTCTGAACCTGAAAAAAAAATGAACACATCACTAACTTACAAGACGTTTAGTATGGAAACATTGAGGTCGATAACAAAACAGCTTTTTTTGGAACTGCTGGATGGCGAGTGCAGACCTAGAGTAGCGATGGCCAACCTGTGGCTTCCCAGCTGTTCTAAAACTACAATTCCCACCATGCCCGGCTGTAGGCTGATAGCTGTAGGCATTCTGGGCATGCTGGGAGTTGTAGTTTTGCAACAGCTGGAGAGCTGCGGGTTGGCCATTCCTGACCTAGAGGATGCGTACTACCACATCCAAATTCATGAATCCTCCCAAACATATCTGAGAACAGCAGTATGGGTAAATGGGAATTTAATGCATCTACAATACACAGCTTTCCCATTTGGTATTTCTCAAGCTCCAAGGCTATTTACGAAGGTAATAGCAAAGGTAGCAGTCTTTGTGAGAACAAAGGGTCTTTCCATGCTTCAACCTACTAGTATTTGCGCAAACAAAAGAACTAGAGAAGGATTTAAGATTCCTTTGTGCAACCTTGAATGATCTGAGTTGGCAAATATATCAAGTAAAGTCCAATTTTCTCCCTTCTCAAATATGCATCTTTTTAGGAATCCAGTTGTACTCAGTACAACAGAAAGGGCTTTGTACCATCCAGAAGGAAAGGCTTTATCAGGGAACAAGTATGGACTCTTTTCCACTCTTCACTCTTTCAGGCAGGCAATGTCTGTTCTAGGTCAGATGATCTCCGCCATACCAGCAGTACCGTATGCAAAAATACACTCAAGAGAACTTCAGATAGATATCCTGAAATCTTGGGATGGCTTCTCATTCTCTTTGGACCACAAATTTAATTCCAAAAGCCAGAAAATCCCTGCTCAGTTGGTTGTGTCCAGAGAATCCTCAGAGTCCATGGGGATGAGGGACTCATTCTCTGAGCAATTTGTGGCAAGAAAAGTGGGATCTAGGATCAAGGAGGGCCTCTTCCAATTTCAAGGAGCTGAAAGCAATGGAGAAGGCATTGAAGATAACTATTCCAGAATTCAAAGACAGAAGCAAAATCTTTTACTCAGACAATTCTACAGCAGTTGCCTATGTGAACCACCAGGGAGGAACAAGACTGCCTCAACTTCTGTCCCTGTCTCAGGAGATATTTTAAATAGCGGAAGACAGAAATCTATTCCTGTCGGCAGTACATTTGAAAGGAGATCAGAATGTGATAGCCGATTTCCTAAGCCGTACCTCAGGTCAGGCAAGGGGAATGGTGCTTAAACGACGAGGTGTTTCTGCGGATTGTCCAGAAGTGGGGATGCCCTACATCTATTTGAAACCAGGACATACAGAAAGGTAGGCCGGTTCTACTCTCTAAACCGCCTAGACGTGCCATTGGCATTGGATGCTCTAGATCAGAATTGGAGCAAGGAGTTAGCGCATGCGTTCCCCCCGATTTGCCTCATCCCAAGAGTATTGAGGAAAATACAGGAGGACTTCTAATTGTAATTCTGATTGCTCCCAGATGGGCAAAGAGATCTTGGTACACAGCCTTACAGAAGATGGTGGAAGAGCCTCCCTGGGTTCTGCCAGTAAGGAAGGACTTGTTTTTCCAGGGACCTCTTCTGCATCCCAGTCCAGAGCTGCTTTGCCTCCCGGCATGGATGTTGAAAGTATGAATAGGTTAATAAGTGGATTGTCAGATAAAGTAGTTTCCACCCTTAAAGCAGTAAAAAGTTGGTAACATCCAAGAAATATCTTAAAGTCTGGCAGACATTTTCTACCTTTTTGGGATATAATCCAGACCGTTTGGTGGCTCCTGACATTTAAATTTTAGACTATCTGCAGGAAAGTATAGACAAGAACTTAAAACCTTCTACCTTGAGGGTACAAGTAGCAGACTTTTTTGATAATAGGTTAGCTGAACATTCCTGGGCCTAGAGGTTCTTAACTGCTGCTTTTAGATTAAATCCTTCTATTTGTCCTTTATCTCCATCTTGGGATCTTAATACGGCCCTGTCTGCTTTATCCCAGGATCCATTGGGACCCTATTAATGGCATTTCTATTAAGCTGCTTACCTTTAAGAGGACCTTTTTGTTAGCAATTATGTAAGCTAGAAGGTTTTCTGAGTTAGGCATTCTCTGCCTTGCACCCCTTACACTAAGATTCTGGAAGATATCATCAGACCCATCCCATCTTTTCAACCTTACACAGTCTTGGAATTTCACATGAGTCAGGATGTTATCCTTCTATCTTTTGGGCCAAATCCGGTGAACCAGTTGGAGAAAAAGTATAATTGCCTTGATGTAAGGAGGTGTTTGTTGCTGTACCTTGATTCCACTGCAGACTGGAGAATAGATAAAAACCTTCTCTTGCAGGATAAATTTAAGGGACATAAGGCAGCCTCGGGTACAATTGCTAGATGGGTTAAGAATGCCATCTCTATTTCGTATTCATCTTTGAACTTTCTCCACCAACAGGTTTTGGGGCTCATTCCACTAGAGCAGTAGCTACAACATGGGTAGAGAGAGCAGAAGCTTTTTTAGCCCAAATATGCAGGGATGGCGACTTGGAGCTTGCCTTATACCTTTATTAGACATTATAGGCTGCAACTAAATTCAGATACAGCATTTGGGAGAAAAGTACTACAAGCAGTAGCCCCCCCAGCCCCAATTTTTGTATTTTTTTTTAATGTAGTTTAGTCTTGCAAGGGTGCTGTCATGGGTTTCAAGAAAAACAATTACCAGTAAGCAATTTCTGTTTTCCGACCTCCTGGTATCGATGATCTAACCTCTGGGTAGGTCGTCAATACCAAATCGGTGGGGACGTCCAACACCTGAAACCCTACTGACCAGCTGAAAACCAGAACTAGAAGTGTGAACAGAGGCAGAATCATTGCTTCCTTCAAAGTGTAGTTACTGCAGCTCAGCTTCCACTTGAATTCTGGAGTCCGAAAAACAAGTTTAAGTCCAGCATCGGACTGGGTTCCTTGGGACCAATAGAAGAAATTATTCTGAGGGCAAACTATAATCGGCTTCAAAGTCTTTTGGGGCCCATTATTGTGTCAGAACTTGGGCCCAAGGGTGGATGCTTGGGTACTCTGCTGGGCCAGTCCAACCTTGCTTGAATTCGAATCTATCACAGGAGTCCAAGGCCCATCGTAAACTGTGCCTGATGTGACATATTTTTAATGTATGACATTTTTTAGTATACAAATATTCTTGAAATTAAGGCGGCATTTCTTTTAGGGTGCTTTCACATGTAAGTTTTTGCTGGCATGGTGTTTTTTGCACCTGGGTTTTTGCCGCATCTTTTTATGGTAAAAAGGTCCACTCCAGATGTTGGCTGGGGATCTATAGGAAATATGAAATGCAGCACACAAGCGTTTTTTTGCTTCTGACGTTTTTGTTAAATAAGCAGTGTTTTTTGCTTTTCTTGCTTCTTTTAAAAAAACTCAACATGCTGGAGCTCTTGCCATTTTTGCAGACATTTTCACATCACCTTCTTTATAGGAAAAAAGTAGTGATGAGCGAATCGAAGCGGCAATATTCGGGATTCGCACGAATATTGCCCGCTTCGGCTCGGCTCGTGATACCGAGGCAGCGCGGACTCGTGAATATCCGTGAGTCACTGCCCGTTTGAAATGCCCTCTTTTTTCAGCCAATCAGCATGAAAGGGAAGGCTGTGGGAACGCCTGCTGTGATGTACCAGCCCCTATACCTCCCCAGCAGTGATTGGCTGGCAGTAACATGTGACCTTACTTTACATAAGGTAGGGACCTGCAGCACCAGCCTCATTGTGCTTTTGGAAGGAGAAGAGAGAGACACTGTTAGCTAGTGTAGTGTGTGCAGCAAGGAGTTAGGAGTTAGGTTAGGAAGCCCCAACAGTCTTTTTAAAGACTATTTATTCTCTGAAGAACAGTATACAGTATATGCTGTAAGCCTGTATTCTGTGCAGAGCTGTGCCTGGTACACCTTGTCCATCCACATAGCTCAAACTATACATCTCTAAACAGATATATTCCTGTGCATGACTGTGCTGAGAGAAGGGAATATTACATCAGCCATCTATATACCTCACAGTCTATAGATTCCGTATTGATCTGTAGATTCCAGTGTGATATACAAATACTGCGTGCTATTTATTGATAGATCTGAAGATAATTTTACCTAGATATCAATATATCTATATTGGCCAGTGCATTTTAGTGCTCTCTGTAATACACGGTGCTGCGACAAGGGAATGTATTTCATCAGCCTTCTATATACCTCACAGTCTATAGATTCCATATTGATCTGTAGATTCCAGTGTGATATACAAATACTGCGTGCTATTTCTTGATAGATCTGAAGATAATTTTACCTAGATATCAATATATCTATATTGGCCAGTGCATTTTAGTGCTCTCTGTAGTACACGGTGCTGCGACAAGGGAATATATTACATCAGCCTTCTATATACCTCACAGTCTATAGATTCCGTATTGATCTGTAGATTCCAGTATGATATACAAATACTGCGTGCTATTTATTGATAGATCTGAAGATAATTTTACCTAGATATCAATATATCTATATTGGCCAGTGCATTTTAGTGCTCTCTGTAGTACACGGTGCTGCGACAAGGGAATATATTACATCAGCCTTCTATATAACTCACAGTCTATAGATTCCGTATTGATCTGTAGATTCCAGTGTGCTATACAAATACTGCGTGCTATTTCTTGATAGATCTGAAGATAATTTTACCTAGATATCAATATATCTATATTGGCCAGTGCATTTTAGTGCTCTCTGTAATACACGGTGCTGCGACAAGGGAATGTATTTCATCAGCCTTCTATATACCTCACAGTCTATAGATTCCATATTGATCTGTAGATTCCAGTGTGATATACAAATACTGCGTGCTATTTCTTGATAGATCTGAAGATAATTTTACCTAGATATCAATATATCTATATTGGCCAGTGCATTTTAGTGCTCTCTGTAATACATGGTGCTGCGACTAGGGAATATATTTCATCAGCCTTCTATATACCTCACAGTCTATAGATTCAGTATTGATCTGTAGATTCCAGTGTGATATACAAATACTGCGTGCTATTTCTTGATAGATCTGAAGATAATTTTACCTAGATAGCAATATATCTATATTGGCCAGTGCATTTTAGTGCTCTCTGTAATACACGGTGCTGCGACAAGGGAATATATTACATCAGCCTTCTATATACCTCACAGTCTATAGACTCCGTATTGATCTGTACATTCCAGTGTGATATACAAATACTACGTGCTATTTCTTGATAGATCTGAAGATAATTTTACCTAGATATCAATATATCTATATTGGCCAGTGCATTTTAGTGCTCTCTGTAATACACGGTGCTGCGGCAAGGGAATATATTTAATCAGCCTTCTATATACCTCACAGTCTATAGATTCCGTATTGAATCTTTACAATTATAATAATATAATACTGGTACTTTGCACATGGAGAACCCCAGGGTCAGGGGGAGAGGGGGAAGAGCTGGGAGAGGTGGGAATCGTGGTGGTGCTGTGGTCAGCGGTGATGACCGTGGTGTGGGTGGTGACACAGTGCCGGCTGCTGTGGGTACAGTGGAAACACGTAAGGTCAGGGTGCCTGGTCAACTCCAGAAGTTGGTAGGGCAGCGTCCTACAATTCTGACAGACCCCAAACAACAACAGGAGGTGGTTCAGTGGATTGCAGAGAGCACGTCCAGCCACGTTTCGTCTGCCCCCTCATCCAGCCAGTCGACTTCTCTGAGCCAGGGTGTCTGTCCTCCAACTCGCCCTCCTTCTCCCCAGCCAGAACCCTCTAGGGGTATCTCCCACGGACAAAATTTTTCCATGGAACTCTTCAGCCACCACTTCCCTGATGTGCCAGTGGACGAGCTGCTATGCCCTTATTCTCAGGACCTTTTGCTGTCTCCGGGTTATGAGAGTGGGGAGTTAGCAGTGGCGTCTGAGGAGCTGGTGGAAGATGACGACGAGACACTGTTGTTGGAGGTAGTTGTCAGGGACGTCACTGTGGAGTCTGAGCAAGACCTGGGGGATGATGAGGGGACAGATCCTACTTGGGTGGATGAGGCAACTGGAGGCAGTGGTTCAGACTGTGAGACGACATCAGTACCACAAGCTGTTGAGAGAGCCAGAGGGCTGCGATGAGGGAGAAGCCAGGGCCAAGTCACTACTTCCCCAAGTGCTCCTAGAGGTCACGCTCCAGCCCGTACTATGCGCCACTCCTTAGTTTGGGAGTACTTTAAGGATGATGAGGCCGATCCTCGTTTGGCGGTGTGCAAGCTGTGCCACACGTCAATGAGCAGGGGTTCAAAACGCAACAACCTGACCACTAGTAGCCTGCGCAAACATTTGGAGAGAAAACACCCCACCAAATGGTTTGCACTTCTGTCAGCTGGTGACGTTGACACAGTTAGTCCAGCAACTGTGTCTCGTCCAAGCCAGGACTTTGCAGCCTCCAGCCCCGAAAGGACTCCTCCAGCTCCATCTCCCTCTCCATCTCCCTCTCCTCCACTCATGTGTCCCAGTGCGGCGTTCAACTGTCTCTACCGCAGACATTTGAACGCAAGTGCAAGTACGCAGCCACCCACCCCCATGCGCAAGCTCTAAATGTGCACATCGCCAAGCTGATTAGTTTGGAAATGTTGCCGTACAGGCTTGTGGAGACAGAATCCTTCTGCAACCTTATGGAGGCGGCAGCCCCCCGTTACTCTGTCCCCAGCCGACACTATTTTGCCCGATGTGCTGTCCCCGCCCTGCACCGGCATGTGTCTGAGAACATCGCCCACGCTCTCTAAAACGCGGTTTGTGGTAAAGTCCACATGACCACAGATACGTGGACGAGTACCGGTGGCCAGGGACATTACATCTCCCTCACGGCACATTGGGTCAATCTGGTGGAGGCTGGGTCAGAGACCGATCGTGGGGCTGCACATGTGCTACCCACACCACGAATTGAGGGACATAGTTCCGTCTGTGTGTCTCCGGCACATTATGCCTCCACCTCCTCCTCCACCTCCTCCTCCTCCAAAGTGGCAGTGATGCCCCAATCGTCAAGTCTCATTTCCTCGATGGCCAGCAGTTTCAGCACTGTGGCAGCAGGCAGTCCTGAAACTGCTGAGCCTGGGGGATAAGAGGCACACGGCTGAAGAGCTCTTACAGGGCATCAGGGGGCAGACCAATGTGTGGCTGGCACCGCTGAACCTTCAGCCAGGAATGGTGGTCTGCGATAATGGGCGTAACCTGGTGGCGGCTCTGCCTCTTGGTGGGCTGACTCACGTGCCATGCATGGCCCATGTGCTCAACTTGGTGTTCCAGCGGTTCCTCAAGACCTACCCCCAGTTGAGTGAGTTGCTCACCAAGGTGCGGCGCATATGCGCCCATTTTCGCAAGTCCACCACCGATGCTGCGACCCTCAGGACTGTGCAAGGGCGGCTACAACTGCCTGTTCACCGGCTGCTGTGTGACGTTCCCATGCGTTGGAATTCGACGTTACACATGCTAGCCAGGGTGTACCAACAACGCAGGGCAGTTGTAAACTGCCAGCTGATCCCCCGAGGTGGTAGTCAGGCCAGTCAGCTTCCTCATGTCTATGCTGAGATGTGGATGGCTGGCATCTGCCAGGTCTTAGGTCCCTTTGAGGAGGCAACAGAGATGGTCAGTGGTGATGCACACATCATCAGTGTCACCATCCCTCTGTTGTGCCTCATCCAGAACTCCTTGAGGAACCTAAGATCTGAGGATTCAGCAGTGTCACAGGAGGTGGGGGAAGACAGTGACATTGAGAGCACCCTGTTGTCAGTTTCGCAGCGCGAAACTGAGGAGGAGGAGGAGGCTGAGGAGGAGGAAGAAACTCTTGGCCACCATGCATCAGGGGGTGATTCCATGCTACCTGTTGAGCGGGTATGGGCTGAGGAGGATGAATTGGGGTCGGAGGAAGGGGGGGAGGAGGAGATGGAGAGTCCGCTAAGTGAGGAGGCTGAAGGCTTGCGTGTTGGCACAGTAGGGCGCATGGCAGACTTTATGCTTGGCTGTCTTTGTTGTGATCCCCGGGTCAAGAGGATACTGTCCACCAATGACTATTGGGTGTACACCCTCCTTGACCCACGCTACAAGGACAACTTTGCCCAACTTATACCCGTGGAGGAAAGGAGCACCCGAGTCACTTTCTACCACAAGGCCCTGGTTCAAAAACTGCTACAGGCCTTTCCAGACCAGTCGAGCAACAGGGGGTGGACTGCAGTGGCTGAAGTTGGAGAGGAGAGGAGGGGGAGAGTCAGTGTAGGCGCCAAGGGCAGGGGTACACTATTCCATGCTTTTGCCAAGTTTCTGAAACCCCAGCAAGACAGTACGACACAGCCACAGGGCAGGCAGAGCAGGGCGGAACAATACCGCAAGATGGTGAGGGAGTATGTCGCGGACCAGACCAACGTCCTGACCGATAGCTCCACGCCATATAATTACTGGCTGGCCAAGCTGGACAGGTGGCCAGAACTTGCGCAGTATGCTCTTGAGGTGCCCTGCTGCAAGTGTACTGTCTGAAAGGGTTTTTAGTGCCGCCGGGGGTATCAGTACGGACAAACGGACGCGCCTGTCCACCGACAACGCCGACATCCTCACGTTCATTAAGATGAACAGGTCATGGATATCCCCCCAGTTCTCATCCCCACCTCAGGCTACCTCCTAAATTGCTTGCTTTCCTCCTCCTCCTCCTCTTCATCTGAGTTGCATATGCAACAATTTTTCAGGAAAGTCATCCGGCTTCCTACTAACAATTTTTCAGGAAAGTCATCCGTCTTTCTACTAACAATTTTTCAGGAAAGTCATCCGGCTTTCTAAAAACAATTTTTCAGGAGTCATGCGGCTTTGTAACCAAATTTTTTATGAAAGGCCATGGGGTTCTATACACACAGTGCTGACGGAAGCCCATCAGCCTTTCTAAACACAATGCCCACTGCCTCTCCCAAGCGGTTGTGGTGCCGATGTTGCCTCACACTTAAAATTGATCTGTTTTGCTCTCTTCCTCGGGCTGTCTGCGGAGAAGGCGGACGCTCCGAACCGGTATCATGGCGGCTCTCCGGCCCCTCATTAAGCCCAGGATCATCAAGAAACGGACGAAGAAGTTCATCCGCCACCAATCAGACCGTTATGTAAAGATTAAGCGTAACTGGCGTAAACCCAGAGGTATTGACAACAGAGCCCGCAGGAGGTTCAAGGGGCAGATCCTGATGCCCAACATTGGGTACGGTAGCAACAAGAAGACCAAACACATGCTGCCCACAGAGTTCCACAAATTCCTGGTCCACAATGTCAAGGAGCTCGAGGTTCTGTTGATGAGCAACAAGTCCTTCTGTGCAGAAATCGCCCACAACGTCTCCTCAAAGAACCGAAAGACCATTGTGGAGAGAGCGGCACAGCTCCCCATCAAAGTGACGAACCCCAACGCCAGACTGCGCAGCGAAGAGAACGAATAAATATCTCTGTGGTTATTTGTGCTAAATAAAAGTTAAATAAACACAAAAAAAAAAAAAATTGATCTGTTCCTGTGCCTGATCCACCCAGGTTGAATCTGTCCCATCATGAGAAAGTCCCCCCAAGGAGTCCCTACTGTAACTTGCTTCACTTTCAACTACCTCACCCCCCGACACCTGTGTCTCGCCATTGTTCACCACCTCCTCAGACAACACTGGTAAATCCCCACTGTCAGCACACTGAGACTGCAAAAGGTCTTGCGAATTGGGGCAGAGAATGTTCTGGGGTAGCACATCAGAGAAGGGGTGACTATGGGGTTCCAGGGAGTACGTGACCACATGCAATCTCCATCCAAAAAGTCATACTGAGGCTCACCACCATGCTTTACACTGCAATCTTGTCAGGCAGCATTTTTAAGTGGGTCACCATTACCGTGTCCCTGAAAATTGCCTTGGGGTCATCACCAGACTATTGGCCAGATTTAGAAAAAATGGTGCAATTAGGGAGCCTCAGAGGCATCCCTACATGCTGCCCCTGGTGTTTCCTATCCATTTCCAAGGTCTTTCCATCTTTTTCTGAGGTTTTCACATGTTGGGGCAAACTTGACTGTGCAGAACCTTTGGCCCCTGCAAAAATATTCGGGTCTCCCATAGACTTTAATGGGATTCGTGATTCGGCTCGAACCCACGAATCCCGCGGAATATTTGGGCTGAATACCGAATCCCCGAATCTTTTAGGATTCGCTCAACTCTAGAAAAAAGCCATGTGAAAAACAGGCACACAACACACTGCGGCATATAATGAAAGGTTTATCTTGTGTCAGAATTTTTGTGCTGCAATCGTTTTTTGATTTGAATTATTAAATGTATCTATCTAAATCTGTGATATTGTTTTAGAAAGTGAAGTTGAAGATGCAACACAATGCATAATCAATATTTGCGACACAAGGCGCCATAGGGCTTTATACTATCAGAATGTTTCACTATCTTGCAGCTAGTATCATTTTTGCCCAACACACGCACCAAAAACTGTCTAAGGGCTCATGTGCACAGCGCAAATCACGGATCCACAAAACACAGATTCCGCCCAAGGACATGCCACCATTTATTTTTGGCTCCTCCAATGTTCTATCTTTGTCCGCAAAATGGACAATAATTGTGCATGCACACAGTTATTTCTGATTTTTGCGGCCCCCCCAAAAAAAACAAACAGAACCAACACGGACAAAAAATATGTTCATGTGCATGAGCCCTAAGACTGTGACTAAACAAGGCACAAAATAGGTCTAGACAAAAATTTGTTGCAAAAGTTTTCTTAAAAAAAATCCCACCGCCCCAGTTTCGAGCATGTCATAAATTAAACAAAATAGTGGAGCGTCAACTTCAAATATTTGGCACAGCAAGCATGTACCACAAATGGTGCAAATCAAGACACTTCCCAGGCACAGCAACATTGATAGAGTTATCTCACTGTTTGCAAAAAATAAAAATAAAGGTGGGCAAAAAAAATAAATAAATAAAATGCATGTGGTTATTCTGGCGTTTTTCCAGCCCAGTGCTAATTCATGTTTTAAGGACCCTAATCCAAGCATGTCCAGAATGAATCACCAGTTCAGATTCTGACTAATCAGCTCCTGTTCTGACTTCCACCATGGCCAACCTTTGTACTGGACGTTCCCTGCATTGTGATTATTGCTGTGACCTCACCTGAGTTACCATTTCAGTGTATAAAGTCCATTTTCAGGCATTATACAAAGTGTAGCCAGACAGCACAGAAAGTTTTCTCTGTACAGCCGAGCTCTCCACACAGCATGAGAGGGATTTTTAGAGTCACCGTGCTTTGCTTGGCGTTTGTTATAGTAACTAGTACAGATGGTGTAACGCAGAATAGCACCTCTCCGAACCCCCCTGAAGATTCCTCATCAGACTGGGGCATTGGATCAATACGAGATGGGTTTGAAGCAGTCAATGGATATTTTGATTCCTTCTTGGAACTCCTGGGAGGAAGGAATGGAGTTTGCCAATACAAGTGCCGTTATGGTAAGTCTTGTTAATGACCATAGGCTAAGGTCTATATTCAATGCAGATTTTGAGGAAATGTCTACTGATGAAAGGGAATCAATGTAAAGAAGCACAATGCCTGGTAGGGATTGAATAGACGAGGGGTCAGCAATCTTCGGCACTCCAGCTGTTGTGAAACTACAACTCCCAGCATGCTCCATTCACTTTTTTGGGAGTTCTGAGAACAGCCAAGCAAGTGTGCATGCTGGGAGTCGTAGTTTTACCACAGCTGGAGTGCAGAAGGTTGCTGATCCCTGGAATAGACTGTTAAAACAGTACTTTTCCTATGTAAAACCATTTCTGCATTCTACCAAAATAATGTCTGTGCCAGTGAGCCCTTAAGTGCATTGAGGGCTGGCCCTAGCACTTGGTGCACCCAAGCTCTTCAGATGAATCCTCTCCTTCCCTTCTGAATTATTTTCTTGCTTGGACATGTAATCTCACATCTGTGTCACACGTTACTGTATCGACTCATGTGCAGTACAGGACCTGGTTCCTGGGTTGTAGAAAAGGTCTGTAGTGTGCATGTGCGGATGAAGTAACGCATGGTGCGAGCACGAGAATCCAGGGCCAGGAAAGAGAAGAATGCAGATACCTGGTCCTGTCAATCAGACAAGGGAACAACGGGATTCACCTGCACCGCTGTAGAGCTTGGGTGCACCAAAGGGCAAAGGCCCTCCATCAGTGCACTTAAGAGCTCACTTTCATATCATAAAATTTTGGCAGATTGCAGTAAAAGCACCATTTTAACAGTCTATTCAGTCTCAGGCATCATGCTTACATAGGCAATATGTAAGGAGGAGGCAAATTAGCAACAAACATCTGAATGTTAAACTGGGCATACACTTTTCAGATTGGCCAATGCAATCCAATATGTATGGGCAAAGCACAACAGGCAAGTTTTGTGTTAACATGCCCAATCCTTTGTTCCCCTGGGAGATAACCACTCCAGAGATGAACTACATCAACCTGTCCCCTCTCTCCCTAATAAAAAAACATGGACGCTCTGCTGGTCTGAGCATAACTATCTCTAGTCTATGGCTATCGTTACAAATTCAGTATCAGGGATCAGTAGAAAGCCTGCACCACTGTTAGAGCTCATGCCCACGAACGTAAGGACTCTGTGCCTGTATTGCGGACTGCAAATGGTGGATCGATGCAGACCCATTGACTTGAATTGGTCTGTGATCCGCAAGATATGGCCAAAGATAGGACATGTCTTATTTTTTCCGGAGTAGAGGCACATATTGGAAGCACTACGAAGTGCTTCCATGGGCTATCGGGCCTGTGCTTCCGCATTGAAAAAGATAAGACGTGTCCTATCTTTTGCCATATCTTGCGGATCACAGACAAATTAAAGTCAATAGGTCGGCATCCAGAACACGGAGTGCACACGGCCAGTGCCTGTGGATTGCGAACCACTATTTACAGACTGCAGCATGGGCACGGAGCCCTTAGCCTGAACCTTATTATCTTCAGGGTGCTCACATGCTGATCTATAAAGAGAACCCTATGTGCAGAGCTGTAGCTAGGCTTTCCTTCACCCACAGAAAAGGTCTGGTTCACAACCTGCACCCTTTATCTAAACACCCTGGGCCTGGTTGCCATCAAGCCACTTTGCAAAATGTCTTGCTGGCACCACTTCAAATCAGCCCCCATTGTCCTCTGTTTAACTGCGACCATGCATGAGGCATGCTGCTAGATACTGATCCAATCATAGCTGCTCCAAGATTTTAAGTTCCTGGTGATCTGCCATAAGGTGCTGCAGGACATGAATATGAACCGGCTGCAAAAAATAAAGCTTACAAACACATCGCTCATGGATGGCATCCATGTGTTGTCTGTGTTTTACTGTCGGGTCTCCTGTCCCATTTCCTTCCCCAGCCCACACTTTGCCCACTTTTGTACACCTGACGTGAGTGGGGACAAGTCGCAGATTGCTGCGCAAAGAACCTTTGCGCCAGAAATACGCCTAATATAGACGAATTTCTATTAGTAAATAACCTCCTAAATGTTGTCCCTTTACTTCAGATACAACCAGACTTGTGTGTGCACAAACCATAACACGCTTATCATACATTGTGTAATGTGTTATCGATTATTTATAATATTATTTATATCACCTTAAATTATTATTTGTGTATAATATATTCTTAAAAATTGGTTGCTCCTCTTTGTATTAACAAATTGCTTGCTATTGTATACTGAGGCCATTTGTATCTTGAGGGACCACTGTACTGATAAAACTATCCTCAGGATAAGTAATAAATATCTTTTCCTGGATAACCCCTTTAATGGTTTGACCGAGACACCTTATAGCTGTCCAAGACTGGTATATGTTCAAATTGCCTAAGGGTATGAACATGCGGTCTGGATGTACATAAGTCATGTCATGTAACAAGTAAAGCTGCAAGATCTTCGTGTCTGACCAAGTAAACACCAGATGTATTGGGGAGGAAAACTGACCAATTCAGGACTGGTATTTGCTGAGTAACTTGTCTTGTCCTTAGGCCTCATTCAGATGGTTGTAATGTGGATACATTTTAGTGTCCCTATTACAGCCACAAATACCCAAGATCCCTGAATGGCTGCCTGAATTAGGCCTTAGGCTCAGTGTTTAAGAACAAATGCATTCCTGATAATCCACCAATATAATGTTATTATTCAAATCACTATAACTCTGGGACTGATCTAAAAGATTTGGGGAAAATGGATGGAAATGCACAACAAAAATGTTACATTTCTTGCTGATCTTTATCTTAAAGTAGAACTTCAGCAAATTTTTTTATTCTCTCACCTGTTAGAAAGCTGCATGATATAATCTGTAGTGAATGCAATCTTCTCATGAGTGACTGAATCTGTGAGCTATCCCCTCCCTCCCTTCTAATTGTAGCTGTGCCATGTGACCAACTCTCTGATCTCCAACTGACACAGGACAGGAAGCCAGTTACTTCACTATTCATTCCTATGAAACTGAGAGTGAGGCTCCCATAGGAATGCATAGAGAAATAGACTTCCTGTCCACACATAAGATGTTGTGTCAGTTGGTGAGTCTGATTGCTGGTCACATGACACAGATGAGAAACATCAGGGAGATATAACTCACAAATACAGCCACTGGTAAGAAAATGACATTCACTACAGATTACATCTTGTACATCTTCTTTAATAATCAGAGAACTTTTTCTAAAACTGGTAGAAAGAATGAGTAAATCCAGATGTGTAAAACAGAAAAAGGTTAAAAGTGTTTTATTTTACAGCCATTCGAACCCGAATAACACAAAATCTGATGCAAGAGGCTGTAATTAGGTCATATGTAGGAGAGCTCCAAAGGTTGCGGACACTGGGCTGCTGTTCAGACGCTTGCTTTCCTAACACCTTCTAATAGATAAAAAAAAATGCTATTTCATATAGATTTATTTTCATGGACATCAGTGTACTATAAACAAATTTATAAAATGTCATTGTGGCTCTTAAATTTTGATACCAGGCAAAGCTGCTTTAACCACAGGCAAATGGTGCACCTGCAGCAGGCCCTCCTGAGAGCAGCCCCCCCCCACTCTGTGGCAGCAATGTTTTGCTTCATTTAGATGTAGATACAATTAAAATTCACTACACAGTTGAAAACTATTACTTTCTGTGTGATGCATGAACAGCAAAACAGAAGAGGAGTCTTGTTCCTTTTGAAGGACCTGTGGTCTCATGATCAGGTCTATGGAAGTCCTTAAAGGGAATCTGTGAACAAGTTTAAGCTGTCCTGACTTCTACATCCTCACAGCTCCAGTGTGTGCCCATGAGTCCTGATACTGATGAGCTCCCAGCTCTCCTCTGCCGCTGATGACAGGTTTTTTTTCCAACTGAAATCAGCAGCAGGTGGGTGGAACGAGCCAGGAGCTCATCAGTATCAGGACTGATCGGTATGCACTGTATAATGAACAGTCCTAGCACTGGAGCACAGTCCCAGCACATATTCTACAGTTTTCAAACCATTACCTGTATCTGAATACTTTTGTAATTACATGCAATTAAAAATGCAGTATAGCTATTGAGCTATTCAATAAAATGTATCTGTATAGCACCACCTGCTACTTGTTCTTTTCCTTATTTTTTGTGCATCTCACTGAGCTGGTCAAATGTGCTCAGTCTAAATCTTCAACTGCCACCAGCTATATCTTCTGTTAGAAGCTGTGGCAGTTACAGGGAGAGAGCTACAGCAGAAAGGACATGTCACTTAAGCTGTCAGGTTGAAGATAATCTAACAGAGCAATTGGAGCAGTGAATGGGGAGATCTCTGGAACCTTGTGAGGTACAGGGCTGGTTCTAGCTTTGTTATGAGAGAGTCATGTACTATATGATGTCTGATTTCCATTTTTTACATCAATCATGGTATAAACCCTTTAAGGGGGTCTGGTCTGAGGCTGTTATTTAGGGGTTCTGTGTTTAGAGGTTTAGATTTGGGGGTATGAGGTTCTGTATTTGTTTAGAGGCTTGTTTATGAGGTAGTAACATACAATATACTGGCTATACAGTAGCCTCCATTGGCTAATGTAACTCCTATGGACATGTTTGACGTGTAGGTCGGAAGCTTTATGGTGTAAACGTGGAGTCACTATCTGTGTGGTACTACAATTAATTTCTGAAATACAGTATTTGGGAGGCATTTTTCAACACAGCAGGTGCAGTGATGGGACATCAATACATACAGCATATATACAGCATACACATCAATACATACAGAGGGCAGCAGTAGGGTGTAGAACTTTGGGTGTAGAGAGTGGAGAATAGGTAGGGATGGAGCTGGAAAAGTGAGGAGCCAAATATGTCTGGCAGCAAATATTACTGAGACAAGTCATGGCTGGAAGAAGTCATCATAGCAGTCTGGACCAGATAGAGAAGAAAGGGGAAAGAGAAGGTTTTCAATCAGTGATGTCAAAAATATTGCATGTACGTGTCTAAAAAATGTCCCTAAATAGATTTTTTTGGGGGAAATGAGCAATGTCCAGTAGGGAAGGGGCCAGCTCATGAACCCTTTTCATTGGGCCTACCGATGTGTTCAAATGGCCTTGATATCAGGTAAAAATTAAAATCTAGAGTAGTAATGTGTAAAATATTGGTTGTCCTCCAGATCTGCAATCCCATGGATGATCTGCCAGGTCATTTACATATATTTGACATCTGAAGTAATGTCCATTTTTTGTGGGGTTCACTAGACTTTGAAAGGCTCTAAATATGGCTTGTGTGTTGGTTGAAGGAGATGGCTTTAAACTTTTAAATGTATTCTTTTTATTTTTTAAGGCTGCATGGATATCCACAGAATACTGGAGGTGACTCTGGTAATTCTAATATATTACAATTAGATATCTCAAGCTTATCTATGCTAAAGCTAATAAATTAACATAGGCACCTAACCTAATTGGTCCCACTCTCTGAGAGTCCTGGCATAAGTTATAAACCTGTAGAATGTCCACCACTCCATCTTTCAGTACAGACTATTATGCATATTAATCTCATAATATATCTGCATAGTAGGCTCTGGTTATTTGACTTGATGGATGATATGATTCTGACTGCATGAAGCCACCACTAGGGGGAACTAATTGCATATTGATTTTTAAAGCTAGTATTGGACTAATGGAGTAATGGAAGCTGTATAAATCTGTAGGCAGTGAGCTCCATCAATGGCAACAGTTTCATGGCCCCCAACTTTATAGTCAACTTTACAGTAGGGACTAGGTGGTTCTAGAGAATCCCCATAACAGGAATTTTTTTAGGGGTTCTTCCCTGGTAGAAAATTTGGTATTACAAAAAAAAAAAAAAAAAAATCACATGATAAAGTAGCTGAAAAAAGGCTATGTCTACAGATAATGGAATATAGAGAGGAAAAAGATACATAGAGATATGACAGATCCAGAAATGAACAATACATGTCTCTTGCTGTAAAGGTCGTTCTTTTTTATCTGTCATCATCAAACGTGTCTTTTCCTGTTAGAAGATATAGATCATTACTACTGATTACATCTTTGAAAATATCTCCAACCAGTTACAAATATGAAAGGTCATACAATTCTGTAGGACAAGAGCAAAGATCTTGTTAACAAGCCGTTTGGCAAAAACTGGATGACAAATACTGTCTATTGCACTTTAGATGATATTATAGTGATTGTTTCATCTTAATACAATATTTGTTTTGAATTTCTTAAAGGTAAAGCCCCGCTTCCCCGACCGGACTACAATCCTCCAGAACCCAATGGTTGCAGCTCCTATTTCCTTGGTCTCAAGGTACCAGAAAGTGTATGTACCACTAACATTTATTGCATTCTAGGCCCAATTGTTAAAGGGTCAGAAAGCCGTCAAAAAAATTTGATACCTCAAAGGTTTGGTGGGGGTCCAAGTGCTGAGGCCCCCACTATTCGCTAGAATGATGAAAGAGAACGTATCATGCTCTCTTTCCTCGCTGCAGGAGATCTCTCAATAGATGTCTATGAGTCCATGTCTAACCTGATGATAGGCCATCAATTTCAAAATCCTGGGCAACCTCTTTAACGTATGCAGGCCTTAAATTAGGCAAATCCTATCTATAATCCTATCTATAGCGGCTGTGAGCTGTGATAGATTTCATGGCGTAAAAGAAGATAAATGTGCTGGCCATGTGCCTCACCATGTCCCTTTTCATGAAACTGGCAAGCGCCTAGATTTAGGCACAATGGTGTTTAAAAAGTTTCAAACACAAAGTTTGCGACTTTTTTTACACCAGAAAACTGGTGTGAGGAGGGGAGCAGAGAATTATACATCTCCCCATATGAATTTGCATATAAAAACCACAATTGGATTTTTTACAGAAATCACTGCAATGCTGTTTTCCATAGATGCAGGAATCGCCCCAAAACTGCAACAAAATCACGTGCACTGTGTGACTGACGACGTGAGAGAATGTAGGCAATAAAACAAGACATGAATGTGCACAAGATAATACGATCAGGCAGCAGGCACTTACTCTCCTTTATATTCTCGGCAATCGTTGCTGTCTATTACTATGCAGGTACGGCTGCATTAATAAATAATCTGGAAATCCAGCATCAAGGCACAGTGTCATTTTTTATAGATGACCCAATTTACGCTTCTTTGTCACAAAGTCACCTTTGCAATCTCAGCATTACATAATTATAAATCCCTCTCTGTTGTAAATATTTATGAATATTCATCATAGAAATTAGATCCATCAGCATTTTCTGCATGGATGTGTGTACGGCACGATACCCATATATTAACGAAAATTAGTCACAACACAAGAAAAAAAAAAGAACAAACTGCAGTGCTAAGCAGTGGGGTCAGGCATACATATTAGTGGTGGGGACTCTTTAATCAATAGTCCTTCAGTTCTGGGATGTATTGGATAACACTGACATAATGCTGTCTGTGTTATCCAATACATTACAGAACTGTAAGGGTTACATAGCACCATAAATCAATATAATGCTAAGCGACCCCGTCAGTGCTGGGAGGTCAGGATGGGAGCTGCTGCATACTCATGCAGCAAGTCCAAGGCGTGGAATTCGCTCGTCTGAAAGGGGCCAAAGGATAAGTTTATTGGGGAACACTGTACAATTGAAAGGAAGCTTTAGGACCCTGTTGGGTGCCTCTAGCCTGGATACAAGATGAGATACTGTTGGCCATGAAGGCATACAGGTTCTATATGGTTTCCTGCAGCACATTTACCCACAGATGTTACAGTTGGCCCTGTAGATCCTGCACACTCGTAGGTTGCTGAAGCTGATATCCCAACTGGTCCCATAAATGCTTGACTGGCGATAAATCTGGTGACCGGGCAGGGCAAAGAAGAGTTGTAATCTGGGGGAGACATTCTTGGGAAACTCTTTCTCTTTTCCAGTATTGAGATCTATCATAGGGTCTCAATACCGGAGAAAAGCGCTTCCGTTTTGTCCCCATTCATTGTCAATGGGGACAAAACGTAACTGAACAGAACAGAACGCTCCATAATGCATTCTGCGAAAATGCCTTCAATTGCGTCATAGAGGAATGTCTAACAGTCAACGATCTCTCAACAAGAGGTACGCTTTCCAAAAGTAACCTCTGAGAGCCTTTTTTTAGGTCAGCAGGGGAAGCTCTTTTAAGGCCTTTTGGCAAGGCCCAGCGTCTAATCAGACCACACTTGTAATCATTTACAGAACTGCATGCCAAGTTTTGCCACAATCTGACTTTTCTATCTGTGTGTGTTACTTTTTTTATTGTATTTATGAATGTATTTACACTGGCAAGCCTGTCTTTCATACATCCAACTCTCTGAAGCTATTGTAACTTGCCTGAGGTAGTTTGAGACACACCTCCTGCTGCACCCTCAACCAATGAACAGACATGGATTTGTTTCTAGCTAATTTAGACTCCCTTTAGAAACTGTAGCTTGTGTAGACACTGACCACAGCTCTGTGTTTTTTGTTTTTTTTTTACACGTCTTTTTTTATCCAATGTGTGTTTGTGATTGTGTTTAGCATTCTAGGCTCTATATTGTGTGACTTCATTCTGATATTTTTGGTGATCTGACATTTAGCTTGTTTTTGACACCCTTGTACCCGCTGTTCCTGTTTATATTGACTCTCCTGGTAAATGACCTTGGCCCTTCTCTGAATTAGCTATTCGTGTTCTGTATTGACTGTGTATGTATTTTCCTGGTTTTGATTCTGCTTGTTTACTTCTCTTAGTACCTCCTTGGTCACTGGCTGTGGTCCAGATGGTGACTCTATTACTTCCTAACACCACATGTTATAGAGCAGGAGGAGCTGAGCAGACCAAGTTATAGTTTTATAGGAAAATATTCAGTAAAACTATATTTAAATTCCTGCTCATTCTGACCCTAAAAGTCATGTGTGTAGTACAAATCAGGGATTGACAGCTATTAGTGTATGCACAGTCCCTGCATGACTCCTAAACTCAGAATGAAAAGAGATTAAAATGTCAAAGTAACAATTTATACTTTTTTCACTAAAACTATATATCAATCACTGTGACAGATTTGGTGGCAGACTTGGTAATGTCTCATAAATTCAGTGATGGCTACAGGCAGCCAAGATAGGTGGTTAGAGAAGCAGTATCACAAAAATTTTTATTCTCTGACCTGTTACAAAGGTACATGATATAAACTGTAGTGAAGGTAATCTTTTTACCAGTGTCTATATTAGTGAGTTATCCAGAGGCGTAGCTAGAGGTTCAGCACAGGGGGGGCGAAACATACTTGAGTGGGCCCCCCACTTGGCTTCCCAAACGCACGTTTCCAACTTCACAGGCACATACTACTAGTTGTGGTTATAATACTGTATTAGAAAGATTACTATATAAACTGCTAGATCATCTATGCTGCTAAGTACAGTACAATAGACTTTCTACATACCCTACTCTAAATACTCTACCACATAATGCAGTGAAATATAGGAGTAATAGGAGTAAAAAACAAGAGGACTCCTATGTTAAAGGAAACCTGTCCACAGTTTTTACATCACTAAACTAACAGTCCCCTGCCCCCATCAGACCTCAGATCATCAGAATGTGCCCCCCATCAGACCTCAGATCAGTGTATTGTGCCCCACCAGACCTCAGATCAGCGTATTGTGCCCCATCAGACCTCAGATCAGCCTACTGTGCCCCCATCAGACCTCAGATCAGCGTATTGTGCCCCATCAGACCTCACATCAGCCTACTGTGCCCCATCAGACCTCACATCAGCGTATTGTGCCCCATCAGACCTCAGATCAGCAGAATGTGCCCCCATCAGACCTCAGATCAGCGTATTGTACCCCATCAGACCTCAGATCAGCAGAATGTGCCCCCATTAGTCCTCACATCAGCCTACTGTGCCCCCATCAGACCTCAGATCAGCGTATTGTGCCCCCATCAGACCTCCGATCAACAGAATGTGCCCCCATCAGACCTCAGATCAGCGTATTGTGCCACATCAGACCTCAGATCAGCATATTGTGCCCCCATCAGACCTCAGATCAGCAGAATGTGCCCCCATCAGACCTCAGATCAGCGTATTGTGCCCCATCAGACCTCAGATCAGCGTACTGTGCCCCCATCAGACCTCAGATCAGCGTACTGTGCCCCCATCAGACCTCAGATCAGCGTACTGTGCCCCCATCAGACCTCAGATCAGCGTATTGTGCCCCATCAGACCTCAGATCAGCGTATTGTGCCCAATCAGACCTCAGATCAGCGTACTGTGCCCCCATCAGACCTCAGATCAGCAGAATGTGCCCCCATCAGACCTCACATCAGCCTACTGTGCCCCCATCAGACCTCAGATCAGCGTATTGTGCCCCCCACCAGACCTCAGATCAGCGTATTGTGCCCCCATCAGACCTCAGATCAGCGTATTGTGCCCCCCATCAGACCTCACATCAGCGTATTGTGCCCCCATCAGACCTCAGATCAGCTTAATGTGCTCCCATCAGACCTCAGATCAGCGTATTGTGCCCCCATCAGACCTCATATCAGCAGACTGTGCCCCCATCAGACCTCATATCAGCAGACTGTGCCCCCATCAGACCTCATATCAGCCTACTGTGCCCCTATCAGACCTCAGATCAGCGTATTGTGCCCCCATCAGACCTCAGATCAGCAGACTGTGCCCCCATCAGACCTCATATCAGCAGACTGTGCCCCCATCAGACCTCATATCAGCCTACTGTGCCCCTATCAGACCTCAGATCAGCTTAATGTGCTCCCATCAGACCTCAGATCAGCGTATTGTGCCCCCATCAGACCTCATATCAGCAGACTGTGCCCCCATCAGACCTCATATCAGCCTACTGTGCCCCTATCAGACCTCAGATCAGCGTATTGTGCCCCCATCAGACCTCAGATCAGCAGACTGTGCCCCCATCAGACCTCATATCAGCAGACTGTGCCCCATCAGACCTCATATCAGCAGACTGTGCCCCCATCAGACCTCATATCAGCCTACTGTGCCTCTATCAGACCTCAGATCAGCATATTGTGCCCCCATCAGACCTCATATCAGCAGACTGTGCCCCCATCAGACCTCATATCAGCCTACTGTGCCCCTATCAGACCTCAGATCAGCGTATTGTGCCCCCATCAGACCTCAGATCAGCAGACTGTGCCCCCATCAGACCTCATATCAGCAGACTGTGCCCCCATCAGACCTCATATCAGCCTACTGTGCCCCTATCAGACCTCAGATCAGCGTATTGTGCCCCCATCAGACCTCAGATCAGCAGACTGTGCCCCCATCAGACCTCATATCAGCAGACTGTGCCCCCATCAGACCTCATATCAGCCTACTGTGCCCCTATGAGACCTCAGATCAGCATATTGTGCCCCCATCAGACCTCAGATCAGCATATTGTGCCCCCATCAGACCTCATATCAGCAGACTGTGCCCCCATCAGACCTCATATCAGCCTACTGTGCCCCTATCAGACCTCAGATCAGCGTATTGTGCCCCCATCAGACCTCAGATCAGCAGACTGTGCCCCCATCAGACCTCATATCAGCAGACTGTGCCCCCATCAGACCTCATATCAGCCTACTGTGCCCCTATCAGACCTCAGATCAGCCCACCCAGCCACATAGGATTAAAATAAAAACTTTACTTACCTGTTCTGCGCTGCGGCTGCCCTCCGGTCCGCGCTCCGCTCTCTTCCCTGGCCCACGCACACTATGACCTGACGCTACGTGCAGCGTCAGGTCATAGTGCGCGCCGCCAGGGAAGAGAGCAGAGCGCGGACCGGAGGGCAGCCGCAGCGCAGAACAGGTAAGTAAAGTTTTTTATTTTAATCCTATGTGGCTGGGTGGGCTGATCTGAGGTCTGATGGGGGTCCCTAAATACAAGTGAGCGCTTCCATAATGGAAGCGCTCACTTGTATTCGCCTGATAGAAGGCAAGGTCATCCTTGCTGGGGCCCCCCCTGAGTCACTGGGCCCGGAGCCGTCGCCCCCCCTGCCCCCCGGTAGCTACGCCACTGGAGTTATCCTTTCCCTTCTGATCTTCAGCTGTGTCATATGACCAACAATAACTCTCAAAATAACACATCTTATGTGTGGACGGAGGAAGCCAGTTTCTCCATGTATTCCTATGGGAGCCTCAATATCAGTCTCATATGAATGAAAAAAGAAGTAACTGACTTCCTGTCCTGTGTCAGTTGGAGAGTGTTGGTGACATGACACAGTTGAGGATCAGAAGGGAGGTCATAACTCACAAATATAGTCACTGGTAAGAAGATTACCTTCACTACAGTTTACATCATTTACCCTTCTAACAAGTAAAAAATAAAACTTTTTGTAGGAGTGCTAGGTGGAAATTCATGATATTTATGATCTCCTGTATAGCAGAAAAGTACCATGAAAGTTTTTTTAGTGAGCATTATTTGCACAAAAATGATCAGTTTTGGGGAGTTTATGGCATTTTTGGCACTTCTCATAAAAGTGGGTATGGTATGGGTAGGGCTTGGTAGGAGGGTGTGACCACTCACAGCCAAGCAAATTTACTATAATTTACACGAGAAACTCATGGAAAGTATAGCCCAAATCTATGCCAGATCATAGATAGAGAAGATTTGACCTTGGGCACAGACAGCCAGAGATTTGCCAAATTTATTAAGAGGCCTGCATCTTTTAATAAATTAAGGGCCTCTCACTCCAGCGCCAACTAGATTAAGGACTGGCGAATGAAACATTCTTTATAAAGTGCTTGGCTACCTTGAAAGAGTTATTCCAACAATAAGTGAGTAATTGGTGGAGGTCTGACCATAGGCACTGTTCAGAAAATGGGGTCCCGCATCCCCTGTTTGAACGGAGTGGTGGGCAAGCATGTGCACTCTTCTGTGGGATTGCAGAGGACAGCCAATTGCTATACTGGGCTATATCTGTCAGTTTCACAGAGTTTGAATGGAGCTGCAGTCCACAAGCTGGACACAAGTGGACACATAACCCCTGTTTTCATGATTGGTGATTTGCCCCAGCTATTAGTCCCATATGCCTTCTTCATACACAGTCATGCTACTCCCCCCCCCCTGCTATGTTAGTGTGTACTGTATGTAACATACATAGAAGAGAGGGAGATCCATATCAGAGACCAAAATCCCCCCATAGTGCTTGGGTTTGTTACCCAGGCCAAAAGGGTCTGGTGTTTACCCCCCAACCCCCCCCCCCCCATAACACACAAACTTGGGTCAGTTCCTCACTTCCTTATTGCTATTCAGAAACTTCTCTGCAGAGAGGAGCTCTGCATAGGATGTTGCCACCTGGTAGCAAGAAGAAGTAGGCACCTATAGTAGCCACATGCAGTGTTGGACTGGCCCACCAGAGGACCAGAGGATCCTCCGGTAGGCCCCAAGCCACCCAGCCACTTAAGAAAAGCAGACTTACCTGTCCTGTCGCGCTCCCACGCTCCACTTTCTTCCCTTCCGGCGCGCACGATGTCAGGTCATAGTGCGCGCCGGCAGGGAAGACAGTGGAGCGCGGAACCTGATGGCAGCGGCAGCGCGGCAGGACAGGTAAGTATGCTTTTTTTAAGTGGCTGGGTGGGCTGATCTGAGGTCTGGGGGGGGGGGGGAGAGACCCTGATCTGAGGTCTGATGGGGCACAAGACGCCGACCTGAGGTCTGATGGGGGCACGAGACGCCGACCTGAGGTCTGATGGGGGCACGAGACGCCGACCTGAGGTCTGATGGGGGCACGAGACGCCGACCTGAGGTCTGATGGGGGCACGAGACGCCGATCCCTGTACTGTGACATCACTGTGTTTATTATCCCTGTACGGTGACATCACTGTGTTTATTATCTCTGTACGGTGACATCACTGTGTTTATTATCCCTGTACAGTGACATCACTGTGTTTATTATCTCTGTACTGTGACATCACTGTGTTTATTATCTCTGTACTGTGACATCACAGTGTTTATTATCCCTGTACAGTGACATCACTGTGTTTATTATCCCTGTACAGTGACATCGCTGTGTGTATTATCCCAGTGCAGGAAGAGGTAAGTGGTCTGTGTTTGTGTGTTTGTTTTCTATTTTTCAGGGTCGTGAATGCAGAGGACTACGTCGGACCAGCTTTTTTTTTTTTTTTTTTTAATAAAATGGTCAAACAGGGGTCTGGGGGAGTGTTTATTTCAATAAAATGTTTTATACTTGTGTGTGTGTATTTTTTTTTTTTACAATACTACAGTTTTAGTAATTACGGCTATCTACAGACGGCCCTGATTACTAATACTGGGCTTAGTGCTTGCCGGTATGGCAGGCCAGCACTAACCCCAACATCTATTACCTCGGCACCCACCGCCACCAGGGGTGCCGGGAAGAGCCGGGTACCCGCAGGACCGGACCTTCTAAATTGAGGGTCTGGCTCTGGGGCGGCTGCAGGCTGGTACCTTTAGGCTGGGAAGGGCCAATAACCGTGTCCCTTCCCACCCTGGTAGTGCCAGGCTGCCGCTGCTGGTTGTATCTGGCTGGCGAAGGAAAAAAGAGGGGGACCCCACGCCATTTTTTAAAAATTATTTAATTATTTTTGTAAAAAAATGGCGTGGGGTCCCCCCCTTTTTTCCTTCGCCAGCCAGATACAACCAGCAGCAGCAGCCTGGCACTACCAGGGTGGGAAGGGACACGGTTATTGGCCCTTCCCAGCCTAATGGTACCAGCCTGCAGCCGCCCCAGAGCCAGACCCTCAATTTAGAAGGTCCGGTCCTGCGGGTACCCGGCTCTTCCCAGCACCCCTGGTGGCGGTGGGTGCCGAGGTAATAGATGTTGGGGTTAGTGCTGGCCTGCCATACCGGCAAGCACTAAGCCCAGTATTAGTAATCAGGGCCGTCTGTAGATAGCCATAATTACTAAAACTGTAGTATTGTAAAAAAAAATACACACACACAAGTATAAAACATTTTATTGAAATAAACACTCCCCCAGACCCCTGTTTGACCATTTTATTAAAAAAAAAAAAAAAAAAGCTGGTCCGACGTAGTCCACCGAATCAGACGTAGTCCTCTGCATTCACGACCCTGAAAAATAGAAAACAAACACACAAACACAGACCACTTACCTCTTCCTGCACTGGGATAATACACACAGCGATGTCACTGTACAGGGATAACAAACACAGCGATGTCACTGTACAGGGATAATAAACACAGCGATGTCACTGTACAGACATAATAAACACAGCGATGTCACCGTACAGGGATAATAACATAGTGATGTCACCGTACAGGGATAATAAACACAGTGATGTCACCGTACAGGGATAATAAACACAGCGATGTCACTGTACAGGGATAATAAACACAGTGATGTCACCGTACAGGGATAATAAACACAGTGATGTCACAGTATAGAGATAATAAACACAGTGATGTCACAGTACAGAGATAATAAACACAGTGATGTCACAATACAGGGATAATAAACACAGTGATGTCACAGTACTGGGATAATACACACAGTGATGTCACCGTACAGGGATAATAAACACAGTGATGTCACAGTACAGAGATAATAAACACAGTGATGTCACTGTACAGGGATAATAAACACAGTGATGTCACTGTACAGGGATAATAAACACAGTGATGTCACAGTACAGGGATAATAAACACAGTGATGTCACGGTACAGAGATTATAAACACAGTGATGTCACAGTACAGGGATAATAAACACAGTGATGTCACAATACTGGGATAATACACACAGTGATGTCACTGTACAGGGATAATAAACACAGTGATGTCACAGTACAGAGATAATAAACACAGTGATGTCACTGTACAGGGATAATAAACACAGTGATGTCACTGTACAGGGATAACAAACACAGATATTTCTTTATGGTGGGCCCCAAGAATTATTTCCTCTGGTGGGCACTAGGTACTCCAGTCCGACCCTGGCCACATGCTCTGGCTCTATCATTTGTATGGTCTTGACAATAAACCTGTCACCACAAAATGCAATGTAATCTGCAGTCATCATGTTATAGAGCAGGAGGAGCTAAGCAGACTGATGTATAGTTTTATGGGAAAAAATAAAGTAAATAAAGTTATACATTTAAGGCTCTTTCTGAATTCAGTTGTACACGGGGGCTACATTTTGTGGTGACAGTTTCTCTTTAACTAAAGGCTCCCCCATGCACATTAATGTATTCCAGCGTATTGCAGGCTGACAGTATAAGGGTCCATTCACACATCCGCATGAATGGGTCCGCATTCGTTCCGCAATTTTGCGGAACAGGTGCGGACCCATTCATTTCAATGGGGCCGCAAAAGATGCAGACAGCACACCGTGTGCCATCTGCATCCGTAGTGCTGTTCCGCGGCCCCACAAAAAAGATAGAGCCACAGACAAGAATAGGCATTTTTATCATAGTGCTGGCCATGTGCGGTCTGCAAAATGCGGAATGCACATGGCTGGTGTCTGTGTTTTGTGGATCCGCAATTTGTAGACGTGTGAATGGACCCTAATATGTATAGGGAGCTCCTGACTCTACCCTGAGAAATGATGTCAGCGGAGAGAAGATTTTCACATGATCCTTTTGTTTTCTCGGACATAAGCTGTTTGCCAGAAGTAATGGACGGTGGCTTTCTTCCCTCTCACCGTTAAATACATATAAACATTCAGGCAAACCGTATGTTTATGTTTATGGGAGAGTAGGAGGCAATCAGGAGAGATATCTGCCGATCAAACAATCGTTCAGCTGACGGCTATTATATTAATCTTAAAGTGTAACTGTCATGTATTCATAAAAAAAACAATTTTAGCATATATTACTGTTGGTGGAGCATTATGCACAAAGCAATCTTTAGTTTCTTCACATACCACTGTTTTCCTTGAGTTTTTCCCTTAATTACAGCTGTTTTAACCTCTACGATATGAGGATCTTCTCAAGATGGCTCCTCTGCCAGTTCTCTGAGGCCAAAAGTGCCTTCCCTTACTTTACATACACACCTGCTTTAGCCAGCAGCTTCCTGCCAGCCAATCAGATTGGATTACTGAAAGACATGCCTCCACACTCTGAAGCCTAATGCAGGCATACAGTGTGAAGGACCGCCCCTCTGTCTTCTGTTTATGATTAGCCGGAGATAGATGAGCCATAGCAACAATCTTTTAAGGGACCAGTGGAAAGGGACAGGAGACATTAATTAAAGCTGCTATATTATAAGGTAATTACAGATTTTTTGACAATAATTGCCAGACTAACTCAGGTATACATGCCTAGCTCCATTAAACTAGCAAATAAAAAAAAATGACGGTTACACTTTAATATATTAATATAAAATATTCTCTAGTTTGCTTTGTAATTTTACTGGAGGAATCTGTTCAAAGTCAATTTTTTTAGCTTTGTTTACCCAAATCACAAACACCTTTATTTTAAAGAGAACAGCATAAAACTGGATCAACAGCATTGCTGGATGCTCATAACAGAAATAAGATCTAGAAGTGATAAAAGAAAATGTGACAAAGAAAAGCAAATATTGATTTAACATAGACATGGCAGTAGTTATAAGATTTTACAGAGCCTCCAGTGCTTGCTTTGGCTCATAACAAAGACATGTTCTGCCAGGCTGGGGCTCGGATGACTGATGACCACGGTGCTGACTCTTTAGTCTGTTGGTTTTCCTTGTCTCTGCTTGTCACATAAATAAAGTTGAGATGAACACTGTATATACACTTATATACATACACCACCAATGGACGCATTAGATGTGAACGCTGATTCAATACCTCCTATGGGTACCTTTAAAGGGGTTATCCCATTATAAAGGATGAAGGAAGAAATAGAGCATGTGTGACCTGCTCATTCAGCTCAGCAGCAGGACATGCTCATTACTATACAGATTGAACACCAGGGGCACCATTCTAAAAAAAATTAAAAGGAACTGGAGCATTTTTGGAACAGAAAGTAAATAAATAAATATTTAACATTGTGGCAACTCATTTAATACTAGGCAAAATAAATGCCAAAGTATAACCAGTGCATACTGTAGTTTAATTGCCTTGATATAACTGGACAATCCCTTTAAGAACAAAGGAGATCCAAGAATGGTTTGGCTGTCAGCTCGTTCATCGGATGGTGTTAAGAGTAAAGGAATATTGTAAGGAGGCTGACCAAAGCAATGATTTCTAATACTGCTATATCAACAAGACAGAAGGTCTGTAAGGATTTGAGTGGGAAAAGCATAAGTCGTTATTAATGTAGGAGGCCTTTTAGTTTTACTTATGAGTTATTGAGTGAAGCATGTTGCATGGCTGAAATAACAGATGTGAAAAAAATAGTCATAAAATATGTATCATGTTTGACACCTACTGTAAGGTCAAAAGCAGATGTTCCAGTGGGAATGAAAGAGCCAGCGGTTTAATAGATATTGCTAATGTTCAGAACTGGAAAGGATCATTTAAGAGTAATACATTGGCTTTCTGTATGACCCTATTATATTTACTTATCAATAATAACCATCGTCATTTTAATAACGTTCTTAGCAACATGGAGTATTTTAGGTATGAAGACTACTGTGTGTCCTTGTGAAAGTATGTGTAAGTCCATAACACATAGCCTAATATGACTACTCTAGAACTGACATCATAGTTTGCATTGACCCAAATTTTCTTTTCTATCACAGGACTTTTTGTGGTGATAGCTGTGCCTTTAATACAGATGACATCATTTAAAAATGATGAAAAAGGGGGAGGGGAAGGGGTGGTGAAGCAAACCCCTGAGGAGCCAGTATAGGGGATGGGAGTGGTAGTGGTCTTCATGAGGTATTGCGGTGTGCTCCCTGGGGATCTGTGCAGTGGAAGAAAGGCTTGAAGAATGAGTCCAGAAGTAAACATATAAAAGTGTGGCACATCCAGCAGTTTAAAGTACAAAGTGCAGTTTCTGCCACTAGATGAGAAAATGTGGTGGCTTGTTAGATGCCAATAGGTTGGCACTAGCAAGTACAATGGTTTAGTTAGGTGGTGGTGTCTGAGCTGTTGTCCCTTACCTTGCAGCAATATCTGTAAAGTTGTATTTCGCTGATCACTCTGCTGTCTTGTAGCACTGATGCTTTATTGAAGCTGTGCTCTTATATTTTGCTGATCTCTCTGGAACGTTAGCCCTTTCCTACCAACCATAACCTCTTCTGTTGGAACACACATACATAAAAAATACATAACAATACAATTTCCCTGCAGTACCACCACAGGGGAAATAAAGCATTACATGGTGTCCATTAAAGTAAATACATATAGCATTACTCTATTCTGTTTTTGGTGTTAAAAAGTCATGAAACCTGGTTTTACAACCAACTAAATCTAGTTGCAACTGATGTTTGTACTCTGTCTTCGGCAGTTTCGAAAGAGGGGGAGTGGTGAGGGCAGAGTGTGGGTAGGGCCATAGTCCCCTCCACACTTATCATCATTTACAGTACGACAAAACCTGGCATTAACGATGACCGAAACCTATGCCTGCTACAATCTGGAGTAGGTTTCAGTCTGACACATGGACTGCAGGAGGTGGCATTTAATTTATAGCAATTGTCATAAAATGCCTCCTCTGCTGGCGCAGGGCCCATCAAGAGCTGCATAGTACACACAGGTCTTGAGAAATCAGGGCCAACATCCTTATGGTATCTGGACACTCCACGTCTTCCAGATCTCCTCTTCAGTTAACATATGGAGGTCTTGAATCATGAACAACTTTACTAACTTAGAAAATGGGTTTTCTGAGCTAGACAGCCCCTTTAAATCTTGCTGTTTATGTCTTCACAGTTGGACATGGGTATCCCAGCGATGACAAAATGCTGTAACCAACTGGATATCTGCTATGACACTTGTGGGGCAAACAAATACCGCTGTGATGCAAAGTTCCGCTGGTGTCTGCATTCCATCTGCTCAGACCTGAAGAAGAGCCTGGGGTTTGTCTCCAAAGTTGAAGGTTGGTATTTCCTAGTAGCAGATTTTTAATTATACAGTTATTGGGAGGACAATTTCTTGGTTTTCATGCTGTCATGTTTTATTAATTTGACCATAAAATGTTTAGGGAAATTTATCTCATATTTTCTCGTAATAATTGTTTCTTAATATCTTCGCCAAGGCATTTGGCCAACAATACCATTATCAAGCTATTAAAGAAAGCTGTGAAACTGATATACTGCACAAAAACAAGCTTACATCTGTGCCCACATATGCCAGTGGTTGCAGAATATAGAAGTTTGTTCTTGTTCCAAACTTGGACTGATAGTACAGAAACCACGATGCCAGGTCCAGGATGAGGGGCAGGCAGAGTAGATATCAGCCTAGGGTACCACTGAGGCATAATTCATGGAAAAATGGTCCACTGAGCCTCTAGTTATCGTCCACGACCAGCCTAGGCAACAATGTGTGAATCAGAATGTGACATGTCAAACCCACAAGTGTTAGGGGAATACTATATCTCCTTATGGAGGGTGCCTAAATGGCATGAGGTGTCTTATAGACCAGACAACTCTCCTCTGGAATTCTGGGAAGAGGGTATACAAATGAGCTCTTAGCAAGCACTGCCTCTAATGCCACCAGATATAAGGTAGCTATCCTATAAGTCAATATTCAACCTTATTATTCATGACTTGGTTAATAATTAAGCCAGCATCTCATCTGCAGACAGGTGTTTCGGGGTGATTGCCCCTCATCAGTGCAGAGCAGAGAGTACCGGCTTAACTGGGTGAAAGGCCTAGGTCAGGATTCAGAAGGAAGTACACTCGCTGCCACTGGCATGAATTATATTTGGATATACTTTTTCTTTAGGGCACGTCATCAGCATTAAGGTTATGTAATAATATGAAATAGAAAAATAAAATCAATATAAAAGTACACTAATGTGTTACATGGCACTAACATTACACTTCATTTTCATTCTTTTTTGGTTTGTGTACAGATGAACAACTGAGTACTGAGTACATAGAGGCATGTACATTGTTAAGCTATAAAATAGTAGGCACCATGGACTCCTCAAATAGCTGATTGCAAGAGTCATGGATGCCGGACCCCCACGGATAGCATCATTTACTATTTGATACAATGTAGTGGGAAGCAATCCATATGTGGTGGACTTGGAGGAAAAACCACAATTCCTTGACAGTTTTACGGGTTTAGTTTTCATGGTGAAACTGACCGGTTACTTTCATTCTCTGGGTCAGTATGATTACAGAGATTCCTTAAAAGTGAAAAAAGTACAAACTTTGGGAAAAAAAAATTTCTTTTCATTGCCATATTCCTGGGCTGGGAAACGTGTGGCTCCTGGTTTTTAGTGCTCCAAGATGCCGAGATCCCCGTTGCGCTCGCAAGTGGGTGCCATCTTTAAAGACTGGATGACCGCCGTGCATGTGTGGTTGAGGTCTGGAAAGGGTTAAAGGTGTGTGTTTGTGTATGCATGCATATGTGGCTGGACTGTGTGTGTGTGTGTGTGCGCGCGCAAGCAGCAGAGCTGGGATGATGTGTGCAGCAAAACTGTGTATGTGTGCGTGTAGCAGGGCTGTGTGTTTGTATGTATGCATATGCAGCAGGGCTGTGTGTGTATAATGTGAATACTACAGAGTTGTGAGTGTACTGCGGAGCTGTATGTGTATTATGTTTTTATACTGCAGAGCTGTTTTTTTATGCAGCAGAGCTGTGTGTGTGCACATTTAGCAAAGCAGTGTATATGTATTCACTGAAGCAGTGTATGTAAAATATATGTATTGCAGAGCTGTGTGTGTATTTGTATAATGTCTTGATCACGGAGAGTAAAAAAAAAATAAAAAAATAAAAAACAAATAATCTAGCAGAACAAGCATGATGGGACACCATGAAGCAATGACAAGAGGACACATTTACTTGAGGAGGATACATTTAATCAGTTGATCACATGCACCATTGCTGTTTGTTACAATGATCATTAGATGGCATACTAAAATTAACAGAAGTTAACCAAAACTATTAACCCCCTCTAAGCTAGGTCCCAAAGAAAGTGACTTTGACCCCTCTACTTCAGTAAACCACCAGGGATTTTTCAAAGAGGACCTTTCACCACTCCTGACATGCCTATTTTAATAGCTTCATGCATTCCCCATGTAATAACAGTTCTGGAACATCTATTCTTATGTCTCTATGTTGTGCCATTCCTTTATTATTTGCACTAGAAGTTGTGAATGAATTGCTATTTGCCTTCAGTAAGGGAACAGAGGGGAGGTAACCAGTTGGGGGGGTGTCCCTGCACAGTCTGACTCTATCCAATCAGTGCTGCCATATAAAGACTGTGCAGATACACACCCCCAACTGGTCACCTCCCCTCTGTTCCCTTACTGAAGACAAATGGCAATTCATTCATAACTTCTAGTAGAAATAATAAAGGAATGGCACAACATAGAGCCATAAGAATAGATGTTCCAGAATTGTTATTACATGGGGAATGCATGGAGCTATTAAAACAGTAATGTCAGGAACGGTGAAAGGTCCTCTTTAATAAGTACATAATGTTTTTTTTCAATTTTCTGTTGCCTAATCCTGGGTTGCGTCTTATAGTCTGACAAATATAGTAATTCTGTAAATACTGTACATTGTATTGCTGATCCTGTGCTGTCACCTTTATTAGAACCAAGAGCACCTTATTCTGTGAAACATCAAATGCATCTGCAAAGTTGAAATATATAATAACATAAAATATCAATTAATAGCATGTATATGTGAACTGTGCTCTGCTTCCTTGCAGCCTGTGAGTCAGTGGCTGACACAGTATTTAACACAGTCTGGACCTTGGGATGCAAACCTTTCATGAACAGTCAAAGAGCATCCTGTATCTGCAATGAGGAGGAAAAAGATGAACTGTAAGAATAATAGACACGTCAACCAGACATCATAGAAGACTGCGGTAGTGCATAGCCAGGTGGACAATGCAGAGACTCTTCAACACTGTGTATTCACTGAGAAACACTGTACTACTGCAATCAGAAGTAGCTCATCTGCTTACTTGTAGGTTAAGTTGCATTTGACCTTCAGGCTTGTATAACAACTGGCTGAAGAACGTGAAGACCAGCTATTTCTAGATTCCAGGGATGGATTTGGGAGTTGATATTCTGCTGGTCATGCCTTGACACACATTTACACAATTTCCTTCTGATTAAACAACTATTTATTGAGATACCCAATGCTGAATATCCCAGCAATGGAACCATCCATGGAATCATGCAGAACACATACAATTTCCGCTATCTAGACAGCCAGATACACAGGAGTCAACATTTCCACTAAAAAGTTGTTGGACCTTAGTTAATCAACACAAGGTTTGATCATCAAATTTTATAGTGAAGCCCCCTAAAGAGCTGATTATATGGTATTCTGTGGCTTACACCTTTTATAAGAAAGATAATACACATTAGTGTATTGTCAGGCAAACCTGCAGAGAACCCTAATTTCAGCCATAATGCGTGTGGAGAGCTTCCGACACATGATGTCAAGGAAGAGAAGTACTGGGCGAAATGTTTCCTAATACTTTTGTTCTCCTGGGAGATAAGCCACCACCAGAAGAGTCTGGCAGATGCTTTGCTCTCTCCGCTCTCCTCATAGAACGCACATACATGTTCAGCCAAGCTGAACGCTTATATGTATGAGGGAGTCAGGTGAGACAACTGTTAAATGTGTTTGGCCGCTCTTACTTGTGTTCTATTGCCCCTCTTCTTTCTTTTAATTTAAGATGACCATACACATTTGATGTAGGTTGGAAAACCTGCTAATTTTGGTGGGATCAGCCAACCACCACATTTGTATGTAGTCCATCCAACTCTCCTCCCAATGCCAGATGTCAGAGAAGAGAAGGGTCAGGCGTATTTGATTTCATTGTGCTTGATCCATTTGTTCTCATGGAGATAAGCCGCCTACCAGAGGTTTCTGGCAGTAGCTTTCTTCCAATCTCCCGCTCACAACACACGCATGCTCAGCCAGGAGAGACAGCTGTCAGCTGAACAAGCTTCCAGCCAGCAGGTATCTTGTGACTTGCCAGCTTTGCTGTCAGCAGAGAACCTTCTTTGAGATTAGCAGAAGGATTATACATATTTTGTTCACATTAGTTCACGCATTGGCATAACTTTGTTCCCTATTTTGTGCTCCTATATGTGTATACAAAAATACATTTGATCCCATTGTGGTGCACCTGACTGACTCTTAATAAAGATAGATAGAATAAAACAGAAGCATTTATATTTTTATTGGACAAAACAATATGTTTAAAACGGGGATGTCTCATGAAGGTAGCTACTTTTCTGATAGGAGGTGATGATCAACCGGCCTCCGAATTTTCCGTGCAGACAGGTATCTTTATGAGACAACCCCATTGATGGGTTAGGTTTACATTTTTATAATATCAGAATCAAAGGTGGTGGCCGTCCCCTTGACAGTACATGGCATCAATAGCATATCAGGAGCCCAAACTAATGCTTTCGAAGGACTAGAAGAAAAAACAGCTGCAGCAGAAGGTGACGATGGCAGCTACAGCCAGGTAAAGACAGCGGCCGTTTTTGGAGGATGTGATAAGTCCTCTTTAAGGCTAGGCCGCATTGCACACTTTAACAAACCTTGATCACACGTAGTATATTGATTCCTACCAAATAGTTGACATTTTATTTGGGGTTTTATTGTTTTCAGCCAGTAGTTGGCCATAATTAGTTTTTTTCTTCTGCTCCCTATTGAAATCCTGTATTTAAGTACATATGGTTATAAATGTTCACGGTGGTTGTTTCATGACTGTGTCCAGTATGGCTCTGATCTTAGATGCTTCATGGTGTGCAGAGCATCCTGACCATTCACCTGTATGGCAACCCTGTGGTGCTAGAAAGTAAAAAAAAATACTTATATACTGTACAATGCATAAAAAACATGGAGCAATAGAATTTGTGTTCAAGCATTTTATATACAGCACTGTGGTTCTGAATGGAAGAAAACTACTCCTCCGTGTCTATTATTATGGGGCCTCCAATGAGAAGATGGTTGGTAAGGTGACTTGTTTCTTCTTCTGTATCTGCTGATCTACGCATTCTACGACGACAGCCTTGAGCACACCGAGATCGCTCATCTGCAGCCCCACAGACCAGAACTTGGCAATGTAAGAACACCTCCTGTGTGACGGAAAACAATTATAAGAATCCCTCCTGGCAGTTAGGGTTAATGTATATTGTTTCAGTTCCAATCTTTACTAAAAAATTAATTGGCCTTGTATTAAAGCCATCAATAACAAAACAAACATATTGGCAAACTACACACATTTTTCAAGCCATTTCAGTGGTTTGTTATTAGAGATAAGTGATTAGATTCTAAACAAATCAGATTTGTTTAGAATTTCCCAAAAATTCTGCTTCCAAATGAAATGGAAGTTTTAGCAATTTGATTAGGACAAATTGTGCTAAATGGCATCTTACCAGTTCACATAACCCTAGGCAGTGCCCAGTCTGGCATGCTTGCCCATAATGCCTTGCAGTCAACCTCACAGCCAATCAGGAGGGACGATATAGACATGTGTCATAGGCACTATGTAAGATCACAAGCACAGACGCCATTCTCAGCTTGTAGGATACAGGATTATCAGTGTCACAGACACACAATACAGAGAGTTTTGGTCTTACAGATACAGTGTTAAAGGGGTTGTCTGAGTTATTGTTTTTTGTCATTTGTATGATTCTAAATGATCAAATATAACAGCTTTTCCATCACTTTGTGCTTCTAAACTTGCTGGTTTCTCAGATTTCACTCAGGGTCACACGACCTGTGATGTCCTTTTCTCTCCATGCTATTCTGATTCTGTACACGAGATGTCACTGTGCTGGCCACACCCCCCTGCTCTGCCAGCTCCTGCTCTCTGTTCTCTCCCTGGATTCTTTCAGATAAAACATTAACCCCACACAGGGAGAACACACACAGGGCTCAAAGCTTTACAACAGTAGCTACAGGCAATGAAGAGACATAGGATCTTCCCTCCTCATCCTATAGACACAGAGCTGACACTGGAGGAGATCTGCAGAGTATTACACAAGAAAGGTAGTGGGAAGTTCCTGTGTGCATCAGTAATGTCATTGTACAGCTGGGACTTGTAGTCCTACACATACAACATGCTGCTAAGTCTCCTAGCATGCAGACATGTCATTCAGGGCAGACTTGTTCACTCCCTTTGCAGAGTGGGGGAGGGGCAGATATTGTTGTTATTGCATGTAAACAAAGGCCAGAAGAGAACCAGGAAAATGAGGAAATACAGATTTGTTTTTTTTTGCCTAAAACTTGCTTAACTTAGTTATATATTTCTTCCCATCAGATTTACAGTACTATTTTTTCCATAACTCGGACAACCCCTTTAAGCATTGCGAATATATATGTTTAATTAGGTAGACTGAATTAATAGATAGAAAAACAGCTTTTAGCACTAAGGACAAAATAGGATCAGTTAGTGTATTGTGTGTTACAGGGCTTGAATTGTTCACATAAATACAGACTCTGCTGCCAGTGCAACAGTTTTTTAACCCTTACAGCGCCGTACATGTACGGCACTGGGGCGATGCGGGCACATGGCACCCACTCGCAAGACTTGCCGCTACTTACCTCATCGGCGGCGTCTTGCTGGGCGTTTAGATGCCGTGATCACACGCGATCACGGCATCTAGTTGCGTGATAGTGGCCAATCGGGGTGTCTGTACACCATATGAAAACTGTAATGCTCGCTGGTGAGGATTACAGTTTTCAAAGTGCAATTCTTATTCTGGCCACTAGATGGCAGGCCAGGATAAGAAATGAGCAATTCTTCGATTTATCTCAGTCTAGAAAATCCCTGATTGCTCATAAAGAAAAAAAAAAAAAAGCCACAATATATGAGCTCATATTTGAGCTTTAAAATAGTAAAAAAATAAAATAAAAAAAATGTTAAAAAATATATAAAAAATAAAAAATATATAAACGTTCAAATCACCCCCCTTTCCATATAATTAAAAAATAAATACCTAAATAACAATAAATATAGACATCATGGGTATCACCGTGACCGAAAACGCCCGTACTTTTAAAATATAAAAAAAAATTCCAATACGGCGAATTGTGTGGCGGAAAAAAGCGTCCAAATGGCGATTCGCCGGTTTTTGTCGCTTTTTTTTTCTAAAAAAAAATTAAATAAAAAGTGATCAAAAAGTCATGCACACCCCAGAATGGTATCAATAAAAACTTCAGATCGCCCTGCAAAAAATGAGCCCCCATACAGCTCCGTACACATAAATACCAAAAAGTTATAGGGGTCAAGATATGACAAGGAAAAAAAAAAGGGCAACTTTCTAATTATTTTATTACTATCAAAACGCAGGAAAAACTATACATATTAGGTATTGCCGGATTCGTACTGACCAGTAGAATGAAAGTAACGGGTCAGTTTTAATGTACATCGAACGCTGTAAATAAGAAACCCGTAGAACTGTAGCGGAATAGCGTTTTTTTTGCAATTTCACCTGATTTGGAATTTTTTTCCCGCTTCTCACTACACCATATGCAATATTAAATGGTGGAGATGGAAAGTACAACTTGTCCCGCAAAAAACAAGCCCTCATACAGCTATGTGAACAGAAAAATAAAAGGGTTATGGCTGTTTGAAGGCAGGGAACGCAAAACGAAAATGCATAACCGAAAAAACCTCCGGGAGTGAAAGGGTTAAGAGACAGTATCTTTTATTATGTGCAGTAGTCAGTTAGCAGCCCAATCAATATAAAAAAAAAACAAACTTTAAATTTACTGGCTGACAATGTTTAAGCATCATAGCTGCATTATACACTGTGCAATTGTGCCTTTTTTTTCCAAAAAATCTGTTAACTGGACAATAAGCGTATTTTCCAACAGCTCTGGCAGTGAATCTTTTGGCCACACACTGTGCCCAATTGCACATTTAAAAAAAGCTTTTGAAAATTTTATTTCAAAAATTATATTTAGCACACACTTTTTCTGATACTACCCGAAACAAATTTCAAGAAATTCACTGTTAGGCTTCTTTCACACGACAGTATATTTTGCGGGCTCCGATCCGCACTTTTTGCTGATAAAATGCAGACCCATTCATTTCTATGGGTCTACAAAAAATACTGACAGCACACTGTGTGCTGTCCGCATCCGTCTGTCCGTTCCGTAGCCCACAAAAAAAATAGAACATGTCCTATTCTTGTCCGTTTTGCGGACAAGGATAGGCATTGTTAGAATGGACCCGCAAAAAAAACGGATGCCATACGGACGTCATCCGTTTTTTTTGCGGATCCGCAATTTGCGGACCGCAAAACACAACGGTTGTGTGAAAGAAGCCTTATTAAAAAAAAAACTAATATATTTCTCAAAGTAAAGGAGAATCAAATATATAATTGATAGGAAATAGCAGGATTGACATTTTCTAACATTTCTGAATATCACACTCTATTTTGAACATAGATCTACAATACACAAAGTTATTATATAAATCAGGGATCAGCAACCTCCAGCACTCCAGCTGTTCTGAAACTACAACTCTCAGGATCCTCCTGTCACTTCTATGGAAATTAGATGAACAGCTGAGTAGTTGTAGTTTCACAGCAGCTGCAATGCCAAACGTTGCTGATCCCTGATATGGGAGATAATGTTTTCTAAATGACCTCTGTCCTTAAAATACCATAGAATACAAATTTAGCATTGAGCATATGGATTATTCAGTAAATCATCCATTTTCTAATGGGTTTAGGATCTCTGTTCTATAACACAGCAGCTGAAAGATTAAAAATAATCAACCTAAAGCACAAAAATACCAAATGGATGACATAGATGAATACATCTCCAACAAGGCCTATGAATGGGCTACATATATAGCAAATCTATATACCAACTGCACTTTTCCCTGAGGTCAGGGGATCCAGATATTTAGTATGGGGATACATGCATTGTATTGTCAAGTTGAATTTGATCCTCACAATATAGAAATAAGTTATCCAGTCATTACATTAGGTTATGGTCCTGTAGGACTCACTGCTAGGACTGAATGTATAACATTGATGGTGTACATAAATAAAGGGCCCCACGACAAAGTTCAAATGGGCTCCCCATTATGTTGCCAAGTTCTTCCATGCAGAGCATGAGGATCTCATTTTCTTTCCCTCTCTAGGTTCTCACCACAAGCAGGTTCTCCACCCAGTAGCGGCTTAATAAGGGTGCTGAATCTCCTTAAAGAGGCAGGTCCTGTATGGAGAGTTACTGGAAGTACTCCATGGTATGGAGACTTATTTGCAATGCTCCATTGGGAAACTAATATACAAAGAGGTATCTCCCAAGGAAGAGAACCATCTTTGCCAGCTCTACCTCTTGGAAGTGGCCCCCTTTTTTGAGGAGATTCAGTACCCTGCCTAAGCTGCTTCTAAGGCATTGCACTGAGCCAGCCAAAACCCTACTCCATAGGATGAGGGGCAAGGACCCTAAAACAGCTGTTTATGGCTGGGTATCTGGCTTAGCTATATTACCTTGTCAAATCGCACGTCTTGTGGGAAAGTTGGATCTTGACTCATAGGGTGCTACTTCCAATTGGTGGCACTGGCAACACGGTTCTCTTTCTGGGCGACATCTCTTTGGATATCAACCCACTAGCAAAAGGGATGACACAAACTATCCCTCCTCAAGGGCATGACTGTTTCACTATTTGTGCAAAGTAGTCATTGTTCACAAAGCACTGAAACAGCCTCAGAAACCATTTAGCATACCTCCCAACTGTCCCGGATCCAGCAGGACAGTCCCAGATTGCAGTGGCTGTCCCGGTACGGAGGAGGTATGTCCCGGTTTATAGCAGCTATCCCTGCATCCATAGGATGCAGAGACAGTTGCATGTATGGTGATGAAGCAGAGAGCCGGCATCGGCTCACTACGTCATCCATAATCGCTCCCGTGCCCCCTGCAGGCTCTCCATACCTCCCTGCCACTCTCCACACCTTCAGTCTGGGTGGGGGATGGGGCCGGCCGACAGTCAGCCTTGGCTCCGCCCCTCCAGACTAGAGAAGACCAACTGCTGGTGATGCTGCTAGGAAGAAGGTAAGTATATGGTGTTTATTTTTTTCACCTTTCTGTGAGTGGCACAATATGGGCATAAACTGGGGAGCACAATGTAGGCTCATTACTGGGGCACAACATTACAGGAGGGCACAATGTGGGTATATTGCTGGGGGGCACAATGTGGGTATATTATTGGGAGGCACAATGTGGGCATATTATAGGGGGCACAGATGGACATATTACTGGGGACACAGCTGGTCATATTACTGGGGGCACATAACAGGGCATATTACTGTGGGCACATAACTTGGGGCACATAACTGGACATATTACTGGGGGCACATAACTGGGGAATAATTACTATGTGGGGCAGTAAGGGGACTGGGTGGGATTAAGTGTATAGTTATGTTTTGGGCGGAGTTAGAGGCGGGGCCTAGTGCCAAAAAATTTGCGGCAACGCGCTCTTTCTCCATTTCCAAAGTTGGGAGGTATGCATTTAGATTAGGAAGTGTGGCCTTGTAAGCAGTTTCCCCACCGTCCTCTTACCACCATTTGCACAACTTTGACCTATTGTACTGATATGCCCTGTATAGATAATGTTGTAATGCCTCAAATATTGATGATTATGCACCTAATTATCACATTGCATGAATAGAGGCTGACCATTATACCCACAGCTAACAATAATTATCTAGAATACACTAGTTTAAAGGGGTTGTCCAGGATTTTTATATTTATGGCCTATCCTCATGATAGGCCATCAATATCAGATCTACAGGTGTACACAACCCTGCTCCCCTGCTAATCAGCTATTACTGAGTAGCTCTGTTGGTAACTACAGTGGTTCTTCCACTGACGTGAACAAGCTGCCCCCACTATACGATGGACGGAGCTGTGTATGTCTGACACCGGAGCTACAACAAAAAGTTGATTGGTAGGGGTGTGGGTGTCGGCCCCCCTTCTGATGTGATATCTGATATAACCTGAGCATTTGATGAATGTCTTAAAGTTCTCTTACATTGAAAGATTTTCTGTTCATAGCGAGCACCGATTGACGATACAACCTTTTGATTGGAGTTCATTTAAGCTCAATCTAAATGGCTGAATCATCATTTGCTCGCATAGTGCATGGGATGAAAAATCGTTAATATAATTGTTCATCTCCATTTAGTCTGCATGTTTTGTCAGTAGTTTGCACAAGGGGTTGTGCTGCTGATAAGCAATGAATTTATTCCACAGAAAAGCAGGAATAAGCTGACAAACTAGTGTTTGCCCATTTGTCGGCTGGGCACTGGGCATGTTTACACACATCAATAATTGGGGACCAAATTTCGTAGGAATGTTTGTTTACCCAATCAACAGCCTGTGCAAAAAGGTCTTAAAGAGGACCTGTCACCTCTCCCGACACATCTGTTTTAGTAATTATTTGCATTCCCCATGTAATAATAATTCTGCAATTCTTATGACTCTATGTACCATTCCTTTATTATTCCTGCTAGAAGTGATGAATGAATTGTTTGCAGTTAGCAATGAAGGTCCAGATAGGTGTTACCAGTTGGTAACTGCTAATAATTCATTCATAACTTTTAGCAGGAATAATAAAGGAATGGTACATCATAGAGTCATAAGAATAGATGCTCCATGATTGTTATTATCTGGTGGATGTAGGTAGTTATTTAAACAGACATGTCAGGAGAGGTTACAGGTCTTCTTTAAAGGAGTTTTCTAACTTTTTTATACTGATGTCCTATCCTCTGAACAGCAGTGTGATGAGGCCACGACGCTCCTGTGAGTTAGGGTGACCAGATTTGGGTTTCTGAAAATGTAATGCCATTACACTATACCCCAGGGAATGGGGACCCGAACTTCCCTTTATTATTTTCCGTTCTAACATGGTTATAACAGAAAATAATTGTTAAAATGGCCCTTAGAGGGTAAAAATAATTAAAAAAAACCTCACCTTTTCCACTTGTTCGCGGCGCAGCCGGTCCGGTGTCTTCTTTCTTCTTTCACCTTGCAGGACCTGCAAAGGGACCTTTGGTGATGTCACCGCGCGGTGAGCGCGCTCACCACGTGGTGACCGCGGTGATGTCACCAAAGGTCCTTTTGTAGGTCCTGCAAGGCCGGGAAAGAAGAAAGAAGACACCGGACCGGCTGCACCGCAAACAAGTGGAATAGGTGAGTTTGTTTTTATTATTTTTAACCCTAAAGGCCATTTTAAAAGTTAAAATGACTTTGTTGGACTGCCTCAAACTGTTTGAGTCAAACATAAATTATGTTTGACTCAAACAGTTTGAGGCAGTCCAACAAAATCCCGGACGATTTTCAAATTTCCCCCGGACATTTTTTTAATGCCCAAAAGTAGGACATGTCCGGGGAAAAGAGGACGTCTGGTCACCCTACTGTGAGTGCTATGGCATTCTCACAGCTTACCCTAGGCCATGTGATATCACATTCAACGGTCACGTGGCCTAGGCTCAGCTCAGACCCATTCAAGCTACAATAGCAAGCACAGCCACCATACAATGAATGGTGCTGTGCTTGTTCACCTGTGAGGAGGCAGTGGCGCTCACAGGAGTGCCACAGTCTCCTCAAACAGCTGATAGGCAAAAGTCCCGGGTGTCGGACCCCCACCACTAGGTCATCAGTATAAAAAGTCGGAAAAGTCTCCTCATGCCGCCATCCAGGTACATAAAGATCTCATGCTCTCAGCATTAATTAATGTAGGAGCATCAGGCACTTATGCACCTGGCCAGCGGCTACAGTTGGCCTCCTGATTTCAACTGTATTGCCGTTCTCATGACAATGATACCGTTTCATACTCTGACCCAGGTGGCAGTATTTTGTGCTGCACTGTAGTATTTGGTTCTTTTGGGGTGGTATTTTGTCCGGCAGTATGGTATTGCTGACCTGCCTACTTCTTTTGTCCCTGTCTGCTTGTGTTGCCCTACCCTCTGTCAGTTTGGACGGACCTACAACATAGGGCCACTTTTAGGTTTATTTTCCAAGGCCACTTTAAGTTCCCAATCTGCCCCTGCTGTGGCTAAATTACGGTATGAGAATCCCTTTAAATATGAGACACTAGTGCTTAGTGCACTGAGAAAGCTGTCCTGCCGTCAACCAGTGCAATTCTCAGCTCTGTAGGATCTTCTCACTGCTGTCTTCTGAATCTAATGGATGCACATTCACAGGAATGCAGCACACCCTTGAAGTACATCCAAATTATACCTCAAGAGATCATATTTTTCTATGAAATGTTCAACACACAAACTACATATTAACAAATTCTGCTAATATTACTGACGCAATTATTTCAACCTGTCTCAGGGCTGCATGAAATTACCCAAATTATAAACCTATTAAATTTATTTTTTAAAGCACTGACCTAAAATGTGATCTGTAACCTGTGAGGTCACGCTCAGAATTTTCTCTTTTACAACCGAATGACTGTGTAAATACCAATTCTGTATCCTAAATGAAGGGGGTCATTGTGCACCAGACCTCAAAGCCACGTGTCCTCCTGATTTACAATTCGCTCTATTAACTAGAATTTAAAAAAATTGCAATGGCTGGAAAGGAAATTACTAAGATTAGCATTATGATTTCCAGTTTAATAAGTTAATAATCATTGAGGGAAGATGTTTCTCTACATGTTGACCTCTTGTTCGTAGTCGTAGTGAAGGGCATAGCATTCGGCTGATAATGGTTCACATTGAAATGCAAAATATGGGTTTATAATTTTATCTCCTCTCTTATACTAAATGAATTCTCCTGTGCCCAGAAGAACTGCTAAATAATCTCAGCATTTTATTAAAGGGGTTTCTTGGATTCATATATTGATGGCCGATCCTCAGGATGGTTCATCAATATCTGATAGTGGGGGTCTGACACCTGACATCCCAGCCGATCAGCTGGTTGAAGAGGAGGGGGAGCTCCAGTGATCGCTGCAGCCTCCTTATAGCTTTTGAACCACAGTGCCATACAGGCTATAGTGGCTGTGCTTGGTACTGCAGCTCCAGCTCATTCACTAGGTCATGTGAGAGATCAATATGAGGTCACTGGCCTAGCACTGGAGCTATGGCATCTGATCGGCGGGGGTGCCAGGAGTCAGACCCCCACCAATCAGATACTGAGGACTTATCGTGAGTATCGGTCATCAATATATGAGTCCTGGAAAGCCTCTTAAGCAATGTACATGTGTTTGTGGTGAAATAATTCCTCGGTGTACTCATACAGCTCTTATGTATGTAACAAAAAAACATTATTTAGATAATAAAATGATAAGAAAACTCCTACATTTACCTTGTTGTCCTTCCCCACAAATTTAAACACTGGGACCTGAAAGTGTTTGGCAAGATGATCTTTCGATATATATTGCTTTACAGCCTCATCTGAGACGCAACTAGAAAAAGAAATCACATTGTTAGAAGACAAAAAACGTCAGATCAACCCCCTCCCCCCATCCTTTTCCTTTATTTGTCAACCATTCTGTGGTATATAAGTCTTGTTGACTACCACATGTCAAAAAACAGAGCCTGCACTTTGTGTTTTTTGGTCTAATGGCTATCACCATCAGGTCCTTACATGCATGAATTTGTCTCTTTTTTGGCCATCTGCATTTTTGAGGCAGGATTTTTTTTTTTTTTGCATTGCTTGAAGTATAGTTCGCAAAACTGGTGTAAAGGAAAATTGGCCTAGATGCCCATAGCAACCAATCAGATTGGGGCAACTCGGTTGCATCGGTTTTGATAAATCTCTCTGTGTGTCTGTTTTCTTCACCCCCTTTTGGAGAACGTGTGGGCAAAATGCCTGCAGCATGTAATGTTTTTGAAAAGAAGCAATTAATTTATTATTAACAAAAACACCAAGAGCAAAAAATGCTTGTATGCCCTGCATCTAATATTTCTCATAGATCTTCAGCTAACAACTTTGCTGCAAAAATTGCGTAAAAAAAAACTCCACGGGTGCAAAAAATGCTGCTAAAATCACAAACATGCAGAAAAACTCCACTAAAAATCTACGGCCCAGACTTCCTAATCCTGTAGATGGCATAAGCTTAGGCTGTCTAGATATGCACCAGATATATCACAGGGGATCAGGCTGGATGTGAAATCTGGTGCAGGGATAGACACTTTTGAATAACTCTATACCAATTATTGGTTGGCTTAATTTGAGACAGAATTTTGCACCAGAAATGTGGCGCATGCTTCCATTTCTGTGAATCCTGTCCATTTCCTGCTAAGCCATGTCGCCTCTTGAACAAGTTGTAAAACAAAGTGTAGAAACCCTAGTTGTACCAAATTGCACCACTTTATAGACAGATTTTAGGTGCAGACACACTGGTATATCTGGGCCTACATGTGAAAGTTCCCTTAGGCCCCTTTCACACGAGCGAGTTTTCCGCGCGACTGCAATGCGTGACGTGAATGCATAGCACCCGCACCGAATCCTGACTTCATGTTAGTGGGTCTGTGTACATGCAAGTTTTTTTCCACAGATCAGTTCTGCGTTGTGTGAGAATCACAACATGTTCTATATTCTGCATTTTTTCACGCAGCCCTGGCCCCATAGAAGTAAATAGAACTTCAGTGAAAAACGCATTTCATCCTGAAGCAAGTGCGGATGCAGTGCGTTTTTCACTGATGGTTGCTAAGAGATGTTGTTTGTAAACTTCAACTAAATGCAATCGCAGACAAAACTGACTATACTTGCTTGCAAAATGGTGCGAGTTTCCCTGAACGAACCCTGAACGCATCCTGACCTAATCCGTCACGCTCGTGTGAAAGGGGCCTTAGGGTGGTTTCACGTTACTTTTTTTTTCCAAAAACACCACTTTTTTGCCTACATTTTTTGTGAAGCAAAATGCCTTTGCCTACAACATGATCACAAAATCATTTAGATTTCTACACAGTAGCAAATTTACTTCCTACTTTCTGTTGGACCTCTTTTTTTGCCTGTGGTTAGGCCACAAGTACTCTACCCCTCAATCTTCTTCTCCTTATTAGCGTGGCTAAGTTTAAAGGGAGTCTGTCACCTAATTTTCACCAATATAACTAAGAGCACTACCCCACAAAAGATTGCAGACATATTCCAAACCTACCTGTGTGCACTTTGTGCCTTTATTCCATGTCCAGGAAAAGCACTTTAATACTGCTGGAAAACAGCTCCCAATTGCCCAGCTGAAAGTGAAAGTAAAAACAGCTTTCACTCCCGACTGGATTTCTAACAGCTATATCTTCTGATATACTGGATATAATGGTATGATTCTGGTATAGTTTGAAAGGTTGAAGTACCAGTTTTCAAAGAAGGCCAGGTTCATATTTCTAGTGGCTACCAATCCCAAGATATGAGCAACTAAAGCAACTCTCCCCTCTTCAGTCTGGTTTGTTTTGGGCACTTGCAGCAGCAGAGTCGGGCACTTGGGAGCTGTTTTCCAGCAGAATAAAAGTGCTTTTCCTGGACATGGAATAAAGGCACAAAGTGCACATAGGTATGTCTGGGATGTGTCTGCAATCTTCTGTGGGGCAGTGCTCTTAGTTATATTGGTGAAAAACAGGTGACAGACTCCCTTTAAAAGACTACAGATTGCCTCACAAAAAAGTAGCCTGTCTCCAGCGATAGTATGACAAGATGAACAAGCAAGTGGATTGTTTTTCTTTTTAATTACCCACAAGTCACAATAGATGCTGAAAGTGGTCCCCGTTCATGTCTATGAATCATTGGGCATGTAGGATTATGTCGGCTGCTTGTGATGCTGCGGATAGCATTTGTGATGTTCTCCTTGAGTTCATCCAGGGAATGTGTATTGTTGGCGGACGTTTTCTGTTTTAAATTTCCCCACAGATAAAAATCTCAAGTGGACAGGTCTGGGGAACGTGGTGGCCATAACCCATTGCTCACAGTTCGCTTCTCCGCAAACATTTCATGAACCTGTGCCAGTGAGTTCTGTGAGGTATGCCATGTTGCCCCATCTTGTTGGAAAAAGCAGGACATTTTTTCTTCTGATGTTAGTTGGTTGTAAAACTGTTCAAAGATGTCCAGGTAAATTGTGGTATTCACAGTTGATTTGAAGAAAATTGGGCCCACAATTCGTGTTCCTGACACTGCGCACCAAACGTCAATTTTCTGGTCATGAAGTGGTGTTTTGTGAATCAAATGGGGATTTTCAGCGGACTAGTACCTCATATTCTGGAAATTTACTTGACCTGATAAATGAAACCGAGCTTTATTTCATCCGTCATGAAGTACAGCAATGGGTGCAAATGTCTGTCAGCAATCATAGTCAGCAACCAAGTCCAGTAATTTACACGTTTATCTTCAGAGATACAGAGATTTCAGCACTCGCTGACATGTTGTTCGTGATTTACCAACTTGCTGAGACAGTCTTCGAGTTGATTTTTGGGGGCTACTTGCAATCCGCTGCTGAATTTCATGCACAACTTCAGCCATCTTGATCGATGGAGGCCTTGGTTTCTTTATGTTTGCAACAGAGCCAGTTTGATGCCATTTCCGAACCAGACTCTGAATACGATTAGCTGGCGGATTTTTTCCTGGGTAGTTGCCACTAAAGGTCTCTTGCATGTCCTTAATCTATCTGCTTCACACATAGTCTTCCATAATCACTATTTGCTGTTCCAGGGAGAACACTATCTTTCTGACACAATATGCCCCTTTTATCAAACTTAGTAATAAATCAGTCTTAGTTGCCCACAGCAACCAATCAGAGCTCAGCTGTCAGTTTCTACAGGGTTCTGAAAAAATGAAAGCTGAGCTTGGATTTGTTGTTATGGACAATTAATACAGATGTACTATTAGGTAGTCTGATTTAGAGATATTGGAGGCGGGTTACTTTTTTGTGGGCCACCCTGTAGTATCCTTCACAGTATTAAATGGTTTGTCTGGTGATATAAAAAAATCTTTGGTTGTTTCGCAAATGGAAATTAATTGAACTCGCTGAGTTACTTCAATCATGAAAGCTGCACCAATGGCCCAATTTATGATCAACTCTCACAGTCCCGGTTGTGTAGCTTCCTTCTCCTCTCTGTGTTCATGATGTGATGAAGGGGGCTGGCTAAGCTAACAAACTGAACCACTTCCAGCCCCCTTCATTGCATCATAAACACAGAGAGGGGAGGAAGATCTCTACCAATGTCGGAATGACAATGGAAACTACACTTCTGGAATCTGAAACTGAGCCATAAGGCCAACTTTTATAATTAAAGCAAATCAGTAAGTTTTATTCATTTCCATTTGTAAAACAACCAAAGATCTTTTTATGTTGCTGGACAATATAATATTGAATTCACATCGGCAATGGTTCTTCTGGTAACTCAATAAAAGCCACTACTTGATCTGAGACTTAATTTCCTGACTCTGAATTAAGGGGATTCTCTGGGCTACAAATATTAAAGGGGTTCTCCGGGAATTAAGAATATGAAAATACTTAAATATTACTTTATTATAAATATATTCCCAATTAACTTTCATTAGTTCTAATGGCTCGTTTTGTCAAGGGAGCAATCATTAGGAGAAATAAAATGGCCGCCGTCCTGTTAGTACACACAAATCCTGTCCTAATCACACAGGAGGACAAGTTACTTCTACACCGAGCTAAAGAGCTGCCTCATCCTCCTCTCTGCTCTGCTTGACAGGGATTATGATCCTGAATACAACTGATAAGATCTTCAGCTGAATCTCTGTAGGAATGGAGTTCATGAGGAGACATGAAGTACAGAGAGGACAAACAGGGCAGACTGTGGTAATGCGAGGTTGGGATAAAGGAGATTGCATACAAGGGCTGCTGCTCTTTAACCACATCCCCACCTCCTCTCTGTACTTCATGTCTCCTCATGAACTTCATTCCTACAGAGATTCATTGACGATTTCACCAGCTGTATTCAGGATCATAATGACAAGCAGAGTACAGAGGAGGATGAGGCAGCTCTTTACCTCAGTATTGTGAAGTAACTTGTCCTCCTATGTGATTAGGATTTTGTGATTTAGGATTACAGGTTTTGTGTGTACTTACAGGATGGCGGCCATTTTATTTCTCCTAATGTTTGCTCCCCAGACAAAATGAGCCATTATAACTAATGAAATGTATTTGGGGTTATATTTATAATAAAGTAATATTTAAGTATTTTAATTTTCTTATTTCCCAGAGAACCCCTTTAGTGACCTATCCTCATGATAGGTAATCAATATCAGATTGTTGTTCGTCCGATACCTGGCACCCTCACTAATTAGCGGTTATAAGTAATATGTTGCAGAAGCAGAAGGCTCTTTGTACTGTGTAGTTTCTAGCGCTGGTGTATTGATACTCAGGTCCCATTCACTTGAATGAGAGTTGAGCTGCAGTACCCTGGCATGGGTACATGGGCGGATTGTGAGCTTTAAGTGGCCCTGGAAAAAAAACCTAAAAGTGGCTCCATGTTGTAGGTGGGTTGAGCATCAGATCATTATGTACCGGGCCTGTGGCCATCAAGAGGGCTTGAGTGGCACCCTGGGAAATATCCCTGAAGGGTCTATGGCCAATCCACCTGTGCATGGGTACCACACAGTGTAAAGAGCTGTATGCTTTAAGCTCCATACACTCAGGGGAGTAGCTATAGGGGGTGCAGAGGTAGTAGTCGCTACCGGGCCCAGGAGCCTGAGGGGGCCCAAAGACCCTTGTGCCGCATAAGAAGACTCCGGTATTATAGAAAGTGCATGCTGGTCAAGTTACACCTCTGGCTGGAGGAAAGGGGTTAGGTCAAGAATTTGGCATGGGGGAAGGGCCTTTCAATTTTTACCTCAGGCAGCATGAAGGCTATGTGAGTCCCTGCCCCTGACCACAATTCACTGAGGGAATGGGGCCCAAGCTGAACTCTTGCATCAGGCCCATGAGCCTTTAGCTACGCCCCTGCATACACTGTATAGCTTCTTATGCCCAGACAGCTGAAACAGTTGAGGGGGCAGGGGGTGGATGGAGAATTGGATTTACTCCATTCACAGGTTCAGATATTTGAACTCCTATAGCTTAAGAAACCCAGGAAGTGTGGTGTAGTATCAGTTCTCTGGTTATCCTTTTTCTTCCTCTTTCTCTATATATAGATACCGTATATATATTTATTTAATTTTTTTGGCTACCTTGATTGCAGAAGAGAGATCAGTGTTTTTTTATGTTATAAATCAAAATAAACTTAATTATGATGAATATATTCTCTGCAAAAACATGGGACTACCTGGACACTATTGCTTATGTACTATCATATACTATACGTTAGATGAATGTCCGCAGTAGAGGCCACCCATCTAATGTAATGGGATGTCCTAAATTGGAATGACAATGTTGGATTTCCAAGCTGAATGTGTGGCTATTTTTGTTGATTTTTGAAAACTCTAATCAATTGGATGTGAAATTAAAGCAACGTCATATCCCAAAAATGCACAGTTGACAGAACTATTTTTTCCATCATGTATAACAGAAAGAAACTGAACCGTTATGTGCCCCCATAGAAATGTATTAGGACGGAGCAAAACAGAATGTCTCTGAAAGGCTTCCGTTTTGCATTCCGTCCTAGAATTCTGTTATAACAGAATTCTTTAACGCCATGTGAACCCGGCCTTAGTGTTATATGTATTATATATCCTACTAAAATAAAATAATAAATTATTTTAATACTTGCCCATCTTTAATTAGATAGTATTTCAAGATTTCATCATTTTTGGAACTTGGTGTCGCAAAACAACTCTCCACTAGGGTTTCCAGTCCACTGACACGCATCAGAGGTTCAATGCCAAAGTAAAGGGAGTCTCTGAGTTTAAGTGTCGGCAGAGTTTCCCTGTAAGGCTCATCAAAATCCTTGTCTTTGAAAATTTCCAGGGTGAAGGGAAAGGTACCTCTGTTGCGACCCATAATTTCCAGCGGTGTGTTCTTAAGATTAGGTACATATCCTTCTGTGATGGTGTAAAGTCTGGGGAACTCACATGTAATAGGAATAAGAATTTTGCTTGTACGTATTATAATATCTCCATTGCTGCCTGGGGTCTGCTTGGGCATGCCGGTGACTAGGTTGGTAGCAACAATCTTATCACTTACTACCTGCAAAAGATTGAAAATGTTGAAGTCAAAAGAATGTGGCAAACACATTTCTAAAAACAAGCTAAAGATATATTAAAGATCAATCTCAATATGATCATACTGCTACACCACTATTAGAGATGAGTGAAGTTCTTAAAAATTCGATTCAGCTGCTTCGCTGAATTTTACAAAAAGAATTGCTTTGTAACGAATTACTTCATCATGAAGCACATTTCTTTGTAAGTAGTGGGTGCAACGATGGGGAACGGCCATTGCGCCTTTAGATGCCGTGTTCATCGCTGATTGTGGCATCTTAGATGAATATTAAGGCCTTTTAGGGGTTGATCAGTTAAAAAAAAATTAATTGTACTTACGTTATCCATTTGAGTGCAAAGAGGTCTCCGCAGCCATCTTGCTTGAAGATCCAGCCTGAAATCTCGCACGGTGCTGGCCGGCGTGGTGATGTCATATGTCGCCACGCACAAGATTTTACGCGAGATCTTCAAACAAGATGGCCGCAGCGGCCTCTTCGCGCTCAAATGGATGAGGTGAAAGTGATTTTTTTTTACTGCCATTTCAGAGAAAATTGATTAATTACCAGGAAGCATGAGAAAATTTGGCTTCGCGTCAAATTGAATTTTCCCTTAAATTCAGATTGAAGTCCACTTTGCATACTTTGATTCTCTCAAGACTAACTACTATGATTCTACTACTATATTTTACTATACCATACTTTGTTAACTAATAAACTTGTCCAAGAAAATGCTGAGAAAACTGAGAAAGATAACCCCTTACTTATGGGAAGATGATACTTGTATGTGCAATGGGACCTGTGGTTAGGTCACCAATGCTTCTGATCATATCTCGCACCGTCCTACAGTAAAATAGTTATATGAGAAGCAGACATGATGAAGGACAGTCAGAGACATGATGTGACGCCCCAATGAAAAATCTGTAACAATGCCCAATCTGCCATTTATAATATTACTGTCTTCTTATGTAGTAATGACGCCTTCAGTTCCCCTCAGCTATGAACCAGAGGACTGCAAATTGAAAGGATATATATATATATATATATATATACAAAAAACTGGAACCATTGCATGAACTACAACTATGATTATGTTGATGGTTGTAAAGAAAAAAGAATGTAACTGCTGAGAGATGGAAAGCATAATGAGAAATGGCTTTAGATCTCAAGAACGTCAAGACCCATAACCACTTGTAGGGCAAAGGAATAGATAACTATAATACATGTTTATGCTGCTATAGCAGTTACACACATTGATAATCGTCCCACAAGTCTTGAGGTTGAAGTTGATATTGACATGGGTTCCATTGGAAACGCCCTTGCAGGAGGAATTAGTAAGTGACAGTTCCAGTCCACCAACTAGATCCTTTGGGACAGAGACCTCTATGGAACTCGGCTTGCACAACACTGGAACTGAAAAACAAAAGTAAGAAGAATAAGAAAGTTGTTAACCTTGACTGTAAAATTCAGCTCTTCATTCTGCAGGAGAACCAGAAAGATTCAGGTCACACGGTGAGAAAATGCAATTTGCGATCACTTCAGTCACCTTCTAGCATGAGAATCCCTGGTGGTTATTAGTGATAGAATTAAATCTTCAATGCTAGACAGATCTATGTAACAAAGCAGAACATTGACTCCCTGCCACAGGAAAAACACTCTCCTATGACTTTCACACCAATACACACTGAGAATGACAAGTGCTCTTATCAAAGTCTGAGCACAGTCCGTGTGTGTATCAACTCAAGCATACCTAAGGCGTGAAGCATGCTCTTTATTTGGTAGAAAACATCTAGCAATACACAGGCATAACACAACAGTGTTCAGGAACAAACTTATATCAATAAACCTGATGTTAGAACAGATCTCTTTAAAAAATAGGAAAGAATCCATGATTTGGCATGTGCCTATAGCACTGCTATGTCTGGTAGTATCTGTGGCAGGTTCATACCTGCTGAGCATACCAGATGATCCTCTGTAGGACCAGGCTCCACTAGGCTCTATTTTTGGGTTGATTCTCATATTATGACCTAGTTTATAACCAACACTGCACTGTAGACACTTGCCACCTGCCACTGCCATTTAACAGAGGGAGGAGGCTATGGCTTCCAGGGGCAAAACAATGACCCCCAGGTATACCATGTTACCACATCTATTATGCCTTGCCAGAAGCAGAACCTCATAGAATGCTTGTCAGTGAAATTGCTGACAGGCATAATACACTGTAATACAGCGTTATTGTGCATAAGTATTGCAGTGTATTATATGAGAAATCAAGTACCCAAGTAGAATAAAAATGTTACAGTTAAAAAACTTGTTTAAACATTTTATGAAATAAGAAAAAAAAAAAAACTAAAAAAAATGTAAAGCTCTTTCGATTTAAATTGCTTTATTATATACAAAAAGAAAAAAGTATGCATAATCTGTAATGGACTCTGTAATGGAGCTATAAAATGAATGTGTTATTACATATTATTATTTAACCCACGTGGTGAATGCTGTAAAAAAAATAATTAAAAAAAAAGTGCCAGAATTTCTGTTTTTTGTTCATCAAAGCAGAAACATCCAGCAAAAACAGAATAAAAATTGATCCAAAAATTGGCATGTGTTGGAATCCCTGGAGACTTTGGTTTCAGCTGAATAAACACTAGGTGCCCATAACATATATACACCAATTTTCCAGTATGCATATGTATCTTGATATAACCTTTCTATTGGTTTTTGCCAATCCAATGTCTATATATAGCTACCAGATATAAAATGTGAACCCCACTGTATATTGTATGTGTTGTTCATTGCGGTTATGTATTGTTTTACATAATTTTGTTTATTCAAAATATTGGAAAGATATTGCTTTGTAAATGTCTTTATTAAAATTGAAAATAAAGATTCTAAAAAAAATAAAAAAAAAAGATACAACAAAAATTGACATGTGTTTAAAATTATACCAATGAAATTGTTAACTCATACCTCTATAAAAAACATAAAAAAAATGTATGGCTCAAAAGTTGTAAAGTAATTTATATACAAAACTATATAAATTTGGTATCACCGTAATAGCAGTACTTTACAGAATAAAGCTAACATGTTTATACCACATGGACATAACTAAAGGCTGTGAACACCTACAGCTGCAATTTTTTTTAATGATTGCATTTTACTCTTTAACCTAGCTCTGAGCATCTAACTTTGTGCCGTCATCTGATAAACCAGATCTCTACAGCTCATAAACACTTACCATATTTTGCGCTTTATGAGACGCACTTTTTTTCCCCCAAAAGTGGGGAACGAGCCGTCCCATTGAAATGAATGGGGCGGCTTGGGTGTAATAACACCTGCTCACCGTTACTCATGTTACGGCGGGCAGGTAAACAATGAAGAGGAGGCAGCTGGCAGGGCACGCACCTCCTCTTGAAACAGCTGATCGGCGGGGGTGCCGGGTGTCGGACCCCCGCCGATCTGATATTGATGACCTATCCTGAGGATAGGTCATCAATAAATATAACTCGGACAACCCCTTTAACTTCCATTATCCTCAATACAAACAGCCCGTCTATAATACCTTGACATGTGTGGTTATCCTCAGACAGGATAAGCCCCCGTGGACACAGACACTGGTATGAATCACCAGATGGCGCACAGGTGTGACTGCATCCTCCATTGTTGTGCTGACATCCCTCAATATCTAGTAGAGATATAACATGCAGAAACATGAAAAACATAAAACTTAAACATTCCAAAAACCTGAGATGACAGCAAATACACAAAGTTGGAGAAAACACATAGCAAATGTTTGAATATTATACAGGTTATTTTAGGGGGCAATTCCGTCAAATTAAATTGATCAAACTATAATTTTTTACATATTTCTATTTACATATTTTTCTACATATTTTTAAGTGACTCCATGTATTCTACATTCCTGTCCTGTCATTTAACTTCCTCTTTGTTTGGAATTTCAGCATGACAAACAGCCTTTCTTGACTTTCTCAGTTAGACCATCACTGTGGTCAGAGAGAGAAGAGGATGAGTGACTCAAATAGAGCTTCGCACATTACACTAATCAATGCAAGGCTCTTCTGTGTGCATCTTTATTTAGGCATTCAAAAAGAACAACAGAGCTGTTATCTCAATTCAATACCTACTATTATCATGAGGATTACTTTTCAGAAATCATTTTCCACTCACAGCAACAATAACCTGACAATAGTCTTTACTTTTCAATGTTATAATATTGATGAAATTCTAAAAAAAGACAAAAATTCTAAAAAAAAATATGTAAAAGTTACATTTTAAAAAAAAATTTGTATGCATATTAATTTTTTTTTTTAAATACTCCTTTCTGATGGAAGGTTGGCCCATCTCATATATTGGGTGCATAACAGTAGGATATGCCCCCCAATGTCTGATAGGTGTGGGTCCTACTTCTGGGACCTACACCTATTTCTAGAATGGAGCTGACAAAGTGAAGGAGAGAGGACCACGCATGCACTGCCACCCCCCATTCATTTCTACGGAAGTGCTAAAAATAGTTGAGCAGCACACTCGGCTATTTTCGGAAGTTTCAAAGAAATGAATAGGAAGTGTACCACGCAAACACGGCCTCTACTCCATTCTCTTCCATGCGGTTAACATTGTGAGCTCCGTTCTAAAGATATGTATGGCTCCCAGATGTTGGACTCGCACCTATCAGACATTGGGGGCATATCTTAGTGATATGCCTCCAATGTATGACATGGGCCAACCCCTTTAAGCTATACTGGCTGGGAGGTTTGAAACCAATAACCTTTTTTCAAGTAACTTTTCACTGAATTAGACTTCATTTTTTTTATAGTAGGGGGTATCCAAAATGCACACATTCAGTAAATGTGGGTAAACATATAGCAAAAGTTACACTTTTAGTTTTTGCCAGTAAGCAAGATCTTAAGGGGAAACAAGAATAGACAATAATAATAATAATAATAATAATAATAATTATAATAATAATTATACTCATCATCATCATAAAAAGTACTCCTATGTGTTTTAAAAAATATGTGATCTTTGTTCCATAAACTGGATTTAGTTGGTTAATAATTGGGTATGTCTGACAGCAGACTGAAGATAAACCGCTGTCGGTTTCCAAGGGCAACCAGCAGAATTTTGAAAGAAGTCATGAACATATATATATATATATATATATATATATATATATATATATATATACAGAGAAAAAGACATAAACTAATTGAAGAGTATCAGAAAACTAATAAAGATAATAGTTTGGAAAGTTTCTCAGCTATTAATATGGATTCAGCCACAGGAAGAAAATGAAAATGTAATCACCTTCACACGTTTTGCCGTCTCTGCCAAGCACTCGTCCCTTCCCACAATCACAACGGTGGGAGTTCTTCAAATTGACACAGATCTCGCTGCAACCACCATTATCATGCTCACATTCATTTTCATCTGCAATACATATAAACAAGAAACTTGGCATATGGCTGAAGTCATGTCCATTTTCATTCTTATTCAACGATTTATTATTTTTCCCTATAAAAGGAACCTAACCCTATTACACTGGAAAACAATAGATTTCCCACAGTATGTTTAGCATAAGACAGGGATGCCTAACCTGCGACCCTCCAGCTGCTGTAAAACTACAACTCCCCCCATGCCTTGCTGTAGGTTGTCCGGACATGATGGGAGTTGTAGTTTTGCAACAGCTGGAGGGCTGCAGGTTGGGCATCCTCATGTGATAGGAGATTGCTGCCTGTTATAAATGTACTGCTGGATTTTACATTTCATGATGATTTTAAGTGTAAATTTGTTCAAGGGGATTCAATGGAGATGACATAGAATTGGGGGTATTCGTTGAATTGCTGATACTGCAGAATTTATGATATTTCCTTCCATCCTCTGTCCGTGCTATATGTCCTTTACAAGTGAGACTAGCAATTCCTGGCTGTCCTATTTCTCTTGAAGTTGCCATATTTCTAATTTAATTCTGCTAAAATAAATGAATGGATCAGTAATAGCTGCTGGCAGATGATTTTTCCATCCTGCATCAAGTCATGGGGCTATAAATCAGACAGTACTCAGAGTCTGTTCTTTTGGCAGATGAAACTAAAAATATTCCAGGTCCTTCCCATATAGTGTTCTAGCCTGCTCATTCTTTATCTCTAGAAGGGCATTGCTGATTATCCACTTAGTCTTAAAACGCTCCCCTCCCCCCATATATCACATCCACACAAGACAGGAGCTTAATGACTCGTAAGAGATGGTAATGCTCCAAAGCAAAATGTACATGAAGACTTAAGGCCCTTTTACACGAGCCGATTATCGTTCAAATAATCGTTATAACGTTCGAATTTGCACGATTATTGTTGTGTATAAACACGGTTAACGATTTAACGACGAACGAGATTTCGTTCGCTTCTCGTTGATCGCATCTTTTGTCCTGCCAATAAATTAATCGTTAATCGTTCGAAAATCTTCCAGTTTAAACGAAAATCGTTTAGTCGTTGGCAGATGGTAATGGGTGATGCACGCCTGACAGTATAGAGCTGCCGGGGTGCACGAGTGATACAGCGATCACTCGTGCGGCCCGGTTCTTAGTTCATCGTGTCGTGTAAAGGCTCCCTGCACGAGCGCCGATGTCGCTGATCGGCGCTCGGGCAGGGAGACTCATCGGCCCGTCTAAAAGGGCCTTTAGGGCCAAGGCCGGACTGGGACTGAAATTCAGCCCTGGCATTTTAAAACAGACAGGCCCGCTTACTGTATTGTGAATTAGAAATATATTTGTGTGCCCCCTCCTCTGCTCTAATGGCATATTGGATGGACGTTATATTCAGCACTAATGTCATGTACTTTAACCTGTTACCCCACCATGACGTGCCTGCACGTCATGGGCTGCCCTGCCTTAAGGCACTGAGACGTGCAGGCACGTCATGGCTTCTAACTGTCACCCTGCCAAAGTGCAGGGTGACAGGATCGCAGGGCTGACTGTTTCTGACAGCTGAGGCTCTCAGCAACACGCTGGGGGACCAATCAAAGCCCTCCCCCACCCATGATCGCTGCGATTGGTCAGTCTGCAGAGACTGACCAATCGCAGAGTGCAGCAGCTCAGTTCCGGTGTCCTTGAGGACATCGGGGCTGCGCTGCTATGTTTTCATTTTACAGGATGGCTGAGCGGACCCTCCGACCCACCCACCCACAGCAGCGTTGTCTGGTAAGTAATAAAGGCCCCCCCCTTCAATCACCCCCCCATTTTCAGGATGGCCGAGCGGTATCTAATGTAACAGCCGACATCGCTGTCGAGGAAGCTCCTCCCCCCTCCCATCGGGACGCTGCTCTGCTGTGGCAGCGTCCCGATGGTTACCATGGCAACCGGACGCCATCAGGCTTGCCATGGTATATGAAGCCTGACCAGGCTCCTGCTAAAGGCAGGAGCCTGATCAGGCTTAGTGTAAAGTAAAAATACACTGTAGTACACTATATAGTGTACTGCAGTGCATTATATAGACATCAGATCCACTGGATCTTCAAGAACCAAGTGGGTCTGAGTTAAAAAAGTGTAAAAAAAAAAAAAAAGTGTAAAAAAAAATGAAAAACGTAAAAAAAACACATTTTTTCCCCATATACGCACATTTATAATTGGGTAAAAATAAATAAAATAATAGTTGTCCGTAACAACTTACTCTACAAAAATATCACATGACCTAACCCCTCAGATGAACACAGTAAAAAAAATTAAATAAAAACTATGTCAAAAAAGCCATTTTTTGTCACCTTACAACACAAAAAGCGTAATACCAAGCGATCAAAAAGGCATATTTCCCCCAAAATAGTACCAATCTAACCGTCATCTCATCCCGCAAAAAATTAGCCCCTACCTGAGACAATCGCCCAAAAAATAAAAAGACTCCAGCTCTCACACTATGGAGACACTAAAACATGATTTTTTTTGTTTCAAAAACGATATTATTGTGTAAACCTTAAAGGGAGTCTGTCACCTCCTAGGCCCCTATAAAGTACATAAAGATGCCCATAGCACAGGTTGTAACAACAGTAATGTTACCTTTGGCGCATTCCTCTGTGTTTTAGAAGTCCCAAAAACGGAGTTTTAAATTTATGCAAATGAATCGGCGCATGAGCCCGGAGGCGGCGTTTAGTTCTTGGAGCCCGGGCTCCAGTCCTTTTTAACATGCAATCCCCACCCCCGCTACTGCCTCCGCCCACCCTGCACCTCGTTGAGGTCCTCCTTCTCAGCCGGTGAGATCTCAGTCTCTCGCTGGGCTGGGGCATGCGCACTGTGATGCCCATTTTGGGCAGGGCATCGCCGAAGTCAGTGCGCATGCCCCGGCCCAGCGAGAGACTGAGATCTCACCGGCTGAGAAGGAGGACCCGAACAAGGTGCAGGGCGGGCGGAGGCAGTAGCGGGGGCGGGGATTGCATGTTAAAAAGGACTGGAGCCCAGGCTCCAAGAACTAAACGCCGCCTCCGGGCTCATGCGCCGATTCATTTGCAGAAATTTAAAACTCCGTTGGGACTTCTAAAACACAGAGGAATGCGCCAAAGATAACATTACTGTTGTTACAACATGTGCTATGGGCATCTTTATGTACTTTATAGGGGCCTAGGAGGTGACAGACTCCCTTTAAATAAATAAAAAAAATTATACATGTTAGGTATCGCCACGTCCGTAACAACCTGCTCTACAAAAATCTCACCTGACCTAACCCCTCAGATGAACACAGAAAAAATAAAAAAATAAAAACTATGTCAAAAAAGCCATTTTTTGTCACCTTACATAACAAAAAGCATAATACCAAGCGATCAAAAAGGCGTATGCCCCCCAAAATAGTACCAATCTAACCGTCATCTCATCACTATGGAGACACTAAAACATGATTTTTTTTCTTTCAAAAATGATATTATTGTGTAAACCTTAAATAAATAAAAAAAATTATACATGTTAGGTATCGCCACGTCCGTAACAACCTGCTCTACAAAAATCTCACCTGACCTATCCCCTCAGATGAACACAGAAAAAAAAATAAAAACTATGTCAAAAAAGCCATTTTTTGTCACCTTACATAACAAAAAGCGTAATACCAAGCGATCAAAAAGGCGTATGCCCCCCAAAATAGTACCAATATAACCATCATCTCATCCCGCAAAAAAGTAGCCCCTACCTGAGACAATCGCCCCAAAAATATAAAAACTACAGCTCTCACACTATGGAGATACTAAAACATGATTTTTTTTGTTTCAAAAATGATATTATTGTGAAAAACTTAAATAAATAAAAAAAGTATACATGTTATGTATCGCCACGTCCATAACAACCGACTCTACAAAAATCTCACATGACCTAACCCCTCAGGTGAACACAGTAAAAATGAATAAATAAAACCTGTGCCAAAATTACCAATTTTTGGGTCACCTTGCCCCAAAAAGTGTAATAATGAATAATCAAAAATCATATGTACCCAAAAATAGTACCAATAAAAATTTCAACTCTTCCTGCAAAAAATGAGCCCCTACACAAAACGATCAAAAATGCTTTATTATGTAAAACTGAAACAAAGAAAGTAGACATATTTGATATAATCTCGTCCATATAAAAATACCAGATGAACCTGTCAGATGAACATGATAAAAAACAAAAAATAAATACATCAAAACATCCATTCTTCGGTTACCTTACATAGAAACATAGAAGATTGACAGCAGAAATCTATGTAAGCCCCACAAAGTGACTTCAGACCTGAACTGGTCCTTAAAAAGTGGGTTTTGGAAATTTTCTTAAAAATTTTAAGAATTGCCTCTAAAATTCTAAGCCTTCTAATGTCCCCCAAAAAATAAAATTACATTTACAAAATGATGCAAGCATAAAGTAGACATATGGGGAATGTTAAATAAATATTTTATGAGGTATCACTTTCAATTTTAAAAGCAGAGAAATTAAAATTTTGAGTTGGGATTTTTACATAAATAAAGGTGACATATATTGACTCAAATTTATGACTGTCGTGAAGTACAATGTGTCATGAGAAAATCTCAGAATGGCTTGGATAAGTAAAAGTGTTCCAAAGTTATTACCACATGTCAGATTTTCAAAAATAAGCCTGGTCACGAAGGTGCAAAATGGCCCGGTCATTAAGGGGTTAATGTAGACGTTCTTTTTCCCTATCTTGTCCTTTTGGAGCAGACCGCCAAAATGATATCTTTCAGCCCTGTCTCGTCTCCCACTGGTTCCCCAACAGTGTTATCCTGCTACTTTCCCCAATTCTGTGCCTGCTGTGCTCTCCAATGCCCCCAAATACCATACTGAAGAAATAGCAGTAGCATACAGTGTCGGACTGGAGTGCCTAGTGTCTATCTGTAAAATGAATTCTGGGGGCCCAATGTATAGCTACATGGAAGTACTACCTGCTCACACTGCAGCAAGATGCTCAAGATGATTGATTATGGGGTCCTGCAGCAACTTCGAGAAAGCAGGCCCTGGGGAAAGAGGATTCTGGCTGGCAGCCTTTGTGCCTAGCAGTCATCTCTGCCACCTGATCTATAATAATAAACTACGTAGTCTCTTAAATAATCTACCCAGTTTTTTATAGGGACACATAGCTGTCTGATATGTTTTAAGCTGCCTATTCGTATGTATAGAGGTGGACCTGCTGTAGACCCTACAGGGAAATTTCCCAGTGGACCGATGCCCATGGGGCCACATGAACCCTCCTCATTGCCGCCAGCTGGTTACATAATGAACTCATGCTCTCGGGTACTTATGCACATGGCCGTCTGCCACAGCTGCCCTCCTGAATTCAGCAGTATCACTGTCCTCAAGACGGTGATATAGTTGAATTCTAAAGTGTGGGTGGCGGTATTTTGTGCTGCACTGTGATATTTGGTTCTGCTGGGGTGTTATTTTGTGTTGTACTATGGTATTGCTGGTCCCATCTACTTGTGTTGTCTTCGTCTTCTGTCAATTTGGACCTGCTAACAGCATGGAGCCTCTTTTAGATTTTTTCCAGGGCCACTTTAAATTCCCAGTCTTCCCCCACGTATGTAGTGCAGTGTGCCATGTGACACGTGCGCTAGGGGTGACACAGAGCCCACCCTTGCTCAGGGACCCACCAGGGGATTCACGTTTTCCCCCTGTGGGCCAGTCCAAGCTTGGATACAGATATTCTCCAAAATGATCCTTTAATGTGCACCCATTGTAGCCATGACAGTATCTTGGAATTTGGTGCAAAAATATAAAAGGAAAAGCTGTGCAATTCTCTACTATACTTTGTATGTCAATTCCTCAAAGGTTCCAAGATCACTGCTCTCACTGAGTACAAACAGTGGCATGTACGCTAATGTACTTGTATCTAGAATTTGGCACAAAATACAGTGCCTTGCGAAAGTATTCGGCCCCCTGGAACCTTTGCAACCTTTTGCCACATTTCAGGATTTAAAAAAAAAAGATATAACATTTTAAATTTTTGGTGAGGAATCAACAAGTGGGTCACAATTGTGAACTGGAACGAAATTTATTGGATCATTTAAACTTTTTTTTGTAATAATAAAACTGAAAAGTGGGGCGTGCAATATTATTCAGCCCCCTTGCATTAATACTTTGTTGCACCACCTTTTGCTGCGATTACAGCTGCAAGTCGCTTGGGGTATGTCTCTATCAGTTTTGCACATCTAGAGACTGAAATTCTTGCCCATTCTTGCAAAACAGTTCGAGCTCTTTGAGGTTGGATGGAGAGCGTTTGTGAACAGCAGTTTTTTAGCTCTTTCCACATATTCTCAATTGGATTGAGGTCTGGACTTTTGCAAAACAGCTCGAGCTCTGTTTAAAGCACAGAGAGCATCATGAAGACCTAGGAACACACCAGGCAGGTCCGTGATACTGTTGCGGAGAAGTTTAAAGCCGGATTTGAATACCAAAAGATTTCCCAAGCTTTAAATATCCCAAGGAACACTGTGCAAGTGATCATATTGAAATGGAAGGAGTATCAGACCACTGCAAATCTAAAAAGACCCGGCCGTCCCTCTAAACTTTCATCTCAAACAAGGAGAAGACTGATCAGAGATGCAGCCAAGAGGCCCATGATCACTCTGGATGAACTGCAGAGATCTACAGCTGAGGCGGGAGAGTCTGTCCATAGGACAACAATCAGTCCAACACTTCACAAATCTGGCCTTTATGGAACAGTGGCAAGAAGAAAGCCATTTCTCAAAGATATCCATAAAAAGTCTTGTTTACAGTTTGCCACAAGACACCTGGGAGACACACCAAACATGTGGAAGAAGGTGCTCTAGTCAGATGAAACCAAAATCGAACTTTTTGGAAACAATGCAAAACGATATGTTTGGCGTAAAAGCAACACAGCTCATCACCCTGAACACACCATCCCCACTGTCAAACATGGTGGTGGCAGCATCATGGTTTGGGCCTGCTTTTCATCAGCAGGGACAGGAAAGATGGTTAAAATTGATGGGAAGAAGGATGGAGCCAAATACAGGACCATTCTGGATGAAAACCTGTTGGAGTCTGCAAAAGACCTGAGACTAGGACGGAGATTTATCTTCCAACCAGACAATGATCCCAAACATAAAGCAAAATCTACAATGGAATGGTTCAAAAATAAACGTATCCGGGTCTTAGAATGGCCAAGTCAAAGTCCAGACCTGAATCCAATTGAGAATATGTGGAAAGAGCTGAAAACTGCTGTTTACAAACGCTCTCCATCCAACCTCAAAGAGCTCCAGCTGTTTTACAAGGAAGAAAAGGGCAAGAATTTCAGTCTCTAGATGTGCAAAACTGATAGAGACATACCCCAAGCGACTTACAGCTGTAATCGCAGCAAAAGGTGGCGCAACAAAGTATTAATGCAAGGGGGCCGAATAATTGTGCATGGCCCACTTTTCAGTTTTATTATTACAAAAAAATTATTTAAATGATCCAATAAATTTCGTTCCACTTCACAATTGTGACCCACTTGTTGTTGATTCTTCACCAAAAATTTAAAATGTTATATCTTTTTGTTTGAAGCCTGAAATGTGGCAAAAGGTTGAAAAGTTCCAGGGGGCCGAATACTTTCGCAAGGCACTGTATGTACAATTGTGAGGCATATTGTGTTATTTCAAGTTTTAGACCTATTTAGAAGCAAATATGTCTGAACAATAATCCACTGCACATCCCTTGATTATGCATATGGCTTATTAGGAAACGGGCATGGCTAAATTAATGGGGCAATAATGTTTGCAAAGTAACCCAACCAATAGGTAGTATAAAGTTAGAAAAATGTGTCTAGCCTTTCAACAACTATATCATCCAACATGAGCCACTGTGATAAATATGGCACATATTTAGACTGCCTAACTTTATGCTGTCTGCTTTTTGGACAGGCTTTGTATATCTGACTCATTCTTTTTCAGATGCACAGGCTAAAATGGTCACCAACTTTTCATAAATCAATAGTACAGTAGAATATAAGAAACTTTGTAATATATATTATCAGAGAAAAATGCCTTTTTCTCACTCTTACAGCTCATTCCCACCCATAGAAGTCTATGGGCAGCACGCGTCCTGCTTCCCTGCCCAAACTCAGTGATTGAGAGCTTCCCTTCTATGAGTTGAGAGCTGTCAACCACTCAGTGTGGTTGGAGAAAGCAGGTCTCACACGTTCTCTAGGGGTTCTAGCAGCAGTTATATAGTGTTTTACATGACTATACTGAATCTAATCTGAGAAAACTGTATATCCCAAGCTAAGCATCTCCTTCATCTCATGTACTGCCCTCAGATAGGTACAATAGGAGACCTGACAAATTCACTTTAAGACGGCCATGAAGAGGGCGTGGACGCCCCTGAAATTGTAAGATTTTCTTGTAACATTGAGAAATAGGCCAAAGATTTCCTTCTTACCCAGACATGTTTGCCGATCAGGACCGAGAACTGTCCCAGAACTGCATACGCAATCTCCAGTGTCCAGACAGGTTCCTCCACACTCCATCACATCGCAGATATCATAGAAGTCTAAATAACAGATACCATGTTAAAGGGAAACTGTAGCAATCATACCGTCAGCCTATGAACCACAATCTACATTATTTTGTCATGATGTAGGTGACATTTTTATACTGCTTCTCTCTGCTGTGGCACATGGTGAGACATGTACTTTTTACATATTGTTATGCAGAGCAACGTCTTACAATACGCCATTGAAACTGATGTAGCTGAACGAGCCACAGGGAAACAAGAATATATGCAAAGCTTTCCAAATGTGCAGGTGTTTTCCATATGACAACCCACAGAGTTCAGAACAAGACAAGATTAAACCAACCCATTCTACCACATTAGATATAAACCAAAAATATCATGCCACCTGCATCTTATAGGCTGAAATTTAGAAAAAATGTAGCTTTTCACTCTGAACTTGTACTAAAAGATTCTAAAATTGGGAAAATCCAAAAGTCATATTACATGGATAATGTAGAACTGTGCAAGGACACCCCCCAACATTATATTTAAATATATTTATATATATATATATATAGATATAGCGGAATGGCACATTATAGACTCTTTAGAATAGATGCTCCAGAATTGTTATTGCAAAGGGGATGCAAGTAGTTACTAAGAAAGATATCTATTAGGAGAAGTTACGGATCCTCTTTGAAGTGGTTCTTGCATGAGATTGGAGCAGGCCTGACCACTGTGACTCTGCAAATGTATAGCTGACCACATTGCCTTCATAAAAAGACAAGCAGATCCAACAGGAGACAAATAAGTATGATGCTTTCAAACAGGTGCCACAGTGGTTGGACCTCCAACAAACTGGAGATGTACCATCACTATCTATCATGAGATAGCTGTTCCAAGGTTGCCATGTATTAACAGTTTCTTTACCCTTCCCGTATGTCACCACTCCTGCATTTTACAAGTTAAAAGTAATAGGTGACTACTGAATAATTGAGTACTTACGCCCACAATAGACATGGAAGCAAACATTTGGCTTTGTTAGTCGGTAGACATAATATCCTCCTGGGCAGGCCTTGATATCCACAGTTGTGTTCCACTGGCAGCAGTTATTACTGAAACTGGCACAGGCTTGTCTTTGCACAATGCCCTCCGATTCACTTGGGTGACTCCCATTGAGCCAGATTGGGGCATGTGTGCCACAGTGGTTTTCTGGTATACAAAATGTTGGCATAGCGTCCCCAGCCATGCCAGTGAACCGATACCACTCTCCATCCAGGTGGTTGTCGCACATTGGTTTGTCTTGGGATTCATTAAATATGTGGTCTGTGTTTCTCCAAGGCTCGTTCAGACTTATATAAGCCGAACACGGATCCAAGGCTTGAAATAAGGGAGAGATGTCAGCACAGGGTATTCAGAAATGTCTACTGTATAGGGTCAGCTATGAACAACAAGCAGAAAATCAAATAAAAATGCAAAAAAACTGAAATACATTGTTCATGCTTTAATAAGGCTACTTTCACACTTGCGTTGTAAGGATCCGTTTATGAGATCCGTCACAGGCTCTCATAAACGGTCCAAAACTGATCAGTTTTGTCTTAATGCATTCTGAATAGAAAAGGATCCATTCAGAATGCCTCAGTTTTGCTTCAGTTCTGTCAGCATTCCGTTTTGGAGGCGGACACTAAAACGCTGCTTGCTGATCCGTTTTCTCAGACACAATAGAAAACGGTTCCGTCCCCAATTGACTTTCAGTGGAGTTCATGATGGATCCATCTTGGCTATTTAAAAGATAATATACAGCCAGATCCGTTCAGAACGGATGCAGACGGTTGTATTATCATGACGTAAATATGAAAAGCAATACATGAGTGAAAAGAGGTGATGCTGTAGCATACATTGACGTTTATAGTACTGTAACATATAACCATATATAAAAGAAAAATATTACTGAAAGCTAATATATACCTGCAGTATATTGCTCTGGGGCTATATTTTTCGTGTACTGTAAAAGCTCTCTACATTATGCTTAAAGGGTTTTCTGAGATTTTCATATTGATGGTCTATGCTCTGTAAAGGCCATAAATATCTGTTTGGCAGGGATCCTGTCACCCAGTTGTTTGAAGAGGCTGCAGCATTCAAGTCAGTGCTGCAGCCTCCTCCTAGGCCTGTGATGTCACGTTCATCATTCACATGGCCTAGGTGCCTTGACTTCAATGAGACTGAGCTGTATAGCCACTATGGCGCTGTGCTTGGTAAGCTGTAAATAGGCTGTGACCTCTTCAAACAGCTAATCGGCAGGTGTGATCTGATAGGTAGGATCTCATAGGATAGGTCATCAATATTAAACACCTGGAAAAACCCTTTAAAAGGGGGTTACCCATAATAAAAACACATCCACAGGATTTAAAGGGGTTGTCTGACTCATTAGAAAATTTCCTCAGAGCCCCGAAATTTAAGGGAATAATAAAAGATCGGCTACCCACTAAGTTAAAAGAGTTTGCCAAATAAAAATATTTTCCAAAATCCCCTGAACTATCCATATGTGAGATCATACCTGAACCCTGCCATGCAGCAAAAGGCCTCCCAATCTCCATCTGTGGCCTATGTAAAAATGTAAAGATGATGTGTCGGAATTACATAGTTCACAGATGGGGACCATTGATCTTCTGCTTCACAGCAGGGCCAAGTTATCATGTGACAAACCTATGCTACTGGAAAATATTTTTACAAATTGGCCAACCCCTTTAACCCACCAGAGTTCCCAGCCCTGCCTGATCTGAGTTTACAGGCTGCAGTGGTGATGTATCTGTGTACAGCATGTGACCGTTGAAACCAATCGCTGGCCTCAGTGATCTTGTGGCATATACTGCTGAGGCCAGTGACTGGCTGAAGAGGTCACATGCCATAGATGGCTATGTCACTGCTGCAGTCTGTATACACAGACTGGAGGTAAGGACTGGAGTGGTAGCACTGGAAATGATGGGGGACTGTGATAAATATATGTTTACTTGATTATTTTATCACATTTAAGAACACTTGCTTCTTTTCCAAGATGGTAACATTACAAATAAAGAAATTTATAATAACCGTGCTGGGTATAGACTTAAATAGTGAACACATTACATTTTTGACAAATTAAGTCATTTGTTAAAAGATCAAAGTCATCTCTAAGCTAAACTAACTTGTAATTAGGTTTAATTATAAAGTGAATCTTAATTAAGCAGCTGCCAAGTTGATAGCAGTTATGAATATATGTTAATCACTTGTTCTTTGTTGGCTTATCCTATCTGAGTAACACTGTATCAAACCAGAAGATACTTCTATACCCAAACACAGCATGAATGGTGCACCATCCACCCCATTTACAGTAGGTATATGGGGTTTAATTTACAGCAATTTAGACAGGCAGTGTCTACTAGGGTCCATCGCCCTATGGAAGCTTTGATTGTTATCACCACCATGCATCAATTCTGAAGGGTTCCAGACAACCTCAATGAAGAAGTTATGGTAGAAAAATATTTTTCCTATAAGGCTGTGTTTTCATAAATTGCAGTTTAGGTGCAGTTTTTGAGTTTTCTTTTATAGTCAAAACTTGGACTGGATGTACTTCTGTCCGCTTTCAGGATCCATTCCAAAATCCAATCCAACCAGGGTTGTACTGTTCCATCAAAGGATCTTCCAGTGGGCCCTGGTTCTGATGCAATAGTGGGCCCTAAAAGTCTTAAAGAAAAAAAATTGGAGCTGCCTTTAGAGACAGACACTTGCCATTAAGGTCTATGTCTATGATTTAAAACCTACTAGACGTTATTGATGATATATTGTAGGTGTTGAGCCCTGAGAATAATTTCCTCTGGTGGGCCCAAGGAACCCCAGTCCGACACAAAATCCAACCAAAAACTGCAGCAAAATTACACTGCATAAATATAGCCTTATAGCATAAATATAAGGAATATGAGGAAAAATCATCATGAGGCACGGTTCTTGTAAACATATAAAAATTATACATGCTCTGTCTACAAACCAAGGACAAAAATATGGAGAATGCCTAGAGTACTACTAGCCGCTTTTGTCTTTACGATATACTTTATTAATACTTTATTAAAGGGACTGTCCAATAATATGCTTCAACAACCCAGTGAGATTGGATCATTATATAACTAGTTGGGGGCTCCCAACAAATACCAAGAGTTCTGTTGGAAATGCAACACTTAATGAAGATCTGATGACAGTTATGGAGAAAACAAGTGCCACAGCTGCTTTATTCCAGACATCGGTGGGGTGAGCACTGGGCACCAATAAATTAAACATAAATTACACACCTAGTCAATGTGTCAGCAGTGGATATTATGGGACAACCACCTCATACACGTATACATGAGAGCTCTTAGGCATTATTATGGCCTACTTGTCTCAGCAACCACTACTCTTCCCCTTTTGATGTAACACACGCAAACATACATTATATATATATATATATATATATATATATATATATATACACATTCAAACATACACACACATATATGTATATACACATCCCTACATCCTTCACATGGGTTTTATAGCTGTACCCAGACATTATCTCCAGTATGTATTAGCTTATAAAAACCTAATGTACAGTTAAGCAAACATGTAGTGTTCCTGTTCTTTGACTTTTAGGAAATTAATGCTACTCACCCAAGGGGGTCACTTGATTAAATCTGAAGTAGAAACAGAAGGCCAGGAGAAAAAGCATTTTTAAAAAAATCCAAAATCCAAGTGTAAGCTGAAGATCTGGACCTGATGCTCCTTGTAAGGAACCTTGTCAGATGGTCTCTGTCCTCTCTGCCTCTGAGACGCAGATGATCTTGTTTTCCTTTATTTATCACTATGACCTCTACCTTATCATTTTCAGTGGACACATTATCAGAAGGAAGAGGATGAAATGGGCTAAACCTCTGACCCTTCCAGCAGCGTTCTGCCTTGTAAACAAGGATATTTTTACGGATTGATCCTGATGTCTCATCCTCCCATTGTCTTCACATGCTGGAATTCTCTAAATGATACATGTTATCCACAAGGGAACTCCTAGGAGGGCATGCAGGAGACAGGCCATTAGCTGAAGTCAGCCCTTCCGTTTGTCCTCTCCAAAGTCACATGTTTTTCGTTTCTTCTGTCTGCATATTTAGAGTAGTGACAGTCCATAGAAATATTTTTGCAGAGCAAAAAGTTATGGAGGTTTAAATCATCATAATAATACACATATTGGGCTATAAATCTTAATGCTGGCACTAAGTGTGCAGTGAATATCTTGCAGACAGAAAGATCTGTCTTGTAAACGACATTGGTACACAAGAGTTTTACAAGTCTCATTTTTGCATTTCAGGTGTGATCATAAATTTCATATATATTGTAACTACATGATTTAGATAAACGGAATCTGTCACATTGGAAATGCAGTCCTACCTGTGGATACCATGTTATAGAGCAGGAGTAGTTGAGCACACTGATAAATAGTTTTGGGTAAAATGATTCATTATGACTTGTATTTTATCTAGTTAAATCTCTGCTCTTTCTAAGGTAAGAGTCCAGTGGGCAGTCTTACTCGGTGATTGGCAGCTTTACCTGTATGAGTTTGTATACAGAGATAGCTGTCAGTGAATGAGTAAGACCACCCACTGAACTCCTAAGTGAATATAATACAAGGTAGGCTACATTCACACGACCGTTGTTTTTTTGCGGATCTGCAGAAAACACTGATACCGGCCCATGTGTGTTCCGCAATTTGTGGACCGCACATGCCGCGGCTATCATAGAAATGCCTATTTTTTTTGCGGGGCCACGGTACGGAGCAACAGGTGCAGACAGCACACAGTGTGCTGTCCGCTTCTTTTGCGGTCCCATAGAAATGAATGGGTCCAGGTCTAAGCTACAAAATATGCGGCTCGGAGACCGTGAAAACAATGGTTGTGTGAATGTAGCCTTATGATGAATCACTTCCCATAAAGGGGTTGCCCAGGACTTTACTACTAATGGCCTGTTTTCAGGATAGTTCATCAATATTTGATTGGTAGGGGTCTGACACTCTGCACTCCCTCCAATGCTTTCTGAAAGTCTTCTACCCTATCGCTTTTCACATTTTGTTATGTTGTGGCCTTGTGCTAAAGCAAAAACAGAATTTTAGAAATGTTTGCAAATTTATGGAAAAAAGGAAAATGAAATCTTTGCATGGACATAAGGATTCAGATCCTTTGCTGTAACACTTGAAATTTAGCTCTGGGGTGCCCATTTCTCTTGACTATCTTGGAGATGTTTCTGCACCTTGACTGGAGTCCACCTGTGGTAAATTGAGTTAAATGGACATGATTTGGAAAGACACATCCTGTCTATATAAGGCATGATCTGACAATGCATATCAGAGCAAAAACCAAGCCATGAGTAGGAAGGAACTACCTGCAGAGCTCAGAGACAGGATTACGTGGAGATACAGATCTAGAGAAGGGTGAAAAAAGTTTCTGCTGCACTGACAGTTCCCAAGAGCACAGTGGCCTCCATAATTCTTACATGTCAAAGTTTTGAACAACCAGGACTCTTCCTAGAGCTGGCCGCACCTCCAAACTAATGGAGGAAAAGGGCCTTGGTAAGAAAGGTGACCAAGAACCATATGATCACTCTGGCTGAACTCCAAATGTCCTTTGTGAAGATGGGAGAAACATCCAGAAAGTCAAACAATACTGAAGCTTTCCTCCAATCTGGGAATTATGGTACAGTGGCCAGAAAGAACCCTCTCCTCAGGAAAATATGGACACATGAAAGTTTGCAAAAAGCACAGGGACTAACTATCCTACTGCTGGGACCCCTTGATCACAAGGAAGGGGACCCAGGGGGTTTGACTGCACACAGGTAATCTCAAGTGGACCAATACATTGGCAACTAAAATGATTTGAGAGTTCCTAAGATGATTCAGTTCAAGTTCATACTTTCAGTTTGTAAAGTTTTTATGTACACTTACTTGGATAGAGCTGCAGATAGCCAGTTGTCTTTTTAGTTTTCTCCATGCACTTCAGGACAGTTTTATACATAAGATCTATAACTTTGTTCATGCTTAATTTTCTGGTTAATTATCAGGATTCAAGAATTACAGCAAAGCTTTAAAGAACAATGAACGTCTCATAACGGTGTACATTTAGATACTGTAGTCTGTAGAAATGTCTGTCATGTCCATATGCCTACTATACGGTTGTCCATTAGTGGTTGTCATCCAGTATCAAATTGTTCAGACCAAATACTAAGTACTGTGTTCTGGTCCAATTTAAATGTTCTTTTCTGAGGGTGAACATTTCTTACAGAAATATAGGGGGCTGTGAAGTAGTAAAAAAAAGCATTTGGAGCCCCCTTCCATTAGAAATTATGAAACCTCTGCAAGGGACGCAACTAAGAAAACACATGGCTAGAATGGTTAGTTTATGTAATGCTAAGCATTCCAAGATTATGTCATGTTAACCCACTAGTTTGCTGGATGTCATAGACCTTCTACAAATAGGTCCAGACGCCTGTTAGACATGATGTATGGTGGGCCTCATGTTAAGGATGTAGAGAATAAGAGATAAAGCTACATTTCCTACCAGTGGTTATCCAGTCAAGGCCATTTCAAACCTTCGAGAGTGTAAACAACCTGTCAGCTTTGCCAAAATGAATATAATTTATCAATGTAGCACAGATATTACGGGAACCCCTCACTAGATTCCGGCACAGCCTGTATAATCTCAGTGAACATCCACAATCAAATCCCTTACATGTGAGTTTATTACTCAACTATTCCGCCAGCTTCCTTTCCACCAGTACCAATAACGTGATCTAGAAAACGGCCAAAGAACAATAGAGACTGCAATAACAATAGTGGCACCTGTGGGTAACAAGTTAGATTACACCCTACTAAGAAAGGTTGAAATGCCAGAGACCCTACACTAACTTGTGCTACAGTATATAATAGAGATATGCGAGATGTAGTGATTGGTTGATGTCCAAAGAGTGAGACCCTTTCCACACCCATCAGTCACTTGAACTAGAGATTTGTGAGGTTACAATGTAATCCAATACCCCATTGCACCCATGTGTATGAAGGCAGAGTTGTAGAGCATGTGAACCTGGAAAAGGGCCGGGTTCCTGAAGTTTCCATGTGATCCAATCTGATGAAAGTCCGATTGGGTCTAATGAGCCTCAGGGCTGTTGGCTTGAAGGGGTTGTGCAGCACTACAGTATTGGTAACCTATTATCCTCAGGATCACACCCCCGCTGATCAGCTGTTTGCGGTTGTAGCGGCACTTGTTCCGCTTTAAAATTACACTGCGCGTTGTCTCGCTTGTAGAGGTGGCGCAACTACTCCGTCCTGTTCACTTGAATGGGGCCGCAAAAGATGCGGACAGCACAGCGTGTGCTGTCAGCACTTCAGTTCCGTGGCCCCACAAAAAAATAGTACATGTCCTATTCTTGTCTGCAGCCACGGACAAGAAAAGGCATTTCTATCATAGTGCCGGCCATGTGCGATCCGCAAAATGCGGAACGCACATGGCTGTTGTCCATGTTTTGCAGATCTGCAATTTGTGGACCGCAAAACAGTTGCAGACGTGTGAATGGACCCTTATCATGTTTAATAAAATATTGATTTTTAGATTATTCTTGCATATTTCATTGGGGACCATTGGTGGTTGTTATAAGCTTACAGCATGCAAATAAAAACAGGATGCAATGATTTGCAGATCTCATAGACCCATACTTTATTCTCAATAGATCATAGCTGATGTGTCTGTATCCATATACCCGTTCCGCAAAAGACAGAACATGTCCTATACTTTGCTGTACAGTGTGGACTGTGGACCCATGGAAGTGGATGGGTCTGCAAAAAATGAGAATGCCACACAGACCACATCTGTATTTTGCAAATCTACAATTTGCAGTCATGTGACAGCACCCTAACACTGTATGCAGATTCTTTATGCTAACTATAATACTGTGTTTAATAGGTAATCACTTTAAGGAATCCATTTTTTTGTTGTATGAGGGGTGTGTTCACAAGGGATGGGTATGCTGTGGGAGCAAAATCTACACCAAATGGTCCACATTTTGTTGTGGATTTCACCCACGGCACTGCAAATTGTGAAATCTTCAGCATATACTGTATTAACAGCAAGGATTTAAAATCTGCCCTGCGGGTCCAGTTATGTTTGGGTTCCTTGGTGGGTTTCATCCACGGTATGGACAAGATTCTGTAAAATCTCATCCACTTTGCAGGTACTGTAATTCATGCAGATCTACAACTGAAAATCCGCAGTGTACAAGCAGGATAAGAAATTTATCCTGCTGGGGTATGGAATAAAAGTATACAAGTTCTAGCCTGACTAAGCCTGCACACTGGATATTCAAAAGGACAAATGTGCAAAAGTCTGCAAAATACAATGGTACATCCACAATACCCTGTGCAGTCTCTGATTTCACACAATATAAGAGGAAAATTTAAAGTCAACATCGCCTCTTTCCTAAGTTGGGAAGCAATCTGGAGGGAATAGACCAAGAGAAGTTGCATGAAATATTTATTAAGATCTACCCCCATTGCAAACACGAAAGCTTCAGTCATATTTTATTTAGAGAACGAAATAAGCCACCGCACACTTTTCTTTTTTTTCTCAGCTGTTCATATCTAACCGTGAATTTCAAGGTGTTCAAAACAGTCTTATTCAGCATCTTTTTTAAAGGGAACCTGTTATACTGTACATGCAGTTCTATCTACGGGCAGCATTTAACAGAGCGGAGCAGATTTTATTTGTAATGTCCAATCTGAGGCTGATGGGATCTAATCTGAGGCTGATTGGGGGTCTGATGGGGAGCTGATCTGAGGCTGATGGGAGGGTTTGATGGAGGGCTTATCTGAGGCTGGGGGTCTGATGGGAGGCTGATGGAAGTTGGGGGTCTGATCTGAGGTCTAATGAAAAATGGGGGTCTGATGGAAAATATTTTTTTTCTTAATTTCCTCCTCCAAATCCTAACTGCGTCTTATAGTCAGAAAAATACGGTAATAGAAAAAAGTTTAAAAATAAAAATAGCTGTGTCAAGCAAAACAGCCACCATGTTCACAAAAGACAATGCTAGAGATGAGCGATTGTCGCTTCGTAGATTCGTATCAAATCCTCCATTTTTCCTACTCTGAAGCGAATCCGGATTTTGTCAGATTTGCTTTGTATTATTCGTAAATGCTCTGAAAATTTTGGAGGCTAACGCTACGTATGCAACATATGCATTCATCTTGCCCCCTCCCCTGGCCCCCCGAAGTGGGACAATGACGATACAAGAGCGGGAAAGTGAAGATACGCCCCCTCAGAAGCGGGAAAAACCAGCCCGGCCCACCGGGAACTAACTATTTGCACGTATAGGGAGTGAAGATTCCTTCCTCATTACTCCACCCTCCACTCTAGTTCATGCCAGCGCTGAACAAGATCCAGAGTCAGACCACAGCAAACAGCATGGCGAAAGAACTGCGACCCAAGTGGGGAGAGATGGTCTTTGGGGACGAGTACCCAGAACCACTGCCCACTCCAGACATCAGAGCGTCACAACTGTGCAAAAGAGTCTCACCGGCTCCTGACTCCATATCCGCCTTGCCGGCTGGTGCGGCGGAGGCGGCTGGAGCGTCCACTTTGCTGCACAGGAGGATAACACCACCTTCCATTCGGCAGAACCCGATTGTGCCAGCATCAGTGACGGCCCACGCCCAGACCTTATGGGACTACAAGAATGAAGTGGAGGACTGGGTCATCCAGGTACTGGACCATCCAAGGTCGGGAGACCCTACACTGGAGCGGCGAAAGGAAAACAGTCCTGTGGTTTTCTGCGGAGCGAGGCTATGGCTTCCTGGAGGATGACGAGGACGGCAAGGAGTACTTTGTGGGCCGCAGGTCAGTGAAACGGCCATACCTGCCCCAACCCCGTCACAGCCTGTATGTGGGGGATCAGGTGGAATACACCCCCATGGCATCCCTGAAAGGCTCCTTTGCTACTAACGTTATTATCAAAGCCCCTGGTACCTGCATCACCACCTGAAGTTTGGCCGGAGGAACCACCAGGCGCAGTACTGGTGCGCTGCCTTCAGGAGTCACCAGATGGCACCATCCGTTTCAGGGAGAAGCCACAGCCTCTGATCCCTGGACTGCCAGTGCCACCACCATCACAGTCCTTTCAGCTAGGTCAGCTGACGACTTCATCGTTTACGTTCCAGTCCATGGTGATCCACCAGTACCAACTACCCTGGAAGATGAAGCCAGCAGCAGCCAGGGGAGCTGGTGCTTCTTCCCTGGGTGCAACCTTGCCTGAACCTCTGCAGTCAGAAGTCCTTACCCTTGCTGTCCTGGAAGGAGAATCTGGAAAAGTAAAGGTGCAAGTGGCTGCAGCACTCACCAGCGTGACCACCACCGGGACCCGGTCAAGTCCGACTTCTGGAAGAGGGCAGTGGAGTTCCACCACGGCAGCGAGCTTGGCCTACAAGAGGCAGGAGCGTCCTCTGATGTCATTCAGCAGTAGCTCAAGCCAGGAGGACTTCAGGTCCCTCATCTGAGGAACCCTACTACTGGCTGATTTATAGGACACTTCAGGAGGACCTGTGAGAGCCACATGATGGACTGCACCTGACGGGTGAGAGCTAGTTGGCACTTGTTTTGTTTATAGTTTGTATTGCCCCCTGTTTGACCCCCCCCCCATTCTGCAGAAAATTCCCATTTGCGCCTAAGCGCGCCTATTTTCCTCCCCCCCCCCATCTCAGGTTATTTGGGAGCCCCCTTTGCAAAGAGGGTTCTCCATTTGTTGCTATTTTATATTATCCATGTGGATTACACGTTACCTGTTTGGATTACAAAATTACCTCACGTGGATTACAATTGAATTTTGGACTGTGTTCTAGTGTTTTATCATGCCAAGGAGCCACGAGGAGAGACTCAATATATCTGAGCCTATAAATCGTATATCTGAGCCTTTTATGCTTGCAAATATGAAATTGTACTAAAATGTTTGCATAATTGTCTTCGCTGTATTTTAGCAATAATGTTTTTACAGGTTCAGCAACATTCAAGCACTTTAGCCCATTGTGTGTATTCTTTTTCAGGTACTGCAATGTGTCCTATTATGCACTTATTGTGTGGTGTTTTTTAGAAAGTTATGCACTTAGCCGGATAGCTAGCACCTTACTTTTCTACCTCATATGGACTGCCTCTAAAGACCTAGCCATGTGCGTATGACACAATCGTAGTATTTGTACGTACTTTGTATGCTAATGCTTACGTATTGTGTACTTTTAACAACACTGATTGTATGTTTGTAATTTGTGTAGGAATGTTCGCAAAACAACGTTTTTTTTACGCAAATTTGACCGAATAAACTTGTATTAAAAACGAATCTTGTCAGAAATTCGTCAAAATATTATATATCATATTTTGGTGGCAATTTGCAAATTTAACGGATTTGTTCACCTCCAACTCCTTCAGTCCCCTGCCGCCTAGTTCTGGTCTCCATGTGTCAACATCCAGTTTGATGTGGGTCATGTGGCCGCTGCAGGCAATGACTGGCCACGACGGAGACATGAGCCCAGCGACAGGGAGCAGCAACTATGTTTCCCTCCACAGGTCCAGCGACATGGGCGGGGGGACGGTCGGGAATTGGCCCTCCATAGCTGAACAATTCCTTTACAAAATAGAGCTTGAATATAGTTTGAAAAAAAAAGTTTAGCTTTTTTTCTTAAATCTTTTGCAGTTTTGCCCAAATAAAATAAAATGCAACATTTGCACTAAATAAGCAAAAAGTGTTTCATTAAATGAGTGCCCTTACAAGAAAGTCTGTAAGTCTTTGTAAGTCTGGGCCCTTACAAGAAAAAAAAAAAAAAAGGGGGTGGGGGGGGTGTCCAGGCTTGGTGTGTAATGGGAAAAACCCCCAATCACCTGCTCCGGTTGTGCTGGTCCTGCCTGTCCGGAAGTGTGATGTGCTGACTACCTATATGTCACCACTACCAGACAATCAATGGCCTCAGAGGTCATGTGCCATGTCTGCAGACAGCACAGCTGATTGGACGGCAGTGGTGACATGGGGGTGGGAGTTGGCAAGTCATAAATCTGACCAGGCTGGGACTGGAAATAGTGGAGACAGAAGTGCTGTGGGAACCAGGATGCCTAGAGAAGGGGAGCAAGTTTTTGTTTAATCACACATTATGCTCAGCCATCCACACGGATCAGCCGTTTTTCTCAGCCAACGGAATCTAAGCAGTGAATGGATCAGGAAGTGCCACCCATTGTGTAGTGGCTGTGCCAGAGAACTGCAGCTCAGCTACTATTCTAAGTAAAACTGGTGGGAGTTCCAAGTGTCAAACCTTCTCCAAATTTCTATTGATGAGTTATCCTGAGGATAGTTTATCAATATCTAAATCCTGGAATAACCCTTTAAAGTGAATGCCCACCTTCAATTTTGTTTTTATGCTATATAGGTTCAAAATTCTGTGCCGATTAATATATCTTGATAAGAGTGATCACAACTTTGCTTTTTTTTTATACGGATCTCCAACCTTTCTGCATAACTATATATGTAAAACAAATATTCTGGCTATCTGCAGCCACCACTAGAAATTGCTTAGGAGCTCACTGAATATTGTTCAAATGGGGTGTTTTAAATCTGTGTCAATGCAAAGGGTATGGAACGTTAGTCGAAAAAAACTCCAATCCGATCAAGATTCTTTAAGAGATAAATGGGTAGAAATGGCTAAACGTTATGTCTGAAGTGATGTCATAGAATCTATCAGTCAATGACCATACAAATCGCACTGATGCACATTAGGTAGAATTGTAATTACCATATTTTTTTGCCCTACAAGACGCACCCCTCCCTCAAATTTGGGGAAAATGTCAGTGCATCTTATAGGGTGAATGATCAATAGTACAGCAGGAAGAGAAGCGATGAAAACAGCTCTTCCTGTACTACTGTGCTGCTGCCTGTACAGGGTGTGTCAGCGCGTTGTGTGACCTCACGCTTTGTGAAGTAAGGTCACAGCACAGCAGGAAGAACACTGGATCTTGGGAGCGGCAGTGGCTGGAACAGGAGAGGTGTGTTGGTTTTATTTTGTCTGGTCTGAGCTGTGGTCTATTCAGCATTGGGGTCTGATCTGAGGTCTGATCTGTGGCCTAATCAACACTGGGGTCTGATCTGAGGTCTGACTGGGGGTCTGAGCTGCAGAGTAATTAACATTGGGGGACTGATCTGAGAATTAAGATTGGGGATCTGATGTCTGATGAAAAATATGTGTTCTTATTTTCCTCCTCTAAAACATAGGAGCATCTTATAGGGTAAAAAATACAGTACTTTTAAAAGTAAAAAAAAAAAAAGAATAAGTAAATCGCTACGGAATATAGTAGTGCTATATAAATGCGTAAAAGAAATCAACTTCAGACTTTATTTGAAAAACAGAATAAGTGTTTATTGTTGCAGAATTACATTTTTTATACATATTTCATAAATGATACAGGATTTTACACATCTATATTTTGCTTATTTATAGGACATTCCTCCATGCTCCAAATCTCCCCGCACACTCACACACACCAGACCCTTTAGACATGATTCCTGTGTTTTCACTGTTCTTATAAACCATTTATACAAACAGGATCAGGCTGTTTTCTGCTGAAGAGGTCCAAGTCGCTATTTCCTCTAGTTCCTTCAGCATCAGAAGTGCAAATGGCAAAAGAAAAGCTTTCGATTTTTTTTTTTTAGTGTTAAAAGAAAAATCTCCTGTAAAAGATCACAGTTACCCAAGCAGAAACTTTAGGATTACGCTTTGGCCATCACCATATTAAGATGTCTTGTGGTGTTAAGCTGTGATGACTTCAGATAACCAAAGATCTGTATAGTTTATAGGGCCTCTACATGATTGTCGATCAGATTTGCTCCATAGCAGACATTCAAGCCTAATAGACTACCATACCATAAAGATATGGATGTCATATTAAGGCATGGCAGACCTCAAGAAAAACCAACCTCACATCATGCCTGGAAGTGGTTTATTGCCAATCTCTTGCATGGATCTACAATCTTGGGATAATTACAGGACACAATAGAAAAAGATAGAAAGAAAAATATGGAAAATGGATTCAATCCACCTGAGAGGAGAGCCTTAGGTTAGAGGCAGTTACTTAAGACTACAGTTGGCAGCATAGCCAGCTATGTTTCACATGGGCACAAGATTTAGGCTGGAAAGGAGTCCATGGTAACGTAACTGCCAGTCAAATAATGCATGAAGAGAACATATATGTACTCTCCTCTCTATTTCAATATATGCAAGGCACCAGTCATCTGGCTTCACTTCTTTAGTTCTGTAATCCTTATCCCGAAGTAGGAGCCTTTCACAGTGGGGAGTCCTTAAAAAATTGTCTCTGCAAAATTGAAGCCCAATACCACCCATCATTACCCCATGCCAACCCCAACAAGAAACTGCACCATTTTGATATTCAAAGTCTGTGGAAGAGCAGCTTATTCCAAAGGAAAAAAGGCAAGAAAACCCCTGAAAACTTTGGAGCAAAAGATAGAGACGATATTTCAGCCGTTGCCACTCTCCAATCCTTCAGTGGTATGTGGATACTGTACACAAAATGTAGACAAGGCTGGATATCAGGTAGGTCATCCAGGAAGATGTGGCGCTTCTATCAACAGGGGATGAACCAGGAGATGTCAATCTTTATTAAGAGATTTGATGTTCATTGCATTAGAATAAGGTGGTAACCCTTCATGCAACCCTGATTTTCTACCCTACTGATCCTCCATTTAAGAGTGCAGAACAGTGGAACAACTACCTCCCCAAAAAAAAAAAAAAAAAATTAAAAGAGAAAAAATAAGACATAAAAACCTATCATGCACTGAGCCCCTGAAGTTTATATATAGCCAAGGCAGTGGGAAGGAGAGGGATGGGGAAAGGGGCATTTAATAAATGGATTACAAGGGGGGCAGAAAAAAAAATACATGCGGTTTCTTAATATGCATAGCCGAAAGTTGCACTGTGGTTGGGGCTTGGATTAACATTGAACAGCTCGCATGTGAACATAGAAAGGCATGAGCAGGAACCTGGAGTGTATCACAACAGCTAGGCACCAGACAAGAGATGAGCCCGGTGCTGAGGTTACTACTGGTCCAATGATTCTCCAAATGGCATAAATTGTGCACTATGTTAGTCATGTGTCTCCACTGAACCAGTGGACCAACCTAATGTGTTCTACAGGCCACATTCTAACTGGCTGTAAAACCATAGAAAAAAAAACATAAAAATGGTCAATCATAGTTCAGAACCTCTTGTATTTATCATCCATCTGCATTCATTGACAAGTAAAACAATTGATATGGATTAAGTAAGAAATTTTCCAAGCCTTAGGAGGTGTTTAATAAAGTCAAGGCTCCAAGGTCTCTTTAAATTCACTTCTTAAACAGCAGCTTAAAAAGTTAAAAAAACAAACAAAACAAAACATCAAAATGTATGGAGGAAACACAAAATAAGAGGGAGAAATGGTCACCCATCCCAATACCACATCCCAGCTACCACCAATAATGCTTTAATTTCAAAGGCAAAAAGAGATCCACAGGTTTTGCTGGGGATTTAGGAGTTCTGCAATGATCTATCTTTGTCATCAATTTGTTGGATTGGGAGATGCATCTGCAGGGGATCACGCAGTCTTTTAAGATCCAACTCAACCTTGAGGAGAGAAGGTAAAAAAATACAGTTATTTTAGTTTTGCGTTATAAATTGCAGAAATGGTTGTTGTACAACATGTAGGACTTTTTTTATTGTTCCCATATGTAGAAGAGTAAAAGGTTCACAAGTTGATTGTTTTGAACTTTATATTTGATTAAATTTACAGTGGTGCTTGAAAGTTTGTGAACCCTTCAGAATTTTCTGTATTTCTGAATAAAGTTAACCTAAAACTATATCATAGTTTTACACAAGTCCTAAAAGTAGATAAAGATAACCAAATCATAAGCACGAGTCAAAAAAAATATAATTTATTGAGGAAAATGATTCAATATCACATATCTGAGTGTCAAAAGTATATAAACCTTTAGGATTGGCAGATACCAGTAATTTGAAGGTGAAATTAGAGTCAGGAGTTTACAATCTACGGGATGACAATCAGGTGTGTGTGGTCGACCAGTTTTATTTAACCCCTTCCTGACGCAGCAATTTTCCGTTTTTGCATTTTCATTTTTCGCTCCCTACCTTCCTGGAGCAGTAACTTTATTTTTTCCATTCACATGGCTGTATAGGGGCTTGTTTTTCGCAAGACGAGTTGTACTTTCAAATGCTATCATTTAATATGGCATACAATGTAGGGGGAAGCATGAAAAAATTCCAAAAGCGGTGGAATTAGGAAACATAAAACGCAATTCCGCCACAGTTTTATGGGTTTGGTTTTTACACCATTCACTAAACAGTAAAACTGACTTGTGCTCTTCATTCTCTGAGTCAGTACAATTACGGAGATACCACAGTTTCATAGTTTTTCTTTAGAAAAATATGTATTTTTCTTATCGCCATATTTTGTTCACCAGAACTTTTTTAAAGTTATGTCTCCGGAGATGTGCAAGGGCTCATTTTTTGCCGAACGATCTGTAGTTTTTGCTAATACCATTTTAGGGTGTGTATGACATTTGATCACTTTTTATTCCATTTTTTTGGGAAGTCACAGAAAAAAAACAGTGAATCAGCCAATTACAGTATTTTTTGCTTTATAAGACGCACTTTTTTTTATCCCCCAAAAGTAGGAGGAAAATGTCCGTGCGTCTTCTAAAGCGAATACTAGTGAGTGCTTCTAGTATACATTAGGTGCCGGGAGCGGGAAAGATACTTACCCTCCCTGGTCTTCTTGCTGGGGCCGGCGCTGCACTGTCCTGACAACCTACAGGATGTAGTGCGCGCACTATGACCTGACGCTGCACGCTGATCTGAGGTCTGATGAGGGTCTGAAAGGGCTGATCTGAGGTCTGATGGGGGTCTGAACGGGCGGATCTGAGGTCTGATGGGGGTCCGAAAGGGCTGATCTGGGGTCCGAAAGGGCTGATCTGGGGTCTGATGGGGGTCTGAAAGGACTGATCTGAGGTCTGAAGGGGGTCCGAAAGGCCTGATCTGGGGTCCGAAAGGGCTGATCTGGGGTCCGAAAGGGCTGATCTGGGGTCCGAAAGGGCTGATCAAAACATTGCTGCCTATCTGCAGTTTTCTAAAGAATACCTGGATAAGCCAGAATGCTATTGGAATAATGTTTTGTGGAAGCATGCGTTTAAATGAGAACCGTTAGGTTTGGAGAAAGGAAAACACTACATTCCAGCCTAAAAACCTCACCTGCCTGTGAAACAAGTTATTGGTAGTATCAAGGCTTGGTCCCGTTTTGATGCATGTGAGCCAGGATGGCTTGCCATCATTGATGGAACAAAAGAATTTTTAATTATACTAGAAAACTGTGCAGGAAAATGTGGTTCATGCAGCAAGACAACGAGCCTACACACACAAGTCCTTCCACCAAAGAATGGTTAAAGAATAGAGTTAGTTTTGAAATGGCCAAGTCAAAGTCCTGACCTTATTGCAATAGAAATGTTGCGGAAGGACCGAAGTGAGAAGTTCATGGGAGGAAACCCACCAACCTAACAGAGTTGAAGCGGATTTGTATGGAGGAACGGGCTAAAATTCCTCCAAGCTGATGTGCAGGATTAATCAACAGTTACCAGGGGCGGATTGGCAATGTAATGTACCGGGACGGTTCCCGGTGGGCCGCATGTTTTTTATGTGAAGTGGGCCTGTGGAGGGAGCCCAGCTATTGTTTCTAAACTCTTTCAGCCAGCGCACGTCAAATCACATACCTCCTGCTGCGCTGCTCTCTGACACTTCTGGGCTGCTGGCTGCCTGTGAGTACATGAGGAGGAGGGAGGAGGAGGGAGGAGGGGGGTGCTACGTGCCGTGCAGCACCCGGACTTACTGTCTGACAGCCCTTGCTGCGCTACACTGTCTGTGACAGTGTGAGTGGATTTATGAATGGGGCTGGTCGGCTCAGCAGTGTGTGAGATCTCTCGCATCACTAGCCTGCCAGCCGGCCTATTCGCTTCACCCTTGGGCTGCCTGGATGACTTACTTTGACACTTGACTTGAAGAAAGGTTTGTGCATCGGAATTCAGTTCACAAAACCCCCGACAGGCCGACACAATCTCAGACAACTGCAGGCAGGGTAGGTAAACACTGGATTCTATTAAGTTGTGCTTGAACCGGCCCCTTCCTAATTCTCACATTCTAGAGGAGCATGCCAATGTCCAAATATTCTCACAGCTCAGCTCTGCTCCTATTATTGCAAGAAGAGCAATATTATATGCAAAGTGGTAAATATAAGACTTGTAAAGTGAAATGTCATCCACTTGGAATAATAATCTACTGAAATGTATCTATCTATGATAGATACATAGATACATTTTAGTAGATTATTATTCCCAGTGGATGACATTTCACTTTACAAGTCTTACATTTACCACTTTGCATATAATATTGCACTTTTTGCAATAATAGGAGCAGAGCTGAGCTGTGAGAATATTTGGACATTGACCAACTATCATCTATCTAGTTTCTACAAGTAATAACTGTTCTAGTGAAAGTATATGTTGTTGACAAATACAAAGGTGTGAATCCACGTTTTATATTACACAGTAACAGGTTTTTCTGGCCCCACCTCCTTTTTGGCCACACCTTCTACATATTTGGGTCCGCCTACAATATGGGGCCACTTCTACCTTTTTTTCCAGGGCCACTTTGATTTCCCAATCCGCCCCTGACAGTTACCAGAAACATTCAGCTGCCGTTTTTGCGGCACTAGAGGGGTCACACCTGATACTGAAAGAAGTGACGTGAGCGGCCAGATGAAGCGCAAGGAGGCGCGAAACAGCCGTCGCCGCATCAATATGCTGAGCATTGTGCCCGCACCTGCGGTATGTATATTGAAAAGAATTAAAGATTTAAGAAGAGTCTGGTGAGTGCCGCATTCCATTTAATGTTCTTGGAATTTGAATTGTTGGACTCTGAGTGCAGAGCACCGCCGGTTTGTTCACACGATGGATGTCGCTCCGCAGAGCCCATAATAGCAAGCGCAGTGGCCGATCCTATATATTTGAACTTTATTTGTGAACGATACTGAAAGAAAGTTCACATACAATATCACGTCTGTGAGTGGCAAAAGTATCATTTTTTGCAATAAATACATTATCAAGTCTAATATTTTAGACGCATTAGTTTGATTTGCTTATCTGTATCTACATTTAGGACTTGCCTGAATATCTGATGTAGTTTTAGGTCAAATTTATGCAAAAATATAAAAAAAATTCTGAAGGGTTCACAAACTTTCAAGTTCCATTGTAAGTGACACAGACTTCAAGCAGCTGATGCCCTGATCGATTCAAACCCATAACCCAACACTGCATGACTCTGCACTAACCACTAAGTCACTGTGCCACTTAATGTATTCTAGATTGCCTACATTGAGCCTTCACTACTACAGGAACACATTAATACCTACTGAAAATAACGTGCCATCTATGACATTCTCATTCTGACGTACAGAAAACATTTTGAAGATCTATTTGGTAGAATGCTCAACTGATCAATCAACATTAAAGGAATGTTGGCCAAATCCGATGATTTCATTGGGACCAGCCAACCATGTAATGTGCATGTGGCCACCTAACTCTTCCCAATAGCAAATGTTAGTGGAAAGAATTCAAGATGTCCTATCCTTCTTTCCTCAGGAGAGATAATCTACTTCCAGAACTTCGTGGCAGTAGCTTATTTTTCTCTATCAATTCAGAACACATGCACACTTAGTCAAGACAAGCGTGTATGTATATGGCTGTGGCCGAACGCAGTGTATGGGTACCTTAAAGGGGTATTCCCATCTCACAAATGTAGTTTGTATAGTTAGATATAGCCATACCAATATTTTTACTAATAGAATGTATTTATATAAAATGTACCTTTTAGAAGATTTGCCTATTTGTATAGGCTTTGTCCCACACACATCATTCAGGCCGTTGCCCCTAGTTACGGCCACCATAGCCATGTAGTAGTGGTGATCAGCTTGCTGTTGTTCAAGCCCGCTCTGAGGTAACTGCTGTATTGTGAACACATGGCATGAGCATGCAGAGACACATCTTAGGGTACTTTCACATCTGCTTTTTGGTTTCTACCAGTCCAAAACGCAATGGACAGGTTCTGACCAAAATGCAGACTTTATAAATGGATCCTGCTCCATAGAGATGAATTGATCTTGGAACAGGATATGTTTCTCTGCATTTTGGAAGCGCAGACAAAAATACTACAACCCTAAGATGTGTCTCTGCATGCTCATACAATGTGCGTTCACAATACAGCAGTTACCTCAGAGCGAGTTTGAACAACAGCAAGCCGATCACCACCACTACCTGGCCGAGATGGCCGTAACTAGGGGCAACGGCCTGACTGAGGTGTGTGGGACAATGGATATACAAATAGGAAAATCTTCTAAACAGTACATTTTATATAAATACATTCTATTAGTAATAATATTAGTATGACTATATCTAACTATACAAACTACATTTGTGAGATGGGAATACCCCTTTAAGTCATGAATGCTTGCAGTTAAATTAATCTCCAAGATTATACCAAGACAACGTATACACAGACAACATACCAAAAAGTATTACACCAAAGCATACCTGAGCAATATCATCCTTGAGTCGATTGTATTCTAAATAATTAAAACCTGTTTTTTTGGCCGTTTTATGGAAAAAATTTAAGTACTGTCTGTCTGTGGCATCTGGATAAATATATTCCTGCAACACAATAAAAAAAAATAAGTTACATCCAGTGGTGTCAGAATGTCTGTGATCCTTTTAAAAGGGGTTGTCCGAGAGTTTCTAAAATACTCAAGGAGGCAGATGGGCCTATAAGAAAAAAAAGCAGAAAGTTTTATAAAAGAAATAAAAAAAAGCTTGTCTGCTAAAGGTCCCTCCATTCAAGTGCCGCAGGTCCGGTCCAAGTCAGGTCGGAGGTGATGACATCATGTCCATCGTTCACTTGACTGCTCTGCCAACCACTCACTGGCCTCTGTGGTTACATGTACATGAATGGCAAGTGACTGGCTCAGAGATCACATAAATGATGGACATCTCCACTTTTGGCTTGACCAGAAACCTTGAGGACTGCACCCACAGGGCTGGAACTAAGACTTTAAGCAGATGAGTTATGCTTTTTTTTTCCTTTTATAAATATTTTTTTCTTTATAAACTGTTGGAGAACCCCTTTAATTATACTCTCTACTAGGTAACATGGCCACGGCAAGAAGTCATGAAATACAATTACTATAATACTGCAGCTAAATGACAAAGTGGGTATTCTTAGTGCTCCTTCACTTGTTATCAGCTAGAAGTGCTATGTAAAAGACCCTCCAGTGTACGTGACAATGATCACTCCATGAAATTACAGTTCCGCTCCTGCATCTCCCTGTCCTGTGCTCGAGTAGTTTAGCATCGTCACTAGGACACTGTGACTATGACAAGTCAATTGAACAAGCTGTGGTGGCTGCAGGCATGGGGTATGTAACCTCAGATAGTGATGACAGGCATGTTGAATGGTTTTCAGATTTTTTCAGGTACAGAAATGGCCTTTTATACAAATAACAGTTCTGGTAGTTTTCTTTTAAAAGGGTCAGAATGTTGCTTAGCCAATCAAAGGCTGAACCAGATTACCGCTGCAGCCAGTGACTGGACGAATGGCTGGCATACCCAGCCCTTCCCTGCTGCATCGGGACGTCAGAAGAAACTGGATCACAGGGGGCATCGTCGGAACAGCGGTGGCTGAGTATACTGCAAGTGGTTTTATTTAGTTTTTTTAAACCATTTGCAGCTCATGGGTAGAATCATATTTACATGAATCAAATACCCCTTTAAAGGGGTTGTCCGTGTTCAGAGCTGAATCTGGACAGATTATCCCAGGCAGCCCCTCTGATATGAGCATTGGAGCATTTCATGCTCTGATGCTCTCCTTTGCCCTGCGCTGGATTGCGCAGGGCAAAGGCTTTTCCTAGAGATCCGGTGACATACTCTCCATGGGTAAGACTGTAAAATGGCTAGGGCAGCGCTAAAGTCTGCCCATTAGTGCCGTCAACGGGAACACTGCTAGGCAGAAGCCTCTGCCTAGCAGTGTGAAAATATAAACCAACAAAAGCAGGGCAAGAGAGAGCATCAGAGCATGAAATACTCTGATGCTCATATCAGAGGGCCTGTCTGGCTGACAACTGGGATATGTCCAGGTTCAGCTCTTAACTCGGACAACCCCTATAAGTAAACTCTCACCCTTGAGGAACATGCTGAAGAATATTTGAAACTGGAATAGAAACTATTTCCTAATATTAACTTGAAATAGAACGTGAGGTCTATCTATGATATGGAGACAGTCATTTAACGGTGTAGGCGATGGCAGATATTCGTTGTTCCTATGGTTGTCCATCTTTTCAGACTACTTACACTACCGGATCATTCCACATCAATCTATAGACACCAGCTTATTTAGTCTGACACAGGCAGACAGCCAACAGTCTAGTCACTGGTTGATGGGCAATCATCAGGATTTTCTGGTCCTGCAGTTGCCCCTTAATAGAGTGACAATTCTATTACAACGAAAGAACGTATGTGCTCATACATGTACATTAGGAAATGGCTACAAACGAAACTGTATGAACACATTTTACTCTGTATTCATACAGAGGTTGTCCCACAAAAAATTTTCTACAGTTTTCAAACCAGCACCTGGCCTTGAATATTTTAGTAACTGCAAGTAATGTATTGTAGCCACAGAGTTATTCAATGAACTCTACCTGTAAAGCGCCACCTGCTGTTTGCTTTTTTTCTAATTTCTCTGTCCTGCTCACCAAGGTGGAAGCACATGCTCCATCCTTCATCTGCCACCCACTGCATCAGACAGGACATGCCCTCCTAAGCTGCCAGCTTGAAATACATCTAGGAGAACAACTGTAGCAATGAATGAGGGGGAGGTGTCTCTGGATCCATGTGAGGTACAGGGCTGGTTCTAGCTTTGTTAGAAAGCGGTGGTTGTCATGTACTATATGATATCTGATTTTTATTTCTTTACATTAATCACGGGATAACCCTTTTAAATGGAAACGCACTATAGGGACATGATTATTGTGATCATTAGATGCTCTAGTTTATGACAGGAGGCTTTACTCACCTTGCCTGTAAGTAGAAAATAACAATACATTCCAATGATACCGCTATAAGTAATGAAGTAAGTGACCGGCTCCATGATATCCCAGGAATATTCCCACCACGTCAGACGGGCGAGGATTCCAAACTGTACAGACATATAAGCTAAGCCGCCCCACTGGACAATCCTGGTCATTTTCGCCGCTTTCTGAGCAGCCTGAAGCCGAGCCTGTGCGAGACATTGATTCACACATTACTTAATGTATGGCAACAGCAGATACACAATGCAAAGAAATAAACGTATCCTGCCCTTTCACAAAGAGAAGAAAGATGAATCCCAAAACATCGAAAAGTTTAGTCTTTCATCTGGGACAGTTTCTAACAGCTGTAGGCACCACCTATGGTTAAGGCTACCACCAGCATCATCAAGGGGGTCAGTCATCCCTGTCCTCCAGATTGCTCGAAGTCCAATCAGATATTTATTGCATATCAAGTGAAACTTTTCTTCAGGCATTTTTATGGAACATCAATGAAGGTGTATACAGTATCCAGAACTCCAAAATGGCCAAAAAAAAAAATAACTTGTTTTCCACAATGCCGTTTTACAAAGGGCAAGTCCAGTGAAGACATGAAACATCTACCAAACAAGATACTGCACTGGGATATTAAAAACTGTGGAACCAATAGATCACATTCCAAATGTTGATCTCGAAGGATATTCATGAGGATTAGTGATTAGCTGAATACCACCATCTCTATAAAGCTACCTACTCTTCATGCATCACCACTGTAAAGAAAGGGATACAAATGAGCTCTTAACTTGGTCTTCCTCTAATGCCACCAGATGTAAGGCAGCCATCCTATAAGTCAATATTCAACGTTTTAAAAGGGCTTGAGACATGACTCGGATATTAAAGGGGTTGTCTCACTTCAATAAGTGGCATTTATCATGTAGAGGAAGTGAATACAAGTCACTTTCTAATGTACTGTTATTATCCATATTGCTTCCTTTGCTGGCTGGATTCATTTTTCCACCACATTATACAACTCTTATTTCCATGGTTACGACCACCCTGTAATCCGTCAAAGGTGGTCATGCTTGCACACTATAGGAAAAAGCGACAGCCTCTCTGGTGGCCTGGACCATGGGAGTGCAGATAGGCTGGTCCTTTTTCCTATAGTATGCAAGTACGGCCACAGATGCTGGATTACAAGGTGGTCATAACCATGGAAATGAGTGGAGTATAATGTGATGGAAAAATGAATCCAGCCAGCAAAGTAAGCAATATGGATAATAACAATACATTAGTAAGTGGCTTGTATTCACTTCTTCTACATAATAAATACTATTTGCTGAAGTGAGACAACCCCTTTAAATAAGCCAGCCAGGAGAGATAGTACCACCCAAATCCTGACTTGGGCTACTTTCACACTTGCGTTTTGGAATTCTGGTATTGAGCTCCGTCATAGGGGCTCAATACCGGAATAAAACGCTTCAGTTTTGTCCCCATTCATTGTCAAAGGGGACAAAACTGAACTGAAGACAACGGAATGCTCCTAAAAGCATTCCGTTCAGTCTTCAGACCAGAGAGCAAACCGCAACATGCTGTGGTTTGCTCTCGTAACTTTTTATCCGCACCAAGACGGATCCGGAATGACCCCCAATGGAACTCAATGGGGACGGATCCGTTTGGTGTGACACACTCAGTAAACGGATCCGTCCTCCATTGACTTTCAATGGAGTTCATGACGGATCCGTCCACAGCACACCACACATGACAGACACATACATACTTACATGCTCCCAGCAGCTCTGCACATCACAGGAGGAGGAGGACTGCGCGCACATAGGAAGATTGTGCGCGCCGTCCTCCTCCTGCGATGTGCGGAGCTGCTGGGAGCATGTAAGTATGTATGTGTCTGTGTATGTCTGTGTGTAAGTCTGTGTGTGTGTGTATATATGTGTATGTATGTGACACGTGTGGGGCTGGAGCGCTGATCCAGCTCCTTACGTGTACCTGCGGCAGCACGGATCTGGCGGCACCCTTCACCCGCCGGATCCGTGCTGCCGCTAATGTGAAAGTGGCCTTACCCCTCTAACCCAGTTAAGCCAGTACTCTCTGCTCTGCACTGATGTGGGACAATCATCCTGAAACAGCTGTCTGAAGATGAGATGCTGGCTTATTTATTATCCAAGTCCTGTCTCAAGGCCTGTTTAAAGGATCGACCATTGACTTGCATTGTTTTTAGCGACAGATCCGTTTTTATGACCGGATACAAAACAGAATGCTGTCGAGAACAGAAACATTCAGAATGCATGAGGACTAAACGGAAATGTTTTTTTCTAGTACTGAGATCCTCTGCTGTATCTCAATACCGGTAAACAACAACGCAAGTGTGAAAGTAGCCTTACATCTGGTGGCATCAGAGGCAGAGCTTAAGAGCTCATTTACATATCCTTTTCCCAGAATTCCAGAGGAGCATGTATGGCCTATAAGTCTCCTCACGCAGATTAAGGCCCTCTCTACCCAAGGATGGATTGTACCCCCAAATCAATATCGTAAAAGAATAGTAAAGCAGAAGACTGAATGTTGGCAGCATAATTTTAAAGGGGTTGTCCAGGATTTCACTATTGATGCCCTGCACCCCCACAAATCAGCTGTTCTGCAGTAGCTCCCTCGCCGACAGTGGGCACGAGAACTAAACACAGCTAGTGGATGGAGCTGGTTACTGCAGCGCTGTTTCCAATTAAATGCGTCTGTCAGTCCACCATTCACTTCTATGGGGATGATGGAGGGCTGTCTACATAGAAGTGAATGAAGCAGTGGACTGACTTGTGAACTACTGCTCCATTCAGAGAGGGGACTCGGGGGATCTCTAAAAATCACCAACACAGCACTTTTGTGGGAAATGCCATATTTTTCATGATTTTTTGTTTGCATTGTCCCAAAAACACTTCAAAATATAAATACAAAAATGCACTGCATAAAAAGTTGTTTTGGTTTGTGGCTTTTTTCCTTTGCAGTGATTTTTTTCTTACAGTATTGCAGCATGCCCTGGTTATGGCATTTTGCGTAGGCTCTCTATGGAACTTGAAAAACAGGAGAAAAACAAAACACGTGTATAAAATGACAGAAAAAAAGCCACCAAAAAATGCTATGAAAATTGAAATGTATGGCTTTTTTGTTTTTGTTTTTTTGAAGTCTTTGAAAATGCTGAATAAAAGGGGTGTGAAGGAGCCATTACGTACTTTTTCATGAGGTTCAAGCTGCTCCTGAAGCTGCTCTAGTCGACTGTGGAGCTCCTTCTCTCTGTTGACCTGGAAATCCTTGATATGCATAGATGTGTGCAACTGCTGCACAAGATGCTTCACATCATTCATGGTCGATGCATGTTCATGGCTTAATAGTTCTGGATAAAAAAAAATTTCATGATACACAGAACTAATAAAATCCACTATTATTTGAATACATATTAAATAAAGTTAATCGGGCTGGCTCCATCTGTCTAAACATGGACGACAAGCACACTGCATATATGTCACAACTTCAAGTTCTTAAAAAGAGCTCTAACAGTGGCCATACACATTACTCTAAAGTTGATCAAAATGGCCGATTTAAAAAAAAAAAAATTTGCCCATCAGGTGAACAATGAACAATCATTTTAGCTAGGGTTGAGCAAAGCACGCTTAGAATCATAGATCCAAAGTCGCTTCATTCAAAACTTCATTTGAATGCTGTACGGAGACCCGTCACCCTACTGCATTCAAATATATGGGCTGTGTGGAGGTGAAATTCGTTGAGTCGGAAGTCTCGCGAGACTTTGGTGAAGAACTTTGGACTTCGATTGTACAACTTAAAAAACATTTTAAAACAGCAATCCGAGATATCCGCGCAGTCCGTACACTTGAATGCTGTTCGGAGGCGCTTCTCTCAACCCTAGTTTTAGCGAACTGATGACAGCCATGTTTAATATTTTTGTCCAATAGTTCGAAGAAAGATCTTTCGTTCAAAGAAAGATCATTTGTGGATAAATGATCTTTCTTTAAAAGAAGGTTCCCAGAAAGGTATTTTGTCCATCGCTCAGTTTTTTTAATGTGTATGGGCTGTCTGATCAACTGCAACGGCCAATATGGACTACTATATGTATGACCGTGTCCAAAATAAAAAAAATTTAAAAAATATGATCGTTCACCGGATGATTGTTTGTTCAACTTCTGTTCAACCATCAACCAACTTCTATCTAATGTGAGAGCACTATGCAATCAGTTCTCTCTCTGCATTTTGGTGATCTGTGGGGGTCTATGCACTCAGACTCCACCAATAAACTCTTGTATGTCACTGTGATATAGCAGAAGTTTTAGGAAAGCTCAGTGACCTTTTCAAGGAAAACGGTTCAAGGCACGCTACCTCTTCTTGGTGTCCGTACATCGTAAATTTTATCATTAATGGACAGTTTGAAGTCATCGAGTAGAAGAACATCAATCCCTGTAGAAGAGGCTACACGGGCTCCATCTGAAAGAGACAATGAACCTTATTACGCCAAAATTAGTGGCTATGTATACAAGTTATATATATTTAATAGAGGGAGGGACATGTGGAGTTAAAGAGAGAGACTGGGTCACCTAAGATCTGTCCTCTATTAATTGGAGAAGAGAGGTCTATACATTACAGAGAAAGACTATATATGGACTGGAAAGGTCGGCCGAGCCCAAAGTGTTCCCCTGCAGGAGAACTTTCCATGTTCAGCTAGTCATACGGGGATCAGCTTGATTAAATGAGGAAGTCCATAGAGAACCTCCAATACACAGGAGTGTAAAGCTGAAAAATGTCCCTGAACGCTTTCTTACTTATTAGAACGCAATGCTTTCCAGATACAGAAACGTGATGTCAAACCTGTGGAGTAGATGGCCACTCTGTCAATCCCTCGATCTTCATTCTGGAGCTGCTGCAGAAATACTCCCACTGAATCTGAAATAGGCTTCAGAGTGAATCGACATTTCTCTTGGCGGGATGGGAGGTTCACGATGATCACAGGAAGCCCGTTTTGGTAAGTCACAGTGACATCTACAAAAATGAAACAGGAAACAAAAATCATTCCAGAAACTACTACATCATGATATTAGTATATTCATCATATTTTTTTTTCATCCTCCAAAAGTAATAACATAAAACCATAGCTTTAAAGCTGAGATCAGACCAACAACACAAACAGTAATAACTCCTACTCACCATCAGAGGGCGATGCTGCACTGCAAAATGCTACTTTTTGGCAGAGCCATGCAGGAAGTCTCTGGTGCACCTAGAAAACAGAAGCACACATGTCATTCATCATCGGGGATGTTATCCTGCGACTTTAACTCTATTAAAGGTCTGTTACACATAACGTCGACCACTGGTAAGAATTGGTTAATATACAAGGTTCCAAACGCCTACAAAATAATGAAATCCAAAAATAGGATTTAGTTGAATATATATCAACCACCAAATCATTTAAAACTTATGAATAAAGAATAAAACATTTATGATTTTCTGACTAATTATATTATCCATTATAAACCAAGATGCACTATTTTCAGCTGTCCTTGTAAAGGGATTGTCCAGCAGGACAATTTCATATTGCATAATAAAAAAATAAAACAAAAAAAAAAGGAAAAGAAGAGATACCTCACTGATCTGCCACTGCTCTTATTCCGATGCTGTCTACTTCCTGGTCCCATCTCAGTAACACAGAAAAAGCCAGGAGTGGCCTGATCAGCCAATCATTGACTGTGGAGGGCCACTATGCGGCCACGGACTGGCTGGGCAGGCCTCTCCTGGCTTTTCCCGTGTTTTAAGACGTGATCAGGAAGATGAGACAAGCAGGGAGCTGATCGGCGGCAGAGGGTCAGCGAGTTTCATTTCTATTATTAACCCACTGTAAATCCTTTCCTAAAAATTATTCCTGCTTAGAAAACTCCTTAAAAAAAAAAAAAAAAAGTTGCTCCCCGGGTGAAATAAAGTCAGTGCACACCTCCTATCACTCGCATATCGCCGTTCCTTCATAGTGAGAAATATTTCCATTTAATGCATTGCAATAAGATATAAGTGATTCTGATTTACTGACAGAATAAAGGGTTAACCCAGGTTATGCCGCGCATCAACGCCACCCAGTTACATTAGTCACGCCTGGGGAAATACTTCTTGGTCACCGACTAACATCTCCTATAGGCCATATCCAGAAATCTCTGCAGCGTCAGAAGCCACTAAAGGGAGCAGCACATCCTGAGTAAACATTTTCTTATCTCGCGTTTGCTGCCCACGGAAGGCTCTGGAAGAACAATGTACGCCTTATATCTGATCACCTTTGGACTCGGAGCCGTCCCACAATGGCTAATAATTGCTAGGAATCCTGATAAATATTTAGCAGCCATAAAGTAGATCCCCTTCTTTCCTCTGCAGCACTTATGTGGATATGAAGGAAGACGGCATGGGATCTGCAAAACTGTGGGCCTAAACATGGCACCCCTAGGTAGCACATTAAAACAAACTGTCCTAGATGGAAATATTACATCCACACACTAAACGCTTATAGCGGCCATCACTTAAAGGGGTTGAGTCATGGAATATATTCTACAGTTTTCATACCAGCACCTGGATCTAAAAACCTTTGTAATTGCATGGAATTAAAAATGTAATATAGCCAGGGAGCTATTCAATAAAATGTTTCTGTATAGCGCCACCTGCTGTTAGTTTTTTTCCTTATTTTTTTTGTTCATTTCACTGAGCTGGTCACACTTGCTCCGTTTTTAAATCTCCAACTGCCACCAGTCATATGTTCTGTTAGAAGCTGTGGCAGTTACAGGGAGAAAGGTGCAGCAGAAAGAACATGCTCCTTTACCATCTAACATCTACGAGTATGCCCTGACAGGAGATGCCACCATCAGAGGTTACTCTGGTCTCCCCTTTCAGATCACATGCACATGTAGCTGAGCCAAGTGTGCACTTCTATTCAGGGCTTTAGAGGAATCGGAGTTGGCTGACTGCTATGTAAATTGTACGTGTGTATCCATGTATTTTCAATGGGGATAGGGAGACAAACTGGTGCCAAACCCCTCTTGCACCAACATATCTCTCAACCAGGGGCAATGGATCAGGCATGTTGAACGCCAACATGTCCAATCCTCCTTTCTCCCGACATCTGCCACTGGGTGGAGGGTCTGGAGATCCCCATTAACAAGAGATTGTTGGTTAACATCGACCTAATATTTATGGGCACCATTTGTGAGCAGAGGAGAGAGGTGCCCTTATGTGCAGCAACCCTCTCCTCTATATGGTGCAAGTGATGATTACTGTGATCTCTGGTCCCTATATAGATATAAATTCATTGTGGGCTCCATCTGCTGCCCAGAAATGTGGATTTTTGGTACAGACCTGAAGATATGATCACTCAATAATCCAATAAGTCGGGTGAATGGCAAAACATTTACACACAGCAATTATCAGGAACAAGAGTCATCACCAATAACTGTCCCGATGATCACTCTGGGTAAAATAACTTTACACTCAACATCTTCGTATTCAGTAAGTCTCCCCAATGCCTCACTACTGCTGCGCTTCACCGTAGATGCTTTTTCTCTTTCATTAAAACCAGTCATTTATAGAAAACCAACAAGCATTTCATGAGCCCCGGACGCACTAAATGATTCCAGCTGCGGAGAGATGAACTGAAAGCCTCTTTATATTAACATTCAGGAGGTGTTCACATGCAAGAGGAATGTTCTCCAGGAATCCCCAGCTTATAGGATGCTCGTCAATGAGGGGTTTTCTTCCTCTCGTCTCCCAACTATGTATATGCTGGGGAAACGAGGCCCTGAACGGGCTCAAAGTATCATTTAATCCTTCATAGGGTTTATGAAAACACAGCAACTGCTTTTGTAGGCTAGGGTCTGATACCGAGATTACTTTACAAAGGACGAAGGCCAATTGGCATTTTATTATCTTTGGATATAACAGGGAAGATGTTAACCGTTTACTCACCCCTCTACCAAAAAAAAGTCCAAAACCTGCAAATCTAATATGGACAGATACAATAAGAATGAATGTAAGGCTAGTTTCAGATGAGTTTGTGTGAGCGCGATTCCCTGTTATGGACACAGCATTACAGTAATTTATAATGCTGCATGTCTCTGCATGACTTGTATCTACTGAATTATACTGACAGCATTATGTCATTATAATTCTGTTGAAGTAAGGTTATGGAGAGACACACGACATTATAAGTCAGTATAATGCCATGCGCTCCTGAGAAACGAGCAGAGTCAATAACAGGGAATCGCGCTCACACACAGAGCATAATTTCCGTACAGGATGCGTTGCCCTGCGTTCAAGCCTTTTATTGGAAGTATATAACAAGATGATTACATCAGACCTTTTTGTTTGAGCTGTATGCCGAGTACAGTATACCACTGTATGGGCATACAGTGGCATATATTGCACATTGACTCAAATTGTGAAAAAAAAAATTTATACACACAAAATGTAAAACAATATAACAAGGTATGTGTTTTGTGTGGTGCCCTCTTTACAGTAAAGCATACTGAAGTATAGTAGCCTGATTTTGGCCAAAAGGACACGATTTAGGCCTCTGTCAGGTGAATAGTGCCCTTTAGACACACTTGATGTATATGCCGTGAACTTCTCCCGGTGTACAAGCCAAATGAAAGGGCTTGAACACAGTCAGTACTGAGCCTAAGGTTTCATTTACATTTCCGCGTCCGTTTGACGTCCATGGAAAATCTGTCTGTATTTCATCTGTGAAGAATCTGCGTTTGGTCCATGTGTCTTTTTTTTGCCATCCATGTGTCATTCGTATGTCACAGACAATGGTCAGCTGAAAGTTAATTTCCAGAGCATCTCCTACCAATGGTCCATGAAAAACCACTGAGAACACAGATGCCATCCATGCAGTGTCAGTGGTTTTCCCCAGACCCAAAGATTTCAATGGGTTTCTTTGGTCCTCCTCACGAACCAGAGAGGTTAATATCTTTGTTATTTTGCCACTGACCCAACAAAATGCGGATAGCACCCACCAGTGAGAAATGGAAATGTGAACGAGGCGTTAGGTGCATGTACATGCTATACAATTTATTCTTATTAACTTCTGCTGCTGTGTGGTAAAACATCAGCTGTAGTGCTGCCGCCAGCAGAGACATGTCCCAAAGCATCACATCCTGCTGAAGCCAGGGAAGTGCATGTGACAACAGACGAAATGTCCTACAGGGACCTGAAGCAGCAGGGAAGTAACCATAGCCATTTTGCTGCAAAACACAGATACCAGCTGTGTGTGCGCTCCTCATTTTGAGGAATGGAATGTCCAGCCCTCTCTATAAACCGTTCCTATGGGTCCATTATACAGACAAGACTAGGACATTTTATTTTTTTGCGGGTGCTGCAGAATTGACATATGGATGTGGACAGAAGATGTTGTGCTGTCCGCATCTTTTATGGCCAACTGAAGTGAAAGGGTCCGCATTCAACCCACACAAAATGCAGGTCAGATGTGGACTAAAACAATGGTTGTGTGTATGAGCCCTTATTCTGATTTCCTTATTGGAGTCGGGAAGTTTTTTCTCATGATTTCTCATGTTCTTTGCCTTCCTCTGTGTCAACTTTGCAGGATAACAGGCTGAACTGGCTGGACAGAGGTCTCTTTTCATCCCTACAAACTATGGGGGTCATTTATCAAACTGGTGTAAAGTAGAACTGGCTTTGTTGCCTATAGCAACCAATCAGATTCCACCTTTCATTTTGGACAGCTCCTTTGGAAAATGAAAGGAGGAATCTGATTGGTTGCTATAAGCAAAACTAAGCCAGTTCTACTTTACACCAGTTTGATAAATGACCCCCTATGTTACCAAAGCAGTGTTCCTCATCTCCTTTCCACACGACCCCCCAGCAGGTTATGTTTTCAGGATTTCCGTAGTATTGAGCTGGTGATATAGTTATTGTCAATGCATCAGGACTTACCACAGGTATTCATTCTGTGGGATATTCTCAAATCATGACCGGCAGGTGGGCCCTGAGCACTGGAGTTGAGGAATGTGGCTTGAGGAGATTCATGTGCTTCCCGCCAAAAATCCCGCCAGCTGAAAGGATGAAATTCAGATTGGCAGGGGCTCGACTCCCTACATTGGTCATCAATTATAAAGTCCTGGAAAACCTCTTTAAATGATATGAGTGACAAATACCACTACCAAAAAAACTGTTCTCCTTTCAAAAGGAAAAAGTCTACCAATGTGATAAAGGCTTTACAAGTGGACATCCTTGGCACACAATTCTGAACATACCCAAGACACTGGAGAGGTCTACATCTCCCATACTGGTAACACTAATCTCTGATAATATCATTCTGGCTAGAACACTGCGGAGACATTTAATGTGCTTTCACACATCAGTAGAATATTAGTAAAGTGTCAAAAATTAACATAATCCCTGAGGCCGACTGGGGCAATGAGGTGGGAAAAAAAGAACTTGAGGTGAAAAGGCTGAAATTGTGCTGCTCTGGGACTAGTTCCAAAACCTACTTCCCTTGAGCGGCTGCCTTCTAAAGCCCTCCTCGTATTAGAACGGCTGCACCTCACTTGATTTAGAATGGTGCAGGACACTTAATATAGCAATTTTACAGAAAAGATAACTGAAGATGCCCGGTAGGGTCAGTAAGCCAACACCTGCAGTTTGGTACTGGTGGGTCAACAGACTGGCCCACCTATGACTGCAGGGGCGGACATACCGCCTGTGCATCCGGTTCGGCTGCACAGGGGCCCAGGACATGAGGGGGGCCCTTCTTATTGGGCTGGCGGCAGGAGAGATGACCGTTTCCACTGTGGAAGCGCTCATCTCTATATTCTTCTGTATCGCCGTCCTCAGGACAGCGATACAGATAGAAGTACTGCAGGGCATGGGGAGGGAGAGGAGTCTGCCTGAGCCGTACAACGTGGGACACAGGCCGGAAGAGGCCTGCATCACATCGCTGAAAAAGGCAAGGAGGTAAGTATTAGTGTTTATTGTTTACATTTACGCTTTACTAAGGGCCCTTTCTGGCACACATGGTAGGGGGGTGGGGTGTCACTATGGAAGAGGAGAAGCACTATGGGGGCCTTGTATATACTGGCTCACATGGGGGGGGGGAATATGGAGGAGGAGCACTATGGGGAGCCCTATATATACTGGCACACATGGGGGGCCCTATGGAGGAGGAGGAAGAGCACTATGGGCACCCTATATATACAGATACACATGGGGGCACTATGGGGACCCTATCTTGTATACTGACACACATGGGGGCACTATGGAGAAGGAAGGGCACTATGGGGTCATCTACTGGGGCCCTATCATACATACTGGCACACATGGGGGGCACTATAGAGAAGGAGGGGAGCACTATGGGGGCATCTACTGGGGCCCTATCTTATATACTGGCACACATGGGGGGGCACTATGGAGAAGAGGGGAGAGGAGCACTATTGGGGTCATTATATAGGGGCATTACACTGTCAGACATTATGGGCGCATTTTATATTGACACATTATGTCAGGCACCATGGGAACAAGGGGTGGAGCACTATGGGGGCACTATATAGGAGTATTTTATACTGGCACAAATTATAAGGCACTATGCGAATCAGCAGGTGGCACTAAGAGGGTTTTTTGGGCACACAGTAGGGGGCATTGGCACACATGAAGGCGCTATTGGGACATTGGCTCTACTGGGGGCACTAATTATAACTATTATGTAACTAGTATTTGCAGGGGGACTGTTTCTGCAGGATAGTTTTGGGGTGCACAGCAAGCACAGTATTAGGGGTGGCAGGATGGGATGTTCAAGAAGGTGGGAGAATGATGGAAAAGTAGGAAACTAAGATGTCTGTCTGTCAAACTCTGCAGAGAGAAGAGATGGATGAAATAAATCATCATGGCGGTCTGGTCTGAAAGGAGAAGATGAGGACACAGAACATCTACATCAAAGGAGACATCACTGGATGTAAGAGGTATGTGGCGCTGTATTAGGCTACTTTCACAACTGACTTAGTGATTCAGGCAGGCTGTTCCACCAGAGAACAGCCTGCCGGAATTCACCGGCTCCGGCACTGCTGGACGCAGAATGCCTGCCGGCCCCATTAACTATAATGGGGTCTGGCAGAGATCCGGCCACAATCTGGCAAAAATGCTGAGAATCAGCGGGACACAAACCGCTGCATGCCCGAGTTTGTGTCCGGCCAATTCCCTTCATTCTCTGCCGGATCGTAGTGCTGCAGGAGTGACAGTAGCTTTACCCTGTATGTTTTGTAAGTTTTGTATTGCTTTATGTAATGTTAGGACGGAATAGGTTAGGTTGAGAATTTGGCTGGGGGGGGGGGAAGGGGGCAGGCACATTCTTCGCACAGGGGCCCTCTGCGGTCTGTGTCCGCCCCTGTATGACTGTTACTATAACCTACATCGACAAAAAACAGGCACACACACAAGGCGCTCCATAGTGTCAATCAGCCTCAAGAAACAGCTAAAAATGTGCTACACGTTTCTTGTATTTTAACAACAAATTCCTATATCGTCAGGGAGCCCCCCATGTTCCTGAATACACACGCAAGCAAAACATTTTTTCCCTGAGAATATTCCATGTAAACAGATGGCACAGACCTGTTATGTACTACATATCATTTTACTTTCATTAGAGGACGCTGATCTCAGGAAAAAGACACATGAATGACAGATTCACGTATCTACCAAATGCTTTAACAAAATGCAAAATGAACACTTCATTTTTTCCCTTTTCTAACAGATACAATACTGCACCCAACAGGCTACTGATGACAATTGTGACCTGGACCAATGACCTTCAACAAAACTAATTTTCATAAAGCAGTACTGAATTTAAAGCTGAATTTATCAAACTGGTATAAAGTAGAACTGGCTTAGTTGCCCTTAGCAACCAGTCAGACTCTATCTTTCAGTTCCCAAAGGGGCTGTGAAAAATGAAAGGTGGAATCTGATTGGTTGCTATGGGCAACTAAGTCAGTTCTACTTTACACCAGTTTGATAAATCTCCCACTGTGTATTTAGGTAGCTGAAACCGCAAGTGAATGGAGTTTTAACAAATTCCGACTCCACAGCAGAGTATATGCATCTACAAATCTGTAGTATAGGTAACTGGTTGTGGAAACCCTCATATTGTCACTGGGAATTTTATTTATTGCAATAGGAGTTAAATCTGCACCAAAATACACAGCAAAAATCGGCATGTAACACATATGGATGGAATCATGGATTTTGGTGTTGATTTATAGGACGGTTCAGTTTATAAAAGAGAATATGAATGTAAGAGGGGGACTGTCACTAGAGACCCTTTTCTATTGGACAGAATGGAGATGTGCATGCCAATAGAGCTCTTTACCCGAGTGCACAGATATCCTACTGATTTCAATGTGATGCTCTATTCAGCATGCAGCATCCCTGCATAACAAATGTACTGTCAAGCGCCAGGAGAAAAAGAGCCTGACAAGTGGAGAAAGAGGCATTTTTCTCTTATAAGTTATACTGCAAGTTTCTTACAGTCACCTGTACTATTCATTTATGCAAATTTGGATGAAAGTAGTGAAAGTAGTGCAGTGACCAGTTAAAGCATTTTTTGGGGCCTATCCTCAGCATCCCTGACCAGCTGTTCTGTATTAGCGCTGGAACTACCCAGTTCCGTCCATTTCTGTAATGGACTAAGCTGGTTACTGTAGCGCTGCTTCCACCAAAGTACAGTAAATGGGAGCCGTGCTGCAGTTACCAGTTCTGTCCATTACAGAGCTGTGAGCAAGGGCCACTGCAGCAGAGGAGCTCACCGGACAGGGTGTGGGGTGTCGGACCCCCACCACTCAGATATTGATGGCCTAAGCTGAGGATAGGCCATTAATATTAAAGTATCATAAAAGCCATTTAACCAAGAATTCTCCAAATGCACTTTTTTTTCTAAACCACTTCACAGGTCAACTACATTTCACACCATCCATGAATATACATTACAAAATATATGATATCTATTAAGAAGAGCTGTTCAGATAATGACTTCTGCACTCTATCGGCCTAATTTCCATATAGATGACCTCAAAAGGACAGCTGTAACATACAATTGATAGCTAAATAAAACAGACTTGTATTGCATGTTTTCATATCTCAGTAGAAAATTAAGATTTCTCTTTATCATGATGTAGGTACAAGAATCGAACCAGCTTGGTGTACTTTTTTTTTTTTTTTTTTTTTTTTTTTAAGGGTCCCCAGATATCTGTGTATGCCTTTCAATAAATCAATACAGTGTGAATAATGCTATGCCGACCCGTACCTAAACACATGAAGAAATCTGTCCCCATTATGTAGCAACCAACAGATCACCCATAGTTGCCAACAGTCCTGAATTTGCTGTTAGTTCTCTGAATTTCAGGAGACAATCCCGGCAAATATGTGGGTGTTACTGGATAGGTTGTGGCACATGGCCAGGTATGGGTATAGATGCCTCGAATTTACCAACAAAAATGTTAGTAAGTATGAGAGGACCGTTACACCTTACACCTAGAATTTGATTTGTTATCATGGGCAACAATGACCATTTTTGTTGGGAGTATGGGAGTGACTACTGGAATACTCTCGATTCAAGGAGGTTTCTGGGGCATGCTTCAAGTATAGGCAGATTATTATATCAAAGAGGTTTTCTGAGATTTTGATACTCGGTGCAGGTCCGACACCCAGGACCCCACCAATCACCTGTTTGAGAAGGCAGTGGTGCTCCTGTGAGCACCGTGGCCTTCGTGCAGCTCACCAAGCACAGAGCCGTAGAATGTATAAGTGCTGTGCTTGGTATTGTGCTCCTAGGCCAAATGAACAATGAACAGGTCGTCACTGGCCTAGAAAAAGCTGAGAGAAGGCTGCAGCGCTCATAGGAGCACCGATGCCTTCTCAAACAGCTCATCAGCGGGGTCCCTGGTGTCAGACCCCCACCGATCAGATACTGATGACCTATCCTGAGGATAGGTCATCAGTACAAAAATCTTGGAAAACCCTTTTAAGTCGTCACCTCATAAATACCTATTAAAACTTCTTTCATTTTGCTGAAAACAGTTTATCCATTGCATCGTATCCATTTTTGACCCATGTTTGTTATGGTGCTCCCTGGTGTTTTTTCTGATTCTCTCTTATAACGTTCACCTATTACGTCAAGGAGGATCCATGTGATAGGATGACCTACTGGGCATGAGTAACCACCAGCACAAGACATGTTAGGTGGAAGTTCTGAAAGGGAATCAAAAGAACACCGGGGGGGTGAAATAACTTATGCAACAGCTACATGTAGACAAGGAAGATTTTATTCCAAAGGATTTCAATTGAGAACAAAGAAATTTAATATTTAATCTTGGGACAACTTCATTAAGGAAAATCCTTCATCAAGGAAGATCATTAAAGTAAGGGGGTCTAGTGGCTGGGGAAATTAATTGGACACCATAAAAAAATGAAAATGTGATATTAAAATTACAAGGTACCTACCATCCAATAGCATTATCCTGAGAGAATGAAATGAAAATGGATTTGCCATAAGGAAACCGCTTACTGGTCATTCCAGCTTGTACAGTCACATGATAAATTATTAAAGCATTATATCTGAGCGATGCAGACAGATATAGGTTAATGTCTTCCTAAACACTCTCTTAGCTGTAGTGTTACTAGATGAGAGATGTCACGCCACATCTGCTGCGACATACCCGGACAGCCTAAATGCAGAAGCCGTGGTTTTACTAACACTGATGTGACTTCAAAATGCAAGTTTCAATGCCCAGAAATGAAAAGTTCCCATATTCTCATGACTTGCAAGGGTCAAGAAGCTATTCCGAGTAGCTGAATAATACAGTTTCAGCTTAGTCTGCAGAAGGAGCCGAGCTGAGTTTCTAAAATTCAGCATCGTGTTTCAAAGATTTATCCAGGGTATTTCACAGGACTAATTTTTAAGGTAAAATTAACTGGAGAAAACAGATCAACTTTTGAATAGGAAAATGTTTTGGTATTGCCCCATAGGTTGCTTCACCCATAGCTCCATTCTTCTCTAATACAACTGCCACAGCCGGAATTCCCATAGAAATCAATGGATGGCTGCATGCATGCCTGAACGGGCGCTCCATTTCAGGGTGGCTGCAGGGGGTACAAGGCCTCCGTTCTCGTGATTGATGGGGGTCCCCACCGATCTAATAGTTATTCTCTGTCCGGTGAATAGGGGAGACCTACAAACTGCAATATCCCTTTAGGCACTAAAACAGACCATGAGGGGGAGTTCACATGTAGCGGATGAAGTGCAGTTAAAACCGCATCTGCAAAACTGAATGCAGCTTTGCCACAGTACCACAATGCAGTACGTGGCTGCTCTATTTTTACAGGTGAAAGAAGCAACATACATGTATTTAAAAAAAAAAAAGTTGCCCACCATTTTCGATGCAGTTTTATACACACACCGCAACCAATACACATGAATAGACCCTGCAAATGTGGAATTATTAGGCCACATGCACACGGTGGGCATTACATGTGGAAAATCTGCAGCCTGGTACAGTACCAACAAAGTAGATATTTTCAAAATCTCATCTAAACAGCGCAGTAATGTTCTGTACATATATGTGCAACTGATCTATGAATTTGAAATCAGCAGCACGTCAACTGTGCAGATTTTCAGAGTAGAGTATATGGCAGAGGGTGAAATCTGGGGCAAATCTCCTCAAAACCCGAATGCAACACACTACATGTGGCAATGTGGTGAAATCCACAAGAAAATCTGCATGGAAAATCTGCAGTGTACACGTACCCTGATGGTTAGCCGCTGAACCTGCAGAATACCTTGAAAGGCCTTTAGAGGCCACCATGTAGAAAGGCACATCAGACCTCCTGAGATGGTGCAGCTGGATTGGGAGCGCTTTAAACAGGCGAGTGCTTTTATTCTTTATGTCACACCATGCCCAGGCTCATGGACATTCGTTCCCACACTCTGACAACCCTTCCACAAACCATTTTGCCATGACCGTCATCACAGACACAGACGTGAATGAGGCCTAATTGTCCAATGTCACTCAAAACAGGAGTATATGATTAACAATCACAGAACGGTTTCACTTTTTTTTTTTTTATACAAAAATCAGGAGTTACATGCTGGCCAATAAGAAATAGAAAACACCCTACAAGCACATTTTTTTTTTTGTTGTTGTGGTGTTTTAAGACGATTTCCTTGTTTCATGCTCCCTTGCCAGTAAAAAACAAAACACAAATTCACAGCATGTTCTACATGCCAAAAAACATCCTGAAAAAGAGGTAATGTAGCAGCAGCCATACTAAAGTCTTATCCTAACAGTATTGGCAAAGTCGGTTGTTTCTTTGACCAGGGTGACCGCTTTATTAATCCCTGCCTTGTCGTTACTACAAGACTTCTAAAAATTTAATTTCCCCAGCCAAGATTATTTCCTTGAAACTAGATCCTTCACTACGTCTTCCACGCAGCCGATAACCTTGGTTGGGACCACTGCAAGGTTACAGCATTACCACCACTCTTATGTTCTCCTCATCTGTGTGTGGTGATCGCTGGGGAAGGGGAAGCGAATGCTGCAGAACACGACTCCTTCTGCATGCTGAGCACATCAGAAAAGAAAAAAAAAAAACATAGAAGCCACGCTAGTGAGAGAATTATTAGATGTATCGTAGGATCCCCGAGCTAGATGACGAAACAAGGATTCCACCAGTGTAGAATCTCTAATACGCATTAGTCATAGGCCCCTAGGTAGGGATAATCCTGTAACTATACAGTCAAATATCACGCATCACATTTCCATTCATGTGGGTTCAGGTAATCCATAGATATAATAAGAGCCACCTGGTTACTACAAGTTACTGCCGCCAATTTGAAATGCAAACAGCGAGTCAATTCTCGTGCAACCTTCGTCTCATAGGGACCAGGGCATAAAGCAAACACAGTTACTGCCTGCTAAAGCGTAGAAAAATATTTAACCATGTCCTGCCAACAAAACGGTGACTGGATACCTCATTAACAGAAAATCTGCTCCATGTAATCGCCGGCCATTTCATCCTACAGCACAAGTAGCATTTTATAGATTGACAAAGAAATAAAGCAAATATCCGTCTGTCTGAACGGATCGGTTTTCCCCGTGTACATTACATTCATTACCCGGCTCCTGTCATGACTGTGAAAGCAGCTGTCAAACTTCTCCACCAGTACAACGTGGACTTGAAGGTTTCTGCCAAAAATATGTACACATAATGAAGGCATACAATACCTAATGGTCTTTTGAGGAAAAATGAGAAATACAAATAAAAAAAAAAGCCTACTGGACATAATTAGGTGAAATTTACAGTACATGGTCCAATATCTGAAGGAGGGAACTTTTTTGGCACTATTGACACTACAATTAGGTAGTTTTTTCCCCCAAACTAAAAAGGATCCTTAGGACTGATTTACATACGTCCGAAACTTCAGTCTTTTTCCTCCGGTAAAGCACGAAACAAATAGCATAACTACTTTATAGGGTTTGGCCAGTTTGTTTGTAACTTGCAGTAATGCCAGGGGCAGTACAAGAGAAACGAGCCATCTTAGAAGATGTGGACAGAGGAAACCTGTAAAAGGATGGGGCCCCATTCACACAACTGTATTTTTGGCCCGCATCAAGTCTGCATTTTTTGCAGATTGCACACATACCCAGTAATTTCTACGGGTTTGCAAAAAACAAAAACAAACATACATATGTATGTCCGTTCTGCAGCCCTGAAAAAGTTTTGCTGGAGTCCAGCTCCAGCAGTGGGAAAAGTAGCTAACTGGAGAGGGGAGGGCTGCTTTAGAGGATATCTCCTGAATGGTAGCAGCTAGAAAGATGTAACTGGTCTTGTTTGACAGCTGACATTCCAGGCTTTCAGACAATACCAGAATGACAGCAATACATTCAAGACAGGGAAAGATATCACTGAACTGACCTATATGATTGTTGGTGGTCATATATGGATCCCGACAATCAGCTGTTCCAAAATGAGGTGGCACTTATACAAGCAATGCTTTCTCTTCAAGATTACACTGTGCGTTGTCTCAGAGGCACAGAGTAATTACAAGTGCTTGTTCCATTCATTTAAATGGGACAAGCAGTTATAATTACACTGCGCCGCCGCTACAAGAGAGACAGCGAGCAGTTTAATCTTGAAGAGGAAGCAGTGCTCGTACAAGTGCCGCCTCATCTTGAAACAGCTGGTTGGCAGGGGTGCTGGGAGTCGAACCCCCCACTGATCAGATATTGAAAATCTATCCTGAGGATAGGTCATCAATACATACAAACCCTTTTAAACCTCAACACTGTACTATTACATTACTACTTGTGTCTGCCAGCTGTACTATACAGCTAGCACTCTGCTCTCACTGCTGGGATCAGAGTTACCAGACAGGGGCCTAACAACAGGTCCTAGACCGGTCATGTATGGATGACTCTGGCAGGGCCATATAGGAAAGTTTTGCTGTAACAGATATAAAACACAGCAAAACAGTAGATCACACATTCAAGTTGAGGTAAATAGTTGAAAGCGCTCCACCTCAACTATAGGTACGGCCTGGAACTTGCTCTGCCTAAAGAAACAAAGCCACTTACCCAACCACCAGAGCTCCTTCATCATTAAGGGTCCCCCTTTTTATTACTGTATTCTCACACCATGTTTGTACCACATTTTGCTGTTCAGTACAGTAAAATGTATTTCTTGAGACTGATATTCTTAAGACATTGCATGCAAGAAACTGGAAGCAGCACCACTACAGGACACCAAGAACAGCCAAACAAGTTGAGATTCAACCAGAATGCCAAGTAATCGAGTGGTGTTGTTGGCTTACAAGTTGTCAATTTGGTTTCATTGAATTGCAAAACCAGTATGAACCTTGCAAAACAGGAAAAAAAAAATAAAAAGGTAGATCAATGGACAAGATTGTCCAAGAGAAGAAGAATAAAGTAATCACTCTTCAGAGGGGAACAACCAGGAAGCATCTGGGCTTTTGGCAAGGTCTTCTCAGCATCACTCAACCGATGAAAACAATGACATCCAGCTACATAAAAATGGAAAATAGAAACAAATGAAGTGCATGAAAAAAAACAAAACACATGACACGTAGTTTTGCTCTGCATCCGATCAGCATTTTTTGCTGATCGAATGTGGACCCATTCATTTCAACGAGGCTGCAAGATGTGGACAGCACACCATGTGTTGTCCACATCCGTATTTCCATTCCGCAGCCAAGCAAAATAGGCATTTCTAACAGAGGGCAGGACGTACCGATCTGCAAAATTCGGAATTCACACAGCCAGTATCCACGTTTTAGGGATCCACAAACTGGAACAATTATAGAATGTATTTTTCCAACTATTCTTCAATACCAGGAATGTAAAACTCATGGCACTCCATCTGTTTCAAAACCACAACTCTCAGTATTCAGCTGTAGGCAGTCAGGGCATGATGGAAGTTGTAGTTTTGCAACAATTGGAGGGCCACGAGTTTGACATCACTGGTCTATACGGTATCATGTCTGTTTACAAGTGAATAGGCTCAATGCTGCAGTAGCCAGGGATGGCCACTACACGGCGTACTGAGCTAGTTCCAGTACCTGGTTCTGTCACCGAAATTAGTGTTAACAGCTAATCACTGGGAGTGCTGAGAGTCAGAGCCACGCCGATCTGATATCGATCTCCCCTCCTAAAGTTAGTCCTGGAAAACCCCTTGTCACCAAGTTTCTTCATTGACAGGTCCAGATTACTGCATAGTCACCTTGCCTGGCCCTGTCAATCAAAAAGAGAAAGGGGGCAGAGGAGCAGGGGTGCACAGAGTGGCTTGTGCACTCCCTTGGTGCACTTAACCACTTCATTTGCATATGGATTAAAGGTGCTTTTCACCCGAATGAAGGAACCAATCACTATGTGAAAGTTATCATTACATTCAGCAGAGCTAGCCCTACAAGGCATTGTGCCAGGTTTAACAGTGAACTTCCTGGTGACTTTAGGGTATGGCTACATGGCGACAAGGCTATGGATATGTGGCGACATTTGTTGTGTGACATTTCATGTAATGTATTTCAATGGGGTCACAATGTAACATGCTGCAACTGCAATAGGCACAAAAAATCAATCCAAGTCGAATTTTTCACGTCACATTGTGACACCATTGAAATACATTACATAAAATGCTGCAAGACTGTCACACAACACATGTCCCCATGTAGCTGTACTTTTAAGACCAAACACCGCTTTAAAATGAAACTTTAGGATTATTCCTTAATCAAGCCAGGATTCAGGGTCATCACTGGTTGAAAGCAACCTTAAGATCTGCATTCTGCTGCCATTCACTCTATTTCCTGTATTTCACTTGTCAGCTTTTCTGTGTAGATTAGGACATGTTTAGCAGAGAGTGAGCGATTTAAGGACAGCTCTATTGAATTGCTAGAGACCTCGATAAGGCAAGTACAGATATACACACTGGTAAGACTCTGTATACTCCCTGGTCTCTAGGGGAGGATCTTTATTCCATTACTCTCCAGTCTGTAAAAGCCCCTTTTCACATGCACAGAACAGCTTCACAGGAGTAAGGACCTGTTCACATGGTCGTCTGTGGAATAGATGCAGCCCCATTCACTTCAATGAGAGCTGGCAGCTGTGGCTACGCAAAAAAAAAAAAAAAAAAAATAGAACATGTCCTATTCTTGACCGCAGTAGCGGACAAGAATAGACATTTTGAATGGGGTGCCGGGACGTGTATTCCGCAAATTGCAGAACACACACAGGTCGGCATCCGTGGTATTGCGGATTCGCAATACCAAGGCTGTCTGAACGGCCCCTTGGTCTGGGTGACAACAAAAAATGGCTGGGATTTAAGGCCATAAAATGGCTGCATATTTCACTTGACTAATAGTTTAGCAATTTTCCACCAATTCCCATTCAATTCTGCTGCCATAAAGCACACACACCCTGCTGCATTGTCTACGTAAACAATATATAGGCTGGTTCCAATATGGCCGCTCCAGGGAGCGTTTTATTTTTTAAGATTAAAAAAATAAAATATAGCTGCAAGATAATTTCACTTCTACATGTAATAAATAAAATTAAAATATACCTTCCCTTAAAAATGTACTGTCCACACCATTGCAATTCACAAACGATCAGTGTACTCCTAGTTACAAAGCAATGGCGATATTATGGTATGTACTTACAAACCGCCACCACACTTCATTTATTCATTCTACATCCCCGCCATTCATCACGCCTGACAGAGGCACTTCTCATCTGTCCGCCTATACATCCTTCCACAGCTGAGTGGAAGAGTTAATGTCCCGAGGAGCCCAAGGAAGAACATAAATACAAATTTCATTAAAAACTTGGAGTTAAAAGAGGAAACCCCTAGCTGTGAATCGGCTCTTGTCTCCGTCATCGCAAATGCTGATTAATGGGATTCCCGCATTTATGGACAATGTTATTCACTGGTAAGACTTTCCATGCAATAGATATTGTAATCTGGTTCTTCTATTCAGGAGGCATTGCAGAGCCTTAATTTTAAGTAAATCGTGAGAAACAGGGCTTCGATTTGCCCCCAGGGACCAATAGAAAAAATAAAAAAAGATTTGTTTACGATTACATTTCATTATTTTACCCAAAGCACAGATTATTTCTATGAAACGGTCCTCCATCTGAATGATGCAACTGTCCAATAGTCCATGGGCTACACAGCTCTTAACCACCAGTGGAGTGGAGGTGCCACAGCAAAACTGAAACCCCAGTGAAATAAGTTCATGCCAGCACAATACAGGAAGCGTTGGCACCCGTAGCATAGCAGAAAAACCCGGAATGGACACGGAAAGTAAATACATTCACATATGCGTTTAGAAATCAGGCAGAGGAACAGCCTACCAACGGCCAAAACCGGTGATTTATGCCAGAAAGTGTCCGGATCCCCACCAGACCCCATTATAGTCAATGCACAGCATTATCTGGGCTAGGCTGGATCCGCTAAACTCAGGCAAACTGTTCCTCTGCTGGAATGATGAGAACGTAGCATAAGCCAAAATTACATGGTGGGTAAGGGTAAATGCACACGTTCAGGATTTATGTGCGAACAATCTGCACGGAAACCTGTGCGGATTTCTATGCGGATTTTGCTTTACCCATTGAAGTGATTGGAAAAAATCCAGTCAGGGAAAAAAATAAATAAACATGGTGCGGATTTAAAAATCTGAACCGTAGGTCAAAATCCACGTGGAAAAAAAAAAATCAGCGTTCTGTGCATGAGAATTTCAAATTCTCATAAAAACTCACAGAATAAAATATACGTGACCTACGGTGCAGATTTTGTGACAACACTGGGAAAAAACACCAAGAGCTATAGCATTCTGTGTTTTTGAAAAGATGCATGAACGACAAAAAAACAAAAAAATACCTAATGAGCAATAAAAGCAGAAGCAACAAAGCAAAAATAAAATAAAAAATCCTTGTGTGTCCTTCATTTCATAGTTCTCAATCTGGAGCAGCAAGAAGAAAAAAAAAATGAAAACAGTGCAGAAAAATGCCAGCAAAAACCCTAAGCGTGAACCCACTCTCAGAGACAATTTACCAGAGGTGCTGTCACGCAGCTTGGGAGCCACATGCTTTAATGAATCACGACTCGCAGGGCTATAAGCAGCATCAGTCAATGATATGTTCCAGGAAAAGACAAGAATGCCTTCTACTCTAGCACGTTGGATCTAGTGCGTAGGAAGAAGGGTGAGCGGCAGGCGCACGCAGAATCTCAGCAGCACACTGTACTGCAGCAGCCTGGCTCTGCTGCAATCCTCACATGTAGGGGGCAGGAGGTCCCTGAGGAACCTCCTAAAGAAAGGTAATAACTATAACTGATCTATAATCAGGGGTGCAGGGTTTGGGAGGGGTCGGATTTCAGTCAGTAATCACTTAGGCATTCCCAAGGGTAAAGAAAAAAAAAATCAGAGCAACATAAACAGATGGCGGCATGAGCAATGAGATTTCTATGACTGTAAGAGCCAATATTCTGCCAATACCAGGCAGGGGCAAACGACCGCAGGATGTGAGAACATACCGTCTGCAGTAGGAGAACTAAGGGTTAATTTTCCTTCTGGAAACCAGGTCAAGTTAGTGATGATTATTCATAATATATTCAGTGAAACTGCCAGGTATATATGCAGCCGGGTTCAGCAGAAGATTGGCCTTTGTAAAGCATCATTCATACTGGCGCACAGACATCCGTCTGATGTGAGGGGAAGAGGCTGTGCAGTTTCCTGCAGGCTGTCTGACACCACCTGGGAAGAAAGGACCAGTCTAGGAGATAACTTAGCAAGTTGTAATAAGCATCAGTCAGAAGGATCAACCCTGTTAAATCTGGTATAACATCTGGTAAAGCTAACCCTGCTTATTAAAAGCATTCCTTTGTATAGCAGATCCGTTGTGCCATTACTGACATACCACCGTTTTGTTTAGTTAGTATTCAAATGAGGACTTAAGTGCACGGAAGGCGGGCTCTAGCCACTTGGTGCACCTTTGCTCCTCGACTCCCACAGATTGACAGGGCCAGGCATCAGCATTATCATCTTACCTGGTCCTGTCAATCATGAGGGGACAGTATCCAGTGCTGCAGAGCAGAGTAGCTAAGTTGCACCAAGAGATTAAAGGGGTTGTCTGGGCTTGTTCATATTGATGTCCGCAAGAAAAAAATAAAACAGAAGTTACTCCGTGTGCATTCCTTTTCCGTATGTCCACTCCACAAAAATATAGAACATGTTCTATTACAAGGATAGTACTGTTCTTTTAGGGGCCAGCTGTTCCGTTCCACAAAATACGGAATGCAAATGGATGTCATCCGTTTTTTTTTTAGGAACTGTGTTGTGCGGACCACGAAATAAATACGGTCGTGTGCATGAGCCCCTATGGCGTTCACCATAGGGGATAATTTATATGATATTTATGTAATGTGGGCCGTTAAAGACGTGCAATACCAAACATGTGAGGGAGATATTATTTTTGCTATTTTTTTCATTGAAAAGCGTATTTTTTTATTTAATACATTTTTTCCACTTAACAGTCCCAAAAGGGGACTATTACAGGCAATATTTTGATTGCTTTTAAAATGCAATGCATTATCCCTATAGTGCATTACATTTTAATGCCAGTGCTTGGTGCAGCCTGCTGGAAAACACTCAAGGCAGGCTTGGGGCCTACACCAGGGCCCAGCCTGCCTATACACATCTGCACCCCACGATCGCATTCGCGGGGTGCCAATGGGAGTAAGAGGGAGTCCGCTCCCTCTGTCATCTCTTACATGAGGCGGTGCCATTGCCCACAGCAAGTAAGGGGTTAAACAGCCTGGGCTGTTAGAGCAGGAGTGAGGCTCTGATGTGACCGGGGCCCAGCTTAAGGCCCCTTAGTAACCACCGTAAAAAGGAGCATTGGTCGTCACTAGGGGGTTACTGAACATAGTGCATGAGAACCCCTTTAAAGAGTATTTGTAACCTCTACTGACATCTATTTTTTAGGCTAGTTTCACATTTGCGGCACAGCATTTTGGCAGGCTGTTCCAGCAGAGAACTGCCATCCGGAATTCTCAGGATCCGGCATTGCCAGTTGTTACAGGAATGTATGCTGGCACCATTAACTATAATGGAGTCTGGTGGAGATGTCAAGATTCGGCCAGAAAAAAATTCCATTGTATGCTGAAACAGCCTACCGCAGAGCTGTATTGCAAATCTAAAAGAAGTCTTAGCAACTACTTTCACCTTTCTTGTAATAATTCTGGATGCTCTATTCTTATGGCTCTGCCAGTGTCATACCTTCATTATTCCTACTAGAAGGGTCAATGAAGTTAAGAATGAATTGCCATATGCCGAGAATTATTAAGACATGACCTCACATTGGCTCACGTACAGAATTACCGATCATTGAGACAAAAAGAAAAAGCAGAGCTCATGCGCTGACAGTGCCATGGAGAACGTGTGAAGGGTTAACTCTGAAGAATCCCTATTCTATCTGGCCTAACCACAACAATCCCAGGAATCACTGAACAAGTTTTAACCTGACCATATGACCCAGCGGGCCTCCATAAATAGGAGTCTCCATAGTAACGATACAACACAGCTGTATACCTCCAGCGGAGGCCTTGGACTATGTCAGTATGTACTATCCTCATTACCATATATGGAAGTTATGTAATTCCCAAAGAGAGTACCAGACGAAATGCAGGACGCGTCATTCTGATTAACCATAGGATGCACGCAGTATTCATTCACAGACTAACCCTTAAAGGGAACCTGTCACCATGAAAATGCAATGTAAGCTACAGGCAGCAGGTAAACAGAGCAGAAGGAGAGGAGCAGATTGATATATACAATTATGAGACAAGATTCAGTAAAATCTGTAATTTATACATTTATATCGCGTCTCTTTCGGATCTTTGAAGTCCAGGAGACAGTCCTATCAGTGACTGACAGCCTTACGTCTATGACCGTGTATACAGAGATAGCTGTCAATCACTGATAGGACCGCCTCCTGAAAGGTGGAATCTGATTGGTTGCCATGGGCAACTAAGCCAGTTCTACTTTACACCACTTTGATAAATCTCCCCCTATATATCAATCTGCTCAGCTCCTCCTGCTCTATAACATGCTGCCTGCAGCTCAAACACCATGTTTAAGCTGACAGGTTCCCTTTAAGAGCTTTAAACATGTTCTAACGTATATTTACAGCCCCAGTCTTAGGCCTGAAGCACATGGCCTTAGCAGTTTTTGTTGTCTGCAAATTGTGCATCCGCAAAACACGGATACTGGCTGTCTGCATTAAGCGTTTTGCGGAACACAACATCCAGCCCATAACAAAACTGTCCTATCTTTGTCCATAATATGGACAAGAATAGGATGTTCTATTTTTTTTGTGGGGCCGTGGAATGGACGCAGACAGCACACGGTGTGCCGTCCGCCTCTTTTGCGGCCCCACTGAAGGCAATGGGTTCACATCTGACCAGCACAAAATAACAGAATACACAGAATAGAGTCGTGTGCATGAGCCCTTAGTGACAAATTGTGACACCAAAAATAGAGGGCCCGGCTGTCAAAGACTGCTTCTGTCTTCTGATAAAACAGACAGTGCACTCAATGATCGCGGTGTATAGAATACCTGATGACTATAATCACATGATCACTGGTGCCAGAAGAAAACGAAAAATAAAAACCCACTGCTCTCATTAAAGTGGAATTAGACGAACCAATAATCGTCTAGATGATCAGGACGATCAGGTTCCTGCAAACGCTCGTTCCCAAAAATCTGGCCACATAAATGGGAAGCCGATCACCCGATGAAGGAGCAAAACACTTGTTCATCGGGTGATCCTGTCGTTCGTGCAGACCAGGGCTGTGGAGTCGGAGTCGGTCACCATTTTGGTGGAGTCGGTATAAAATGGACCGACTCAGACTCCTAAAATATATAATGAATTAGTACATTTAGTTCAGTGCTGAATATATTTTTATAAGGATTTGTGAAAATGATGAAATGTCCTATAAATGTCTGTTCTATTCCTGATCTAAGGATTTCGGCTTTTAGTTGAGATGACTGTGTACTGGCCTTTATGTCCAGTGCATGTTCTCTCTGTATGCTTTAGGTTTCCTCTGAGCTCATGTTTGGAGAGGTTAGCTGCTCTCATGGCTTCTATCTGCTGCTGATGTAAAACACCTAGAGCCTTATGTATGAAAACTGTCTAGGTGTAGAAGTTTCTTTGTTGCCCATAGCAACCAATCAGAGCTCCCCTTTCATTTCATATAGTGCTCTGGAGAAATGAAAGGGGAAACAAAAAAAAGTCTTAGACCTAGACAGTTTTCATACATCAGGCCCAGAGGCGTAGCTACTGGGGATTGGGGGGGGGGGGGCAGGGGAGGCGATGCTCCGGGCCCAATACCTCTGGGGGGGCCCAGCAGGGATGGCCTTAGTACAATCAGGCGAATACAAGTGAGCGCTTCCATTATGGAGTCTGATGGGGGGCACATTAAGCCGATCTGAGGTCTGATGGGGGCACATTAAGCCGATCTGAGGTCTGATGGGGGCACATTAAGCCGATCTGAGGTCTGATGGGGGCACATTAAGCCGATCTGAGGTCTGATGGGGGCACATTAAGCCGATCTGAGGTCTGATGGGGAACATTCTGCTGATCTGAGGTCTGATGGGGGCACATTCTGTTGATCTGAGGTCTGATGGGGGCACATTCTGCTGATCTGAGGTCTGATGGGGGCACATTAAGCCGATCTGAGGTCTGATGGGGGGCAAGGGACTGTTAGTTTAGTGATGTAAAAGCTGGGGACAGATTTCCTTTAACATAGGAGTCCCCTTTTTTACTCCTATTAATCCTATATTTTACTGCATTATATGGTAGAGTATTTACACCAGGGTATGTAGAAAGTCTATTGTACTGTACTTAACAGCATAGATGATCTAGCAGTTTATATAGTCATCTTGCTAATACAGTATTATAACCACAACTAGTAGTATGTGCCTGTGAAGTTGGAAACGTGCGTTTGGGAAGCCAATAAGTGGGGGGCCCACTCAAGTATGTTTCGCCCTCCCATGTGCTGAACCTCAAGCTATGCCTCTGATCAGGCCCTTAGTGAGCTGTACCCAGAGAAGCCTGATAGATTACAAACTGTTTTTGTCATGACATATCTGTACTATTGATTTTATGCAAATTTGTTTAAAGTTATCACTTAAACATGCTCCATGTATGAGGGAGTCGGAAGTCGGCTTCCTTCTCGACAAAGGGCCGCTCCATTATTCATTGACATACTTAAAGGGGTTGTTCACAACTTTACTACCGATGCCCATCAATATCTGATCAGCTGGAGTCCGGGCACCCCTGCCAATCAGTTGCTTTAGGTTTTCATACTGGTTCGGGCAGCATGAATCCCCTGACAGGTTGATTTTAAAATCAGATGGATCGGCACACTGAGCTTATGCAGAAATATGATCGGGGAGGTTAGGCCCCATGCATACTGCCCACTACAGCTCAATTTAGTACGACGCCACATTAGGCGCTTCCTGTACTGCCATATACCTACCATTTACTATAAAAGGACTGTTTGGTCAGATGCCACATGGATGAAAAAGAAAAATTATTGTGGCATATTCAATTGGATTCCATATCTACAAAGGAGAAATGCTTCTAGGGAAGAATATTGGTATATGCACAATCTAAAGCAGCAGGGCACAGAGGCTATATGGGCGGACAGCACACCTCAGTGAAAAATGGAAATGTTAACGAGGCCTCGCGCGTTTCCGTCACTGTGGTTACTTACTGCAATGGCCAAGGGAGCTGTTAGAAAAGGATCTTCAAGAATCAAGGAGGGTAAAATCAAAAAGATCTTCTACTATCAAAGCCTCAGACATCTGGCAAGATGTTCCTTCTGTCTATTTGGCCCTTTAAGAACTGGTGTTTTGCAGCACACAACTGAAATCATGCAGGCACTCAATAATTTACAGCCATCTACATTACCTCCAGCATTTTAGGGAACTTCCACTACACCATATGGCGAGTGATTAGACGACAACTAGACTGTAGCTAAACAGGACACAATTAAATCCAATCAATAAACAGTGGGAAAAAAAGAAAATTTCTTCCGCATTCGTATGATATATCCATCACCCCACAGGGGCGTAATACTTTTGGTTAAGTACAGCTCCTACACATTTACAGGGGGGAGCTTAAATCGAATTAGGAACGACAAAATCGATGGCTTTAATTTTCATTTAGGATTATTGATGGTTTTACTCCAGCACCATATAAATAATGAGCCCATTAATTCAATGGTAATCCAGAATGAAGGGAAAATCTTCCTGTTAACCCGTTCATATGTGCCTTATGGTCTGCACATACGGCACTACAAAAATTATGCCATCATTTCTCCATCTGACAAGGTGGCGAGAGATTCAGCTCGGTTCTGTTCAATAAAATCCTTTTCAAGATTTATACATTCGTTCCATCCACTGAGGTTTCTGTATGGAGAAGCTCCCATTCACATCTTGGCTCTCTGTACGCGCAGTATCTCAGCATCTGTGCTCAAGGTCACCGTATTTGTCACTGAAATGCGACAACGTTGAAGGTATTTTATCCCTGCAACACATTCAAGACGACCGCACAATAAAAAGGGGGAAAAAAGTATTACATGCCGTTTATCACTAGTAGTGTTCCCACAAATGTGACTGCAAATATAATATAATATAATATAATATAATATTATATATATATATATATATATATATATATATATATATAAATATAAACACACACACACACACCTGTATTGTGCACTTCTTAACCTAAATATTGCAGTGCGTCTTATGAAGTGAACAGTAATGAGCCCTTCCATTATGGACGCACTCATAATGCCCCTTTCACACGAGCGGGAGACTCGCATGTCTCCCGCAACGCATCTACAGGGCTGGACTCCGGCACTGACTGGGATCGCATATAATGCTATGCGATTCCTGTCAGTGCCGAGTCCAGCCCTGTAGATGCGTTGCGGGAGACATGCGAGTCTCCCGCTCGTGTGAAAGGGGCATTAGTGTGCAGGAGGCGCAGGGAGTGTAGCTGTGCTCGTGCTGGCTATACTCCCTGCTCCCCAGTTGTCTTCCTGCACGGCACGTAGGTGTGCACTACGACATCAGGTTACAGTGCAGAACGGTGCCGGCAGAAGACCAGAGAGCTGCGAGTGCGAGAAGAGCGCGCCAACCAGAGCAGGAGAGGTAAGTTGTTTTATTTATTTCACTATCTGATTTGAGGACTGATCGGAGGTCTGATAAAGATTGGGGTTCTTCCTCAGACCTCAGATCAGACCCTTAATCCTCATCACCCCTAAATCAGATCCCCAATCTTCATCAGTCCTCAGATCAGACATAAAATAAAAGAACTTAACTTTTCATGATCTGGACAGTGTCACATCTTAGGAGATCCAGTTAGCTCTTCCTGCAGTGCTGCACTGTCACCTGACGTCGCACAAAGTCAGGTCATAGTGCACTACGTCCTCACGCTGTATGCAGTCAGGACACAGCCGAGTATGGCGCTGGCAGAAGACCAGGAAGCGGCGAGTAAAGCCAGCACTATGAGCAGTATATACACCAGTCCCCAGTCCTACAGTGCACTAATGAGCGCTTCCTTTATACTTTATTCATAAGTATTCACTTCAACAGAAGCACTGACATTTTTCCACCACTTTTGGGACAAAAAACTGTGCGTCTTATAGAGAGAAAAATATGGTAGTTTGGTGGGAAAAGATCCAGTATGACTTGTATTTCCATGGCCAAAGGCTGATACCATGCGCCTGAGTCCTGATTTTATCTGCATGTATAAGCTGCAATAAATACGCAGACTTGCCAATTTCTCCTCCGCCGGATTGTTTGGACTTGCACCGTCACTGAGCACCAGCGAGGTCGACTGCACTTGCTACCTGTGGGTACTTTCAAGCTGAAAGCAGTGCCGATCACTCTCTACATATGAGAATAACTTGTATTGAGCTGCCGAGTAAGTAACTTTTTTTTATACTTGGCAGTTCATCTAATATATCTTCAATGACTTCCATACTGTTAATATCCATTGAATTGTATTATCTGTGTCCACAATATCTCTAGGAAACCCTACTTAGAATTACATTTCTTCTTATCTTCTATCGCAGTAAACACGGTTGGACTATAGTACCATTGAACGAGCGCCTAAGCTATATCAAGCTAGCAGATCTATTAGTAGGAGTGGTGTTTCCATATATGGATATTTCAGGCTATGCGTTTTCATTGTACATATTGTCCTTGTAACGGTCCCCGGACAAACAAATAATATTGGGGAAACACTTCGGGACCCTGCTGAGAGACACCGGTTCATCGGATTCACCTGTTTGAACTGTTCTCTCCTGATCAGGACCATTGAAGATCTGCACAATCTGTGTGATTTTGTTGTGCGTCAGTTTATGAAACCACAGTATTTTGCAGAACTCCCTGTGAAGTTCTCCTTTAAATAGTGAAATCTTGAGCCTCTCTCGTTTTGTTCCTAAGGCATTAGTTGATTTAAGGTGAATCTTATAGAAAATATATCTGTATACGTCAATAGAAATTTAGTTTGTTTGTTCTTCTTTAATTGGGTTAGTAATACTACTTTGAATTTTCTTTGTGAACTTTGATCAGTAATGTGTGCCCGGTATGAGCATGCAAAAATAGCGGTCAATCACTCAGAAGGACCGCCTACATGACTCCTAAACCCAGAATGAGTAGAGGTTTAAATAAAATTACTTGACAAAGCCTCAATCTGCTCAGCTCCTCCTGCTCTATAACATACTGACTGTAGATTGGACTGCATCTGCAATGTGACAGATTCCTTTTAAAAGTGTTTGAAGCCGAGTACATTGCCAAAATGTCGTCACACAAAATGTCAGCATACAGATAGTTAAACATGATTACAATGCAGTTATTGAATAAGATTTTAAAGAAAGGAATTCTCCACCAAAAATCTGAAAATTCTGGTTTGACTTCTTCCTCCCACTATATAAAATACTCTCTAAGCTCTGAGAAGCCAAGATCCGGGAGTGAAGAAGAGGCAGCCTCATCCTCAGCCTAAGGCCCCTCTCACACGAGCGTGACGGATTAGGTCCGGATGCGTTCAGGGTGCGTTCAGGGAAACTCGCACCATTTTGCAAGCAAGTTCACTCAGTTTTGTCTGCGATTACGTTCAGTTTTTTCTGCGCGGGTGCGATGCGTTTTGATGCGTTTTTCACGCGCGTAATAAAAACTGAAGGTTTACAAACATCTCTTAGCAACCATCAGTGAAAAACACACTGCATCTACACTTGCTTCAGGATGAAATGCGTTTTTCACTGAAGCCCCATTCATTTCTATGGGGCCAGGGCTGCGTGAAAAAAAAAAACGCAGAATATAGAACATGCTGCGATTTTCACGCAACGCAGAACTGATGTGAGAAAAAAAAAACACTCATATACATAGACCCATTGAAATGAATGGGTCAGGATTCAGTGCGGGTGCTATGCGTTCATGTCACGCATTGCACCCGCGCAGAAAACTCGCTCGTGTGAAAGGGGCCTAAGGGAGCCAAAAAACCCCTCTACCATATAAGAAGTCACCAGTATTATACATGGTATATGGCAGATGGGGGGGGGCCCTGTTACAGACTTGAAATTGGAGCCCAGGAGCTGCAGTTATGCATTTGGGCAGGGGCCGTCCATTGATGAACAGTTCTAGCAGTCCCTGTGATTGCAGACCACCACTGTTGAAGTTGAACCACCATTGGCGAGGTTGACCTCTGATATGGCCATAAATAATGGTGGATTTACAAGGGGCAATTCTCAAAGCTAATTATTGGGAACGAAAGTTAGTAAGAACGTCCGTTCTCAGTAATCGGCCCATGTAAGGGTTTAGCAGATCACCCAATAAACAAGCAAAGTCGCTCAACTGGTGAAATGACCGTTCATGCAGACACCTCAATCATCATTTCTGGGCAGGAAGAGTGATTGCAGTAGCATCGCTCCTTAACAGTGTCCGTCACCAAGAACCCCCCACTGCTCAGCTGTTAGAGAAGGCACCATCGCAGGATAGGTCATCATTAAAATTAAGTTGGACAACCCCTTTAATGGATGGTTCAGGAGAAATGGCTGCTGGCCAAATTTGCATTCGCAATCAGAAAGAGTTTAAAAAGAGCTTTGCTAGTTCAGGATATTGATGGCCTATCCTCAGGATATGTTGGATTTCAACATTTACGATCCATTTGCTCTGTTGAGGAATAAGACAAGTTTGGCCAAAGTTTCTCTCTCTATCTCCTCTTTAAAATAAACACTTAGCCAAGAGAAGCATGCATGTTTATAGGAAGGCGAGTGGAGACATCGGTCTGTCAAACAAACTCTTGGTCCAACAAGTATCTGCTCACCTAAATTATTTCTGAAAAAAGTTGGTAAACCAAGTTCAATTAGAGGTGGCAAAATCCCAAGCTTACTTGCCATTAACTCAATATGACAATTTTTTTCAATCCAATAGAGAACTGTAAATAAGGATTCTCTTTTCCTAGCTCGTAGGTTTTACATCAGTCCAATTTCTGAAGTGAAAAAAATACAAGAGGATAAGAGGCATAAAATATTGCCAGTTTATGTATCTAAACACTAATCTATGGAAACAGTTGAAGTTGCCAAACGCACAGCATTCTCCTATCCGTTTCTTGGCACTTACACTAGGTCTTTGGAACAGACAAACATTTATCATAAAATGCAAGGAAAGGGATTTATCAGAAGCCAGGAACGTGATGAAGGTCATGAAGAACCAGCACATTAGTATACTTCAGGCTTTAGTGACACCACAGAAACCTCTACATTTCAAACACGCAACCAAAGAAGCAGCCAATATTCAACTGTATTCTTGCTGAGGGCGGAGGAGTGATGACAAAGTCAGATTATAGAATTGTAACCCAACAGAAAAGTAGATTGTATGCCAAATACAGGACTGGAAACCATCAGGGGAATGGATGGGAACCTTTCCCAGCCCTATCCTTCGGGAAAAGCTTCCTGCCATTTACGTAGACCTTTTAATAGGTTGTGTGAATAAAGTCCATTACATAAGAGAGCACTAGACAAATAGTCTTGCTTCAGGGTCTTCATACACTGTTTGTTCCAGCAGCTGTAGCTCCTGCTAGCAACAAATCGATGGGGGTGCAGGGTTTTGGACCACCGATCTGAGACCTGTCTTAGGCTAGTTTCACACTAGCGTTTATATATTCCGGTATTGAGCTCCGTCATAGGGGCTCAATACCGGAATAAAACGCTTCAGTTTTGTCCCCATTCATTGTCAATGGGGACAAAACTGAACTGAAGACAACGGAATGCTCCTGAAAGCATTCCGTTCTGTCTTCAGACCAGAGAGCAAACCGCAACATGCTGCGGTTTGCTCTCCGTACTAGTTATCCGCACCTAAACGGATCCGGAATGACCCCCAATGCAAGTCAATGGGGACGGATCCGTTTGGTGTGGACACACTTGTAAACGGATCCGTCCTCCATTGACTTTCAATAGAGGTTATTCCGGATCCGTTTAAAAGCTAATACAACCGGATCCGGAATTACGGATCCACAAGGTTGTATTACTCAGTACGGATCCGGCGGGTCCCTTCACCCGCCGGATCCGTACTAACGCTAGTGTGAAAGTAGCCTTAAAGTAGCATTCCCACAAAAACTTTTATTCTCTGACCAGATGTAAACTGTAATGAAGGTAATTTTCTTAACCCGTGGCTGTATTTGTGAGTTATAACCTTCCTTCTGACTCTCAGCTGTGTCATGTGACCAACACTGTCTTTCCAAATAACACAGCATCTTATGTGTGGACAGGAAGTCAGTTTCTCTATGTATTCCTATGGAAGCCTCACTCTCACAGTCTCATAGAAATTAATAGAGAAGTAACTGCCTGTCCAATCACAGTGTTGATCACATGACACAGCTGAGGACCAGAAGGGAGGTTATAACAACTCACAAATACAGTCGCTGGTAGGAAGATTACCTTCAATACAGCTTACATTATGTACCTTTCTATTCAAGTTATAGGATAAAAATGTTTATGGGAGTGCTACTTTAAGCATAGGTCATCAGTATCAATGTCCAGGAAAAAACCTTTAAGCAGTCAAGAAAATATTTCTTCAAAGGTAAATCTAGACTTCAATGAAATTTGTACAAAACATAAAACATTCAAGGTCTCTAGATTTTTAGGTCTTCAGTAGAAGTGTTACTGTCCAGATCCTTAGTAAACCTTAATCAACGTTTCCAAAAGAAACACGACATCTAGCGTACAGCCAGTGATGGACTCGCCACCTGTTGTAGCGTGTGCAGTCACAATGAAAGAGGAACGGTCAACAACAGCTGAGTGGAGACAGAAGTGCTAGATCATGGTCACCCGGTTGTGAAGGGCATACACACATCTTATCTGGGATTCCTTCTAGAAGAGTGAACATTACAAAGACATTTGCAAAAATGGGCATTAAATGAGGGGGAAAAAAGATTAGTTCAAGCCTGGATATGCCTTCTGTGCATGTCTCCTGACCACATGAAACCCAATCTGGGTACATTCCCAGTCAGATATTCCAGACTGACGTCACGTTTGCTGCTCGTAAATCTAAGGTTTCGTGCCATCTCAGCGAAACATTTCACATGCAAACCAAACATATAATACAGTCAATGAGCTGGGATCTCGCCAGGGGTAACCTCGTGGTTATTGAGACAGGAAAATAAACGCAAGCTACTGTAACCGGGTGGCGATACTTACTTTACCAGTCCGGACTCACAAAACATGACTTCCACTTTCTTTATAAAAATCCATATTTTGGCTCTGACAGTATACATATATAAAACACCAGGGTTTTCAACAAAGTAAAAGCAGATGTTTTACAGAGGTTGCCCCAGGAGAACACTCCCAACCTGTATGTTTAGTCAGGGCATATGGGCATCACTTTTGGGGGGAAAGGGGTGGGAGTCTGACTTTTGCTCCCAACATAATTTTGCTGGTACAAATTATTGATAAGGAATGTGGTTGAATTACAACCAGCAAGTTACTGAAGACAAGGGAACCGTACAATGCCCTCCAGGTATCTTGCACATTCTAAATAACAGGCAACTGTGCCACCCCGAGTGCAGTGGTGTCTCTCAGATAGAAGTATCCTTTAAATATAGTGTGCAAAAAAGTTTGGAGTTTTGCAACTCGCAGTGGTCTGGAGTTTCCAAATCCCTAGGGTGGTGACTAGTGTTGAGCGAAGCGAGCTTCAGATACTTAATCCAAAGTTGCTTTATTTAAAAGTTCGGAATAATACTGCACGGAGATTCCTCCTCACCTCCGTACAGTATTAGAATGCATGGGGTCCGATGAGACGAAGTTAGTTATTCACAAAGTTGCGTAAACTACTTTAAAACTTGAAACTGAACTCAGCTTCGGTTCCGAGGTACTAGTCGGAACTGAAGCAGAGTTCGGTTTCAAGTTTTAAAGTGGTTCTCCACTTAAAACTCAATTACCGAAGTTATTCAACGAAGTCACACCCGACTTCTTGAATAACTAACTTTGACTCATTGATGCCCATACATTCTAATACTGTACGGAGGGGAATCTCTGTGCAGTATTTTTCCGAACTTTTGAACGAAGCAACTTCAGATGAAGCATCTGAAGCTCCCTTTGCTCAACACTAGTAGTGACCATATTTCAGCAGCCAGGTTTTCATAGTGCAAAGTTAAAATTTAAAAAAAATATTTCTTTAGGGGATGCCGCTCATTCTAAGCTTAGGAGTAATGTGGGTAGTCATACTCTGTGACTGACCATAACTATGCATACAGTGATGCCTGTAGATAGCACTGCGTTAGCATGGTGACAGGTGCCCTTTAAGTAAAGGCCGTACAATGCATATGTCACTCTACTGGAAAGACTTTCCTCCTCACCGGCCCGGCAGCATACTTGAGCAGGGCGGACTGTTTCCAGTCAAACAGAAAAGTATAAAAAGACTAAGACTAATGTGTACATACACCTCCAACGGATTTGCCACCCTAAAGACTAAAATGAGGAAACAGTTTTGCCTTCTATTTTTCTTAAAATTTGCCTGAAGAGAATAGTTTCAGGCGAAAACATTTACTAATCTCTACCCCAGAAAGTTAAAAGAAACAAATATGAATTCATTGTGCAGAAGTATTTGTATTCTCTAGCCTTTGTACAAGACTATTGGCGTCATTTATTAAACTGGTGTAAAGTAAAACTGGCTTAGCTGCCAATAGCAGCCAATCAGATTCCACCTTTCATTTTCCAAGGAGCTGTCAAAAATGAAAGGCGATCGGTTGCTATGGGCAACTAAGCCAGTTCTACTTTACAGCAGTTTGATAAATGACCCCATATATTACTAAATTGATTCTGCAGAGCCATATGTAGTAACAAATCATTCATCTCTAATTGACTAATCAATAAGGCTTTCAATCTGACAACAATCGATAGATCTGGTAGAATCTTAAGCTGGTCATACACATTATACTTTTGTTGGCTGAACCCACCAAAAACGGCAGGTTCGGCCGACACACTAATGTGTATAGGCAGCTCTCAACACTGATATGGGGGATTAAGGATTAGTCAAAATTAATATTTTCACCCAATCCTTTTGATGTCCTGAGGGATAAGCCGTCACCAGAACTGTCTGGCAGCAGTTTTCTCTGCTCTACCCATGGCATACACAGGTACAGACATGTTCAGCCGAGCTAGGAAAGAGATGGGAGAGATAGCCAATGGCCTAACGATCAATTGAACGTGTATGGGCAGTTGTAGTCTTCTCATGGTCAGAACAACCTTTCATAATAAAAGATAACTAAATAAAAAGATAAGCCTCAGGCCCTCAGCCGTACCGGATCATGCTACACCAATCTCAGACTGAACTACTGACCATTGGTATCAGGTACTTTAAAGAATGAACCATTTATTATAAAGATGGTTAAAACAGCAGAATCCAATTTAATGTGCATGGGGGCATCCTGAATGTCTGATGGAGAACACAAGAGGATATAAAAATAGGCACAGTTTTATATTAACATGGCCGATCTTTGTTCTGCGAGGAGATGAGCTACGATCAAAAGTACCAGACAGCACCTATTCTTCCTCTTTCCTAATGAGCAAACATGCAGGTTTGAAAGATAGGCCACTCTTGGAATATTGTGTACAATTTTGGTTAACGGTGTATAAGAAAGACATAGCCCAACTAGAGTGGAGAGTTACCGAGGCAGTCAAGAGAATGTGTTGGTACTTCAAACCACCCAATTTACTCATTAATAAATACCAGACAGTTCACCATGGAACAAGATGCACATCTCAACGTAGCACAGTATAGTTTCTATAATGAGAAAATAATTTGTATCCCACAATACTTAAAACAACCTGGTCAAATGAGTAGATTCATATTGTGGTGGATGGCGTAGTGTGCATCTCCATTCATCTGTACCACAGATGGTATAATGGCTACTGATGCCATCTATACAGATTACGGTAAATCAAGCTGATCCTTTCATCTCCTATGTAGGGATGCTGGCTGGGCATTTCATGCACATCAGATGTGGCTGACCAGCAGCTTCGGTAGACCCAGGTCTAACGTGTACGTCATCTTTATGCTGTAGAAAGGGTCCTTGATTATACAGCAGCTGTCTGGAATAAAGATCACCAGAAGCAGGGTGGTCTGCATACAGTACTGCGCAAAGACTACGTTTATTTAACTTCGAGCTACAACAGACCACCTCCCGGCACACGGACAGCTCGCCTCATATACACATCCATACAGGGAATGCTATCATTCAGTGCGGGGGCTGGGGAAGCCAGAGTTATGGTCTCACTCTGAGTTTAGACAGTATGTTATTCTGCTTTTTACTCAAAAATATTGCACAAAATTCACATAAACCTATTTATCACCAAGCAGCACATCTTCCTCATTTTCTATACGCTGCCTGAAGATAAGATAGCATAAATGGTCTGATAAGTTCATGGTAAAGACGGACACCACCCAATACAGAGTAGACATGCCAATATGATCTGGTCTGTGGGGAGAAGACTGCAGGGACCACATAATACCTAGAACGTTCAACCGCATTTCTAAAATTCAATCAGATCGGAAAACATCTACATCAACAAAAATAAAAAGAATTAAAAACAAAAACATACCTGCACCAGATGAGAAATGTCATGCAGCTCCTAAGGCTGCCCAAAGGACTAAAAAAATTCTCTGTGCAAATCCCAAGTAGTCACTACCAGCTTTTATTTTTACACGTCGTACATCAATGTGTCTACAGCCAATTGCTGGCCTCAGCAATGACATGCCCTACGGTCTAGCATCACCGCTGAAGCCAGGGACAGGCCTCAGCAGTAATATTGGTGTTTAGCACGTCATAACTCAAGAAAAATATGCAAAGCCAATGCAGATTACCGGAGAATCTGTGCTGAGAATAGGACATCAATATCTTAGTGCTGCACAACCCATTTTACATAGACCAAAGTTTAATATGTAACTGTTTGTTTCCGATAAATGCCTGGTCATCAGCCAAGTTGAGAGCTGCATTTTCATGTAGCAACCTTCTCCTCTGTATCGGGATTGGCCCGTCTCATTTATTTTCTACACCTGAAAATGGTCTAAATATAAGACAGCATGGAAGCGGTCTTACATTTAAAACTGGCACTGGATGTACCAAAGTTATGGAGAGGTCTGCGCCTCTTCATAACTTCTGCGGATCCACCTCCAGCTACGGGGCTTTATTAAGACTGGCATCTAAAACGACAGTCTTAATAAACGTGCTCCTATGATTTTGGGGCTGGCCGAAAAACAGAATCACCTGATGAGTTGGGTGTTTGCCCAGCTGGCACTTTACATGGGCCAATTATTGGGAACGAGATTTCTACAAACACTCATGCTCGATAACTGGCTTGATTATTGGTCTAAAAAGACCTTTAGTTATACGCTTTCCAACAAGCACCCTCCTCAAACATGGTATCTTAATATTCAGACATGGCTCATACATCAGAGTTTGGAAACTGTCTAGTGGGCAGCTTTCAGTTCGACTTGCTCATATTGCTGTCCTCTTCAAGACATGAAAAATTCATTGATCTTCCTTGAAGATAAATGTTAGCTCACTTTCAAAGCAAGCATGCTGCAACATCCAATCAATGTGGATCAGGCCGCTATCTAACATATGCACCCAGCTATAATAGATCCATTTGACGCTCTTGAAACATACAATTTTTCATCTAAAAGGATTCTGCAAAGATATTCCAGTCTGAAGTGACAAGGCAGAGAGCAAAAGCAAACTCAAAAACCTCTTCAATACCAACTTAATCACCTATACCAGGGATGCTCAACCTGCGGCCCTCCAGCTCTTGCAAAACTACAAATCCCAGTATGTAATAGATGTAGGCTGTCCAAGCATGCTGTGAGTTGTAGTTTTGCAAGACCTGGAGGGCTGTAGGTTGGGAATCCTTGATTTACAGTATACCAATAAAAACTTTATATGCAAGAAGGTGGCCACTAAGCTACCTACCGTAAATGTATTCCTAGTAAAATCTAATTAGCCGGGAACACAAAAAAAAGAGCAAGGTTTAAGTCAAACCTCCTTCGTCTTTTTTCCGTGTCCGTTTGGTCTTCAGCTGAACACTTGTTCAGTCAAGCATGCATGTGTTCTCAATAGGTAGAGGAGACGGAGCAGTTGCCACATCTACAGCATAAAAACCAATAGCCCAAATTCCTCTCACCAGACATCTGAAGTAGGGGGAGAGTTGGGAGGTCCCCGTACACATTAGATGGTTGGATAGCCCCACTGGAAATGCATCTAATGTGCAAGGTCAGCTTTAGAGAACCTGATTGCAAAGGACATAATGTAGCTGCAATGATCACAGTGAAAGTGTAGCCAATGTCAAGCTATGTCTTTAGCCCTTTTCAATGTTAAAGGGATTTTCAGAAAGAATTTAGATGACCTGTCCGCAGGATAGGTCATCGATATCTGATTGGTGGTGTTCCACTACCCAGCAATGCCATCAATAACTTGTTTGAAGAGGCCATGGTGCTCCGGTGAACGCTGTGGTGTCCTCACAGTTCCACATTGAATATTTTTAAGGACAGGACAGACAATATCACTAAAATCAATAGGATACCAATTTCTTTGCTGATCAGATACTCTATAAGGGGTGAAGCATGCTCTCAACTGATGCCTTCCAAAACTAGAGGACTTCAGTGCAAGAGAATACCTCTAAAAAGGTATTGGATTTCCACCCAAAAATAACTGTCTATAAACTAGGAAGACATCAGAAGGCAAATATACAGCTGATTTTACATTACGGTTGGATATCTTAGTAGAGATTAGATTATGCACACAACAGATCAAATATTAAAATATTCGTTGTTAATGTCTCAATTTCATAATGCAAAACAGGTACCAAACTGGAGCTTGGAATGGAAATCAAACAACTCACGCATATGGTGGAGCCGCATGCAAGAAGCCTGTATGGCAGTGCATGGAGGCTGCACGGCTCCCTAGTAGAGGCATACCGCATGTACAAAGTTATGCTCCCCAAGAAGCAATGGTTACAGGGAAGTATCTCTTTGTTCAAATGGCATCCAATGGAGTAAGGCATAAAAGGAATTAGAAAAATCTCTCTCAGGCCTCATGAACACGACCATATTGACAATATCTGTGTGCTATGCGCATCCATATGTCCGTTCCGCAAATTATAGAACATGACCAATTCTGGTCCACAAAATGTGGACCAAGGACCCGATGAAGTCAAGCAGACAAAAAAATGCGAACTGTAAATGGACACTTCCGTGAGCATGAGACCTTATGGAGATAAAGCAGAGGTCCCATGCTCCTCTATGGAAGACCAACTACTGAATATGTCCTACTGTAGGAGACCTAAGGAATGCTATAGTTGAGACGATCAATTTTTTAGCTAAACATCTGATCCATTTAATGCCTTAAAGGACATCCCATTTCACTGAGTTTTACAGAGACAGAAATAGTGAGAACAAGGGCTGGTAGGAGCAGTTGATCTTTACATTTATGTCTGTAGCCAAGGGCCGACTACTATGCACTTCATAAGAGTGACACGCTTTTAAATCCATTTTCGAGAATTGGATCTTGCTTTTATATGCATGAAAACCCTTAGTCCTGTTTCTGTGTCTAATGGGCAGAACTAAACTGTATCTGCTTCTTAAAACCTAGGCGATTTCAAAGTCAAGGAAGCCTGGTTAATAGAAGAAAGCTGCACAAAACCAATCAAAGAAATGGCCTCATGATGAGCCCAAGGCTTCGGAGGTAAAGTTCAGTTCAAACTCAACTAAACCAACTTGATTAAAAAAAAAGGATGCCACCTGAATCACCTTGTATTAGAAACCTATAGCCACTTATGTTCTGCCGCCATAGTTGGGCAAGAAAAGAAAGCGTTCTAGAGACCCCCATAAATTAGTTCAATACCCATTGTTATAAATATGGAGACAGCAGGTTCAGCTGACAATCTAAAATGTATCGGGGGCTCCTGTCTCTCCCTCAACAGATGATATTGGGGTGAAAACGATCAGATGCTTTGAATTTCAATGCCTGACCCCTTTTGTTCTCCTGAGAGAAAAGCTCTCTGACATCTCTGGCAGCAGTAGCTTTCTCCTCGGTCCCCATGAGGGGATTCTGGAGAGATTGGCCGACAGCTTTAAAAATCTATGAGTCCCAGAAGAATCTGGGAAGTTTATACACTGTAGTCCAGGGTGTTCCTCACCATCCATGAAGAAACAGACTTGACCTATTAAAGTGGACTGCTCACGATAATGAGGCGTCCCATTTGGTCAATACGCAGTCTGGTTAATAATCAACGAGGAAGGATACAATGAGTGTTAAATGGGCTTAAGGCTCCCGTTACTTTCTCAGAAATTATTTACAGTTGCCGATTTATGCGCCAGAATACACAGCAGCTGTCAATCATTGGTTAGGGAAGACATGCTATTCAGTACGGTCTACGACAAATAGGGCAGCAAATTTTGAGAAATCCTCTTTACAGTACTTTTATATAATATATTTTTAGTAACACAGAAAGCTTGCAACAATGGACTTCCCTGTCTGATGGAAGATGATCAACCATCACTTGTACAGTTAAACACATCTTAGAATGATGGCATAGCTGACAAACGACTTGACCAAACATTTAGTAGAGAAAAAATGTGTTCTTCTATTATCCGAGACAGATACAATCGGATTTGTCTGTAGCCCATTACTTACTGAAAAGATGACAATATATAAAATATCTTCTCAAAATCAATGCACTACGATCCATAATCTGTTTCTTATTCCTTTTCATTAAGCCACAAGGTGATAGGAGTGAAGATAACTCAAAGATGAAAAAAAGAGCAGCAATAATAGTTATGTGTTACACTCTTCCATCAGCCTATAGATTAGCAAGAGGGAGTGGAGTAATACACAACTGTATGGTCTGACTACATACAGGGTATGTTTGTTGTCTGTTACCATGGAAACACTATCTCCCTTTTACTGTGAATAGACATGTCATTCAGCAGTTGGAGGGCATGTGAAGAATACAATGGACACTTCCTTCATACTTTTTAGCATTGACCCCACTGTAAACAAGTGGGGTAGATTTATCAAAACTGGCTTAGTTGCCCATAACAACCAATCAGATTCCACCTTTCATTTTTCAGAGTTACTTTGGAAAATGAAAGGTGGAATCTGATTGGTTGTTATGGGCAACTAAGTCAGTCTTCCTTTACACCAGTTTTGATAAATCTACCCATGTCTGACCCAACGACACTAACTATAAATAACAGACTCATCATCCAAACCAGCATGCTGCTCTCAGGGACAGCTACAGACACAATTTTGTAGCAAAATTCATTAAAAAAAAATTCTTAATTTGGCTTCTGCAACTTCTACGTTTCACAGCACATAGATTTATCACAGAATGGCATTCTGCAGCAGCCATCAGATAGATTGTGTCTCCAACTCTGTTCTTATCTACAGAACGATCTTCCAAGTGGATTTTTGGTGAAATCAAAAAGCCAAATTTATTTGGTCATATATCAACTCAGAAGACAGCTCCATCGGACAGCCAGTTTGACAGATTTATCACAGAATTGCATTATGCAAATACTTTGTACTATGGAAACAAAGAAGCTGCATAAGTCAAAAGCAAACTGTTTGTTGTTTTAGCCCAAAATATACCCAAATCAGTAAAATAAAGTAGGTACAAAGGCTTTACAGGGGTTTTGCCATTGATAGGCCATCAATATCAGACCGATGGGGGTCTGACACCCTGCCATTCCACTGTGGCTCCAGCGCCAGAATTTCACATCTCCGTCCGCTAGGTAGTGGATGAGCTGGTAACTACAGCGCTGCTCCCACTCACTTCAGGCGGAGTAGCACTGCAGTTACCAGCTCCATCCACAAAACAATGGATGGAGGTGTGTAGTTCTAGCCCGGGAGCTACAATGAAAAAAAACTGATCATCGGGGGTGTGGGGTGCTGAACCCCCTGCCAATCTGATATTGATTGCCTAGTCTGAGGCCTTCCTTGTACTACTTTATTTGTACTTTGGGTTTTCATGTGTACCTATAAGGGTCCATTCACACGTCCGTATTTGTGCACATCATGGAAAACGGTCATTTTTTTGCGGATCTGTTGTTCCGCATAAAACTCCGTTTTTCCAGGACATTCATTCCGTTTTTCCGTAAAAAACGGAAAGGATGTATCCATATGTCATGAAGAATGGATAACATCTGTACCTTTTCTTTTTTTTCTCCCCCTCCTGGAACGGAATTCGGATGCCTTTCCGCATGTCTTCCGCATTTTTTGCGGATCCATAGACTTTCATTGTGCTACGGACCGCAATTCGGGAGAAAAGTAGGACAGGAGGATTTCGGACAGTCGGAACGGACACACAGATGCGGACACCACACGGTGTACTGTCTGCATTTTTTCGGGATTCATTGAAATGAATGGATCCGCATCCTATCCGCATAATTGTCCGCAATTGCGGAAACGGAAAGGATGCGGACACATTATACGGACGTGTGAATAGACCCTAATTCTGGGTGGATGTTTTGGCATCCATGTATAATTTTGCATTATTAAACCATTATTGAAAAGAGTAATCCACCACGCAAAGAAGCTCAAAACGCTGGTTTTCGTTCAAATCAACTGCAAAAGAATTATAGCAGAATTTTAAAGAAAATATAAAAAATAACCTGATTTTTCCTTTCCCTGCTCACATCTACAGTGACTTCAGCTTCAAAGCCAAGGTAAGACAGGCGGGCAGGCAGAATCCCATTTCTGCTCAGCCGCACGCCTTTCACAGCAGACTGCATTCACACTAATGAGAACCTGAGTGATGACGATGCAAGCAGCACACAGGATGAAAGGAGCCCTGGCACGCACTGAGGTCACCTACATGTTTGCACATCGTCCTCAGGGAATTTAAGTAGGAAAAGTCCAGTAGACGAGAGACTGTCAATATATCAGCAGAGGGTTCAAGAGACTTTGTTTAAATACCTGCCCCAGTGACCAGGACTTGCACCATCAGTACACGCATACAAGCAGTGCTAAGACCTTGCACATGGCCATCAGCCCTGTCAGGTTACTTGTTCCAAATGTTCGGCTTTGGTTTCCATGCAGAGAAGCCAGCTGCCCCTTACAGGGATAATCTCCGTTTCATTCATGGAGAAGGAACGGAAGTCTTTAGGAACTTTGAGATGGATAATTTCACAGCATATGTACAGGAAAAGCAAAAGGACTCCGCAGTCCTCTTAATTTTTACTATACAACATGCAGTTTTCTCATATTTGCCAATACTAACGTGTAAAGCTACTTTTACACCCTAGGTTTGGCTGGTATTTTTTTTTGTCACATTTTACAATCCGATATGCAATGGACACATTAGAGATACATTGGCAGTACCCATCGACTTTGGCATGACGGGTCAAACAACTAGTAAGTATGGGGGCCTGCCAAAAATCCTTTTGTTCTTGGGAAGATTCGCTGCTGGTCAGATGTGAAGGCAGCCGCTTTCTCTCTTCTCCCCATTCAAAAACCATTCAAATCTGGACAAGGCCCGGGAGAGAAAGGTGTTCGTTGGACAGCTTTCTAAAATGTATGGCCCAGGTAAAAGGGTATTCAAGGATTTTAATAGATTGCCTATCACCATGATAGGCAGTTAACACTTGATCGGTGAGGGTCCAACACCCCGTACACAATTCACTTCAATGACGGCAGCTTTGCAGTTACTAGCTCTACAGTGGACAGACCCGTGTAGTTTTGGCTCTGACTTCATGCGCCAGAGCTACTCAAACAGCTGATCAGCGCGGTACGGAGAGTTTTACCCCGTCAATCAGATATTAATGTTCTAGAATACCCACTTTAAGGCTAGGTTCACATATGCATTGTGGCTTTGTTTATAGTAAAAACCATATGGTAGTGCCATGTCCACTATAAATCCCATGCCGCTCGATGACTTACAATGGGGTCTGTCATAGTTTCTACAGCTTTGACTGCATGAATAGCATAGTAGAGGGAGAGGATGCAGTTCCTAAAAATACAGATTAAAATAACCCTCCACAGGGGAGACACAGAGGGTCACTTCTAAAGTGTGCCACACTGCTTTTTGGCGTAAAAAAAATTCTCAAGACACTGACCCACCCACTTTGCGACTTTAACGCACTAAATTTTGTCACATTGGTATTTTTTACACTGTCCTCGTCACTTGGGGGTCGCTGGGGAACATCGGAGACCGGGCCCGCACCATCAGCCTCGGTATATTTACTTACATTTACACCAGTTGACCTAAAAGTAGTCAAAAAACTACTCCGCCAGGGCAAAGGGGAAACAATGAAGGACGTAAAAAGCTGGTCTTTGTAAATGACCCCCATAGTCTTTCCTGCAGAGTTCCCATTCTCAAAGGCAGCAATGGTCTATCAAATGATGCAGAAATGTTGGTGGTCAGTTGAGTAAAGCATTGGGTTCAGAGATAAATTTACATATACCAATGCCGTTCCCTGGGATGTACACATGTATATCTTTCATGTTAGTCAGATATGAAGATACTTCATACAAAGAATTCTGGTACAGGATCAAACTGCAGATGTCTGTGCATAAGTGAGAACTGACCCTATAGCATTATATTGGTTTTTACTTAGTTGGTTGTATTACATTGTTATGTGGTTGATTTATGTTTAAGTCCTGCATTCCATTGACCGGATTGGATACCATTTTTGGATGCAAAGAAATAACTACTATGCAGAGCAGTAATACAGCTGCCAGAAAAGGCCTTGGATTGTGATCTTGGAACAGGAATCTCTCGCATTAGGCTTATTTTCTGTGAGCTTTTATAGTTTGTCATTTTGTATTTTACCAGTAAAGCATACTATCCTCGGTTCACCTACTGAAAGACAGAAGACGAAGACAAAATACTAATGTACATACATATGCTCAACATGTAGAGGTTCAGAGGCCACCCCCAGCTGGTCTGCTGGCAGCTGATTTACGCAAGACCAAAGAGACAGCTGCACTTTACAACCAGTTCAAACTGACAGGAAAGTACTGCCCATGATCAGATTTCATGGTATAGCATACTGAGCTCAACTCCTTCTTACTGCTTAACGTAAATGAAATAAGAACATCCATTTTAGGTAGGAGGGGGAAAAAAAAAAATGTACTAAAAGCAAGAATCGGGTTGGAGTCAAAACCAGAGATCTACTAAGATTTCCGTACCCACATTCAGATTTTGCAGGGTAGAGCAGGGTCGTAGGGTACATAAGGGCATGTGCCTAGGGTGGGAAATAAAGAGGGGGCTGCACTTTATATAAGTTACCGTATACATTTTTAATGTAATTTCCTGCACGCTAGTGCTTCTGGTGGATAACTGTTTGAATATCCAGCAAAGGGGAAGGAGGTGGACAGGTCTGTGACCGACTACTGTCTCAAAAGGAGGAGATCCTTCCGGTCTCCGTTATGCAGGGGAGTCCTCGCCTGCATAACAAGAAGGGGACGGATCCATTTTGCAGCCCTCTTTTGCAGACTTCTATTATAAAGGAATGATTAAGGTCAGTCATTCAGTCCTAGAATTGCGCTATGGTCCATGGTAACGGAATCCATAACGCAATTCACCTTTTACCACTAAATGAAGTGGAAACAAATTTCTAAATATGACATTCGCTCATCTCTAGTGATAAACTCCATGCATCTGCTGTACAGAGGTCTGTCTGATGAGAGTTGTGACCCCTGCACCTGTGACTTAGGTCACACTCAAACAAGCGAGTTCAATGCGAGAAGCACACTGCATGTGCAAGTCCGATTTCCCATTTTCATCTCTGCACTTCTGCCAGGATCACATGGCATTATAATTAGAGATGAGCGAGCAGTGCTCGTTACTAGCACTGTAGCGCTCGGGTCCAGTGTGAAATGCCCGCAGGCATTGCGGATCCGTCCTCAGCTGCATGTAAGTCAATGAGGACGGATCGTTTGGTATGACACTCACATCAACCGGTTCCGTCCTCACCCGTCTTAAAGTCAGTGGGGACGGAACCGTTTGGTATGAGTGTCATACCAAACGATCCGTCCTCATTGACTTACATGCAGCTGAGGACGGATCCGCAATGCCTGCGGGCATTTCACACGGGACCCGAGCGCTACAGTGCTCGTAACAAGCACTGCTCGCTCATCTCTAATTATAATGCTTTATCATGCTGTGTGTCCCTGGTAGACCTGTATCTACTGAATTACACAGACGGCATTATGTCTGAACAATTCAGTTGAATCGAGGTCTAGAAGGAACACACAGTCTTCTAAATCATTATATAATGCAAAGAAAAAAGCCACCTATTCACTCTGTTCCACTGCCAAGAGTTTCATCCCCGGTCTACTATGGACCAAAAGTGTGATGTTTCATCCATCGTGAGTGGCTGCAGTGGTACGTGTGATGACAGATGGGACATCATACTTCCACAAGGGACTGGAAGAGACCCACAGTGATGGAATGGTGAGCCAATTAATAGGAAAGTGCCTTTTTTACCCCCTTTTAAGTTAATCATTTTCAGGGCTATAATTAAAATTGCTTTGGGTTTGTACAACCCCTTTAACCTGACCTTGTCAATCAAGGAGGAGAGGGAAGGGCCGACAGAAGAAGCAGGCGAATTAGCATCAGGCTGTCCCCAATGGGGTTCACAATCTAAGTCATGGATTAAAAGTACTTTTTCTCCAGAATGAAGCATCGGATCGCTAAGAGAAAGGTATCATTACATTTGGCTGAGCTAGTCCTACAAGGTATTGTGGTATTACCGGTATTAGTGAATTAGAAAATAGTGATACAAAACAATAATGTTGTGGTGTAACAATTACTCTGCATTTACAGGAAACTAAAAGGGTTCCCAAAACCACACTTTTAAAAAGGCAATTAGTTCATGTTTTTTTGTCAGTAGAAAGATAAAAGCAGTCTGCAAGTACACTTACTCAAATTAAATAAATGCTAAAATGACTAACTCAGCAGGCATGAACACTAAGCTTGGACCTTCCTCAAAGTGAAATTCCAGTTGGGGTCTCCATTTTAGGAGATATATATATATATATATTACATACACACACACACATACTGTATATGCAAACAGAATATCAGTAAAGGAGGCAGAAAGACTCATTTACAAGGCAGATTAAAATAGATTTGCCTGGATGTAAAAGTGGCCTACAGCCAACATCTTACATGCTTTTGTGAAAGACATTTGTACGTGACATCTGCACTGCTCAGACATCTGCCTGGTTTTGGCATATGCTCTCGACACTTTAAAATTAAAACTTTTAATTATGAAGCACACCATTCTGTACACAGAATATGTTTCCATTACCCTGAATGTTATAGCTCTGGTAGCTTCCAAAAGCCTCCACAAGACCTGAACTCCAAGGGTAATTTACCATTTTGAACTCATGCAACCAAGTTTGATGCACAGTCAGCATGTTATAGAGCAGAAGGAGCTGAGCAGATTGACATGTATTTTATAGAAAAAAGATTCAGTATAACTTCTATTTTTTTATTTTTATTTTTTGCATTTTAACCCCTGCACTTTTTATGTTTTGGAACCCCACATATACAGGCTGTTAGTCACTGAGCAGGACCACCCATTGGACTCCTAATCCCATATGAATCCATGAACATGAATTCTCCCACAAAACTATAATTATATATATATATATATATATATATATATATATATATATATATATATATATATATATATACCCAAATCTAGTCTATGTTTGAAAGGTTTTGAATAGGAGTATCATCAAGAAATGTAGTTCCTATAATAAATAATAGCTTTGAGGGCCATAACCATAGCATAATCACACAGAGTCAAACAGGACAGGCCTACCTATAATACTACCGAAAAGCTATAGAGATAGAAACCCTACAACTTTGGTTCCCTAAATCCATCTCTACAAAAGCTGTTAAATGGAGTGGGTGGAAACCAACCTACATTTAGCAACCATGTCCAAAGAAATGCAGTTAAAGAGGACCTTTCACCACTCCTGACATGTCTCTTAATAGCCTCATGCACTCCCCATGTAATAACAAGTCTGGAACATCTATTCTTATGTCTGTATGTTGTGCCATTCCTTTATTATTTGCACTAGAAGTTATGGATGAATTGCTATTTGTCTTCAGTAAGGGAACAGAGGGGAGGTAACAAGTTGGGGGTGTGTACCTGCACAGTCTGAACATGGCAGCACTGATTGGCTAGAGTGAGTCTGTGCAGGTACACACCCCAACTGGTCACCTCCCCTCTGTTCCTTTACTAAAGGCAAATAGCAATTCATTCACAACTTCTAGTGCAAATAATAAAGGAATGGCACTACATAGAGCCATAAGAATAAGGCCCCTTTCACACGGGCGATGTTTCCGCGCGGGTGCAATGCGTGATGCGAACGCATTGCACCCGCACTGAATCCTGACCCATTCATTTCAATGGGGCTTTTCACATGAGCGATGTTTTTCACGCAGCAGTTCGCCGTTGCGTGAAAATCGCAGCATGTTCTATATTCTGCGTTTTTCACGCAGAACTGGCCCCATTGAAGTGAATGGGTCTGAGTGAAAATCGCATTGCATCCGCACACAAGTGCGGGTGCAATGCGGTTTTAACGCATGGTTGCTAAGAGATGTTGTTTGTAAACATTCAGTTTTTTCGCACGCGCGTGCAAAACGCATTGAAACGCTTCGCACCCGCGCGGAAAAAACTGAACGAACGTACGCAATCGCAGTCAAAACTGACTGCGATTGCGTGCGGATTGGTGCAGATGCGTGCGGATTTTCCTGAATGCATCCGGACCAAATCCGGACACGCTCGTGTGAAAGAGGCCTAAATGTTCCTGAATTGTTAGTACGTTGGGAATGCATGAAGCTATTAAAACAGGCATGTCAGGAGTGGTGAAAGGTCCTCTTTAAGGGTTTTTTACAAATGGCTGTGAGGGAGACTCGATTGACTATTAGTGGGGCACCATATGAAGCTGTTGACTCATTTGTGGTCAGAGAAACAATGTCAGGTCAGACCCGTTATTGTAGACCTGCAGGTGAGTATCTTGATTGTCGGGAAGGAAGTGTTCCTTAGTCTCAGCCAGTGTAATACAGTGTGGTGCAAAAAGTGACAGTGGTGTCGCATGAATATGGCTTGTGCCCAAACACCAAAATTTGCAGTGTGGATATGGAAAAAAACTTGGTCAACACGTTGACATATCTGTACTTCTTCACTGTTGCCAGGAATGTAGAGTCATAGCCAGGGAAAGTTACATCATTTGGACGACATGCCACTAGGGAATTCAGAATCTGAAGAGCAAGGCCACATTTTGGGGCAAAAAAAAAAAAAAAAAATAAGTTGGGCCTTTCTATTCAAATTTTCCAACCTCAAATAAATTGGGCCACTGCATATAAAAACTTCCTAATAATGCATTTATTAAAAAATAATAGCTAATGGGTCAGTGCTTCAGACAGAACATTACACTGTGAGCACTCCTAAGGTCAGGGACCAATATTGGATTGCATTACCTACATTAGTACTTTAAGAATAACTGAGGGAAGCCGAATGTGATGTGCACATTACACCCAGCTCCACGATAGGACATATCGCTGGAATGTGGTCACTAGACCAACAGGTATAAGCCCTAGGCTACAAAATATTAAACCCGTAAAGGGGTTATCCCATGAGCAATGCAAAAATGAAAATCAGACATCATATAGTACATGACAATCTCTTTCTAACAAAGCTAGAACCAGCGCTGTACCTCGTACGGATCCAGAGATCTCCCCATTCATTGTTCTGTCAGATTGATATAAATGCAGCAGATCAAGTGGAGAGTCTATTCTGCTGCAGCTAAGGGGGCGTGTCTGTTCTCCCCCTATCACAGCTCAGGAAGCAGTTGTAGGATTAAATTGAGCATGTGCGGCCTTCTCAGTGAGCAGGACAAAGAAATAAGAAAAGAAACAAACAGAAGGTAGCGCTATACAGATACATTTTATTGAATAGCTCAGTGGCCATAATATATTTTTAATGACATGCAATTACAAAAGTATCCAGATCCAGGTGCCGGTTTGAATAATGTAGAATACCCCTTTAATATACCATAAGCCACCAAAGAAGGCGGCACTACCCTAGAACACCCGAAATGACAAAATATATTAACGCTTCCACTCTCTTTGGCCACCAGGACAAAAAAAAAGTCTTACAGTCCCTCCAATAATGTAGAAGTCCATATGACCATGAAGTAGACTTGCTGGCATGGCTTTATTTCTGCGGTTAGTCTCATATTTTCCATTAATGAATGTCCTGTCTAGGCTTATCCAGAGGAATGAGAACCTATACTGCAGATGCTTTCTGGGAGGAGAGCGATAAGGTTAAAGACCTATATCACAGACATAATTCTTGTCGCCATCAGTACTAAATGCGGTTCAGCGCTAGATCAGCACAGGCCGGGAAGCTCTTACCTAGCACGCATTCATATTTATAGTATGAGAAGAGACTTCCCCCCCCTTTTTATCCTAATATGTGAAGACTGAAGAAAGGGAATATGGTAAGTAAGGCAGCGCCTGACCCAAATTTCCATACTCTCACTACTTTGTGTGTAATGCATTCGCTCTGTTGTCTCGTCAGCAGCGTGCAAGCAGCTGGAAGCGGCCCAAGAAGGCGAAGAGTAGCAATAAAAGTGTGAACGGATTTCAGCATGTAATGAGGGGTCAAAGGACTCGTCCTAATGTGAACACCCACTTACCAAAATATATGCAACAATGAGGGACCCCTGGTTATCTCAGATAACAAGCATGTAATGTGTAGAGCAGGTTTACATACATTTCTGTGTATTTTTCCCATATGTGACAAATTACACAAGAATTTAGGGCTGTTTCAGACGACCAGAGGACATGCAGAAACTGAATGTACACAAATAAGAATAAGTTAACAGACACGGAAAGAAAATAAGTTTGTGTGCATGAACCCCAGTGATTTATAATGCTGTGTGTCTTTACCTGACCTGTATGTACTGAGTTATACTGACAGCATTATGTCAGTATAAGGCCTCATGCACACGTTCCGTCTGCACCCGTTCCGTTTTTACGGTCCGTTTTTTTTCAATCCGTTTTTCATCCGTTTTCCATCCGTTTAAACGGATCCGTTTTTTTTAAATTTAGGTTGGTTCTGTGTCTCCAAGCAACCTATCCGTGAAAACGGATGGAAAACGGATACATACCAGTTTCCATCCGTTTTCACGGACGCTCCTATAGAGTTCAATGGAGCCATCCGTCACGTTTAAAAGGATGAAAATGGGACATGCACCAGTGAAAAAGGATCTGAAAAACGGAACGGACAGGCATCCGTGAAAAAACGGATGCCTGTCCGTCGCCCATACAAGTGAATGGGTCCGTTTTTTCTATCCTTTTTTCAGGATCCTGAAAAAAGGATAGAAAGCGGAACGTGTGCATGAGGCCTAAGGGTGCATTCACACAACCTTATTCGTTTTTTGGGACCGCAAATTGCTGATCCGAAAACATGGATACCGGCTGCGTGCATTGATATCTGCGGTAAGAATGTAAGTAAAACCAACAGAACAACGTACACCATCACCAACCTATATAAGCATTTCTATCATAGGCTGTACTGTACTCAAACTCATGTGTGGCAGTACTAGGCTACATGCACACGACAGTGAAAAAAAAGTCCGTTAAAAACTGACATTTTTAATGGAAGTTTTTTCCACGGATGCCTTTCTGAGAAACAGACGTTAAAAATGGACGCATTCAATTGTATGGGGGCAGTCTGTCAGTTGACAGACACGATAGAACATGTTGTATTTTTTGACATCCGTTTTTCACCAACAGTCAAAGAAACTGCTGTGTGAATAACCCCATCGACTACCATTGGTCTAAAAATGGATGTGTGATGGCAGTTACAAAAAATGTACATCACACGTCTGTTTTTCGTGTCGTGTGCATGTAGCCTTACTGGTCAGAAAGGCGTCAATACACCTTCAACAGCTGTTATTCCTCCCAGTTCCCCTATGCTATGCACGCTCTGTTTGACTAAGCATGCATGTATCTATAGGCAGAGAAAAGTGGGCTGCTATAAGACAGTCAGCTGGTCTCACAGAGATCGGGTTTGGCCAACTTTTTTCTCCCATGTATGGGGACCTTAAAGAGGACCTGTCACCTCTCCTGACATGTCTATTTTAATAGAGTCATGCATTCCCTATGTAATAACAATTCTGGTGCATCTATTCTTATGTCTGTATGTTGTGCCATTCCTTTATTATTTCTACTAGAAGTTATGAATGAATTACTAGCAGTCTGCAGTAAGGGTACAGAGGGGAGGTAAGCGGCCGGGGGTGTGTCCCTGCACAGACTCACTCTATCCAATCAGTGCTGCCATTTTCAGCTTGTGCAGGTACACACCCCCAACTTCTTACCACCCCTCTGTACCCTTACTGCAGACTGCTAGCAATTCATTCATAACTTCTAGAAATAATACAGGAATGACACAACATAGAGCCATAAGAATAGATGCTCCAGAATTGTTAGTACACTGGGAATGCATGAAGCTATTAAAACAGGCATGTCAGGAGTGGTGAAAGGTCCTCTTTAAAGGGGATGTCCAAGTTCTTTTTATTTTATAGGTCATCAATATCAGATTGGCGGAGGTGCTGAGTGATCAGCTGTTTGAAGAGAACGCCTCATTGTTTACCTGCTCGCCGACGCATCCGCAGCGGTTTTTGGGAACTACAAGAAGCCACCCCATTCATTTCAATGGGATGGCTCATTCCTATACAAGGGTATACTACAGAGCTGTTCCATAGAAGTGAATGGCACAGCGCTGAGGATGCGATGGCGAGCAGGAGAGCAATGAAGAGGAGGCAGCACTGGAATGGCACACGCCTTCTCTTCCAACAGCTGATCGGCAGGGATTCTGGGTACCAGACCTGAGGAAGGGTCATCAATAAATATAACTTGAGAACCCCTTTAACATAAAGCCTTCAAACATTCACAACCAGAGACACCTAGTCTATGACTTTCTGTATTTATTACTCGTAATAGATAGAAATGTTTTACTAATAAGGATGATACTCTGCAGCCACGAGAACCTGGCAGGCATCCTGCATGGAGAACTTATTACTGTACAGATATACAGGATATCACAGAGGTAGAGGTGAGTGACAATAAGGGACTTCAATGTCATAGCTGCAAGCTTTAGCAATGTGCAGTGGAATTAATCATATGAATGAAACAAATACCCATATATGTTAATGGTACAGACTGAGAACCGTAATTGGCACAGTGGATGTTATCACTTTCAAGTTCTGCAGCTGAAATCAGCAGGGAGGAAGTAAAGGGCTTCAGTAAATCTGTCTCCTCTTACTCCCCATAGTAAAATCAATGGATTGTGCAGACTGCAATGAATGAATGAAGCTGCTAAAAAGCACACAGCTACATACATCTACAGGGACTACCCACATCTTTGATGTTCTGGCATGTTCTGTTTTACACTTTTATATTATTTTGCCATTCCCATAGACAAGTAATGTACAGCATTCCTTGGTCAAAAATCAACAAAAGAATAGATTTTTCTTTTGACTTCCAGTGCAAGCGCCTTTTAATTCTTAATGCCTTTAAAATATTAAAAGGTCCACAGAAAATGGACACTAGACAGAGCTTAAACTGAGACAATGGCAGCTATAAGATGCCAATTAAGAGACTGGACAGTCACCAGTTCACTCGGCATTGCAGAGATTGCTCTTTAGGACAGCCACTTAGTAATTCAGCTGAGCAAGGTAGTTACAGTGGTGCATAGCCGGCCCACTAGCTTCTAACGGTGTCCTTAAAGGGGTTCTCCAAGTTAAATTTATTGATGACCTATCCTCAGGATAGCAGCAATACAGGTTGAGAGCAGCACCAATATGGCCTCCAAACGACCTCACAAATGCAGCAGCACGTCCAGGACCAACGATTCTCTTAGTCCTCAGTATAATCCACAATTCACACAGGAAGGCAGCATTATCTTGAAAACGGCTTTACCTTTTATTACGCAGGGTCCATAAAAATGTACAAACAGGTGTGGCCACTGAAAGTGCCCGAGCAACGTTTCGGCTAATCCATAGCCTTTATCAAGCATAGTAAAAAGTGCAAAATTCCACATTTAAATAGTATATGCAACTCCTCCCTCATTTTCCACCACCAATCAGTGTGGTACATCAATTATTCAAAATCACAGGTTTGGGGAAAACCCCCAATAGCGGGAGCCAACTCCCAGGTAGTTGTTAACACTCACCAATTCCCAGTGCAAACGTCATCAGATGAATGTGGAGGACACCAGTTCCAATCCAAGCATGCATGTCCCGATCAAGGTGCTGCGCATGTCAGTCAATATCTTGCTTTAACCTTCTAACTCCGCCCACATGATGTCACTTTCCCAAACCTGTGATTTTGAATAATTGATGTGTAGGCGAGTCTGTGTACGAGCGTTTTTTTCACACATCAGTTCTGCGTTGCGTGAGAATCACAGCAGGTAATATATTCTGCGTTTTTCACGCAGCTCTGGCCCTATAGAAGTGAATGGGGCTTCAGTGAAAAACGCTTTGCATCCAGATGTAATCCGGGTGCAATGTTGCAAAATTGTTTGTAAACCTTCAGTCTTTGTTTCTTTTTCACACGTGTCAATAACGTATCAAAACAGATTGCACCCATGCAGACAAAAACTGAATAACTGAACGCAATCGCAGATAAAACTGACTGAACTTGCAAAATGGTGCGAGTTTCACTGAACGCATTCCTGACACAATCCGTATCGTTCGTGTGAACGAGGCCTCATAAGAATATATGCTCCAGAATTTTTATTACATGGGGAATGCAAGTAGTCAGGAGAGGGGACAGGTCCTTTCGACCACTAGCGTCTCATGACAGTGGCACAAAGTGGACATAAGATGAAATAGTCTTCCAATAGGTTGTCTGACTTATATAAAAGCTCAAGTAAACCCTGTAAACGGCCTAAAATAACGAGTGGATTCTCACACATTTTCGCTTCTTTCTGCTCTGGTTCCCGCTTCACGACTGCTCTATTTTTTTTCCTCCCTGCAGCGGCGAAGTTCTGTGCACACAGGTCAAAATCACTGGCCTCAGTAGAAATGTCCTGTTCACTGCTGAGGCCAGTGGTTGGCTGCAGCGGTGCCCTATGTGCACGGAACGACACCGCTGCAGCCAGGAAGATGACATCTGCAGCGGGCGAAAAGAGGCAAATATCCATTCATTTGTTATTTTAGGCCATTTACAAGGGTCGCTTGAGTTTTTTTATAACCCAGACAGCCCTCTTTAAAATACAGAACATTAAAAGTAAAAAAAAGAAAAAAAAAAAAAAAAATCCAATAAAATAATTGACATTTAATATATTTTTTCGGAGAGCTTTGAATCACACTTTCAAGAAAACCCTGGCACGTTCCTTACAGCTAGATTTCTCTTAAACAATCCCAATGTAATGAGCAGTGGTGTCTTTTGTAAAAGTGCTGGAGCGCAAGCCCTAGAGATGACAGAAATCAGATTTGCAATAAGCTGCACTGATAGGAAATGTACATTTTCCAATATGCTCATTATGTCAACACTGCTTTAACTGGCATAGAATCCAACACTCCAGTGTATAATTGCTCTGCTCTGATTTTCCATTCAAGTTCAATCCCGCAAGGATTATTACAGCATTTCATAATGCACCCACACATAAGAGCGGTATACAGAGAGGAATACAATGTACTGCTGAAGAGACAGGCGCCCTGAGTGGTGTGTGCAGGAAGGCAATTGTGATCTATGGGCAGATGAAAGGAGATGGAAAGTGAGGCATTATTATATAGAACCAAAACTAAAAAATACAATTCCGATGGCAGGGGTTGCCTACTAGAGACGACCACTTTTCATGTGCCAATAAAAGGCATATTAAAAAAATTCTAAATTTAGAAATGCAGTATTTTTCACCACATTTTTTTCCCAAAGTGCGGGGGAAAACGTCAGCGCGTCTTATGGGGCAAATATTAATGAGCACTTCCATTATGGATGCGCTCATTAGTACCAGAGGACCAGGAAGCAGGGAACGTAGCGCTCCCTGGACTCTGTACTCACTGATTCCTGGTCCTCTGCCGTCTGCTCTGCTGTGACTGCGCATAGAGTGAGGACACTCAGTGACCGCGTCTGCAGCAGGAAGAAAAGAGAGAGAGCTGGATTCTGGGAGCCTGTGATGTCCAGAGTAGTAGCGGTAAGGGGGAGGGGTCTTATGTATACTGGGGCTCTTATCTGAGGTTTGATTGAGGGTCTTATTAATACTGGGGGTCTGATTTGAGGTCTGATTGAGGGTCTTATTAATACTGGGGGTCTGATTTGAGGTCTGATTGAGGGTCTTATTAATACTGGGGGTCTGATTGGGGCTGTGAGCTGAGGTCTGATTGCTGACCTGATGTCTAATGAAAAATATGTTTTTCTTATTGTCCTCCTCTAAAACCTAAGTGCGTCTTATAGGGCGAAAAATATGGTAGATCATATCTAAAAAGGCATCATTAAGCCCCCTTTTTCTTAATACGTAAACTAGGCAATGCTCCTTACTGCTTTACCACTGCCAATCAGAGCAGCGAGGGAGAGGCTGGCCACAGAAAGGAGTGGAGTTTGGGTGGAACGGTGATGCTTTGTTGCACTAAATGCTTAATTTGCATATTAAGAAGAAAAAAAGTATCGCAACTAGGGAACAGAGCCTCGGATTAACAAAAGAAAAACTGTTGGACAGGGAGGTCACTGGTGACAGATTTCCTTTGACTCACAACACTGTAGTTCCCTATGATGCTGAAAGCTCAGGTCTGTAAATCCGTAGTCAGTTTTTTCCTTGAGCAACATATGGCTTACCAACCAGATGAGCCCTTCAACCCAAGAGAGCAAGCAACCACCCAAGCATTACATGCTGTCCTTGTACATGAGATTATTAGTCAAGGACCTCAACGCTTGCCTTCTTCCAAAAATACTCAGAAATAAGCTGATTTCTTATCTAGTCCTTTACACCAAAAGCTAATATCTGTACGGTCCACAAGCAAACATACGAGAATTGGTTAGCCAACCTTTCTTATTACCCTAGTATACAGAGCAAGTCTGATGGAAGAAGATGTATCTACTAGGATTTCTTTTTAGCGCTACCTAAAATATTTCTACAAATGCCATTTCTCGGTCAACATGTGTTTTTGATGTGTTCTATCGCAGCCCACAGAACAGACTTGAAACCTTCTGCCAGTTCCAGTGACATCAAGGGAATACTACGAGGAATTTCTCCTGCTCGGGATACAGACATGAAAGTGCACAGCTAACCTAGTTAGGATATAAAATTGGGCAACGAGGGGACTAATTCTCCTTTAGACCGATGCCAGGTTTTGCATCCTAGCAACTGCCTGCTCCAGATCCTATAACAATATACTTTCCTGAAATGCCTTGGAGATTCCTTCCACTTGTATTAAAAACCTGTCTCCAATGTTTAACATGCAAAACCACCGCAGTAGGATTTGTCAATCTTTATTACAAAAAAAAAAAAAAAAAGCAACACCACAAAATTCGACAAAAATGTCGACACTTTGTTTTTTAATATATTAAAGAAGAACTCCCGACAAAACTTTTATACCATGTCCTGCTAGAAATGTACATGATGTAATCTGTAGTGAATGTCATTTTCTTACCAGTGTCTGAATTTTGACTCCTGAAGTTTGTTATCTGTGTCATGTGACCAGCAATTAGACCCAACAACTCACACAGAGACTTATGTGTGGACAGGAAGTCTAATTCTCTATGTATTCCTATGAGACTGAAAGTGAGGCTCCCATAGGAATGAATAGAGCAGTTACTGGCTTTCTGTCCTGGGTCAGTTGGAGGTCAGGGAGTTGGTCACATGACCCAGCTACAATAAGAAGAGAGGTTTTTACTCACAGAAACAGTCACTGATAAGAAAATGACAATCACTATATATTATATCATGCACCTTTCTAACATGTCAGAGAATATAAATTTTTGTGGGAGTTCTTCTTTAACAAAGATAATAAAATACAGATAGGATCACACAGCATCAAAACTAAACTAAAATCACAACCCAAAGTGATACAACCCCTATAGCAACAATAGAATCATGGACATGTGCTGTTGATAGTCCCCACAGACACCACACATAATGACCTGTCCCCTCCTGACATGCAATAGCGGACAAGAATAGGCATTTTCTATGGTAGCGGCAGCAGTGTGCAGTCCGCAAATTGCAGAATACACACGGGCCGGTATCTGTGTTTTGCGGATCCGCGAAACACTACGGTCGTGTGAATGTAGACTTATTAATATTTCATGTTTGCCAGCTTAGGGAGAGAGGTGGAGCACACAAACATAATGAAGGCACTCCCAAAAGGCTGGGCCAGGGATGGGAGGGAGAACCTTCTCTGCTCCACCCTCTGCTGAATGAGGATAAAAATTAGGGATTTTGAACCTTTGGTCGACACAATTTGAGCCGCAATCTGCGACTTCTCCCGGCTCATGCCAGGTCTAAAAAAAGTTGGTGTAGAAAATGGTCTAAATGCAAGACAGATGGTAAGCAGTTTTACATTTACAAGCAGAGGTGGATCCGCCGAAGTTATGTAGACGCCTGTGCCGCTTCATAATTTCGGCGGATCCACCACCAGGTATAAGGGTTATAAACACTGGTGTCTAAAAAGCCGGTCTTAATAAATGTGCCCCTTTTTTTAAGCTCGAGCTCAAGTCTGTACCTCCACAACCCTGGGTGAAGTGCCGCACTTTACAACCATTAACATTCAGTACCGCTCTATGATGCCAGTTGAATGGCACATGACCTCTGCACCTGCTGATTGTGGCCAGCATTTGACCACTGCAGCACCAGTGCTGGGTCGGCAGAGAACATAAGAGGCGAGTACGGTCTCCTTTTTGATTTGCAACATTTGAAGCCGTTTTTTATAATTTTCTTTAGAAGTTAGATAACTCCTTTAGTATCACTTTTGCAGTTTTGTCACAATGTCAGTCTGTAGATAAAAAACATCAAGTACAGGATGCAGGCGTACATCAGATATAATCTAATCTCTGACAAATGCATAGGAACTCATTCAGCAATTTATACTGGCCCATTCATATAGTCCCTGGGGGTGGATGTGCATTAAGCCTTTACTGTTTAAGTGTCCTCTGTATACTAGAAATTACTTCTGATTCACCGTAGGCTTCCCAAGCCTTGGAGGACCCATTCATTAGATAAGCATGCAGATGGACTGTTAATAGGTCCGTATGCTATATATAATCAAGGAATCATGTCCTGAGAAGATATGACCAGCTGAGGGCCATAGGGTCTGGTTGAGATTTGTAGCTTTTGTTCCTTAAATGGGTTGTCCCACCTCCAACATTGGTGTCATATTGCTGGGATATGCCACCAATGTCAGATGGGTGCAGGTCCCAGAGGTAGGGAGTGCTGAAAAGAGGCGAGAGCTGTGCGCAGCTATTTTCACAACTCCTACAGAAACAGGGTGACTGTGCATGCGCCGTGTGCTTCTGTTCCCTTTAGGAACTCCATTCTAGAGATAGATATGGGTCCCAGAGGTGGTACCCGTACCTATCAGACGCCGGACGTAAATATGCCACCAGTGTTAGAGGAGAGAAAACCCTTGAAAGAGAACCTCTGGTTTACAGTAAAAATTCCAGTAGCGATAGGTGATTAATACGAGATCAGTGGACCAACGCCCAGCAGCCCAAACGACCAGGAGTAAGTGCCAGCCGCAGCTTCCAGAAGTTAAAGGGGTATTCTCATCTTAGACAATGGGGGTATATCGCTAGGATATGCCCCCATTGTCTTATAGGTGCAGGTACCTATATCCAGAACGGAGCGGGGAGCGCTGCGCCTGGAGGACCCCGGGTTTCCGTGGGTCCGGCCACCACCAGGCGCAGGTCCCCGTTCCGCTCATAGAAATGAATGGGAGCCGGGCCGTGCATGCGCGGTCGGCTCCCATTCATTTCTATGGAGCCGACGGAAGTAGCCGAGCCAGCGCTCGGCTATTTTCGGCGGCCCCATAGAAATGAATGGAGGGAGGCTGCGCATGCGCAGTGCACCCTCATTCAGTTCGGGGGCTCCGTTCTGGATATAGGTGCGGGTCCCAGCGGTGGGACCCGCACCTATAAGACAATGGGGGCATATCCTAGCGATATGCCCCCATTGTCTAAAATGAGAATAACCCTTTAAGTGTTTGGGACAGCTCTGTACATGGTGTAGTGGCCGTTCTCTGGTATTGCAGCTCAGTTCCCAGTCAGTCACTTTAAGGCTTCACACATGGCCGTATTTTTCATCCATGTGCTATCCGAATTTTATCTGGAAAGTACACTGACCCATTCATTTCTATGGGGTCACAGAATTATAGAACTCCACGAACTATAGAACAGGTCTTATTCTGGTTTGTATTGCAGACAAAATTGCTTTCAGGAGTGAGAAAAATGCAGAATGCACACACAGTGCTCCAGACTTAAAAAAATACCTATGAGCCATTGGCTCCTGAATGAAAAAATTTAGGAGCCAAATTAAATTTGTGTTGACAAATTTAAATGCATATAATTATAATTAAAAAAAGACTTGGTGGAGCAGATGGAAAGTCTGGCCCAAAATAGAACAGTCCTATCCTATTTTTTTGGGGGGGGGGACGGGACAAGGTGACTAAAAAAACGGCGAAATGTGCGTTTTTTATTTATTTTATTTTTTTACGTTTACCGATTTTTTAAAATATTTTAATAGTTTGGACTTTTAGGAAGTGGCAATATGTAAAATGTTTATTTATTGTTAATATATTTTATATGTAAAATTGGGAAAGGGGGTGATTAAGGGGCCGTTCAGACTGCCATAGTATTGCAGATCCGCAATACCACGGATGCAAATTGCGGAACACATGGCCGGGCGCCCCCTGTTGTTGCGGACAAGAATAGGACATGTTCTATAATTTCTTGCGGAGCTGCGGCACGCTGCCCTTTGAGGTGAATGTGGCCGCATCTATTCTGCAAAATTGCGGAATAGATGCGGGTGCATTCACACAGTTGTGTGAATGGGCCCTTAAACTTCATATATCGTTTTTTTTTTTTTGGTTTTTTTTTACACTTTTTATTTACTATTAGCCCCCTTAGGGGCTAGAACTCTTGTCCTATTCACCCTAATAGAGCTCTATTAGGGTGAATAGGACTTCACACTCTCCCTGCTGCCCTGGGCTTTGTGCACACGGCAGCAGGGAGCTTACCATGGCAGCCAGGACTTCAGTAGTGTCCTGGTTGTCATGGTAACCGATCGGAGCCCCGCTATTACACTGCTGGGGCTCCGATCGGAACTGCCACTGCCACCAATGAAGAGGGAGAGGGGGAACGGGGGGCTTGAGGCGACCCTGTGGCCACTGCCACCAATGATTATTATGGTGGGGAGGGGGGGAGGTGCGCTGCGCCAACAATGTTTTTATTACTTGGGAGGGCGCACTGCGCTACCAATGATGATAACTATGTTTAATACAACTACAGGAGGCGGGTGCCGGCACAGAATCACATAGCCGGCACCCGACCTGTATGATAGGGAGCTGCGATCAGCGGTAGTTAACCCCTCAGGTGCTGCACCTGAGGGGTTAACTGCGGCGTATCGCAGCTCCCTATCATACAGATGTCTATGTCTATCATACAGATGCTATGTGATTCTGCGTCGGCACCCGCCTCCTGTAGTTGTATTAAACATAGTTATCATTGGTGGTGCAGTGGCCACACCCCCTCCCCTCCTCCACCCTCTCTTCTCTCATTGGTGGCGCAGTGGCCACAGCCCCTCCCACCCCTCACTCCTCACCGGTGGCAGCAGCAGCACAGGAGGGAGAGAAAGACTGCTTCCTTCTCCCCTGTGCTGCTGAGGGAACATGGAGCGCGCTGAGACAGTGCGCACCATGTTCTCTGATACTAGGCTGCACAGTAGCGCAGCCTAGTATCGGTGGCGGGTCTAGGCGCAAATGGCGACAAGACTAAAAAGTCTTGTCGCCATTTGTAAATTCTAAGTTGCATTGGCGACCATTTTGGCCGCCATCTGGAGCACTGACACATAAGTTATCCATGTTTGGTGAACCAGTGGACAGTGTGCATCATGACAGCACTGTACACTGCTTATTTCCAGAACAGCTGACTGGTGGGGGTGCCGGCTGGCGGACTCCCATGATTTCATATTGATCACCCATCATTCTGTTTCCTGTTTCATCCACTGTTATGTTTCCAGTGCTGGTGGTGGAGGAGCTGGGTGTCAGACCCACACCAACCTGATATTGATGACAGGATAGGGCATCAACAGCTAAACCCCTTAGGCAAGTTTCACGTCTACGGCGGTGTGCTCCAGCAGGCTGTTCCAGCCAAAAGGTGTGTGCGGCCAGGTAGCGGTCAGATCTCTGCTGGACCCCATTATAGTCAATAGGGCCAGGCGGCAGTATCTGGCTATGCTGGATCAGGAGAACAAGTTGTTCTCTGCTGGAACAGCCTGCCGTAGAGCTCTGCTGCAGATGTGAAACTAGCCTTAAAGGGGTTTTCCAGGAATAAAACCTTTATGGCCCATCCTTAGGATGAATCTGAGATCATCACTGATCGGTGCAGATCATGGAAATAAACTTCTGACGTCTCTATCATCTACCACTTTGTGCTCGCTCACATGTTCCATCCAAAGTCTCAGTGGTATCTAATAATAAAGACTACACACCCCGCACAGACATCTTGCTGCAGACGTCAACAGTATACAAGTCACAGCACGAGCAACATCTCCAGGAGGTTACAATCCAACCATCCCAGGTCATGTTTGCTCCTCCTTCTCTGAGAGCAGCAACTGTGTGGGGGATGGAGGGTTACAAGATCTGTACACATCGCACATTTCTTGTCTCAGAGCTGTGATTACAAACGTTCCAGTGTTCCGCAGTCACGATTAGCCGGCTAATGAGATGCCACTTGGGTGTGACCCGCAGGCACTTCCTCGCCAGGCACACAGGTGTCATCCTGACATACAAGCGATTACCTGTACAGTGCCAGCTTTACACATATATCAAAAATGGTGTAAATAAAAATTGGAGGAGTTGCTCATAGCAATGAATCAAATTGTAACTTTCATTCGCCAAATTACCTTTTTCATATACACTTTAATCAGTCTTTTTAAAACAGATCCCATTATTTTCAGTAAAATTCATTTTTACCTCCAGACCGCAGGGGTTAGCAACTTCCGGCACTCCAGATTTTGTAAAACAGCTCCCAGCATGCACCCTGGCTAGTCTGTTCTCGAAATTCCCATATTCCCTTTACTCCCATAGAAGTGAATGGAGCATGCTGGGAGTTGTAGTTAAACAAGAGCTGGAGGTGCCAGAGGCTGCTGATCCCTTCATCCAGTTTCACACAAGTGTGCTCAGTCTACGAAACATGCTCCATGTGATGGCCACATTTCACAAAGTGAGCACTCGTCCAGAACTCACAGGATCATCATGATTTAGGATGCTGCGAGTTCCAGCCCAACTGCAGGTCTACTGAACTGTAGTCATATATAGCTGTAAGTACAGTTCACCAGACCGGGGTCGTTTATGAACATCGATATGCCAGTTTATGGCATAAAAAAAGTCCCAAGAGCCCTTTTTGCAATTTTTATGCTCGTGCAACAATATTTCGTTGCACAGGCATTTTTACGCCGTCCTCGCCACTTGGAAGTGATGGGGGTCAGGCATCTGGAAACAGGCGTAAATGTTAACGAAAAACTACTCCTGTATGGGGCTGCAGTAGTTTTTATACCAGGTGCACGGCGGGCCTAATTTATGACAAACTGAGCAGAGGGGAAACAAAGACTGGCGTAAAAAGTGAGTCTTTGTAAATGGCCCCAATTATGCTGCTGCGAGTTCTGGTCAGACAAGCAGTGGTCGGTTCAGGAAATACGGCCATCACATGGAGCGCTTTCCAGACCAAACACACTTGTGTGAACATGGCCTTAAACTATGGACAACTTTTGCAGATAAGCAACACCGTTGTTCCACGAATAGCACTTGATGGACTATATTCACTTATACGGTGGTCAGTCGGGTTCTACACAATTTTGCCAGAAAAAAAAAAGTCCTGCATGCAGTACCATTTTTAGAACTGGCAAGAGAGGTTCCTGAACACCGACACAGAAGTGAATGGAGCCTTAAAGTAGTATCCCGGTTGTAACACATTATCCACAGACACCTACCAATCACGAGAACGTGGAGCTTTGTACTCTGCTATCTCCGGAGCTCTCATAGAAACGAATGGGGCAAATGCGTGCTTTTCCAACCAGCCGCTCCACCCATATCAGGGGAGGCTCCACAGGGTATGGGGCCACAGTTCTCGTAATGGGTGGAGATCACAGCGATAGGACACCCACAGATCTGATGTGGATAAGGGTATAACTTGTTATAATTGGAATACCTCTTTAATTCTGCAGAAAGTAACATGTATAGAGACCCAGCAGCTGATCCAGGAGCGAAGAACCTTTCGTCTACCCACAAAACACCACCTACGTTGCCAGCCCCATGTTCTCTAAATTAAGAGCCCAAAGCCAAGTGCTTTTATACAATAAATTGATGAGACAAAAAGCAGAAGGCATCTCATGGATGTTGGTATGGCCTTGGGCACTGTGCACACTAACTCCAAGGCTTTGGTTTATACCAAAACTGTGACTGAATCAGACCAGATGAGCTGGGGTGCCCTGTCATGATTTGGGTATACCCCTCTAATGAAGCAGTTCTCCCATCACATATCTGGGATTGAACCAGGCGGGATGAGCTCAGATGCCCTGTCATGATTTGGGTATACCCCTCTAATGAAGCAGTTCCCCCATCACATATCTGGGATTGAACCAGGCGGGATGAGCTCAGATGCCCTGTCATGATTTGGGTATACCCCTCTAAGGACACAGTTCTCCCATCACATATCTGGGATTGAACCAGGCGGGATGAGCTCAGATGCCCTGTCATGATTTGGGTATACCCCTCTAATGAAGCAGTTCCCCCATCACATATCTGGGATTGAACCAGGCGGGATGAGCTCAGGTGCCCTGTCATGATTTGGGTATACCCCTCTAATGAAGCAGTTCCCCCATCACATATCGAGGAGGACATTTACATTTGTGAACTGGTGACCCGATGCAAAAGGGGCAACCTGAACCTCTCCATGGCCGACCTGTGAAGACTTCTTATACTAGAATGCAATAAGCATTTGCATAGAAAAGGTCCAAATGTGTACTCAATATTCAGCTGGGCCATGACCACCGACAAGAAGATGCTCAGTAACGCGTCCCTCTTCCTGTCCACAGTAGCTCCATCTGCAGCACTCTGCTCATTCACGAACACATCGCCAAAAAGATATTCCATATTAATACGGACATATTTTATTAATGACATGCTTCCTACCAGAAATAGCTCAGAGATGCAACTCTGCCAGAATGCAGACAGGAAAGCGCCAAAAGAGGAAATTGCGAGTACAAGATCCCGGCACCTGGACAACGCTGCGCTGGATTTACGGATGGCAATCGGTCTCCGCCAGCTGTCCTGTAAAACCACACCGACACATACAAACACTAAGTGGGAGACTACAAACACACCCTGGCCACGCTGGGTTACTTCTACTGCATCTCTTACTTAAAGGGGAAGCCCAAAATTTAATACATTTGTCTCTGTCGGAAGTGCATCACGACTGACTATGCCTTTCTTGACACCATCACAGTTGTCTTACATTAAGGCGCTATTCACACGACCGTAATCGTTTTGCCATCTAAAAAAAATAAATAAAAATCACGCACCCGCAAAATACAGATGCATCCTGTGCTTTTCGCGGGTCCCACTGCATCAATGTCTATTCTTGTCCGCAACGGTCAATAACTAGGTCTGACCTGTGGCATTCAAGTTCCCTGCACCATCAGGTGTTCGGTAGCATATTTAAAATGGTTTTCCAAGACTTTCTAACTGGTGACCTATCCTCTGGATAGGTCACCAGTATCTGATTGGTGGGTGTCGGACACCCAGGACCCCTGCCGATCAGCTGTTTGAGAAGGCAGCAGTGCTCTTGTGAGCTTCTAGGCCAATGACATCACATTTATCGATCACGTGGCGTAGGAGCAGCTCGCCAAGGACAGCGCTGTACATTGGTATCGCACTCAGCACCATAGAAGTGAATGGCCTAGGAGCAGCTCAGCCCCATTCAAGTGAAGGAGGCAGAGCTGCTATACAATATATGGGGCTGTGCATGAGCGTCGCTGCCTTTACAAAACAGCTGATCAGCCGGGGTCCCGAGTGTCAGACCCCCACCTATGAGATACTGATGACCTATCCAGAGGAAAACCCTATTAATACTGATGACCTATACTCTGGATAGGTCATCAGTATCAGATCGGTGGGGGTCCGACACTTGGGACCCCCGACGATCAGCTGTTGGAGAAGGCACAGGCACCCCTGTGAGTGCCGCGGCCTTCTCTGTTCTCACCAAGCATTTTATAGCTGTACATGGTCTATGGGGCTGAGCTGTGCCTAGACCACGTGACCACTGAACGCGTCTTCCCTGGCCTAGGAAAAGCTGAGAGAAGGCTGCGGCATAACTGCAAGCACCGCCGCCTTCTCAAACAGCTGATTGGCAGGGGTTCACACTGATCAGATAATGATGACTTAAAAAAGAAGGCCCTTTAAGGATCTGTTCACACATGGTGTAAAGGCTGCAGTTTTGCCATCGTGGATGTGTGGGCACAAACGCGCCTTGTTCTACAGTGCAATAAATGTGAATTAAATTTTGAGAAACCTCCTCCATGTGCTATGAATAAAATCCTCTGTATAAACGGACTTGAGGTGCAGATTTTAGATCCACAACATGTTCATTCATGCTGCCATTTGTACCGTGGAATAATGCATAGGATGAAATCTGCTGTAAAACCACGCCAAAATCCAGAGCTGAAGTTCCGCTCCAGTAAATCTGTTGTACGTGACCGTATCCTAAAGGAGAAAATTAGTGGATGCAGTCACTATAGAGCTCTCCAAAGCACAGGTACTACTGCACCCAGCATCTTATGTCCCACTGTCCACTAAAATGCACACTCACACTGGAGATGTCCCCATTGTCAATCCTGCCCTTGTATAAGGAGAAGCCTCTATATTGACATATCCTCTTAAAATGGTATTTCGCCAAGATTTGGGCAAATATTAAAAACCCCTAATCCTGGCTGAAAGAAAAAAAAAGTTATTATATACTTGGTCTATTCACAGGGTTGTCCTATCCTAAGAACAGGCCATCACTAGTTTATAATGGGGGTCTGACACCCTGCACCCATAATGATGAGCTGTTCAGGCAATAGCTCTGGAAAAACAGTGCGGAGGGTCGGACCCCTGATGATCAATGTGTGATGGACTGTCCCGAGGATAGCCCGTCAGTAACTATCCTGTGCATGAGAACCTGCCAACTCTCCCCTAGTGCCAGAGGATAAGTCAGCTTGATTTCAACATAACCGTTCCTTTTGTTTTCAAGGAGATACGCCTCCACCACCTTACATAGCCAAGGTCTTCTCAGTCCCCTGTCACCAGTCCCATTTTCATGAAAGCAGAAGGACAGGACTACATATCTATGGCACAGCGTGGTGATGTCACGTCTACCAGTCACAAAACAAGAAGTCACCCAACAGCGGGGATAAAGAGGGCTACGGCGGTGTAACAAGTGAAACTTAATAAATAGGGGAACTTCAAGCTAATCTCAGAAAACCCCTTTAAGAGTTTTTCAGCGAGTCTTCCTTTACATTTCACTATGATATACCATCACTTCCTGAGAATGACATCTGCACAGCGGCGTCCCCGTCCACTCGGTTCTGCAGTGACCCCATTCGCTTAAAGAGGTTCTCCGGGAATTAAGAAAATGAAAATACTTAAATATTACTTTATAATAAATATATTCCCAAATACCTTTCATCAGTTATTATCATGTTGTCTAGGGAGCAATATTTAGAGGAAACAAAATGGCCGCCGTCCTATTAGTACACACAAAACCTGTCATAATCACACAGGAGGACAAGTTACTTCACAACACTGAGGTAAAGAGCTGCCTCATCCTCCTCTCTGCTCTGCTTGTCAGGGATTATGATCCTGAATACAAATGATAAGACCTTTAGCTGAATCTCTGTAGGAATGGAGTTCATGAGGAGACATGAAGTACAGAGAGGACGGACAAGACAGACTGTGGTAATGGGGACTGCATACAAGAGCTGCTGCTCTTACCCCCACCCTCCGCTCTGTACTTCATGTCTCCTCATGAACTCCATTCCTACAGAGATTCAGCTGAAGATCTTATCATCTGTATTCAAGACCATAACCCCTGACAAGCAGAGAGGAGGATGAGGCAGCTCTTTACCTCAGTGTTGTGAAGTAACTTGTCCTGCTGTGTGATTAGGACAGGTTCTGTGTGTACTAATAGGACGGCGGCCATTTTGTTTCTCCTAATGATTGCTCCCCAGACAAAAACGAGCCATTAGAACTAATGTGAGGTATTTAGGAATACATTTATAATAAAGTAATATTTAAGTATTTTTATTTTCTTAAATCCCGGAGAACCCCTTTAAAGAAGAACTCCCGCAAAAATTTTTATTCTCTGACCTGTTAGAAAGGTGCATGATATAATCTGTAGTGAATGCAATCTTCTTATCAGGGACTCTTATTGTAGCTGGGTCATGTGACCAACTCCCTGACCTCCAACTGACCCAGGACAGGAAGCCAGTTACTGCTCTATTAATTCATATGAGACTGAAAGTGAGGCTCCCATAGGAATACATAGAAAATTAGACTTCCTGTCCACACATAAGATGATGTGTGAGTTGGTGGGTCTGATTGCTGGTCACATGACACAGATGAGAAACATCAGGGAGATATAACTCAAAAATACAGCCACTAGTAAGAAAATGACATTCACTACAGATTACATCATGTACATTTCTAGCAGGACATGGAATAACATTTTTTGCGGGAGTTCTTCTTTAAGCTTTAAAAGGGTTGGCCGGGTTCCTATACTGATGACCTGTCCTCAGGATAGGTCATCAATATAAGATCGCAGGGGGTCCGCCACCCGGGACCCCCACTGATTAGCTGTCAGACGAGAATGCACAGCTTAGGTGTAATTACACTGCTTGCCTCTGCATTCTCTTCAAACAGCTGATCGGCAGGGAAGCAGGCAGTCGGGCCCCCAGAGGATAGGTCATCAATATCGGAAACCGGGCAACCCCTTTAAGGCTAGCTGTACACATTAGATAGCTGTCGGAAAAATGCTTGTTTAGCGACAGCTATCTCTCCCAATCCCCCTCCCCACCATTCACCTGCACGCCTGGACTCAGCCAAGCATGCATGTCTCCTGCAAGGGGAGAGAGCCTCTGCCAAACAAGCAACTTTTCGCCTCAAGAACAAAAGGATCAAGCAGTTGAAATCCAACTTCTTGAATCATACCTCTCCTAAAAACCGCCATTAGGGAAGGGTCGAGAGACCCTCACACATATTAAATGGAGGCTTTGGCTGACATTTATCTGTGGTTACATTCACACTATATTTTCGATTTGCGTCTCAATTGCAGGTGGACCCACTCATTTCTGTGGGGCGGCAAATAATAAACGTTGGCAGCACATGGATGTCATATGTGTGCTGTCCACATCCGTGTGTATGTCCCACAAATGTTAGAACATGTCCTATTCTTGCCCATTTTGCGGATAAAAATAGGCATTTTTACAACGGGGCCCACAAAAGTGCTGGACGCACACAAACCCCATCCAGGCACCATATACAGGTTATACTTATCCCGCTCCCTGGCACGCGCATGGCCACAGCTGCATCTCACCGTCTCAACCGGTGACGGGGGGTGTCAGCCAAAGCAGGCCGCAACGGTAACGAGCCGTCCTAGTGTCACCCGTGATGCTACGGAGGCTCGTCCTCGTCGTGGCTTGTTATTGGCTGATCTCCTCCCCCGTCGCTACTGCAACGTGGGTAGCGGAGAGCGGGTTAAGTATAACTTGTGTAAGGTGCCTGGGCATTTTGGGGGGCATTATAGGTGTTGGATAACCCCTTTAAGGTGAGGGATCCTCATTCAAAATAATAAATGAAATACTATATACATGATGCCCTAGGTGCTGGATTAGCAGACCTTCTGCATAAGGCCTCACAACCATATGTTTGGTCGGCATCCGATCGTGCAGAGCAGGATGTAATAGTACTTCTACCTCCGTTATCCCTCATGGGCTCAGAATTTCATAACTGGATGTCATGGTCGCCATTAATAAATTAAGATATTGAGAAATTCCATTTACGTTGCTGGATTTTCGCTCTAGAAACCCCTAGAAGACGTATCCTCTGTAAATCCTCAGGCATGGATGCTCAGCTACAGGGGAATCCGACATCCGATAAATGACAGGGGGCGGCACCAGAAAACTCCCCGTCATCTGTCCAGAGCAGTGTTATCTCATCCAAACGTGGTTAGCTACACATTTATCTGCAGCCGCACATTCACCGGTCTGTACGCTCGCCGCAAGCATGGCATGCGAGTGCAGGAACACAGCAGATGCCAGGGCTGGGGCTGGCACCTATTACTATAAAGCATCCAAGATACAGCGGTGCAGAGGAGGGTGGCATTGCCCCATGTACAATGATCACCATCATGTTTGTCCTTAAATGACGTACATACCAACACTGACCACGGTGCCAACCGCCATCTGGGAAATTATTGGGTGACTGGCATCATACGGAAATCAATGACTGAAGCATGGGGCAGGTGTGATCAGTGTGTCACCACTGACAAGGTGAGGATAACACTATTCCAGGGTGGGTGAGGGGCACAGGGATGTCCTGGCACTGCAGTAGAAAGTTGTCACACTGCTGTCTGCTGGACACAGCACATGTGCAGGGGCAATGAACTGCGGCTGCTGCTGCTACTGCTCTGCAGATAAGGAGCGCTGTCACTGAAGGGACACGGGCTGTCAGCGGCTGCCCTGCAGCAAGGGAGGCTCCCCTCCACAGCCTGCGCCCACTCACCGGGGAGGAGGCACGAGCAGACAGCGGGGGGGGGGGGGGACACCGCCACTAGTTACTAAAGCAACCAGCGCTGCAGCACTAGACGGGAGTTCCCAGGACACCCCGCCCCGGGCGACTCCCTCCTTCTCTGGGCACAGCGCATACACTTTCCTTCCTATCCCGTCAATGTCGCCTGTGACTCACCGTCCTGTGAGGCCGCTGTCTGCTGACTCCAAGTCCGGGAAAGCCTGTTGTCAGCCCCGCGACGCTCCTTGAGAGCACCAGCAGCCGAGATCTACCTGCCGTAGCCGCCATCTCTCAACTGGAAGCGCTCCGGACCTCGGCGCTCAGCCGGCGCTGAATGGGCGTGACTAAAGCACGCCGCTCAAAAGTGACAAAGCCAATTAAAAGAGCGGATTGACAGAGTGGGCGTAGTCAAGAGGCAGTTAAACCGCCCGGCTTCCGGGATTGGAGTGGAATGGGCGGAGATTTGCGCCTGTCAATCTTCAGGGGCCCTCCCACAAGGGGCGGTATTCATGAGCTGTCAAGGAGCCCCAGTCTTAGGAAGTGTAAGGGGAAGGTTGAGTTTGTGCAGAGCTCGGCAGGGGATTCAGCCTGTCCTATGTGGATGGTATAAAGTTTAGGCCGGAGCTCAGGGTATAGAGATAAGTACATGAGGCAGCAGAGATTTACCTTGCTCATACCTGGGAAGTGCTCACTGCTCCTTCAAGTGCTAAGCCTTGCCAAAGTGATCTGTCCAGAAACTGGACCAGCACCTAAAGGAGGTCTCTGGGATTTTATCCTCAGGACAAGTCATCAATATCAGATCAGCAGGGATCCAACACCCTGCATCCCCCGCCAATCAAAGGTTTCAGGCACTAGTGAGTGCCAAAGCCTTTTAATAAGCGAGTGATGTCACGTTCGTCAGTCACATGGCCTAGGTGCAGCTCAGTCCCGTTCAAGTGAATGGGGCTGAGCTGCAATACCAAGCACAGCCACTATACAATGGATGGCGCTGTGCCTGGTGAGTTGTGAGCAGACTCCGACTCTCACAGGAATGCCAGTGCCATTTCAAACAGCTGATCCGTGGGAGTCTAGGTTGACTGCAGCCAATCACTGGCCTGCAACAGTGCACCACGTGATGTCATCACTGTAACCAGGTCAGCAGAACGGGAGAACCGGACCAGAGTTACGGGATCTGCTAAATAAATAATGGTTTGTTTTATTTAAAGGTTTGTCTTCCTGAAACTGGACAACCCCTTTAATGTCAACACATACAGAAGAGAAAAGGTAAAAATCCTTGATTGTCCGACTTTACCATAAACTTATATGCACAGGGCAGTAGGAAAGCATCAGAAGCTTATGCCCTTTACATTAGTTATCTTTCAACATATGACTCTGGAATCTAAAAAACGTCTATTCCTAAACAGTAATCAATGGGGGTCATTTATTATCCAGAAATACGACTATATTAGGTGTATTTCTGGTGTAGATTGGTGCAGATTGCGAAGCAGAGGTTATTTGCACTCTTTCCTGCTCACGCCAGGTCTAAAAAAAAGACAGGCAGGCCCGTCTTATTCATCATTTTCTACATCTGTTTTAGGCATAGAAAATGGTCTAAATGTAAGCCAGCTCGGAAGCTAGTTTACATTTAGAACTGGTGCTGGATGCACTCCAGCTGTAGGGGTTGTTAAGACTGGTGTCTAAACTACTGGTCTTAATAAATGACCCTCAATGTGTCTATGGTATGAAGAAAATAACTGTACCGGATCCTGCACCACCGCTCCTAAAGTATGAAAATTTAGTACAGCCAGTGAATTATTCAATAAATCTATCTGTACAGCGCCACCTGCAGTTAGTTCGTTCGTTCCCTTCTTTCTGAGTCCACCTTGCTGAGGTAGACTTACATGATCAGTTCCATTCTTCAACAGGGTGAGTGCTGCAGCAGAAGGCCCGTCCCCTGAACTGTGAGAAAGAGATGTAGCAGAATGGACACACCCAGTGGCGTAGCTATAGGGGTCGCAGCGGTCGCAGTTGCAACCGGGCCCCAAAGCCAGGGGGGCCCGAGGGCCCCCCTTGCCACTTGCAGGGCCGCACCGCCAATAGTTGCGGCCGGCGGCGGGGCAGAGGGAGATGAGCGCTTCCATTGTGGAAGCGCTCATCTCCATAGTCATCTGTATCGCCGTCCTCAGGACGGCGATACAGATGCCTGTACTGCGGGCAGGAGAGGGAGAGGCGTCTCCCCTGCCCGTTCCTCTGATAGGCTGCAGGCACTAGGCCTGCAGCCTATCAGAGGCCGGCTCAGGCGGCACGATGACGTCATCGCGCCGCCTGAGCCGTGCAGCGCGGGACACAGGCCGGAAGAGGCCTGCATCGCATCACTGCCAGCTCCATGAAGGTAAGTATAAGTGTTTAATTTTTTTTATTGTTGTAGTCTTGGACCGGAGCTCTATTGGGGGCACATGGGAGCATTTTTACCGGCAAAAGGGGGCACTGGATCATTTTTACTGGCACTGAACTCTTGCACCTGGGCCCATGAGCCTTTAGCTACGCCCCTGGACACACCCCCTGAGCTGCTGCAGAAAGGACACACTCCCTGAGTTGCAAGCCTGAAATAAATCCAGCAGAATAATTGGAGCAATGAATGGGCAGATCCCTGGATCCATGTGAGGTACACGGCTGGTTCTAGCTTTGTTAGAAAGATTGTCATGTACCATATGGTGTCTGATTTTCATTTTTTACAGTATTCATGGGATAACCCTTTAAGGATAGCTTATTTCCATTTATCCGGATAATTACCACATTTCTTACCATTTTTCATGCTTCACTGAAAATAAGTGGATGACAATTAAAACCAACAATTACATGAAAAATAAGAGGCACCCTATAAGGCTCCGTATGCACAACTGTATCCGTTTTGCAGTCTGCAAATCCATGTGCGTCCCTCATTTTCCAGTTCTGCACGTCCTGCCTTATGTCAAAAATGCCTATTTTTGTTTGCAATATGGACAAGAATAGGACATGTTCTAACTTATTTGTAGGACACCAGAGCAGATATCGGATGGTAAAGTTCATAGGGACAGTCTTAGGCTAGGGCTACACGGCGACAGTTGTTGCGCGACACCCATCGCAGCCAGAATCCCTGAGTAGCGGGGATCCCATAGAGATGAATGGGATCGCTGCGGCAGTCGCAAGAAATCCAACCGTGTAGCCCTAGCCTTACACATATAAATAACATATACATACAAACACACACACACACCATAATTCAGTATTTTCAGCAGATATATCATGGAGATCCCAACATGTTTAACATGTGGCGCCATTTACATATAGTAGTCTATGTCCTTCATACACCACTAACCAACTCACAAGTATTGCACATGATTTTTGCAAAGGATATACCCGATACCAGACCTCAAAGGAAAGTTTATTCAACCCCCATAATAAATACAGACCCCCAATTCCACAGACTCTCTAAATCAGTACCATCCCCATTCTAGACCCTAGACCACGTATGAAATACAGACTTCAGAGCAGAACCCAGAACAACCCAAAACAAGTACAGACCCTTTAGGGTACATTTACATATATAGCAGCGGATCGGCAGACTGGTTATGCAGAAAGCAGCCTGCCAGATTCCATCATATCTGGCACTGCCAGATTCTTTGACTATAATGGGGTCTGTCGGTGATCCAGCCGCTTTCTGGCATAAATACCGTGTTTCGGATGCCATTTATGCCAGAAAAGGCTACTGGAAGAGCATGCTGGAATTGAACCACAACTGTGAAAGTAACCTTACCAGACGCCTGAGCTCAAAATAAATACAGACCCCAGACCAGGCCTCATAATAACTAAACCCCAAAGTCAATAAAGACCTAAACCAGACCCCTAAACTAATACATACCCCTGACCCGATCTTAAAATATATACAGCTCCCATACTAAATACAGACCCCCAAAACCCTGTATAAATACACACCCATGGCTAAATGCAGACCTCAGAACCCCAAAATGGTAGAGAACACACATGCCAAAATAAATACAGACCTATGAGCAGAAAATAACTACAGACCCTATAATATAGACCCCAGACCAGAGCCCAAATCAAAACGCAGACACTAGACCCGAGATAAATGAATAAAGAGTCAAGACCCTAAAATACAGACCCAAGATCCTTGTGTAACTAGAAACCCATGATCCCCAAACCCAGGTACAGACCCCAGGCCTAAAAATAAATACAGGCCCCATGTTGAATCTGAAAGTGACACTCCACATACAGGAGCGGAGTAGTGGTACTCTGCAGCGTCATATATACAGGACAGGAGTGGCACTGTGCTGTACTTATACAGTACAACAGCAGATATCATGCACACCCACCCACACATAACACTTAAGGCTCCTGTACACAATTGTATCCGTTTTGTGGTCCGCAAGTCATGGATACGCAAAACGGACATCGACCGAGAGTCTGCCGCCGTTTTTTCCTCTTGTAGAAATATCCTATCCTTGTCTGCAAAACAGATAAAAAGAGGACATGTTCTATTTTTGGGGGGCCACGGAACGGACTTGAGATGATTGGGTCCACATCTGATCAGGAAAATGCGGATCGGATGCGGACCAAAACTAGGGCTGTGTGCATGAGCCCTTACACATCTCTTTCACAGCTACTTCCTGCAGAGGCGGACTGGGAACTTAAAGTGGCTCGGGAAAAAATACTAAAAGTGGCCCTGTCTTGTAGTCTGGTCCAAATTGATGGAAGGCAGGGCCAGCCATACCATATTGTGGCACATTGTACCAACCCAACAGAGCCAAATACCACATGTGTCCATCACAAAATATTGCCATCAGCACAAAAATCCCCAAAAATTTCCACTGGCCGGCCGTGAGGAGGGCTCAGGCACCCCCTGTGTAATCGGCCCATTGGGAAATTTCCCTGTAAGGTCTGTGGCCGATCTGCCCCTGACTTCCTGTGACTTCAAGTTGGATCAGACCAGGAGGAATATTGTAGTAGACTGCGATATTCTGTCCACCAAAAAAGCCAAAAACAAACAAAAAGCAGGTCAAACTGAGTCCAGTGATCAATCCTGAACTACGTTTGACCCGTTAAAGTGAATGTACTAGTTGTGGTATACGTTTTAGTGGTATTTTTGAGTATTCAGATGTATACCGTGTTGGCAAGCACAATGGAGGAGTAAATCGCTATGTGAGCCAGGCCTACAGGTGAGGCAAGTACAGGCAAGGTAGGTAAGTACAAAGCCATTCTAATATCTAACGCATGTGATCTTTTTGGCATTTCAACATACAACAGTTTTCTTTCTATGGGTTCTTTGTTTCCATGTGTATCATAAATTATGAAAGTACCAGAATATTTGTCCAGGAGTCATGGACAGATAAAAGACTCATGTGAGTCATATGTATTCGGTGTCTCTGTCAATAGCTGCCACATTCATGACATGGCTAGTGATGAGCACAGAATACAAACGTGTAATTTTTCCTCAAACAACGGATCTATGGACAGAAACTGCACCTGCCCTGTTACATGGAGAGTTCCTGGCTTGTTGCACACACGATGGGTCCAACAAATCCAAGGAGGTATGTTTTATGCGCAAGGCCATGCTCTCGGCTTAAAGGGGTTTTACAGTAGTTCAATATTGATGGTCTACCCTCAAGATAGGTCATAAATATCTGTCAAGAGGTGGTCCAACACATGGCACCCCTGCCGATCAACCGTCTTCCTAGGCCAGTGACGTTACGTTCATCAATCACATCAAGTGGTCTATTTGCAGCTCATGCTTATTGTAATGAATGGGCCTGGGCTGCGATACCAAGCAGAGCCGCTATATAAGCTGTGCTTGGTATGCTGTGAGGAGGTCGCTGAAGCTGATTTGTATCAGTGCCAGGTTTTGGGCCCCCACCAATTAGATATTGATAACCATAAATCATGAGACTACGCCATCAATATCAAAAGCCTGGAAAAAAATTTAAATTTCACATCAATTTCAGTACGTTTTCTGCACCAAAATCTGCATGAAAACCACAACAAATTCACGTCTTATCATTTACAGTGGGCGGATTTGAAATCAAGAAGGGACATACGTGCATGTTTACTGCCACAGGGCGAGGAATAAGGAGATGCAAATGATCAAGTATGTTGGACTTGTCCAAACAGACATCAGAGGACAGTTCAGCTGTCCCATAGATGGTGACAAGGTCCTCCAATATTAATCTAATGTGTACAAACAGCTTCAGTCCTCGTCTGAAGGAATCGATGACATTTTTTCAATTGTCCAATTTAAAATCTGAAAGCATTAATGCAGATAAGTAAAGATAGGTGAATCCGTTAATGTTTCGGATTCAGAGGCAGAGGAGCAGACAACCAGAGTTACCTTATCCAGCATAGCCAGACACCACCAGATCCCCATTCATTATAATGGGATTCGGTCGGTTTCTGGCAGATGAATCTATGTAAAGTCATCATCCAAAGCACTGGTGTGCTCATATGGACAGCAGGACCTTTTGGTTCTCCCCAGGAGCCCCATTTTAGGTTTTCCTATGGTGTAAATAGAAAATCTAAATACACAATTACAATAAAGGTTATTATATTCAAGCACTTAACACTCATATTCATTTTAATGATCTTCAAAAGATTAAAATTGTCCTGTTCTCATTAATTAGTGTTTTATGACATCAATGTATCAGGGTGACAAATTAATAAACACTTTTATGGAGAAGACTCTTGTGTAATTTATACATTATTCATACTCTCACTCTTCAGTACAGTGGGGGATAAAAGTATTTAGTCAGCCACCAATTGTGCAAGTTCTCCCACTTAAAAAGATGAGAGACGCCTGTAATTGACATCATAGGTTAAGCATATGAGGCCAGGATCTGAGACCCAAGGGGGAGGGTGGAGAGAGAAAAGAAGAAAGAGAGGAGGAAGAAGAGAGAAAAGAAAGAGACAGTAGGAAGAGGAAGGATGGAGGGAAGAAGAGAGACAAGAAAGAAAGGATACTTATGTATGGTAACTACCATATACAGTGGGGGAAAAAAGTATTTAGTCAGCCACCAATTAAGCAAGTTCTCCCACTTAAAAAGATGAGAGAGGCCTGTAATTGACATCATAGGTAGACCTCAACTATGAGAGACAAAATGAGAAAACAAATCCAGAAAATCACATTGTCTGATTTTTAAAGAATTTATTTGCAAATTATGGTGGAAAATAAATATTTGGTCACCTACAAACAAGCAAAATTTCTGGCTCTCACAGACCTATAACTTCTTCTTTAAGAGGCTCCTCTGTCTGACACTCATTACCTGTAGTAATGGCACCTGTTTGAACTTGTTATCAGTATAAAAGACACCTGTCCACAACCTCAAACAGTCACACTCCAAACTCCACTATGGTGAAGACCAAAGAGCTGTCGAAGGACATCAGAAACAAAATTATAGACCTGCACCAGGCTGGGAAGACTGAATCTGCAATAGGCAAGCATCTGGGTGTGAAGAAATCAACTGTGGAAGCAATAATTAGAAAATGGAAGACATACAAGACCACTGATAATCTCCACGCAAGATCTCACCCCGTGGGGTCAAAATGATGACAAGGACTGTGAGCAAAAATCCCAGAACCACAAGAGGGGACCTAGTGAATGACCTGCAGAAAGCTGGGACCAACGTAACAAAGGCATTATGCCACCAGGGACTCAGATCCTGCAGTGCCAGACGTGTCCCCCCGCTTAAGCCAGTACATATCCAGCCCCGACTGAAGTTTGCTAGAGAGCATTTGGATGTTCCAGAAGAGTATTGGGAGAATGTCATATGGTCAGATGAAACCAAAGTAGTACTGTTTGGTAGAAACACAACTCGCTGTGTTTGGAGGAGAGTGAATACTGGGTTGCATCCAAAGAACGCCATACCTACTGTGAAGCATGGGGGTGGCAACATCAGGCTTTGGAGCTGTTTCTCTGCAAAGGGACCAGGAAGACTGATCTGTGTACATGAAAGAATGAATGGGGCCATGTATCGTGAGATTTTGAGTGCAAACCTCCTTCCATCAGCAAGGGCATTGAAGATGAAACGTGGCTGGGTCTTTCAGCATGACAATGATCCCAAGCACACCGCCAGGGCAACGAAGGAGTGGCTTCGTAAGAAGCATTTCAAGGTCCTGGAGTGGCCTAGCCAGACTCCAGATCTCAACCCCATAGATAACCTTTGGAGGGAGTTGAAAGTCCGTGTTACCCAGCAACAGCCCCAAAACATCAGTGCTCTAGAGGAGATCTGCATGGAGGAATGGGCCAACATACCAGCAACAGTGTGTGCCAACCTTGTGAAGACTTACAGAAAACATTTGACCTCTGTTATTGCCAACAAAGGATACATAACAAAGTTTTGAGATGAACTTTTGTTATTGACCAAATACTTATTTTCCACCATAATTTGCAAATAAATTCTTTAAAAATCAGACAATGTGATTTTCTGGATTTGTTTTCTCATTTTGTTTCTCATAGTTGAGGTCTACCTATGATGTCAAGTGGGAGAACTAGCCCAATTGGTGACTGACTAAATACTTTTTCCCCCACTGTATATGTTATTTACCATACATAAGTATCCTTTCTTTCTTGTCTCTCCTCTTTCCTCCATCCTTCCTCTTCCTACTGTCTCTTTCTTTTCTCTCTTCTTCCTCCTCTCTTTCTTCTTTTCTCCCCCCGTCCCCCCTTGGGTCTCAGATCCTGGCCTCATATGCTTAACAGCCAGTTCTAGAATCTTCTAGAATATGGCTTGGACACATCTCATTGGTTGTTTCGTAAAGTTTACTAGCAATTTCTGGTTAACTCTTGAAGATTGATAGAAATAGCTGGAATGTCCAGCATTTTTCACACTAGCTACTGTACCATCTACTGACATCTGTCACAAATTCTTTAGATAGTTGATAACTATTTGCTGCCTTTGATATGTTAATGGTCCTTTGTCCAGATAGACAGTACCTGTTCATACTGGTTTTGAGTAGACACTAATTAACAAAAAGTTGCTGAAAACCTTAAATACTGTATATCCAGGACACCAATACAATATATGGCATACATTATTTTCCTAAAAATTACCAAAAATCTGTATTTTTTACACATGGTGGTTCCTGTCTGGTATTTGTGAAGGGAACATTGACCAGTATGTCCAGGACATTGTGGAACCAGTCCTACTGCCTTGTTTGGAAAAATTAGGAGATGTGATGATCCAACAAGATAATGCCCATCCACACACCATGCTACACAATGTACTGTTCAGGGTATCCAGCAGCTCCACTGGCCAGCTCGATTGCCAGATCTCTTCCCCATTGAGATTATCTGGGACTGGATGAGGCAATGGGTATCTCATGCACAGCTGCCAACAACCACATTGGCTAAGCTATGGGGCCAAGCTGAAAGAACTTGGAATGACATACCACAGGAGTATATCCAGCATCTGTAAGACTGTTACCATATCACAGTGGCAGCCTGTATCCCAGCAAGAGAAGATGCCACCTAGTATTAATGTGACCCTGCCTCAACATACACCCTGCTGCAGAACACAAAATAAAGAGCACACCACCTTGTTTGTGTGATCATTGACCAAGCCCCACTAGAAGTTTACACTTGGTCAATCTTACCTCAATTGCATTGTTTTCATTTTTTACCAGTGTGTTACCATCAAATATTCTCAAAATTATACCAAATACATAGAAACGCTGTAATGGCATAAACATCTTATGGTTATAATCAGGGGTGGACTGACAACTTAAAGTAGCCCTGGAAAAAAACTAAAGGTAGCCCCATATTGTATGAAGGACCACCAAATTGACAGAAGGAAGAGCCAACACAAATAGTCGGGGCCAGCATGACCATATTGCGGCATATGATATAACCCCAGTAGAGTCAACTACCACAGTGCAGCACAATACACTGCCCCAGCAGAATCAAACACCACAGTGCATCACAAAAAATGCTCCTGTGGTGGCCAGCGACAGCTGCCATGTTCTGTCCACCTACTCTAGTTGCTTCAGCATGCCAATAAAGTAGAATTTTGTCAGGACCTGGATAGCAGTCTTCATGAGGGCTCAGGTGGCCCTCTGGGCATTGGTCCACCGAGATGTTTCCCTGTGAGGTCTATAACCAATCTGCCCCTAGTCATAATTTTTTGAGTTGTAAGGTTGGAGGTTTAGGATAGTCATGTTTGTACAAAAGCTTGTTCCACTTGTCACCAAAAATGATTTATTGGTAGCACATCACCCTTTGTAAAAAGGATGCACCATCAACCAATAAGAAAACTGTATGGGGAAGAACGATTGTAGTAAACATTATTCATCCCCATACATAACCGATCATTACTGCATGTAAATGATCAATGATTGGGAGTTACGGTAACTTTTTCATTTCTGCCTGTGCAAAAGAGCCCTAACCTACTAGTGATGGAAAAGATGTAAAACCTATAAAGGGGTATTCCCATCTCAAACATTTATGGCATATCCACAGGATCACCCATAAACATCTGATAGATATGGGTCCCACCTGGTCGGCAATCCTGAAGATGCGGAGCGGAGGTACGGATGGGAAGCCCACAGAAGCACTACAAAGGACTTGTAGTCCTTTGAATTAGAACATTCCCTATTTTTTGCGGTGCGGACCATCTCTTGCGGATTGTGGACCCATTCAAGTCAATGGGTCCGCATCTGTAAACAGCGTGCACACGGATGGTGGCCATGCATTGCGGCCTACGATTTGCGTCCCGCAGCATGGGTACGGGGCACACGCGCTCTTGTGTATGAGCCCTCACTTTTATGCCTTCTACAGAAGGAGCGTAGTATAGACTGCTCAGCTGTTTCCCTAATCCCAACCACTTCTACATCCTGGTGGGAGAAGGTAGGGGGTACGTAATGAAATGGTAATGGTAATACATTTGTAAATTAATTATATTTCTTATCCAGTAGCATTACAAGCTCCATATTAGCTTTGTTTTTGGCTCTGCAGACCTTACACATAAGGCTGGAGCTAAACAGGGACCTTGGTTGCAGAGACCAAAAGTTGTTGTATCACACTGTCTGAACATAAAACAATGACGTGACAATTGCAAAAAAATCCAACCCTGCTGGATTGTTTTACAATTCTAGAATTGCGGTAACGGCAGCTTACAGTTTGTGTTGCGACACCATTCACTTCCATTATGTACAAGGCTACAGTGCTACACAGCAATATTTGTTGGCACGACAAGCCCAAATTTTTTAATTTTCATTGGCCAAAATGCAGCCAATGAATCATCCATGGGATCATACATACGTTTAAAAAAAAGCAAAAAGTAAAATGACTCTTTTGTGAAAAGTGGCAAATGTTCCGCCAGATTCAGACCATACATGTACACTTGCATTTTCAGCCAATCACAAATGAAATTTTCCAGTCTCTGACAGATCACATTTTCATCGGACTGTTAGCCATTGCATACGATTACGTGCATTAAATTGTCAAACTATGGCCTAGACTTACTAATCCTATAAGATGGTGTAACTTTAGACAGACTGTCTAGACCTGCACCAGATTTATCACAGGAGCTCAGGCTGGAGAATAGATCTGGGTCAGGGATAGATGCTTTTCTCTGACTCTATGCCAAATATTTGTTGGCTTACTTTGAGATAGATTTTTACGCTGCAATTTAGGCGCAAAATGGCATACCTTAGGCTCTGCCTCTTTCCAAAGAAGATCCACCCATTTCCACCAATCCCCACCCCCTTGTAGAGCACTTAGGAAAAAATGTGTAGAAACCCTAGCTGCACCAAATTGTGCCATTTTTTTTATACAGATTTTTGGCGCAGGCACTTTAGTAAATCTGGAACTATGTTCAACATGTATGGACAGCTTTTCTGTAAGTTCTTGGGGTGGACAGATGTTATACTTGCTCTATTGGTCTGTTTTGTTACAGGTTTCCCATTAGCTTAATTGGGTAATGTATTAAAACCACACGTAAAAACCACAACCACAGGTTTTTATGTTTGGTAGCACAATGCGGTTTTCCATTGAGGTAATTCCTGGAACATTTTTCCATAATTTACGCATTAAAAAAAGCAAGACCGCAACAAACCACAACAAAATCCAGAAATAATTACATACAGTTTTTGTCACAGTCTGGCTGAAAAAACTCTACGTGGAAAAGTTGAAAAATATTTAGTGGGTCACCCCTGCCCTATTATATTTGGAACTTAACCTGAGGCCATGGCAATATTTGGTCAGTATTTTGCATCAGTTAATAAAAGCCAAAAACCAAGAGAGGAACCAGCACTATAAAGGTTTGCACTTAAATGTTCTGAACCCGATTCTAGTTTTAGCTGAAAATTACTGAGGCAAAATAGGGATTAAAATACTGCCATGTGAGACCTCGCTCCATGAACCCTCCACCACTTAAGACATGATGAGAATGAACATTCACCATCAGGGTGAAACTAACATTGCCTGTTTTCTGGAAAGTCTGATTGATGTGCGTTACATTATTTCAGTTTTCTTTCACCACATTACTTCACTTTTTTACTACTTCACTTTTTAGTAATTCTGCCTTATCTTAGCAATCACATCCTTCCTTCTTCAATTCTACAGACAGTAGTGAATAAAGCATCTCATGTGTGGAATGGCAGATGTTCGTAAGGTGTGTATTTGTACCCCAGGGACAATGGGCTTCAGCTACAACTGTAATGAACATGTCTCACTGGATGCAATCTAAATATGGGCCCGCAGGCAGAGTAAGCCATAAGATTGCTATGGAACCAAGCTGCAACAAGGTCCCTTCAACAATAAAGCAAATGCAACTGCAACGCAATAAGATGCCCAGATGCAGTTCCCTGTCTTGGTTTTAACTCTTTCAGTTTAATATCTCTTGAAAATAATAGATGAAATTAGATAGTGTCTGCACACTGTAATAATGTTACATGACATATTTTGTCTAAAGAGATAAAAACATATGAAGACAAAAGATTTTTCAGGTGTCTGCTTCTCTGTAGATGTCAAAAATTCGGTCTACGTATTATTTGTGTGTCTGCAAAAGATGGCTGAGAAATGAGATACAGTAGCTTGGTAAATACCAATCCCAGGGTTGCAGTGTATCATCCAGGTATTCCACACTGTTGAATGCCCCCAGTCTCTGAATGCACCTCTTTGATCTAATTTTTTGGGAGGATCCTATGGGTCCACGGTCCACATTTTGTGGACAAGTATAGGACATATTGTTTCTTTACGGAATGGGCATGCAGAAAGCACACAGAAATGCTTATGCTTGTGTGCCTGATGACTATAGCCGGCCATATATGCTACTTACCCATTAAATCCCCCACTGCTTCAGTGCCAAAACTCCAGTGGTCCCCACTGGTCCTGAATCAATCATGTGACTTACCTTTCACAGAACCACATCAGTTATTCTGTACATGCAAGCATCAGTGCTGAGCCTAATGACTTGCTACAGTGGTCATGTGAATTATATACAAGACATAATTACTGCAGGATCACGGGGATCACCTTTTGTTAGGCAACTTTCTTAAAGGGATTTTGTCAGTAGTTGAAGTAGGACAAGCATACCTTTTGTGATGCTTCTATCATCAGAAGTAGTGAGCATAGGAATTTTTTGTTCTATCAGATTCTGTTTCTTAAGTGCCCACGTGGTGAAGCTGCACTAGCAAGTACTCTCTGCATTGAGTTACTTCACTTATATATTCTGTTCTGAGCGACAGCTGTAGTGTTCTCCAAGTTGGATGTTGCAGTTGCCACTCAAAATAGTGGGCAGAGGCTGTGAAGCAGTTCAATGCAGAGAGCGCTTCACCATGGAGGTCTGCCTCCAGGGAACTTATGGAACAGAATCTAGAAGAATAAAACTCTATATTCCCACTACTCCTGATAATAAAAGCTTCCCTGGAGATACGTTTGTCCTGCTCTTCCCATACCCTTCTTAGTGCTGTCAACAGTTTAGCATGGTCAAGAGTGCTGACAGACTCCCTTAAAATCACAGATAGCACACTAGTGTCAGTGGCTTCCAACAACTGTTCTGTCTGAATTTTCAACAAATTGATGAAGGAGAATTTTCTTTGTTTTTGTTTTATTTTAGGTGGCCATATACTTGAAGATAATAGATGAATAGTTTGTTATATATATCAAATGGAGTTGTCACTACGAAATAAAAACCTGCTGTTCTTGCTTGGCAATGACAAACAGTACCCAAGTATCTGCAAATAGGTTTGTTCTTAAATGTTATGTAATGTATTATATTACCATGTTATGTAGTACACCCAGTATAGTGTGTATGGATTGCAAATACAGGAAGTTAGAGGCAGGCTGGCCTCACCCCTAACCTTTGGGAGAGTATAGTGAGACTTCAGAGAGGATGGCAGCTGTGCCTTGTGCTCCTTTTTCTTAGGCCTCAAGTTCCAGAGACTAACAGATGTCCGTAAGATCTATAGCAGAAGAAAGAGGGAAAAGGAGATCTTGGAATTTGCATGGCCAAGCATAGAAGTCAGTAAGGTAATCTGCGACTATAGCCAATGAAACCTTACTGCAGTGGAGAGATACAGTTAAGACACCCTTCACCCTTTGATATGTGTGGGCCAGACATGCCATCAAGACCCTGTATCCCGAACATTACATTACAGCCATTACTGCCAATGTGCTATTGCATGCCATGGATTCTATTGAGAGATATTTTAGTAAGTTAGAGAGGAAAGAGGGCCATAACTCCCATGTTTGCCGAAATCCATATACTACTATCTGGGAAAGAATTGCTCTGTGAACAGCTGGAACTGTGTTTTTGCTATAGTTGGATGTACTACTACTCCTATTTTGCACTAATTCTGGCTTGGTTTTCTGACTCCTACACCATACATTGGCCATTGCACTCTACATGCTCTACCTTGCACCCATCCAAACACCTAACATCAAGGACACCACAGCTACCATCAGCAAGGCAAGGCTCCAGAATCAAGGTGAGCCCTGAGGGAAGACAGGGTGCCCCTTCCTTATGCTGCACTGGCCCTAGGGAGCAACGGTGAGATAGATTGTGATATAACAGAATCCACTACCACTCCCATTGTCTGCTCTGGCTCTTCAAGGGTTCGCTGCACACATATTATGTCATGCAGGAGACATTAACCTCCTCACTGAGAGTGTGTATTTGGTCCAGGCGTCTCAAAAAAAATCAGAAGATTTTTTTAAAAAACTGCATGTGTGACTGCTGATTTTAATTAAAAAAAACTGCATGTGTGATTCCAGTCTATGGTCTACGTGCAACAGTTCTGTTTTATTTCAGTTCTTTTTTCTGAGTAAAGCTCAAAAACACACAGAGAATAATGTATCTGTACCATACTAGTGATATATGTCTCAGATAAGTCATGAACTCAGATCGGTATTCAACAAGGCTGTCACTACAGTATTACAGGGCTTTGACTTCATTACCCTGTGGATTTTGAGGATAATCTGCATAAGAAATCTGTAGCTGAAAATGAGATTTCTTGCTCAGCTAGCGGATCTCCTCACAAATTACCTCCATGGAAGGTCCATAGAGCTAATCCATAGATTTTCAATGCAGACCATGAGCAGGCCTCAGATTATAAAATACTTTGCACATTCATGATTCAAAGTCGATTTTCTCCAAAAGTATGTGACTAGGGTATAACATCAGAGTTTTGTTCATTGCTGCCAAAAATGTTTCATGTGGACATGGCCTAAGACCCTCTACTACCTGCGTGACAGCTACGTGGGACCCTGCTCAAAAAATCTGTATTTTTCTCTGGTGTTTCATGCTACATGAATAACCACATTACATTTTTGCAAGAACTTTTGCCTTTTTTAGATTTTGTCATTGCGTATATGTGTTTTTCCTCGCATTTTTCAAGAGAAGTCTATGAGAAAAGCAACAGAAAACACACCGTATGCTGTATTTAAATTTAAAAAAAAAAACAAAAACGCCACAAGCCAAAATTTGTATATAGTTAATTTTATGTTTTACTGCAGACTTTAAAGTAATATCTGCCCATTTTGCTGCATTTTTTCATTGGGGTTTTTCACTGCATTATTCTTTATTGCAACCAGATGTCATACCTCTCAACTTTGTAAAGAGATAAAGAGGGACATATTGTGCGTTGCACGTAGCGTGCCTTGGCAAATTTTTCTGGAACTAGGCCACGCCCCTAACTACACCCACTATAAGCTAATCTCACCCAGTCCCCTTACTGCACGGGGATAATAAACACAGTGATGTCACCGTACAGGGATAATAAACGCAGTTATGTCACCGTACAGGGATAATAAACACAGTGATGTCACCGTACAGGGATAATAAACACAGTGATGTCACAGTACAGGGATAATAAACACAGTGATGTCACTGTACAGGGATAATAAACACAGTGATGTCACAGTACAGGGATAATAAACACAGTGATGTCACCGTACAAAGATAATAAACACAGTGATGTCACCGTGATGTCACAGTACAGGGATAATAAACACAGTGATGTCACCGTTCAGGGATAATAAACACAGTGATGTCACCGTACAGGGGTAATAAACACAGTGATGTCACAGTACAGGGATAATAAACACAGTGATGTCACCGTACAGGGATAATAAACACAGTGATGTCACCGTACAGGGATAATAAACACAGTGATGTCACAGTACAGGGATAATAAACACAGTGATGTCAGCATACAGGGATAATAAACACAGTGATGTCACTGTATAGGGATAATAAACACAGTAATGTCACTGTGATGTCACAGTACAGGGATAATAAACACAGTGATGTCACCGTACAGGGATAATAAACACAGTGATGTCACTGTACAGGGATAATAAACACAGTGATGTCACTGTACAGGGATAATAAACTCAGTGATGTCACAGTACAGGGATAATAAACACAGTGATGTCACCGTACAGGGATAATAAACACAATGATGACACCGTACAGGTATAATAAACACAGTGATGTCACAGTACAGGGATAATAAACACAGTGATGTCACCGTACAGGGATAATAAACACAGTGATGTCACAGTACAGGGATAATAAACACAGTGATGTCACCATACAGGGATAATAAACACAGTGATGTCACCGTACAGGGATAATAAACACAGTGATGTCACCGTATAGGGATAATAAACACAGTAATGTCACTGTGATGTCACAGTACAGGGATAATAAACACAGTGATGTCACCGTACAGGGATAATAAACACAGTGATGTCACCGTACAGGGATAATAAACACCGTGATGTCACTGTACAGGGATAATAAACACAGTGATGTCACAGTACAGGGATAATAAACACAGTGATGTCACCGTACAGGAATAATATACACAGTGATGTCACTGTGCAGAGATAATAAACACAGTGATGTCACAGTACAGGGATAATAAACACAGTGATGTCACCGTACAGGGATAATAAACACAGTGATGTCACCGTACAGGGATAATAAACACAGTGATGTCACAGTACAGGGATAATAAACACAGTGATGTCACCGTACAGGGATAATAAACACAGTGATGTCACCGTACAGGGATAATAAACACAGTGATGTCACCGTACAGGGATAATAAACAGTGATGTCACCGTATAGGGATAATAAACACAGTGATGTCACCGTACAGGGATAATAAACACAGTGATGTCACAGTACAGGGATAATAAACACAGTGATGTCATCGTACAAGGGTAATAAACACAGTGATGTCACAGTACAGGAATAATAAACACAGTGATGTCACAGTACAGGGAAAATAAACACAGTGCAGTCCCCTCACAGAAAGTTAAAAAAAATAAAAACCTTATACTTACCTTTTTCCTAGCAGCAGAATCACCAGCAGGAGTTCTTCTTCTCTTGTCTAGAGGGGGCGGGGCCAATGCTGACACGCCATCTGAAACGTTTTACACGATTGTGTGCCTTTGGTCTCTTTTTTCTCCCTCTACCTGAGAGAGACTAGGAAACGCCAATAGCAGAAGAAGTGCAAGATACAAGAACATGGTGTGTTGAGTTTTTGCATCTTTTTTTTTGTAACGTATACGTCAAACGGAGGCATAAAACGTGGTGTGAATCCACCCTTAATAGCTAATGAGTGGGAGTGCAGGATGTTGAATATTTGGACCCCTGCCAATCACAACATTAACAACTTATCTTGTGAATGGGCCATCAATATCAAAACCCTGGACAACCCCTTTAAAAGTATTTATAACGAGGAAGCCCAGGATGAACAATTCTGTAGGTTATGCAGCATAGGAAATTATTGGAGGACTTAAAGGGGTTGTCCGAGTTATGTAAAAAATATATAGCACTGTAAATCTGATGAGCAGCAATATATACATAAGCGAATCAAGTTTTAGACAAAAAAAATGATATTTACTAATTTCCCTTGTTCTCTTCTGTCCTTTGTTTACCTGCAATAACAACAATCTCTGCCCCTCCCCCTGCTCTGCAAAGGGAGTGAATACAAGTGCTGCACTGAGTGACATGTCTGCCTGCTAGGATACTCAGCAGCATGTTGTATGTGTAGGACTACAAGTCCCAGCTGTACAATGATACTGCTGATGCACACAGGATCTTCTCCCATCTTTCTTGTGCAATGCTCTGCAGATCTCCTTAGATCTTCTCTAGTCTGTCAGCTCTGTGTCTGCAGGATAAGGAGAGCAGATACTGTGCCTCCTCATTGCCTGCAGCTGCTCAGCAAAGCCTTGAGCCCTGAATGTGTGCTAAAGAAGGGGTTAAAGTTGAAGAAGTCCTGAGGAATCCAGGGAGAAGGAGACACAGAGCAGATGATAGAAGCTGACATCACAGGTCATGTGACCCTCAGTGAAATCTAAGAAAGGGGCCTCTGAAGTTAAAGTAAGTGCATTGAAAAAACATTACATTTTCCTAGTTAGAAATATACAAAGGACAAAAAAATAACTCTCCTAATCCAACATAACCAGATAGTGCTGTGTGTCTGCCGGAGCACATAGATTATAATGGGATCCAGCAGAATCCGGATAATTTGCTCTTAAAGGGGTTGTCCAAGATATTTTTTGGTCATTTGTATGTTTCTAACTAAGCAAATGTAAGGGGTTTTCAATTCTACCATAAGCAGCACAGACTCAGGGTTGGAGGCTCTGCCTAGGGTACTGAGCAGCTACAGGGTTCCCTCTTCTCCAGGCACTGCGGAGATAAATGCTGTGCACACCACACCTCCCTCCTCACCCTGCAAACACAGAGCTAACAAAGACCAGAGAAGTTCTCTCCTCTGTACTCTTCTACTGTACAGGCTGTGAGGAAGTATTTGCAGAGCATTGCACAAGAAGAGGTAGAAGGGGAGATCATGTGTGTATCATCAGTGTCATTATACTATACATCTGGGACTTGTAGTCCCACACATATAGTATGAGGATGCCAGCAGTGAGACTGCAGGTAGGGCAGCACTATTATTCTCTCCCTTTGTAGAGCAGGGGGAGGGGAAAGGCAGTCTTTGTTGACACCCACAAATAAGCATAAGGAAAACCTCAGAGATTATTGTAACACACTCCCAAAGCTCTGCAACTGAATGTAAACAAAGGGCCAGAACAGAGCGAGGAAAATAAGGAAATATTTTTCTTTTTGCCTAAAACTTGCTTAGCTTATGTATATATTGCTGAACATCAGATTTACAGTGCTTTATTTTTATTTTTACATAACTCGGACAACCGCTTTAACGCTAGTGAGAAAGTAGCCTTAGAAAAACATTTAACTCAAAGGGAAGAATATATTAGAAGATATTATCAACTCTAAGCAATGATGCATCTTTGGTGGCGATCTACGGGGACTTCCTGAAATAGATCTGTAAACCTAATATCACACATAGTGTAATTTCTGGCAGCATGACTATATTTGTAGTGGTTTCAATACTTATCTTTATTTATTGCCTGTAGAACATGATTCTTTACAGGATTCATTCTTAGAAATGGTTTTCAGTGGTCTGAGACTGCAGTCAAAACTATACAATAGTGACGCTTCAAATAAAATGTATAAACTAATGAGGCAACCAGGGAATTATCCTTGGTTTACCTGTTCTACATTTGGAGCTGACATTCATGAGATCTACAACTTACCATACTTTTTTCATTACTTCTCATTTTCCATACTAAGGAGCCACAGGCACTCGGGCACATGGATGAAGAATGGCTACTGTAAACTGCCTGATGGACATGCCACATATCCTGTATAGTCTGATCCTATAAACATACTCCCTTGCATTTCTGATCTAAATTCTAAAAAAAGGAATTGGATATGGATGTCATAGAAGTATCTGGCTCTGGAGCTTTTCCTATGAGCCAGAATGTAAAACCATTGCTTTGGTAGACCTAGCATCTCCATACATTACATGGTGTCTACTGCATAGGAAATATATAGCCAGATGTGGCTTCCCCAGAAATAACAGCTGATAATACAGCAAGCCCCTGAAGAGCTGGTGCAGAGGATAGGAGTGGTAGTGGCATGAAGTGCTGCATCAATGTGTACTTCCTCAGGCCTAGCTCCCTGGGATCAGTGCAATGGAAATGTAGTTTAAAGAATGAGGCCAGAAATTAATGTATAAGTGTCTCTTTTTGCGAAGTGCAAAATGTAACTTCTGGTACATTAAATAGCATCAAATTCCAAGTGTAGTTTCTGGCACCTGTAAAGGAGGTATAGAGGCAGGTTGGGTGACTGCAACTTAGCACTTGTTGTTATAAGTGTCCAAATATGATAGTTTCGGTGATGGGTGTCTGAGCCATAGTCCCTTACCTTCCAGCAGTGTCTGGAATGCAGGTCTTAGCTGTTCACTCTGCTGTCTTGTCTCTTTGGAGCTTTCTACATACATTACTCCCCATTTAAGCATTTCCTCTTCTCTGTGTGTTCAGTGTATAGGAGGCATCATAGCAGTTAGTCGCGGCCCACTCTTGGAGCTGTGCTCAGGGAAAACTGAGAATTAGAGATGGAGCCTGCAAAAGGGAAAACTGGTTATAAATTGCAGAATACTAGTCATATAATGGTCAAAAATATGTTACTCCTCATGTACACATGATACCTTATTGTGTCACCTGAAATGACAGGTAAGCTTTACAGATAATAGACTGTATCCAACTGCACAGCAAATAAAGATAATATAGAAATAAATATTAGGTGCCCATGATATGTGTTTAGCTGCACATTTTTCTCTGCTTTAAGACCGCACATTGAAGCATATTTGTTCTACAGGTTGTCCGTTTTCTGGGTGTATCAGAAAAGCAAACATATGGAAGCTTCATTTGTTCAGATATTAATTAGGATTATTTTCTTATAGAGTACACATTGTGCAGGAGAAATTGAATACATCTCTGGGGCTGTACATTTAGTTGCTGAATGTATTTTTGTGAGCAACACAAAGCAAATTTTATTTTCTATCCAATAATGCTACAAGATATGAATAGTCCATAGATAAGCAATATATAGACGACATGCAAACTAAAGATTCACCACATTTCGTACAGTGACTAATGCTGGATGATACATTTGGTGCATGGTTAGACCATGCAATTATTGGTTGGCTTATTTTTTTGTGCACAGTGAGCCATCTCAAGCCAAGACCATTTCTACCAATTCACACATTAGACAGATGAAATAGAAGTTTGAAATAGAACTAGATTCTTAGACTGCCTTCAGGTTTTTATGCAGCTTTTGAACCCAAAGCCAGGAGTGGATTCAAAAACAGAAGAAGACTCAGCCACTCATATGTGTCCTCAGTTTATGATCTTTTCCTGGCTTTGGTTTCAAACACTGGCTTAACAACATAATATGGAAATGTAGTCTTAGGTAAGTGATAGATGAACACTTATGCTGCAAAATGTGAAATGTGTTTTTTTTCCATCCAAAACTCAAAACGCATTTGTCACCTACTTTGAGCATTTTAGACCGCACATTTTGCGTTATAGAACAGTTGCCCACCATTAAAATAGTACCTGTATTATGTCTGTCCCACGTAGAGATCATGAAAAAAATGACTTTATAAAATTTTGCTAATTAGGTTTCGCAAGTGCTCAGGGGCAGAGTTATGGCTACAAGTGCCCAGGCCCCTCGCCGATGTGCCCAAATAACTGCTCCCCTTTAAGTCCTCTGCCATGCGATCTCCGAGTTGGAGAAGGATGACGAAGTAGGAGGGCAGGACAGACCAGAGGACGAAAGGGGAGCAGTTATCTGGGCACGTTGGCCATAATGCCACTCCTGGACATTTGCTAGACATGATTAGCATAATGTTATCAAGTCATTTTTTGATGATCCCTATGTAAGAAAGACACAGGTATTTATACAGGTACTATTTTAAAAGTGTGCACCTGTTCTATAACGTGATATGCGCGATCTAAAACTCTCAAAGTAGGTGACAGACTCCCTTTAACTCTGCATATTCTCTTATAGTAACTGTGGAAAATTACTAGCTTCTCAGTGCATTAACCCTTTCCACAGTGTAGTACAGCGATGTAGTGTAATAATAGTGTGAATGAACAAGATATATTACAACAAACGCAGTTCAACAATATGAAACAGTATGTTCACACAACAGCATAAATCACAGTGCAAGTTAACCTTTCAAGGTGCAATAAAGTAGGGAGATGATGGCTTTGCATAGTAGCCATAAGGGCAAATGTCCACAAATTTCCATAGTCCAAAATATCCTTGCTCCACGGCACAACAATAAAACTACATTGTGGCTGGCGATTTGTCCTCCTAACACCTTACCCCTTCTCATTTGAGAACAGGAATTGGTACATTCTGTACGTTAGGCTCTGTTCACACCTGCATTAGTTATCTCTGTTGAATGTACCACTGCAGCCATTCTGGCATTTTTATATACTAAGAATAGAGCAGTCTGCAATGCTTTTCCTGCTGTCAAAAATACCACAGCACTGACTCACTCCATCAAAGTCAATAAGGTCTGACGGTGACAGTTTGGACCCATGAGAAAGTGGATCAATTACAGTGTCATGGCTTCTGTTGTAAATGAAAGCCATGCCATTAGTTTGAACAGAGCCTGACCTTGTGCTGTTAGCAAAAGGTAGTGGTCTGTTGGCTCCCCAGCAGCGAAGTTCAGATCCCTTTATAGGAGTTAAAGGGTGAATACCATGGGACCACCAGGATAACGCCCTTAGGCTTCATTCACATGACCGTATTTTGTTTCCGTGTCCGTTCCGTTCTTTTTGCGGACTGTATGTGGAACCATTCATTTCAATGGGTCTGCAAAAAAAACGGAAGGTACTCCGTGTCCATTCCGTTTCCGTATGTCCGTATTTCCGTTCCCCAAAAAAGATAGAACATATCTTATTCTTGTCCGTTTTGCTGACAAGGATAGGCATTGTTACAATGGATCCGCAAAAAAAACAGAAACACGGATGCCATACGGAACGTCATCTGTTTTTTTTTGCAGATCGCAAAACACATACGGACGTGTGAATGAAGCCTTAGGTCTGGTCCATAGTCAAACTGGTTGGTTCCACAACCATTGTCTGTAACAGGTGCAGTTCAGTACAATTCAAGTGAATGGGGCTGATCTGCAATACCAATAGAGAGCACTGTGCTTGGTAATAACAGCAGACAACACATTGCTAGAGATCATGCTCCAGTCCTGGTATGGTGGCCTTGTCCCAGTCCTGTTAAGGTGATCAAGCTCCATTTCTGCTGTGCAGACCACAACCAAGTCCTGCTGTAGTGACCACACTACAATGCTGCTGTGGTGACCATGCTTCATTTCTGTTATGGTGACCACACACCAGCCCTGTTATGGCCACAATGCAGGTCATGCTACGGTGGCCATCGGCCATTGTTGTGACAACCATCTATTGATGTGACCTGGCCTGCTCCTGGTATATTCTGGTTCTGACTCCAACCTGTTACAGGATGCTTCTCTTGTTTTCAACCTCTACTTGCTCCCGGGCCCTGTCCTGGCATCTCCTAGTTCCATATCCAAGGCCTGCTCCTAGTTGATACACTTTGTGATGTTGTTATGATTGTTCAGCAGCAGTAGTGTATTAGGGACAAGGAGAAGGAGATACATTCTACATACAGCATCATGGCGGAAAAGATGGAATAAATTGCTTACTGACCCTGCAATCCAGTATCCCAGGTTGAATTCCTTTTGTGTCACCTGTGCTCCTAGTACAAAATAATTGGCAACAGTCCCATATTTGCAAGGACTGCTACTAATTTTCAGAAACAGTCACTGCAAATTGGTCTGTCCCAGACCAAAAATAGGTGGGGACTTTATAAGCCCCACCCCTAAATAAGCAGTCCTTCATTGTTTGGGGGGCAAGACAGGGTTGTACCAACTGGAAAGTTGGTAAATATGCTGCAATATCACATTTGTGAACACTGTTCTGGTGTCTCGTGGTTCCATCTGAGGAATATGCCTGATCATTGCTACTGGAGCTGCACGCTTGCCCAAGGGGTGAAGGCATGGAGCACAGAGAGAATGCGAGTGCTGGATGTGGCAATGAGGGTGGTCATAGTCCTCATGGTAGCTTATCCTACTCAAACTCTCTCTCAGGCTGCCTGGACAGTGAATGGAGGGGCACAACTTTCTTCCCCTTGGGGCACACCCTGGACTTGTGGGATCTCCCACCTGGTGGTTGCTGGGGTGCCCTAGATGTTGAGATGAGCAGTGGGGTAAAAGACAGGAGAAGAGGATGTGGATGATAATGATCGGGTATAGAGACCACAGACCAGGTCAACTTCGTTATGGCAAAATAAAAACTGTAGTTTACTAAATAGTCTGTGGATTGCAGTTCTAGATTGGATGGCCAGTCTGCCTCAGTACTGTGGCGGGCACCGGAAATAATAAACACAGACCACCAGCAGTCCAAAACCATAAACGTGTGTTAACTTTACTTCCTTAGTCCAATGCTTGGCCTACATGGTCCTCAACCATCTGCAAAATTACAATTTTTCTTTCTCTCAGAGGTAGTTCTCAGCAAAGTTGCTTTTTCTGACAGCTTTCTGTAGCAGGAATGGTGCTTTCCTGGAGAAGAGTTCTTACGGGGCTTATTTGGCAGAGCACACCAAAATAGGTCTTTTTTCTAGCTTGGCTTGCTAGGAACTCTCTATTGCTACCCAGGGGAAAATGGGACCAGCCCATAACCCCGCAACTATTGCCAAGGCTGCCAGCTTAACTGTTTCCTACCTATATACATAGCTGCTTTAGGTTGTACAGTGCATATATAATATTCAGTATCAGAGTGAACACTTTAACCACTTTAATAATGAACCATAACAATAATCCTTTAGCAGTGAACCTGGTATTAAACAAGTAGTCCAAGTTATTTTTTTTGTTCCTTGTAATTCTAACTAAGCAAATGTAAGGGATTTTCAATTCACTTACTTTATCTACAGTGGCCCCGTTCTCCTAGTTAGCTGAGCATCACATGACCTGTGATGTAAACTTCTTTCCCTGCTCTGATGACGTGTGCGCGGAATATCACTGTGGGCTGTGCTGATTGGAGCGACAAGCTATGTCCCCTGCACTGCCCAATCTGCTGGCTGAGCTGTCTGCCCTGTGTCTCTGCTCCCACTGGATTCTTCAACAAAGTTTAACCCCTTCTACCATAAGCAGTACAGACTCAGAGTTGGAGGCTCTGCCTCAGGTACTGAGCAGCTGCAGGGTTTCTCCTTCTCCAGGCACTGAAGAGATAAATGCTGTGAAAAGGATCTTCTCTCCCTCCTCACCCTGCAAACACATAGCTGAGAAAGACTAGAGGAGTTATCTCCTCTGTACTCTGCTGGTTGTGGAGAAGTATCTGCAGAGCATTGCACAAGAAGAGGTAGGGGGGAAATCCTGTGTGTATTAGCAATGTCATTGTACTGTACAGCCGGGACTTGTAGTCCAATACATACAACATGAGTATTCCAGTAGTCAGACAGCAGACAGGACAACATTGTATTCACTCCCTTTACAGAGCAACAAAGGGGACATAGCAGAAATAGATAGATATATTTTTTTTTGCCTAAAATTTAAAGCTTATTTGCTGACCATCAGATTTACAGATTATTTATTTATTTTCACATAATTCAGATAACCCCTTTAACCCTAAAGCAGTGAAGGGTCACTGCACTGGTGTCTCCTGGTTCCATTTGAAGCCTGCTCCAGGTTGCTGCTCCTGGTATCTCCTGGGCCCATGTGTTCCTGCCAGTGCCCCTGTTTTCCATGTTTCGACTCGCCGTGCTGTTTCACTACTACGGGCTTAACTAATCTTCTGTTACTGTTACTGAACTGCTTGATTATCTATTTTGTTTTTATTTCTACTGTTCACATTCCTGTCACTGCTGTATCCGCCCAAGGATCCACATTCTTGTTCTGAAACTTGAACACTTGCCAGGTGACTATATCTAATGATATAACATTTATCTGCAAGACTAAGGTTCTTCTCAATGCATTATATTCATGGGTCTGTCCTCCATGGCACAGGGCTAAAAGATGAGTGATAATGGCAACCTGGCTCTGCACTCAAATGGCTATCATTTACAATAGAAACCAACCTGCAGTGTCTGATGCATTGCATGACAGATACCTCCAACACGCAACATACCCCACTGAGTGCTATCCTTCCTGTGAAAGCTAATGAAATCTGCAATGGATTGTTAGAACAGAACCTATAACGCAGATATGAACCCGTTGGCAGACCTGTTAATATTGCTGACACAGCTGACTTGCCTGACTTAAAGAGGTAGTCCCATCTTAGCCTTTCTAAGCGCCGACCTAGGTAAGTGCCGAGCCAGCACTCTGGTGTTTCAAAAAATCCAATGGCAGTGAACGTGAGCTATGCAAATAGCATAAAACAGTAATCTATGCAGCTTCCAGGAGTTCTGGAAACGGCAAAGCTTGCTGTGCTATCCTGTTTGCGTAGCTCCAATTCACTGCTATGGGAGTAACCAAAACAGGGTGTTGATCCCGCAGCCAATTCTATAGCTATGTCTCCCTGGGCCGGCTCATATTGTTGATTATTCCCAACCAGACCTAAATTATTTTCAAAGCTTTTTATTTTATTTTTAAATTAGTAAAACTGAATAAAAACAATATAAATTTGGAATTGCTATAATTGTACCCTCGGAAAAAGTTTGTCATGCCATTTTTAGTGCACAGTGAATGCCATAAAAACAAAACTAAAAAAACATTTGGGGAATTGCCATTTTTTCTAATTTCACCTGTTACCAATACAAGCTATGGTAAATTAAATGGTGACATTAAAAAAACAAAACTTGTCCCGCAAAAAACAAGCCCTCATATGGCTTTCTGAAAACAAAATTAAAAAAAAAAATACAGGTGTTGTAAGGAGGGAAAGAAAAATAGGCATTCTCCTGAAAGGGTTAAATATTATAGTAAAATCTATGTATCTGTAACTGGCTGCCCTGCACATACCAGGCTGATGTTTGTGCAGTGCAGTACTATTACACACACGTTTGGCTGTAACCCACAATCTTTTTCCTTTGTAGCATGTCCTGTAGTACTCTTGGTTTGTTCAGATAGAAGCACACCCTGCTCTAATGCCAAATGGTTGCTAGGCAAATGCTTATTACACAGACAGTAGCATGGCAATTATACAGCGCTGATCCTGAACTCTCCCCCTTATATCAATGCAGGTTTTACCACAACTATGACTTTTCAATTAATAGCAAAGTCATTTACTCTTTATATCTCCAAGGAACCAAGCTCAGTAACAGCCGGAGGGTTGTATATTTTAGAAAAGGTCTCATGACACAGGGGAATAATAGAAAACTGTTTACTTATTATATTAAAGGATACTTCAATCTGAAAGTCAGTGAAATACATATGGTACAGTATAACCTGGTCAGAGACTGTCTGGAAGCGATTATAGTAGAATTTTCTTAGATCCAATAAAAAATACTGTATTATTTGCCCTATAAGATGTACCTGCCCATAAAACGCAAGAGGAAAATAAGAAAAAAAATATGTCTTTCATTAGACCTCAGATCAGACCACCAATCAGACCCCCAATTTTAATCAGACCTCAGTTAAGAGCCACAATCTAACCCCCAGTGTTAGTCAGACCTCAGATCAGACAACAATGTTAATAAGACCCCCAATCAGACCTCAGATCAGACCCCCAATGTGAATAATGCCCCAATCAGACCCCCAATGTGAATCAGACCTCAGATCAGACCCCCAATGTGAACAAGACCCGCATTCAGACCTCAGATCAGACCCCCCATGGTAATCAAACCCCCAATGTCAATAAGACTCCCATTCAGACCTCAGATTAGAACCCCATGTTAATCAGAGTTCAGAGCAGACAAAAAAAATTGACTTACCTCTCTTGTTCCGGCCGCCACCACGACAACTGAGTTCCTGATCTTCCTGCCACACTGTTCTATGACCGACGGTGCACAGAGTAGGGTGGCAGAGTGACTCTGTAATGCCCAGGCTGCAGGGGGCAGAACTTAGATTCAAATGGCCAGTCTGTTTCCAAAGTGTGGTGGGCCCTGAACCAATATAGCTTTTTCACAAGCAAGTCTTTTGCCATAAACAAGCGATTACCTTGCTGACTTTCCAGCATGGCCTTGAAATGGTTGTCAATAGTGATGAGCAAAACAAGCTTCGGATCCTAGATCCAAAGTTGCTTCAGTTAAAACTTCATTTTAATGCTGTAGGGAGATTTGTCTCCGTATAGTATTCAATTGTATGGGCGATAGTGTGATTAAATGAGTCATCACCGAAGTCTCACAAGACTTTAGTGAATAATTTCGGCGTTCGATTTTTAAAATTGAAAACCATTTTAAAACAGGAATCCGAAGTCGGCTTTGGTAAGTTCTAAAATGGTTTTCAAGTTGAAAAATCAAATCCTGAAGTTATTTACCAAAGTCCCGCAAGACTTCGGTGATAAGGGATTTCCCTCATCAAAGCCCATACATTTTAATGCTGTACAGAGATGGATCTCCATACATCATTAAAACAAAGTTTTGAGAGAATCTACTTTGGATCTTGGATCAGAAGCTCTATTCACTCATCCCTAGTTGTCAGCATTCTATGAATGCCTGTTCTCTTTCTCTCAGGGGTAGTCTGTAGCTCAGATGTCTTTCTTGCAGTTTTTCAGTCTCAGGAATGAAGGTTGCATGAATTAGGCTTCTCTTTGGGGCCTACTAAGGCTACTTTCACACTAGCGTTTTAAAATTCCGGTATTGAGTTCCGTCATAGGGGCTCAATACCGGAATAAAACGCTTCAGTTTTGTCCCCATTCATTGTCAATGGGGACAAAACTGAACTGAAGACAACGGAATGCTCCTGAAAGCATTCCGTTCCGTCTTCAGACCGGAGAACAAACCGCAGCATGCTGCGGTTTGCTCTCCGGTCCAGGCATCCGCACCAAGACGGATCCGGAATGACCCCCAATGCAAGTCAATGGGGGTGGATCCGTCTGGTGTGACCATAATGGTAACCGGATCCGCCCTCCATTGACTTTCAATGGAGTCCATTACGGATCCGGGTACACATAGACACATACAGACATAAACATACACACACATAAAGACATACAAACACACATACATACTTACATGCTCCCCGGCAGGTCTTCGGAGCGTCAGGACGGCTCACACAGGTCACGATTCCCCACAGCGCCCTCTGCTGGGCGCCTGGTGGAATCGTCAGATGACGATTCCAGGCGCCCAGCAGAGGGCGCTGTGGGGAATCGTGACCTGTGTGAGCCGTCCTGACGCTCCGAAGACCTGCCGGGGAGCATGTAAGTATGTATGTGTGTTTGTATGTCTATATGTGTGTGTATGTTTATGTGTATGTATATGTATGTACTGTGTGACATGTGTGGGGCCGGAGCGCGGTTCCGGCTCCACACATGTCACTGCGGCAGGCCTGATCCGGCAGCACCCTTCACCTGCCGGATCAGGCCTGCCGCCAGTGTGAAAGTAGCCTTAGGCGGAGCACACACAAGTAATGTCTTCACTGTAGCTGTCCTGGCTAGACACTCCCTACTTTACAAGCCAGGGGGCACAAGTCCAGACTGTCTCCCAGCAGCCAAGCTAGGACTGCCAGTGTTAACTAGTTGCCACCTATATACAACCATTTGGGATACACAGTGCATAAGGAACAAAGTACTTTAACAATAAATCACAATGTTTAACTCTTTAGCATAAAATTACTCTTAGCAGTGATCTGCTGGGTCATTGCACTTTTTACCCCCAACATCTGCAACATTTCAGTTGGTAAAATCAGGACATATAAGCCCCACCCCTGGGAAGCCCCAGACCTGACCAGAAATGCCCATTTATGGGCAGGGTTTGCGTTAGGCCCCCCAAACCCCCCGCCATTTTCTGGGACATCTGGGACAGCGCAAATTTGCCGGACTGTCTCTGAAAATCAGGGACAGTCACAGCAAATTCGGGAGAGCTGGCAACTATGCATCTGTCAGAGTAGATTTGTGAGGTCCCAAACACATTAGATGGTTGACCGAACTCACCAAAACCAGCCATTTAATATGTATGGCTATCTATAGAATTCAGGTTTCAGATTCTAAAACAATTTCAGATTCTAAAAAAGGATAAGGGTATGGCCACACGGTCAGGTTTCATGATACAGTTTCAGAAGCCAAAATCAAGAGTGGATCATAAAAGGAGGATATGACTTCTCTCTTTTTTTTAATTCATTCATGGTTTTGGCTTCCAAAACTGCATCAGGTAACCTGACCATGTGGCCATAATGTTGAACTATGAAGCACACACCCTACAACAGATCTCTTCTTTTACTAATCTATCATTTTAAGGTGTGTCTTTGGTGAATGCAGTTTATCTCTACAGTATACTGCCTGATATGGCCCAGTAGAGGTTGTAAAACCTTTCATATAATGCTAACCAGTGACCTCAGAGCATGCCTTTATTGTGGAAGCAGTAGGAAGAAATGACTGCTTCCTGGAGAAAGGTTTCTGGAGAAACATCAGATAGGTCACACTATAGTTTATGAGTAGATACAATCCCTGAGCTTACTGAATAGAGGAGGCAGACTTTGCACACCCTACACTTTGCCCTGCACGTATCTATACGAATACCTGATCAATATGTTATAAACACATACTCAACAAGGAGATCTCGGCAGAGGTTAACAGTCCAGGGACATTCGAATTTCAATGAGGCTGGCTCAAGATGTACATGGGCCCTTTGTTGACAGCGAACCCCGTGTCTGCACCACACTTGGCTTGACAAATCTTACATCATGTTCACTCAAATTGATTGGTGACACACCTTCAACCCCTGTAAAATATTTAGGTGCCCAAGCCCCAGTCCTTAAGGTCCCTGTACACGGGCCAAGCATTGGGCAGATCATCTCTAACAAACGTTCATACAAATGCTCGTTAGCAATAATCTTCCGGTGTAAAGGTGCTGTTGATTAACCGATGAATGAGGGAAACAATCGTTCATTGGGTAATTGAATCTTTCATGCAGTCACCTTAATCATCGTTTGCTGGCAGCAGATAGTGATATTTAAACAGTCTCTGCTGCCGGCAAATAATGATTCTGTATGGGGATGAACGATGAATTTAGTGATCGCTCCTCGTCATACTGTGGAGATGATTGCTGCGTGTAAATACAGTGGTCTCCTTCACTGACTATGCAGCCGAAGTAAGGAATGCCTCCTTCCCGAATTGTCAGCTCAATTGAGTAGGGTAAAATGGACTTTACGGTAGGTTCACAATTATTTTTTGGAGCAGGATTTCAGACAGATTTTTTTAACCAAAGCCAGAAGTGGATTCAGAAGGAATCGGAAATAGAAAGGAAGGACTTTTGTTCTTTTTACGTTTGTGGCACTTTTCTGTATTTTATGCTTAGTAAATGGAAGAATATGTCACTTCAGTGGTACAAATATTTATTCTAGTATCAGGAACGTAGATATTAATGACATTATAAAAATCCATGAAAAACAAGAAGTATATACCGTATAAAATATAATCTGGGTTTGCATGAAATATGATATTTATTAAGATACTCAGTTACTAACTACTGGTAGAAAAAGCTATGAAGTAAGGCTAGTTTCACACTGGCGTTAGACATCTGCGGCAGGCTGTTTCAGCAGGGAGCAGCCTGCCAGAGATGTCTGGATCCGGCATTGACGCACACTACCTGATATCGGCCGGCCCCATTAACTATAATGGGGACCAGTGGAGATCAGCCATCAACCCGATAAGCATGCTGAGAACCAGCTGGACGAAAACTTCTGCTTGCAGCCAACTGCATATTATACTTAATAGTTAATAGGGTCAGATGGCAATGTGATAGCTTCCGAAAATGCTGGAAGGCAGAGAGATCTGGCAGGGAATAGCATACAAAAGCGCTAGCGTGAAACTAGTTTAAGCTAATTGTCAAGGTGTAATATTAAACTCTTTTTATAACTCTTACTTATCTGGAGGACTTGCTTCCCTTTCTATGGGAAGACTACAGCTCACATGAGACAATCAAGCACCTGCATCTCCCAGGATGAATTCCAATTGCCCCTCCCTCCCCTGCACATACAAAAAAGCCCCTTACATACAGTACAGACCAAAAGTTTGGACACACCTTCTCATTCAAAGAGTTTTCTGTATTTTCATGACTATGAAAATTGTAGATTCACACTGAAGGCATCAAACCTATGAATTAACACATGTGGAATTATATACTTAACAAAAAAGTGTGAAACAACTGAAAATATGTCCTATAGTCTAGGTTCTTCAAAGTAGCCACCTTTTGCTTTGATTACTGCTTGAGGTAGTCACCTGAAATGGTATTCCAACAGTCTTGAAGGAGTTCCCAGAGATGCTTAGCACTTGTTGGTCCTTTTGCCTTCACTCTGTGGTCCAGCTCACCCCAAACCATCTCGATTGGGTTCAGGTCTGGTGACTGTGGAGGCCAGTTCATCTGGCGTAGCACCCCATCACTCTCCTTCTTGGTCAAATAGCCCTTACACAGCCTGGAGGTGTGTTTGGGGTCATTGTCCTGTTGATAAATAATGGACTCATCAGACCAAAGCACAGATTTCCACTGGTCTAATGTCCATTCCTTGTGTTCTTTAGCCCAAACAAGTCTCTTCTGCTTGTTGCCTGTCCTTAGCAGTGGTTTCCAAGCAGCTATTTTACCATGAAGGCCTGCTGCACCCAGTCTCCTCTTAACAGTTGTTGTAGAGATGTGTCTGCTGCTAGAACTCTGTGTGGCATTGACCTGGTCTCTAATCTGAGCTGCTGTTAACCTGCGATTTCTGAGGCTGGTGACTCGGATGAACTTATCCTCCGCAGCAGAGGTGACTCTTGGTTTTCCTTTCCTGGGGTGGTCCTCATGTGAGCCAGTTTCTTTGTAGCGCTTGATGGTTTTTGCGACTGCACTTGGGGACACTTTCAAAGTTTTCCCAATTTTTTGGACTGACTGACCTTCATTTCTTAAAGTAATGATGGCCACTCGTTTTTCTTTACTTAGCTGTTTTTTTCTTGCCATAATACAAATTCTAACAGTCTATTCAGTAGGACTATCAGCTGTGTATCCACCTGACTTCTGCCCAACACAACTCATGGTCCCAACCCCATTTATAAGGCAAGAAATCCCACTTATTAAACCTGACAGGGCACACCTGTGAAGTGAAAACCATTTCAGGTGACTACCTCTTGAAGCTCATCAAGAGAATGCCAAGAGTGTGCAAAGCAGTAATCAAAGCAAAAGGTGGCTACTTTGAAGAACCTAGAATATAAGACATATTTTCAGTTGTTTTACACTTTTTTGTTAAGTATATAATTCCACATGTGTTAATTCATCGTTTTGATGCCTTCAGTGTGAATCTACAGTTTTCATAGTCATGAAAATTCCGAAAACTCTTTGAATGAGAAGGTGTGTCCAAACTTTTGGTCTGTACTGTATATCTCCCAAGAAACTTATGGTATATAATGTCCCACAACTTTCTTCTCCGCCACCTAAATAGTTATAGCTATATATTTCCAAGTATATAACGATGTACTTCCAAGTAGGGATGATTGAATAAAAGCTGTCTGTCCACTTCACCTGCTTCTCTATAGATCACTACATTAGCTCTTAGGGAAGGGGAACAGAGCATGGAAGCTACTGAGCATGTTAGTCCACCTCTGAAAGGAGGAGAAGATGGACCAGATGGCTAGACAGCAGGGGCGCTACCAGAGAGGAAAATGTACAGTAAAAAAAAAAAAAAAAAAACAATATTTTTATTGCATGTATGTTATAATAACATTTCATTTTCAAATGACCTGTTCATTGCATAGGAATACTTTTTGTGTAATAATCTGTTTTAAAAGTTATAGTTTCTTTCAGTACAGTTGTAGATATTAAGGGTGTGGCTTATGTCCAAAACGAGATTTTCAGATTTGTGTGAGATGTTGTTTTTTAATTGCATACAGAAGGCCGCACCTAACATATTTCCAGAGTAGAATCATAAAGAAAAACTTTCTTTATGACTCTACAAAAATGTGCCATGTGTGATCTAGACATAGAGAACTCACCAAGTAGGTGAACATTATAATTCGGTGGCTCCAAAAGTTAAAGATGATTTTTAATCTGATTAAGAATCTGTGATACAGTAATTTGCTGGAGCCCATAAAGCACTAATATTTTATTCATTTATTATGATTTTATTTTTACATTACTTTCCCAAGGGAATGTGGTCACATTATGACCTGTAAGTTGCTTCTACAAAACATACAACAGTGATAGAGTTTTTAAAACAGATGAGTAGCAGTCACAACAACTGGAGAGCTGCAACATGACCATTAATTTCCATTATGTTGCAAGGCCACTATGATGCACTGTGATCTTTGGTCATGCAAGTTTTATTTAGTTTTATTTATTTCACTGGCTGAAGGACCCGGCTTTGCCCGGGTATATTTAATCTATTTAATTTAATGTTTGTGTGTTTGTGTCATTAAAAGATATCGAGAGTGACCTCTACAGTGCCCGTCCCTTTAACAGTGACCTCCACAACAGCCTGCCCCTTAACAGAAACATCCACAGCACCCTCCCCTTTAACTGTGACCTCCACAGCAACTAGGGTGGCCACTGTCTTCACCCCAGAAAGCCAGACCTCACCGGTCATTCCCCCAAACGTGAAGCTGCGCCCCCGTTCCCCATGAAGCTACACCACTAAACATGAGGCCACGCCCCCTTGCTCCGTGAAGACATGAAGGAGAAGCTGTCTGAGCGTGAGCTACTGAAAGGGTGGACATTCCTGCGCCTGTCCAGGCACTGCGCCGGACAGAGGACAGGGAGCCAGAAAACCGGACTGTCCAGCCTAAAACTGGACATCTGGCCACTCTAACATCAGCCTGCCCCTAGGGTGGCCAGAGGTCCAGTTTTAGGCTGGACAGTCTGGCTTTCAGACTCCCTGTCCACCGTCCGGCACAGGGCCTGGACAGACTCTGGGATGTCCACCCTTTCAGTAGCTCAGACAGCTTCTCCTCCATGTCTTCACTGAACCAGATGGCATGGCCTCGTGTTTAGGGGTGTGGCTTCATGGGGACCGGTGGCGCAGCTTCACGTTGGGGGGAGGCTGGACCGTCTGGCTTTCAGACTCCCTGTCCACTGTCCGGCGCAAGGCCTGGATGGACACAGGGATGTCCTTTTGAACAGCTCACTCTCAGACAGCGCACTGTGCAGTCTAAGCATGAGCTGCAGGGAGAAAGTCACCCCCCTTCCCACCCTACAGCTGACAGAAGTTGATTTTTACCTTCATTTTTCAATCCCCGTCAGCTGCGGAGTGGAAGGGGGTGTGACCTGACCGAGTCGGGGGTGTGGCTTAACGGGACCTGGGAGGGGGCTTTTAAGTCCTTCTTTTGAGGTTGGTCTGAATTACAGGTCGATGTCATGGTAATTTATGAGGAAACACAGTGCGTAGCAGTGGAAGAAAACATCTTTTATTACTCCTGAACGGTAAATATGTGAAATTTACATTATATTAGGTAATAATTCATGATGAATTAGTCTAAAACATAAGTTATATTTATGGTAATCGGAATACTCCTTTAACAGTGTCATTCACAGCGCTCTGCCCCTTTAAAGCTCATCTACAGCAGTGAACTGGCTGGATTATTATGGAAACCTGGTGTGTGTGGAGACTAACTGCCTGCGAGCTTCTATTGGCTGATCAGGGTCATGTGACCAGGCTTCTATTGGCTAATGCATTTTTGGGGAATATCTCAGGAACGGTACGTCCTTGAGAGCTGAGACCCGTTGTAAAACCTTCCCAGACACCTGATGTAGCTGTATGCCAAATTTTGTGATTGTAGCTGCGATGGTGCGGATTCTTTATTCCTATACACTCAGCTTTATATATTAGATTTATGTTAGACTGTGGACTGACCAGTTTACTAGAATTTACTAGACTAGAGTGGATCATAAAAGGAGATTATGAACTATGAAGGACAGATACAACTTTTTTTATTATTCATTCTTGGTTGTGACTTCCAAAACTGCATCAGGAAACCTGGTGGTGTTGTTATACCCTTAGTCTAGACTGTGGACTGACTGCAGCATTTACACTAGACTGTGGACTGACAACAGCATTTACACTAGACTGTGGACTGACTGCAGCATTTACACTAGACTGTGGACTGACAACAGCATTTACACTAGACTGTGGACTGACTGCAGCATTTACACTAGACTGTGGACTGACAACAGCATTTACACTAGACTGTGGACTGACTGCAGCATTTACACTAGACTGTGGACTGACAACAGCATTTACACTAGACTGTGGACTGACTGCAGCATTTACACTAGACTGTGGACTGACAACAGCATTTACACTAGACTGTGGACTGACTGCAGCATTTACACTAGACTGTGGACTGACAACAGCATTTACACTAGACTGTGGACTGACTGCAGCATTTACACTAGACTGTGGACTGACAACAGCATTTACACTAGACTGTGGACTGACTGCAGCATTTACACTAGACTGTGGACTGACAACAGCATTTACACTAGACTGTGGACTGACAACAGCATTTACACTAGACTGTGGACTGACAACAGCATTTACACTAGACTGTGGACTGACAACAGCATTTACACTAGACTGTGGACTGACTGCAGCATTTACACTAGACTGTGGACTGACTGCATCATTTACACCAGACTGTGGACTGACTGCAGCATTTACACTAGACTGTGGACTGACAACAGCATTTACACTAGACTGTGGACTGACTGCAGCATTTACACTAGACTGTGGACTGACTGCATCATTTACACCAGACTGTGGACTGACTGCAGCATTTACACTAGACTGTGGACTGACAACAGCATTTACACTAGACTGTGGACTGACTGCAGCATTTACACTAGACTGTGGACTGACTGCAGCATTTACACTAGACTGTGGACTGACTATGGACTGACTGCAGCATTTACACTAGACTATGCACTGACTGCAGCACTTACACTAGACTATGCACTGACTGCATCATTTACACTAGACCAGGGATCAGCAACCTTTGGCACTCCAGCTTCTATGAAACTACAAGCATGCAGCATGCATGCTTGGCTGTTCTTCTAACTCCCATAGAAGTGAAAGGAGCACTCTGAAGCCTATGAGGCAATAGAACACCGCAGGAGGTTGTTATTATATCATTGTGACCTCCTGCGCCAGGTCTCAGGCGGCATGATAACGTGGTCTTGAGGCAGGCGTCCATAATCACATCATCTTGGTGCCTGAGCCCCAGGGCAGGAGGTCACGTGATATGATCTTGACCGCAAGAATGTAAGTCATGTCAGTATTTATTATGTTTATTACTACTGGTGGTAGACACAATATGGAGGCCACTGCAACGAATGACGACACTCTTGGGTAGCATTATCGCTACTGGGGGTACACTATTACTATTAAGAGCAGTCTGGGAGCACTATTACTATGGGGGAATTATCTGTACTATTTTTGCAGTATAGTATTTTTGGGCTTTGGGGAACACAGTGGACACAATAGCAGAAGGATGACAATGTTGGGGCACCAGGAGGGGGAGCCTGATGTAAAAGTGAGGAACCTAAGATGTCTGAAAAATTGTGCAGATAGGAGATACAGCAGAAAGAAGTTGTCAAGGCGTCCTTGTCTGAGGAGACATCGCTGAATGTAATAGGTATGTCGTACTGTATTCTAATAACAATCATTTTGTATTGTATTGTATTCACAATGAATGTAGCCCGCCAATTGTAAGTTTTTTTTATATGTGTGGCTCATATATCCGGCCAAATTTGAGATCCCTGCACAAGACTGTATACTGATTGCAGCATTTATACTAGATAGTGGAATGACTGCAGCATTCAAAGAACTGTAATTTAGCATCTCAGGAGATGGTGTCAACACACCCTCCTGACTAGGTGATCATCACATATGGCCTCAGTGTCAGATCTTGGTCCTTCCAAAGCACATCAGAGAACAGCATCCCAACCTCAACTCCAAAATTTCCTTCTGGTTGATATGCCCAGGGCCTGAACCCTGAGCAATAGGTGAAGAAGTCAATGCAGTACTGCCCTCCTCCACCATATTTCAAGTTCTGTCTCCAGAAAGTCTGTAGAACATATCACTATTGAAGTCCCCAGTAATGGTGGATTTACAATGGGAAATTGTCTTGCTGATTATCTTGAATAAACGTTAGTAGGAATGCTTGTTTCTAATAATCAGGTTATGTAAAAGTGCTGTAGATAACCAAATGAATAAGGCTACTTTCACACTAGCGTTTTAAAATTCCGGTATTGAGTTCCGTCATAGGGGCTCAATACCGGAATAAAACGCTTCAGTTTTGTCCCCATTCATTGTCAATGGGGACAAAACTGAACTGAAGACAACGGAATGCTCCTGAAAGCATTCCGTTCCGTCTTCAGACCGGAGAACAAACCGCAGCATGCTGCGGTTTGCTCTCCGGTCCAGGCATCCGCACCAAGACGGATCCGGAATGACCCCCAATGCAAGTCAATGGGGGTGGATCCGTCTGGTGTGACCATAATGGTAACCGGATCCGCCCTCCATTGACTTTCAATGGAGTCCATTACGGATCCGGGTACACATAGACACATACAGACATAAACATACACACACATAAAGACATACAAACACACATACATACTTACATGCTCCCCGGCAGGTCTTCGGAGCGTCAGGACGGCTCACACAGGTCACGATTCCCCACAGCGCCCTCTGCTGGGCGCCTGGTGGAATCGTCAGATGACGATTCCAGGCGCCCAGCAGAAGGCGCTGTGGGGAATCGTGACCTGTGTGAGCCGTCCTGACGCTCCGAAGACCTGCCGGGGAGCATGTAAGTATGTATGTGTGTTTGTATGTCTATATGTGTGTGTATGTTTATGTGTATGTATATGTATGTACTGTGTGACATGTGTGGGGCCGGAGCGCGGTTCCGGCTCCACACATGTCACTGCGGCAGGCCTGATCCGGCAGCACCCTTCACCTGCCGGATCAGGCCTGCCGCCAGTGTGAAAGTAGCCTAAGCAAAACACTCATTCATCGGGTGAAATGATCATGGCAGTAGATCGTGCCATGTAAACAGTAACCTGCTGCCCAGGAAAAAATAACTATGTGAGGATGAGTGATGGCAGTAGCCACATACAGTGGAAGTGATGTAAATGCAGCTCTTTTCTCAACTGATGAACAGGCAGTTATGGAACAGTCCCTTCCCGATAATTGCCTGTTAGGTTGGCACATATAAAATAAATGTACCTTAAAGGGGTTGTCCAAATTATGGAAAAAAATATAGCACTGTAAATCTGATGGGTAGCAATATATAACTAAGTTCAGCAAGTTTTAGGCAAAAAAAAATCTATATTTACTCATTTCCCTGGTTCTCTTCTGGCCTTTGTTTACATGCAGTAATAACAATCTCTGCCCCTCCCCCCTCCCCCTTCTCTGCAAAGGCAGTGAATATAAGTGCTGTGAGTACATGTCTGCCTGCTGGGATATTCAGCAGCATGTTGTTTGTGTAGGACTACAAGTCCCAGCTGTACAATGACACTGCTGATACACACAGGAAATTCTCCCTACCTGTTCTTGTACAATTCCTCTATAGCTCCTTGCCCAGCATTTGTCTCCTCTCACTGCTGCAGCTACTATTTGTTGTAAAGCCTTGAGCCCTCAGTGTGTTCTGGCTGAAGGGGTTAATGTTTTATCTGAAGGAATCCAGGGAGAGAGAAGATAGCAGGAGCCCGGCAAAGAAAGGGGGCGTGGCCAGTGACGTCTCGTGTACAGACTGTTATCTGAACTCTGAGGCTTGTGAACGAAACATCACACACCAGGGAGATAAGGTGACATCACAGGTCATGTGACCCCCAGTCAACTCTGAGAAACCAGCAGCTTTAGAAACACAAAGTATATGGGAAAGTTGTTATACCTGACAAGTTAGTAACATATAAAGAACAAAAAAATAACTCGGACAACCCCTTTAAGGCTCCACAGTTTTACAGCCCCTTCTACCCTGAATATCTGTTGGAGAAGTGAGATAACAGCAATCCAGAATCCCAATGAAGATGGGGAGGATGAAACAGTAGTGAATCCAGTAAGGAGACAAAGTCACCAACATCACAGTACAAGGTGAGTTGAAATAAGTTGGATATGAGGCCCTAACACTTAGAAGTCAATGATTCTCCTCCTGTTCATTGTGTATATGGACAACATGGCTCGTGTAAAGCATATCTCTAAACGTTCTTAACAACAGCTAAAACAAGGTGACTGCTCCCATAATAAGGTCCAGGAAATAGAATTAAAAATTAGAAACTAAAACCAAACCGATTTTGGAAACAAATATGTGTTTTAATTGTCATGAAAAATTATAGATGACGCATTCCCTTTAAGCTGCCCATTTGCATGAGATATATGTCATCTGAATCTACTGTGTATGGAGGACTCCTGAATCTCCTTCGCTGGCAGGTGTTGGAGGAAGGAAGGATCAGGCTATCAGATTTCAACATGTTCAGCTTTTTTCTTCTTGGTATGAGAGCTCTGAGGCCAGTGATTGGCTGCAGAAGTCATTTGGTTAGATGACACGTGATTAGCAGCATGGATGTATACTGAGAAGGGACCACTGAATTGGCAGTGCTGGGGAGACAGGAAGTATTTTTTAATACGCCAGTATTTTGTAAAAGCTGCCTTTCTCTGTCTTTTGAATATGTTTTTATACCCTGGACAAACCCTTTAGCAACAAAAATTGCCTAAAAAATAATAGACACATCTGCATGGGCAGTCCTTTTGCCCTCCTTGGTGTCTCTAAGTGCTGCCTGTAGTCTTCTCCACTTGTGATCTTTAGCCTTAGGCTACTTTCACATCTCCGGTGTGAATTCTGGCAGGCTGGCTGTTCTGGCAGAGAACAACCTGTCGGAATTCTCAGGATCCGGCGCTGACGGATGCAGAGGGAGTGTCCGCCGGCCCCATTAAGTAAAATGAGGTCCGGTGGAGATCTGTACGCATTGCTGCGGTTTGTTTCTGGCCAATCCTCCGCATGTATGCCGGAATGGCCATGATGGAGTTTCACACTGGAGCCCCCTAAAGATAAATCACCACACCCACAACAGCTGAGGGGAAGGGGTGTGGTAAACAGCAACCAAACCAAGAGGAAAACATGTCAAATTATGTCACTTTTGAAATCCTAGCCGAACGCCTGCAACCTGATGCAGGAACGTTCGTGACACTCCTATTCACAACAACTGTAGTTATCAAACAATGGTTGGGAATTGGCCCAAGGGTCAGGGAAAGGAGAAGACAAACATCAAGCCCTTCAGTCCTGGGAGGCAAAAACATAATGGTTGTCTAGGAGTGTCCAGTTTACAAAACCCATTTCATATACCTTATTAGGGAACTCTGAGCTAATAAAGGAAAGTAATCAGTTCAGAATCCTCATCTCTTGGACAACCTAAAAAAAGAGGCTACAACGAGCATCACTCACTCCGGAGGACCAGAGCTTTCCAGTCTTACACAGACAAACTATTGATTTGAATGGTCATTGTGTAGTGCTTAGTTTAACCTGTGGCGGCACTGCAGAGATATTAAAGGGGTTCTCCAGGAATTAAGAAAATGAAAATATATAAATATTACTTTATTTTAAACATATTCCCAAATACCTTTCATTAGTTATAATGGCTCGTTTTCTCTAGGGAGCAATAATTAGGAGAAACAAAATGGCCACCATCCTATTAGTACACACAAAACCTGTCCTAATCACACAGCAGGACAAGTTACTTCAGAGCAGTGAGGCAAAGAGCCGCCTCATCCTCCTCTCTGCTTGTCAGGGATTATGGGTCTGAATACAGGTGAATCTCTGTGAGAATGGAGATGATGAGGAGACATGAGAGGAGGGTGAGGTGTGGCTAATGAGCAGCAGCACTTGTATGCAGCCTTCATTACCACAATATGTCCTGTCCGTTCTCTCTGTACTTCTCCTCATGAACTAAATTCCCCAGAGATTCAGCTGAACATCTTATCAACTGTATTCAGGATGATAATCCCTGACAAGCAGAGCAGAGAGGAGGATGAGACAGCCCTTTAGCTCAGTGTTGTTAAGTAACTTGTCCTGCTGTGTGATTAGGACAGGTTTTGTGTGCACTAATAGGATGGCGGCCATTTTATTTCTCCTAATGATTGCTCCCCAGACAAAACAAGCCATTATAACTAATGAAAGGTATTTGAGAATATATTTATTATAAAGTAATATTTAAGTATTTTAATTTTCTTTATTCCCGGAGAACCCCTTTAAACACTTACTACGAGGTTTCCTCACAGATTATGGATGGTAACTGGAGGTCTAAGCAGGGGGACAATTGTGATCAGCTTATTGAGGGACCCTTTTAGGAAGTAGGGATTGCACAAAGTGAAGAACCCCTTTAAAGACATGGGGGTGGTGTTTATCAAAGTAGTTTAAAGTAGAACTGGCTTAGTTGCCCATAGCAACCAATCAGAATCCACCCTTCATTTTCCAAAAGGAAATCTGATTGGTTACTATGGGCAACTAAGCCAGTTTTCCTTTACACCAGTTTTGATAAATCTCCCCCATACTGTATGTATTAACACTTGTGTTCTATATATTCTCTAAAAGTGCAAATTGTTCCATAAAGTGATATGCATGGTCCATATTACTACATCATATTTGTACTCATTATTACCAGTCTTGGACAATATTTGAGGAAGCAAAAAGTTGTAGGAGTTTATGGTTTACATAAATTGCATATAAAAGTCAATTTCTACAAGACTACATCAAGATTATAAAGCTTGTAAATACAGTTAGCTGGGATTCACTCTGAATTATATCCTCTTTACAAGAAAGAAATTAGAAGGGCTGGAATAAATCATTTCTCCCTGACATCACCTTCTGCTTTAACTAAACTTTCCTTGGTTGCTGGAATACCAATTTATCACAATGTATCCAACATTTATATGGAAAGCAGGCATGTGATTTACAAGAAACCAGCTCGGAGAAATTAAGATTTCGCTGAAGTATAAACTGCAGATCCTGCAAATGCAAATTTGATTCTGAGATTTGAAAAGTAAATGCACCGTATTTATTTACAGCTTGTATATTCATCCTAAATGTTCATAAACTAAACGAAGATAGTATTTCCTGTTCATAATGAGTTTAATGTTTTAATAAAGTCTTCTAAGCCAAAAATATTATGATTATAAATAAGTCCTTATAGGAAATATAATAAGAAATTTTTTCCCCCAGGTCAGACGTAATGGCAATAATTTCAGTAATACAACAAGTGTGACACCAAATCATGCGTAATATGCCACCATAATCCAGGCAGGAATGTTGGACGAGAACTTTTATAAGTAAATATTGGACATCTATTCACATATGACGATGCACACCAGAAATTTCCAACGGCTGGTAAGTCGAGAGTCACCTTCAAAGATAGTAGACAGTACTGAGCCACAAATTAGTAACTACATGCATCCCCATGTCATAAATATTCTGGAGCATCTATTTTTATGACTCTGTTATACCATTATTTTATTATGCCTGCTAGATGTTATGAATAAATTACTAGCTGGGTCCAGCTGGTTGTTACTAGATGGAGGTGTGTCCCTGCAGAGTCTGAGACTATCCAATAAGTGCTGCCAGTGTCAGACTGTGCAAGCATGCACCCCCAACTGGTGACAACCAGATTGACCTACATTTTGAAAATTGCCTACAAAATCTTGGGCATTTTGCTGTAGATTTCGGTGCAGAAATGCTGAGGATTTGTGCCTAGCAAAGAATGAAATCTACGTCATATACTGGCAACAGGGGCGGATTGGGAACTTAAAGGAGTTGTCTCACTTCAGCAAGTGGCATTTATCATGTAGAGAAAGTTAATACAAGGCACTTACTAATGTATTGTGATTGTCCACATTGCTTTCTTTGCTGGCTGGATTGATTTTTCCATCACATTATACACTGCTCGTTTCCATGGTTACAGACCACCCTGCAATCCATCAGTGGTGATCGTGCTTGCACAATATAGGAAAAAGTGTCGGCCTCTCTGATGGCCAGGACCATGGGAGCATACATAGGCAGGTGATTTTTCCTATACTGTGCAAGCACGACCACCACTGATGGATTGCAGGGTGGTCTGTAACCATGGAAATGAGCAGTGTATAATGTGATGGAAAAATCAATCCAGCCAGCAAAGGAAGCAATATGGACAATCACAACACATTAGTAAGTGCCTTGTATTAACTTTCTCTACATGATAAATGCCATTTACTGAAGTGAGACAACCCCTTTAAAGTGGCCCTGGAAAAAATACTAAAAGTGGCCCCGTTTTGTATTCGGGTCCAAACTGATGGAAGTCAGGTCCAGCAATTCCATATTATGGCACATTATACCACCCCAACAGAGCCAAATACCACAGTCCATCACAAAATACATCCCCAAAAACATTACTGGCCGGCCGTGAGGAGGCCCCAGGCGGCCCTTTGGGCATCGGCCCACCGGGAAATTTCCCTGTAAGGTCTATGGCCAATCCGCCCCTGACTGGCAATATAAATTAACATGCTGCAAATTAAAAATTGCACTGGATGTCAATTTATGTGCAGATTCTGGTGCAGATTCTTTCTAAATCATGTAGACGAGGTTTGTGGAAATCTTGGCATCATATATAGCTAAACTACTACATCCTCCCAGCGTTTTATGCTTCAGTGTGACTTCTACACAGTCATTAATTCAGGTGCCAGTGAACATTTTCCCCCAAATCTGCTTTGGCATATATCAACCCCTTGTGCCACATATGCTGATGTGTGTTCTGAGCTGTGGTTAAATGAGAAGTTCTGTAACCAAATGAGGCTAATTGACCATGTAAGTTCCAAACTAGTAATGAGCAGATTACGGCGCAGTAACATATGCTTGATACTTCCCCGAGCATATTGGCTGCTGCTTCCTAAAGTACATTATAACCTATATGTTTTCACTGTTAAGCTTCATATATTATATTTTAAGGCATAAATGTAGGGAAAAAAGAACCACCATATAGAGGGTAATACAATTCTGTTTGGGAAAATCTAAAGTGTTTTGTTTGTAAGCAATAGATTCTTCTCTATGCATGAAGTCTGTGGAATGGGAAGGCTTGTGGTGTGCTAGTTGATGCACTAGGATATTTCACCAATGTCCAACAGGGACAGGTCCCTCATATGTGACGTGCATCAATGCATAGTACGGGGCCCCGAAAACGAATGAGAGAGCACCGCAAATGAGTGGTGTGTTCTCAATTCACTTCTATGGGAGTTCCGAAAAGTGCAGAGTGAGCACGCATGGCTATTTATGGACTCCAGTAAGGTGGGGGGGGTCCCACATCTGTGACGTGCATCAATGAATAGTACAGGGCTCCGAAAATTAGGGGAGGACACCACGAATGAGTCGTGTGTTCTCAATCCACTTCTATGGGAGTTCCGAAAAGTGCAGAGTGAGCGCACATGGCCATTTCTGGAACACCCTTAGAACTGAATGGATAGTGCACGGCGCAAGCTCTATGGGAGTGAATGAAGGGTGGCCGTTCTTGCGCAGTACATCCTCATTCACTTTGTGGGCCCAATTCTAGAGATAGGTGTGGGCCATAACTGTGGGACTCACCCCTATTGGACATTGATGGCATATCCTAGTGATATGCCACCAAAGTGCGACATGGGCCAACCTCTTTAAGTTCGAGTCCAACAGTTTAATCAGATAAGACAATTAGTTTTCATTTTTGGCAGTAACTGCTCTTTAATACCAAGCTACTGCTCATATTTACTGATCTCCGTCATAGGTCTTTTTCAAAATTGATGGGAAGAATAGCAATGCATGCATTGCTATTTTACTGTCAAGTGCCAGTCCACTTTATGAGTCAGTAGGATCCACTGGGAACTGGTGATGGTACTGGTGGAGTCCGATCCAGCACTGCACCAGTGTCAGTTGTAAATTTAAAAAAAACTGTATGCAGATGTGAACAGAACCTAAATCAGATACAGTAGCAAGAACAAATTTAGAATTTATAACAAATCCCATGATGCCTCTAGGGAAACTTGAAAATTTTGCGATGTGATTCTGATGCATAAAATGTTCATTTAAATAGTAATTATTACGATTTCAAGTTTAGCCGTGTTGCTAATTTAATAATTGTATAAAGTTTCAAATTGTTGCTAGCAACATGATAATCATCATCACAGCTTTCATAATAAAGAGTACCTTTGTGTTAACCTTAAACTAAAGAAATTATCAAGCAGTCATTTTATCTTCCTCAGCTTTTATAGCAAGTACATAGAGGTGTAGCTAGGAATTCAGCACGAGAGGGGAGTAACATATCTAAGGCCTGAGTGGGCTCCCAACTCTGGGAATGCCACACCATAACCACTACCAACACCACTAGATAGTGACTGCATAATATTACCATCCAGTATACAGGTTCTGCAGCAGAGACGTCTTTAGCTCCTCACTTTGATAATATCCTCCCTACCTTTCCCCATCCTACACAAACTACAATACCCTCAATTCTGTGCCTGTTACTGTCCCATCTGCCCCTATCAGAGTGCAAATAATGTACTTCATAAATAGCGTCATAATTATAATTAACACCAAACCTTTAAAAAATAGTGCCACATGGACAGCAACCCTAAAAACAATAGTGGCAAATAATGCCCCCCAAAATAATAGTGTCAGATACACAGTGCCTCACATAGTGCTTAAAGGGGTTGTCTCACTTCAGCAAATGGCATTTATCATGTAGAGAAAGTTAATACATGGCACTTACTAATATATTGTTATTGTCCATTTTGCTTCCTTTGATGGCTTTATTCATTTTCCTATCACATTATACATTGCTCGTTTCCAAGGTTACAACCACCCTGCAATCCATCAGAGGTGGTCGTGCTTGCACAGTATAGGAAAAAGTGCACGCCTATGTGTGTTTCTATTGTCCCGGTCACCAGAGAGGCCTGTGCTTTTTTCTATAATGTGCAAGCACGGCCACCTCTGCTGGATTGCAGGGTGGTCATAACCATAGAAACGAGCAGTGTACAATGTGATGTAAAAATGAATCCAGCCAGCAAAGGAAGCAATATGAATAATCACAATACATTAGTGTCTTGTATTAACTTTCTCAACATGTTAAATGCTATTTGCTGAAGTGATACAACCCCTTTAAGATGGTTATAGATTTATACATAGTAAAATTGCCATCTTTTTTATCATGATTTTGTCAGTGACCCACGCAGTAATAATGTTCCTTTTGAGCCCCCACAAAGCAATAATGCCAAATATGATGCCCCCTACAAAGAATGCATGTCCCTTTGTGTCCTCTATAAAGCAATAATTCTGTGTGTAACCCCTAGAAAGTAGCAATGACCCTGTTTTTTTCTCCCTAGACAGTAATAATGCCCCCATGTATGTCCATTTGAAGCTAAAAATGCCTCCTGAGTACCCCCTAAAAGTAATATTGCACCCTAAAAAGTAACAATAATGTGATAATTCCACACCGTCAACATTACAGTGGCGAGCAGTGTAATTACAGCTCCGTCATCCCACTAACTTCAATGGGACTGCTCTGTCCTTTGCACGTTTATTTAGGTGAAATATCTCTATGGCAGCATTACTAGCCTTGGTCCTGCATGTTGACCAGAGGAGTAATAAATCCATTATTCGGCTGACTGTGTTAACAGATGTTTGTGACGCTAAAGACTGACAGAAGCAGAGCTATATTGATTTAAAGACTATGCTGTGCAACCTCAACTGAGCAAACTGGTAGAACTAGTGTTATCTGACCAGAGACAGATCACAAGGTCTACATGAAGTGACATGTGGATGGAAACATGATATGACATTATAGACCTTATATGTACAGTACATCCTGTTATGGACTGGAGAACACCGCACCGTCTTCAGTCTTATACTTTACACCATATTTCATAAGCAGTTGGAATTTTTCTGACAATTATCCCTTTCTGCCTGAAATACCACACCAGACTGCCAGTTCACAGGTTGGCCGACACCTCTGGGCAATGCTAATAGTTGCTGTACTTGACATGATAACATTATTAGGAAACACCCAAATTGCTGTACTTCTAACTATAAATTATGTAGCCTGTATTGTAGGCAGCACTGTGATTAGAAATAACTACATGTATTTTACAATGAGGGATAATTACAGTCCTGGGTAATAATATACTTTCAGCATATACGATTGGAATAATTAAAGAGCATACAGAGAGTAATAAAGCCCTCCATCATAATCAATGAAAGGCATTCTGGCTGTTGCTGTGATTGTTGGTAATATTATTGGAGTGTTTTTTAAAGGGGGATTCTTTATGCTTTATGCAACCTTTTACTTTTAGCTAGCAATGATTTGTCCCTTTCACCAGTCCTGACATGTCTGTTTTAATAGCTACATGCATTCCCCATGTAATAATTATAGAGCATCTATTCTTATGGCTCTATGTTGTGCTAGTCCTTTATTATTTCTACTAGAAGTTATGAATGAATTGCTAGCAGTCTGCAGTAAGGGCACTGAGGGTGGTAACCAGTCGGGGGGTGTACTCTTGTTCATTTTGTTTTTTGTTAGTTAATTAAAATAAAATATTAACACTTTTATTTTTGAAAGTATTCTTACTTTGCAACATTTTTCCCTCACCTGCCTAAGTTTTACACAATACTGTATATTAAAGGGGTATTCCCATCTCACAAATGTAGTTTGTATAGTTAGATATAGCCATACCAATATTAATACTAATAGAATGTATTTATATAGAATGTACCGTTTAGAAGATTTACCTATTTGTATATCCATTGTACCACACACATCAGTCAGGCCGTTGCCCCTAGTTACGGCCACCGCATCCATGTAGTAGTGGTGGTCAGTTTGCTCCTTTTTCAAACCCGCTCTGAAGTAACTGCTGTATTGTGAACGCACATTGCATGAGCATGCGGAGACATCTTAGGGTACTTTCACATCTGGTCAGGTTCCATCCAAAACGCAGACTTTATAAACGGATCCTGCTCCATAGAGATGAATTGGTCTTGGAACAGGATCCGCTTCTCTGCATTTTGGAAATGCAGACAAAAATGCTACAACCCTAAGATGTGTCTGCGCATGCTCATGCAATGTACATTCACAATACAGCAGTTACCTCAGAGCGGGTTTGAAAAGGAGCAAGCCGGCCACCACTTCTACATGGCCAAGGTGGCCGTAACTAGGGGCAACGGCCTGACTGAGGTGTGTGGGACAATGGATCTACAAATAGGCAAATCTTCTAAACGGTACATTTTATATAAATACATTCTATTAGTAATAATATTGGTATGGCTATATCTAACTATACAAACTACATTTGTGAGATGGGAATACCCCTTTAAGGGGTCAGGAGGAATGTCTATGACTGGCCTTAGACCCATGCCTGACCGAATGAGCAATGTTGCGTGACACATTGCCAGTGATTGATAAATACACCAGGCAGGAACTTTCATTGTGTGCTGTCCTCAAACTCCACCTCTCCAAAATCAAGTTGTACCAGTCCAAAATTCTCCAACAGACCATAAATCTTTTATAGATGCCAATCTTCTACTCTGCTTTTTTTCCCTTACAAATCTACAATCTGCATAACTTCCTACACATAACTTGCGGTCTAGTCTCATCTATTCATTATTTATTACTATTATTGTCATTTTTAATTAAAGGGGTTTTCTGTGATTTTAATATTGATGACCTATCCTCAGGATAGGCTATTAATATCAGATCGGTGGGGGTCTGACACTCAGGACCCCCACCAATCAGCTGGTTGTAGAGAAGGTCATGCTCCATGCGAGCGCAACCTTCTCTTCATTGTTCATCTGCTCGCCATTGACATGGCAGTGATGAGTAGGTGTAACTACAAGCCGTCCCATTCACTTCTATGTGACGACTCCTTCCTATTCAAGTGAATACTACAGAGCCATACAGAGGATCGGTCATCAATATTAAAATTCCAGAAAAACCCCCTTAATGATTTCTTGTTGTTGCCTTCATGTTGTTTTATTGTGGAAGGTGGTACAATAGAGTATAATATGCTATAACTGTCTCTATTAACAAATCCTAACCCGCTGGTAAATGGTCAGATGCTTTTTATTGGCAAATACGTGATAGCATTTATTTCTATGTACGTGAAATACAAAGTTTAGACAGTATATCATTATAGCTGCATATTTTCTTATCATATTCAGCGCAAAGGTGTTGAGCTGTCCAGAATAACCAGTTTCAAATTCCATGGGTGTAACTAGGTCATTACAGATGTGTTAGGAACCTGTATAGGACAAAGTTCTGATTAAAACATCCAATTAGGCACTCCCAGACATAGCGAGCCCTTTCACAGAAATGTATGTTGCCGTATGCCTGCAAACTACACACTAATTAAATCCTTATAAAGATATCATTAAAATATTAGAAAAAGTTTTTCATCTCTCTCTTAAAGGGGTTTTCCGGGAGTTAACTACTCATGACCTATCCTCTAGATAGGTCATCAGTATCTGATCAGTGGGGGTCCGACACCCGGGACCCCCACTGCTCAGCTGTTTGAGAAGGCACCAGTCACGTGGCCTAAGAGCGGCTCAGTCCCATTCAAGTGAATGGGGCTGAGCACGATACCAAGCACAGCCGCTGTACAATTTATGGTGCTGTGCTTGGTGAACTTAGAGAAGGCCTCGGTTTTCACGGGAGTGCCAGTGCCTTCTCAAACAGCTGATCGGCAGGGGTCCCGGGTGTCGGACCCCCACTGATCAGATACTGATGACCTATCCTGAGGACAGGTCATCAGTAGTTAACTCCCGGAAAACCCTAAAACATATATGACCCTACAGTGGAAAAATTGGAAATGCAATGGCTAAAGCTCTAGTTTTTGACAAAGCATGGGATGCCCCAAATTATATTAAAGAGATTGCCTAGCGGGGCAGCATTTTATAGAAGGGGCTAAGAGTGGTTTAAAATAAAAATCAATATTCATTTTAAGGAGTTGTCCAAGTTATTTTTATTGATGACCTATCCTCAGGCACCCGTCAATCAGCTGGTTGAAGAGAAGGCGCGTGCTGTGCTAGTCCTTCATTGTTTACCTGCTTGCCGTCGCAACAGCAGTGGTGAGCAGGTGTAATCACAAGAAGCCGCCCCATTCACTTCAATAGGACGGCTCCGTAATATACACTTGAATATGAAGGAACCGTCCCATCTGCTCTCAGAAATCAGCAATAAAAAGTAAATAATTCAATGTTATAATGCTCCCCGAAGGTCTTGTATGATCTCATTGGGTGCAATAAAAAATAATTAAAAACAAAGACAAAACAAAATAAAATAAAAAAAGGCCACCATCACTAGTCCACATTGTAGGTTCTAACCCTACGCCCAGCGACTTTAAACTATTTGCTCCCTACATAGAAAACGGGCACAATTGAAAGAGAAAAAGATTTCATTGCACTTTGTGTAACTGAAAAAAGTTTTATTTGAGTATTTGAATAGCGGAATTTAAAAGAATAATTTATAGCTTTGTTACCCACATGTACTTCAAAACTTGAAAAAGTGTCTGCTCATGAACAGTGGAAAATAGTCCAATCATGAACTGGTTAACGTGCTATGTATTTCAATGGAACCTCAACACATGCAAAGCAGAATCATGTTCACTTACATTATAGCTAGAATAGATACCAGTCAGCACAAATCTAACATTAATATGTCTGGGATATTCTTAGAAGCCCCATGACAGAACCATTTTATATCAGCATGGAATTTCCAGTGTAGCAGAAATACTGCTGTGCATTATGTCCTTTTGTTTCATGAGAATAATCTACAAATAATTAATTAAATGTGCACATTTCATGGGAGACCAAACACATTTATGCAAATGAATGATGTGGACCCAGGGAACTATTAAATGTTGCAGTAAAGAAAAATATTATTGCAACATTGGTTGATTCATCTTCATAAATACATCTTTGCAGATGGATAAGCGAGAAGGGAAAGGACTGAATGAGAAGCCTTAGGAGGGGGACATCTAGGATTTCTAGGTAGGGAAGATGATATGGGGTAATGGTTTTCCTACTTACTGTCTACCTATGGGCTAGAGTACTCACCCGGCCTTCCCTGCTGCTCTCTGCAGTGACTGCTATGTATACTTCAAATAGGTAGTGAAAGAAAAAGGTAGAGAGATGCAGTGGGAGACTTATACAGGGAGTATAGAACTGTAGTGGTAACATGCTCCCTTTAAATAAGCTTTATAGAGCCAACAACTCAAATAGATGGAACCGGTGTCTGTAACAGTCTTTGCTCCAGAAGTCAGGCAAACAGGGAGGAAAGAGTATAGCCTGAAGAGATCATCCACTCTGGAACATAGAAGCAGAAGGAGGCTTGACATGAGAGCCAATCAGTGAGATTAGTGCTCTATTTAAGGGGGTATTCCAGTTACCATAAATATAACTTATGTTTTAGACTAACTCATCATCAATAATTACCTGATATGGTCTAAATTTCACATATTTACCTTCAGTAGTTATAAAAGTAGTTTTCTTCCTCTGCTACCCACTGTGTTTCCTCATAAATTACCATGGCATCGACCTGTAGTTCTGAGCCTTTTTTAGGTTGAGCATGCTCAGTGTGTTGCTATCAATTCTCCAGCTGAATTTCTTGTGAAACAAAGGGAGTGTCAGTGTGCTGGTGACTACTGAGTAGAGGGGGCTTGACTGGACTGTTTATCAGACAGCCAATCAGTAAACATCAACACTCACAGCAGGAAAGCTAGGGATTGTGGGGATTGTAGTTTTGTGAGGGAAGATCAGGTGCCATGATACTCAGACAGGAGCTCGACAAATGGATTGCAAGGTAAATTGAAGCTCTGGTTACATGCATAGGTATGGGTTCTGGTTGGGTCACAGATTCCAGCCTTAGTGCAGTTTTTCAAAAATTAAGTTACTTTACCGGAATACCCCTTTAAGTCCTGCTCTGGGACTGTTTTTACCAGTTATTTCTCATGGTACCTGGTTCCTGTGTATGCTAGTTCTCTGTGCATATAGTGAGTATTCTTGTGTTTTTCATTCGGTCTCTATCATGTTGGACCTCTTGGCTTTGGCTTGACATTCTGCTATTCCAGTAGGATACTGTTTTGAATTTGATGTTTGAATGCTCTGTTTCTGACCCAGGCTAGAATGACTAATTGACCTGTCTACTCCACCTGCCCCTAAGGGTTATTTAGTTAGGTTCTTGATGCTGGGACTGTTCTTTTCAGGGCAGCAATTCCACTGTAAAGGTCCTGTAGTGATAGCACCAAGTCTGGCAATGGGTACACAGCTTGCTGGACAGGTTACAGTGCCCATTAAAAAAAAATCACAGAAGCCCTTCTGTTCCCATGCTGCTACCTCATTTCTGACTGCTTCCAGTCCCCACCCAACCAGAAGTGGCTTGGTACCTTGAATGCTGCAGCCAACCACAGACCTCAGCGATCACATGTGCTTGCAGGGCACGTCACTAGTACTGAGGATGTGTTCAAGCACATGTGACTGCTGAGACCAGTAATTGGCTGCAGTAGTCATGGGACCAAGCCACTTCTGGTCAGGCAGGGACCAGAAGTGGCCAGGAATAGGACATTGGCACAGTAACAGCAGTGCTGCGGACAGATTTTTTAAAAAAACTGGACATAAGTTCTGTCTACTGGGGTTGTTGGTTCCTAGACAGGACAACCCCTTTAATGTCCAATCATTTCTTATTTTGTTATACTAACTGGAATATCATATCAATGGACATCAGTAATGCCTGTGGTTCATGCTGAGTAAATAAAATGATTTACCAGTCAGCCCCTGAAATTGAACTCCATTTAAAGGTCACCATGAAATTGCAAAATAATCTGCAGGCAGCATGTTATAGAGGAGGAGAAGCTGAGCAGATTGATTTATCGTTTTGTGAGAAAAGATTCAGTACAAGTTGTATTTCGTTCATTTACATTCTTGCTCGTTCTGAGCTTTAAAGTCAGTGACTGACAGCTCTCTCTGTATACACAGTCATAGATGGATGGCTGTCAATCACTGATAGGACTGCCTCCTTCACTTCAAAGCCCAGAATGAGCAGGAATGAATGAATGAATGAAATATAAGACTTTTCCCATAAACTATACATCAATCTGCTCAGCTCCTTCTGCTCTATAACATGCTGCCTGCCGCTCAAGCACTATGTCCAATGTGACAGGTTTCCTTTAACTGTCTCCATCGCCATGATTTTCCTGAGATAATTCACCGATCAGAGCTAATGTTTACCATCCCTCATTAAAGATGTTTCACAAGGACCTCTCAAGCCTGATTTATAGTAACAAGATTAAGCTTGTAGCTTTATAGAGTATGACACTGCTGCGGCTAAAAGATTAATTATTTTCACTAATTAGTTAAAAGGCATTTCACTTCAGAAAAAAAACAAGTTACGGCTCTTGAGCAATCAAGAGGTCTCCAGTCATGGATATGTGAAGTTAATTAATACAACTTGATAGAATTCACAATTGAGTTTCCTCAAGGAGTTATATTCTCTCTTTTCTCTTTCAGATGAGCCCACATAAGGCTTCTGTTGTAGCTTTGTCACAGCACAGGCCCAATTCTGTCCCAATAGTCCAACCTACTGTATGTAGTTTATACAGCACACTGCCACAGTGGTTAAAAGGAATGTATCAGAAAATGACCTAACTTTTTAGGTTAAACATATTTTTAAAGAATTTTATGTGATTTTTTTTTTATTTTCCATGTCACTATCTACATGTTTTAATAAATCCTGAAATCCTGCAGTTTTTGCAGTGGCCACTAAGCATAATAACAGGTACCACTTCTTGGTCTGTTCATCTGATTATCCTCACAGGTAGCATTAAAATAAAAGATGTCACCTTTCTCTCTGTATCTAGGAAAGTGGAGTATCCCTAAAAAAGAGTAGATTTCCAAGGGCTTTGGCAAGTCCTGTTTTCGAGCCTGGATTTTTATGAAATGATGGGCAGGTTTAATAGTGGAGTCTATCATTCCCTTCCTTGACTGTACAAGTTTTCTTTGTAACACAATCCAACTAATTACTGGGCTATTTAGGTCCAGGTATGCATTCGAGAGATAGAGCCATCTGAAGAGAACCTATCTGGAGAGATTGTTACTGTGATTATTGTGGACATTTTCTCTTGTAGTGACATAAAACACATTAATATAATTTTGTTGTTGGTAGTAAGCCACTTGTATAGAAACTATATATAAGGAGAACAGTCAGAGCCCCTATTTCTCTGCAGATAGGAACCAGTGCTTGGTAGGATAGACTCTGCAAGACTGCATAAGTGACCAGAAGAAGATGCTGAGATGGGGATACTTTGACACAGATCCTGGGTTTCCAGCCCTGTGACCAGGGAGTCAGCCAGATGACTAAGCCACAGACCTTGGACCACAAGTCTTTGGCCAGGGAACCAGCCTTCTGAGAGAGAGAGAGAGGGACAGCTAGCTCAGGCCTTTCTTCCACATGAAACCTTCTTCTGCCAGGTAGGAGACTGGAGAAGCCAGCCCACTGCCTTGCCTGTATTGTTTTGCACTTGAGTTCCTCCAGTAAAGAAGCACACTGGTTTATTGCAAAGTCTGACTCTCTGGACATTCCTTATTGGGGTGCACGCCTTATCATCCCTTACCAGCAACATGTGGTGAAACCTCAATGGTGGCCGGGGGACCCAGAGTAGCATTGGAGCCACCCCAAACCAGTAACTGACAGCTATCTCTTGTATACACACAATGCTGTCTGCTAAAGGAATCCGCCCAGTCGCAGCTACAATCACGAAATTTGGCACACAGGTACATCAGGTCACATATTTACTGTTCAGTAGTAATAAAAGATGTTTTCTTCCACTGCTACCCACTGTCTTTCCTCATAAATTAGCATGGCATCGACCTACAATTCAGGCCACCCTCAAAAGAAAGACTTAAAAGCCCCACCCCCAGGTCCTGCTAAGACACGCCCCGACTCGGTCAGGCAACGGCCCCTTCCACTCCACAGCCGACTGGGATTGAAAAAATGAAGGTAAAAATCAACTTCTGTCAGCTGCAGGGGTGGGAGGAAGGATGACTTTCTCCCTGCAGCTCATGCTCAGTGCTGCTGTCTGAGAGTGAGCTGTTCAAAAGGACAGGCCCTGCGCAGGACGGAGGACAGAGAGTCTGAAAGCCGGACTGTCCAGCCTAAAACCGGACCTCTGGCCACCCTAAGGGCAGGCTGCTGTTAGGGTGGCCAAACATCCGGTTTTAGGCCGGACAGTCCGGTTTTCTGTCTCCCTGTCCTCTGTCCGGTGCAGTGCCTGGATGGATGCAGGGGTGTCCACCCTTTCAGTAGCTCACTCTCAAACAGCTTCTCCTCTGTGTCTTCACGGAGACAGGGAGCGTGGCCTCATGTTTAGGGGTGTGGCTTCATGTTGGGGGCATGGCCGGTGAGGTCCGGCTTTCTGGGGTGAAGACAGTGGCCACCCTAACTGCTGTGGAGGTCACAGTTAAAGGGGAGGGCGCTGTGGATGTTTCTGTTAAGGGGCAGGCTGCTGTTTAGGTCACTGTTAAAGGGGTGGGCACTGTAGAGGTCACTCTTAATATCTTTTAATTTATAAATTACAAGTGTTACTGAATCATTTACTATAAAACTATATATCAATCTGCTCAGCTCCTCCTGCTCTACAACATACTGTCTGCAGATTGCACTGCATTTCCTGGTGACAGGTTCTCTTTACCTTTATAGACTGACCACTAAAGCAGTTCTTAAATAGACAGACTAGCTGGTAACTGAGCTGTGTATGGGACATTTTAATCAGGAATACTCAAAAGACAAAGAGGGGAATTCCCCCCATCCAACTCCCCCCATCCAGTTTTCGGGCATAAAAAAGTTGCAACCTCGCGTTTGTGACTTATTAAACGCCATTATGCCTAAATCGAGGCACAAGTGGCATTTCTATGCCACCCTTGCCACTTTTCTGAAAAAGGGGGAGTGGTGAGGGTAGGGAGGGGGTGGGGCCAGCAGGCCCAGTGAATTTATCTCTTTTTTATGCCACTTTTGTGACATAACAGAAGAATGAAATCTATGACAGCTCTTAGATCCCACAGATTTCAGTCTAGGCGCATGGACTGCCAGAGAATAAGCCTAGGTTATGATGAAGAGTGCACCAGCAGTGCAGAAATATCATAGACCAGTGTAAAATGCTGGTCTATGATAAATTGTCCCCAAAGTGTCAATCATAAGACATAGAAGAAAATCTTTGAACCATTGGATGCTTCATTTTTCTCACAGAAAGAATAAGATGAGATTTCCACGGACTGTCACTACCGCAGATACAGCAGGGGTTCCATAGACAGGTGTAAAGAACCACTGATTTAGCTAATAGGGACTTTTTGGGGTGATCTTATAATCACACATGTAAATAACCTGTAAACATTTGCAGCAATTTAAAAAATCACAGCTCAGGTATGATTGTAGTGTGAGATAACTCTTACAGTATTATTATTTTTTTTTTTTCTGGGTGTGCATGTGAAAGCAGGGGCTAGATGCAGCATTTATTTGTGTACCAAATGTCATTATGTGCATGTTAAATCATCTTTACAATCCCATTCTCTGTTCTTCATCCTCAGCAGGTTGCAGAGGATTTCAATCAAGTGAAACTGCCACAGTTGCTGTAGTTGATGGTTTTATTGATGACAGCAGCATCAGAATCCTGAGTCAAAGCAAATCTGACACAAGATCAAATTATGACAGAGTTGTATCTTATGGGATAGCGGAACAGAGCTCGTTGTGCTCTGAGACATAGCTACCATGTCTCATTTGTCAATGTTCTATCATTCAGTCCACAAGCTGCTGTGAAATGGAAAAAAATGGAAAAAAAAATACCTTATTTTAAGGGACATACAGAAATAGGTATTATCAAAGCTTGTATGCAGCCAAGGTGACACTAAAATCTAAAAGAGACCTGTGTTGTTGGCAAAAGTTTTACTGACATCACACTTATAACCTTGAGTATAGCTGAGAAATAAACTATAACAGAGAGATATAGACAAGATGTGTCAACTAACTACATTCCCTTCCTAAACTTGAAGATCTGAGTTCCTCATTATTTTATGCATTTGCATCATATGTAATAGACATAAGATTTCAGTTATATTGTTCAATTACTTCTATCTGTCCCCATGATAACTCCTGTAGACGCTTAAAGGGAACCTGTCAGCTCCGAAACACCCCCTGAACTAGAGTAAGCGGTGTATAGTGTAAGTGATGCTGAATCCGAATATGTAAGTTTTATCTTCATACTCACTTCCATTCCGACGCTGTGCTTCCACAAACCTGCAGTAAAATGCACTCACTGGACTCCAGTTCTCAGTCACATAATGGAGAGGACTCAAAGAAGAGTCCAGTGAGTTCATTTTACTGCAGGTTTGTGGGCGCATAGTGTCAGAATGGAAGTGAGTATGAAGATAAAACTTTCATATTCGGATTCAGCATCACTAACACTATACACCGCTTACTCTAGTTCAGGGGGTGTTTCGGAGCTGACAGGTTCCCTTTAAGTATTCACAGTTGCAGTATAACAATTCAGTATAACAATGTTCCACTGTGCCAGGCTTGTACATTTGGGCTTGTGATCGTGGCTGGATGTACATTGGGCCACATAGGTTCTAAGGCAGCTTCATAACTTGACCCAAATTTTTCTGCTACTATTTAAAACTTTGATGCCCCAGTTGTCTGGGTTGAACTTCTGTAAGTGCAGAGAACAAAAACCAGGAGCCTAGCTAGTGAGATCAAACAAGACTATCACTGGCATTGATGTATGGCCAGGAAGGAGTTTAAAGAGAGCACCAAGTCCCTGAATAAGTACCTGATAGGCCCTCCATTTGTCAGAAACACTAGCAAACATGGAATAGAGCTGATGAGCGATCAACCTACTGCTAATCTACCCCAGCACACGCCTGCTGCAGGGAGAAATACAGCATTGCATCCTGTTGGTAAGGATACTGTCGAGTCACAAGGGGGCATGGCTCAGCCTTGACACATCTCTCCTGGTGCAGCCGTGCCAAGGTTGAAGATCGCACAGATGGCAGTATTATTTTATCTCCATGTGCAGGTATTATTTCACCAGTGTATTTGAGCCAGGAGCATCCATAAGCACTGGTTAGAGGACTTAGTCCTGGATCTTTAAGGACCCTAGAATCTATGGATGAGATACAGTACAACATTGCTCTCTATCCTAGTTATTCCAAGGATGTAATTTGTCTGTAATGTCCTGATCAGGCTATGTTCCAACAGAACGAGTTACATCTGACACAACTAAAGACCATGCCTGTTCCTTCTGAGCTATCTAATCAAGACCAGCAGACATCATGTTTGCCAAATCCAACATTTAATAGCATTTGAAACGTAATCATGGCAGGTGGAAATCTGCCACACATTTGCCCTCACTTTGTTAGATCCTAGAGCACAGCAGAAGCCTATTCACACTGTGCAGCCACATCTAAATCTTCAGGGATTCTTATAAAGAACAGGAAACAATTGCTTTGGATTATTCCAATCAAGGGCATTTTAATGGCAAATCCATGTTTTGTGATCTAAGAGAAACGGTTGCCATTTGTACATTGGCAGATTGTTTTGACAAGAAGCTGTTTGAGACTATGAAGTGGAGCCAAAAAAACCTGCTGAGGTTATGGTTGCTTATTAAGCATTTGAGTTGAGGTGCTTAGTACAACAATTAGGCAATGAATTTCCACAGGACGCCTCATTGACCCCGAAAATGTTATTTCTTTCTGTTTTCTTTCTACAATAAAATCTCCCAGTGATTACTGTAATTGCTTATCTCTAACATCTTGCTGCTTCTCTACTATTAAGGTTTGCTATTATGGGCTCTGTCTGTGATAACTGTAATTTTAAAATAATCGGGTTAAATGGGGACTAAAGTTTATGTTGCTGAAACAGCAGGTCTGCAACAATGACAGTAATGAACAGTATAATAAACATGATGATCAACATCATTGAGAACATTGGTATTCATGAACCACCATGCCCCCATATTCCCGGAGAGAAGCGGATACTCATTTAAAATTAGAAATATTTTAGATATATTATTCAGGCGACAAACCAATACTAACTCATCATATTATCTCTTCATTGGGGTCATTATTGATTACTTACATAGCTTGCCAATATGTCAATGGTGACTTTCTAAACCAGCAAGCAAATGATCGGTTACATATCAATGAAAGTAGCCTGTGTGATCACCCTTCTAAAAATCTGCCAATCAATCACATTAAAGAGGTTGTCCCATGAAGGTCATTTATCACCTGTTCACAGGATAAATGAATGATCAATGAAGATCTATTAGTAGGAACTGCTTATTAGAAGGAGGTTCAAAGCCCTTGTATAAGTTTGTTTGCCTCTGAGTGAGATCGTTCAGCATTTACAACTTGTGTTGTCTACAGTCTTTCTGTACCATACCCCATTTCCTACCACATGAACAGGAGTGAATATTCCACTGGAGGATCAAAGCTAAGGCTACTTTTACACCAGCGTTTTTGCAGGATCCCTCATGGATCTGCAAAAAAGCTTTCAAGACTGATCAGTTTTGTCCTAATGCATTCTGAATGGAAAAGGATCCGTTCAGAAGGCATCAGTTTTGCTTCAGTTCAGTCTCCATTCCGTTTTGGAGGCGGACACTAAAACGCTGCTTGCTGCGTTTTGGTGTCCGCATGACGAAACTGATCCAAACAGATCCGTCATGACTCACAATGTAAGTCAATAGGGACGGATCCCTATTCTCAGAAACAATAGAAAACGGATCCGTCCCCCATTGAATTTCAATGGTGTTCATGACGGATCCGTCTTGGTTATTTAAAAGCTCATGGCTGAACCGTTTTTGCTGATCCATGACGGAGTAGCCTAAGCTGCAATGGAATGCGTCTCTCAACATAGTATCTGAACACAGGACCTCTACAAATAGTTAAAGGTTTCATGTAGTGATTTCCAACCTTATTATCATGGAGAAACCCCCCAAAAATGTTTGTCACTCCCAGGAAACCCACCAAAGAGCTTGATATAGGACAGGTAAATCATTCTAAAATTGTTGCCTAGAGCTATCTTCTGGCCTAAACGTGTTGCTTTGTCAAGTATCTTCAAGAGGTCAAGACTTTAAGCTGCTGTCTTGTGGTCCCCTGACCAAGATTCAAGAACCCCCAGTAGTCTAAAAAATTCTGCTTAGGAAACATTGCTTTAATTATACAAGTTACATCTCTAAAACTTGCTGACTACTAAATCAGCATTACACCACATGAATGGCCATTTAATGTATTAATCTATAAATGACTAATCAAGACTGATAAAAAGTTATACAAAAACTAAATTCTAAATATAAAAACCCCCACTGGGAAAATGCTGATTTCCGGTAAGTAATGTAGTCTGTTTAACTGCATTCTCATAACATTTCAATACTCATCTCCTAATTTGGCTACATTTTAACAGTACAATGAATCTAAATCTTTTATTCGCTCTGATTACTTCAATTTCATTTTATTAGACTCAGAATGAGAAAAACACAATTTTGGTTCTCGTATATTTTATGCTTACTTTTATATATACTTTTTTTTTTATTTGGTAGACCAAGCATTCTGAAGTAACTATTATGTGCACTGTTAATGTCATGATGGATATATATTAATAAAAGCAGAGCAAAATAGAGTGGAACCACAGCTGAATTGCAGAATAATGCTTTTCTGACTTGCTTTGCGCCAACTGATCTAGTAACAATAATAATAGCAAGTTATTGTAATATATATATATATATATATATATATATATATATATATATATATATACTGTGTATATATATATATATATATATATATACATATACGTACTGTGCCTGTATATATACTGTATTGTAAGGGATCGCTCTCTCTCAGGGGGTCGCAATCACAAATCTTCCGACACACAGGGGGTTTTAACGTCCAAATGGTGCTTTATTTTGATTCTTTGGCATCAACACACATGAAAACATTCAAATAAACTCCTGCCTGTCTGGGCTCTACCTAATACACGTGATGTCCCTATCTCACCTATAGAGCGCCGTTCACACACAGCATTAGATGCGGCTTCCTCAGCTGTACGATCCAGCAGCCTCCTGGCTGTGACCTCACCAGCACCTTTGGGGGGAGATGGTCCAGTAGTCGTCCTGACTCTGACCGTGTGACCCTCTATCCATAGGCATCGCTGGGCCCCCCAAACTTCAGGCTATACAAAGCCTTGTGGCCCCTGAACCCTTCTGACTGAGACCACATAGAGCCTCTGCAGGCTCCAACCTCTCAGGCCTCCTCAGCCTTTTCTCTCTCACAGGCTCTCCTGGCTGGGACCACACGGGCCCTCTTTCTCCCCATTCTCATACACAGAGGGTCATTTATCCCTCCGTGATTACCATAGCAGGTCTCACCTGCAACCTGCTCAGCTAACCACAATACCTGTACTGGAAGGGTGTGGATCGGAAGACTCCCACAACCAACCTGTCTCCAAGTCCAAGAAATCCAGCCCATGTCACTTTAAACAATATCTCCAGCAAGCGATGCCTTGCTGAAGCAGCAACATTTCTGGATTTCAGTTATCTCATCCAGCTAAACTGAACAACGGGTGAGATACACACGCCTTCCAGCACTTATACTGTACGCATCACCACAGTATATACTGTATATATATATATATATATATATATATATATATATATATATTAATAAAAAATTTAAATAAGTTGAAATGAATTAAACATCATTCACTGGAAAGTCTCTACAATAGGAATATTTTAGGATTTTTATAATACATTTGACAATATATTAAAAAAATCTGAAAAATAAGTTTAAACAGTACTTTCCACTATATAGCACTATATACATATAATTATGGTATTGATTTGTTACCCATGACTGCTGTACGCTCCTCTGGGCGGCGCCTATCTGCCCTATAGATTAAGATGAGATCCAGCAGCACTATTAGGCAGTGGCAAAGCTACTCAGGTCTGAGGATCTGATATGGGGGTCTGAGGATCTGATATGGGGGTCTGAAGGTCTGATATGGGGGTCTGAGTATCTGATAAGGGAATCTGCAGATCTGATAGGGGGGTCTGAGGATCTGATATGGGAGTCTGAGGTTCTGATATGGGGTTTGAGGTTCTGATATTGGGGTCTGAGGATCTGATATGGGGGTCTAATCTGAGGTCTGATATGGGGGTCTGAAGGTCTGATATGGGGGTCTGAGTATCTGATAAGGGAATCTGCAGATCTGATAGGGGGGTCTGAGGATCTGATATGGGAGTCTGAGGTTCTGATATGGGGTTTGAGGTTCTGATATTGGGGTCTGAGGATCTGATATGGGGGTCTAATCTGAGTTCTGATATGGGGGTGTGATCTGAGATATGATATTGTGATCTGAGATCTGATGTGGGGGTCTGATCTGAGGTCTGATCTTGGGGTCTGATCTGAGGATCTGATATGGGGGTCTGACATGGAGGTCTAAAGGGGGTCTGATCTGAGGTCTGATATGGGGGGGGCTAACATGGAGATCTGATGGGAGTCTCAACTGAAGTTTGATATGACTGTCTAAGGATCTGATATGGGAGTCTGATTTTAGGATCTGATATGGGGGTCTGATCTGAGGATCTAATATCAGGGTCTGATTTGAGGTCTGATATGAGGTCTTATATAAGGGTTTGATCTGAAGATCTGATATGGGGGTTTGATCGGTGGATCTGATATGGGGGTCTGATCTGAAAGGTAATGGGGTTGTAATGTCAGTAGGTAGGGACGGACACGGACAGTAAGCCCTAACTACAACCCTGCACACTTTCTCTGCCTACTTGCAGTGTAAACTCTTAAGTAGCAAGTCCGCAACTGGTCAACGTTCCCCACTCTGCTAAGGTGCAAGACAAACAACACCAAGTTACAAAATAAAGACACAGAGTCAGAACCAGGAGGACAACAACGTACCAAATCGAGAGACAGAGTGTAGTCAAAACAGAGAATAGGACCAAATGTGAAATTCAGTATCTATATATTAGACAGAGAGTGGTCAAAAGAACAAGCCAATGTCAAAACACTAGTAATACAAAATACGGAACCAGGAACACAGCTTGTGAGTCAGAGACTATGAACGGCACTGGTATAAGGCCAGTAAGGTTTAAAAAGAGCACCGAGTCCCAGGATCAGAACCTGATAGGTCATGACTTGGCACTCCATTAGTCTGAACACTAGCACACAGGAATACATCAGCTGAGCAATCATCCCACTGCCAGTCTCCTCCAGCATACGCCCGCTGTGAGGAGAAAGAGTATTGGCTCCTGTTGATAAGGATGCTATCGCATCACCAGTGGCTTAGCAGCGTGTCTCTCCCAGTGAAGTCGCACTGAAGCGGGAGATCTCACCGCTGGAGCATGGACTGGTAAGTTTGTGACAGGGGTAGTTTTTGTACTGGCGACATAGTAAGGAGGTATTTTTTGTAGTGGTGCACATTATAAGGGGGCGTTTTTCTACTGGCAAACATTATAAGGAGAATTATTACTACTGGGGGACTATGGGGGACATGATTACTAGTATGGGCACAATGGGGGCATTATTACTATTGGGGGCACTGTTAACACTAATAAGGGCACTCTGGCAGATTATATTGGTGGGACTTTGTGGTGCACTATTACTGTGGCGGAGCGTCCTGGCACAGTATCAGCTTAGCACAATAATTTGGGGTGGGGGCATTATATTTACACTATTAGTGTCAGAGACATTATTTGCTAGGCACGGTTATTTTTTAGGGCACTGTGTGCCAATAATCATTGAAGAGGGCACTTTTTGCGTGGTACTAGTATTTTCAGCAGTTTTCTGCAGTATAGTGTTGGGGAGCACAGTGGGAACAGTATTGGGATGTTGAGAAGGTGGGAGGATGATGGAAAAGTAGGAAACTAGGATGTCTGTTTGTCAAACTCTGTAGAGACAAGAGATGGCTGAAAGAAATCACCATGGGGGTCTGGTCTGAATGGAGAAGATGAGGAAAGAGAATGTCTACATAAGAGGAGACATCACCTTATGTAATGTTTTCCAAGTATGTCTTTAAAAGTAGGGCTGGAGAGAAGGGGTTAGGTTCAGAATTTGGCATTGGGGGAAGGGTGCCTTTTCAATTTTTGCCTCATGCAGCAGAAAGGCTAGATGCACCCCTGCTCCTTGCCACAAGGCACTGAGGGAAGGGGGTGCCCAAGCTGAACTCTTGCACCAGCACCCATGAGCCTTTAGCTACACCCTTGCTATCAGAGCATATTCAGACCAAGAGTTGCATGCCATTGCCACGACTACTGAGAAATCATGGCAAATGGATAGTTTTAGCCAAATCATGATTTCACTGTAGTTTTACAATGGGTGATAAAGCTTACTTTCTTTCCCCTGTGCAATCTCAATTCTCATTAGTGAATTGTGGTGAAGCCAGTTACCATATGCTCAGCATTAGCTGCACTGAGACCTGCTACATTAAGAAAGGAACATCTGTGCATGCTCAGGAAAGCCAAGGAGAGGTTTCTAACTTACTTGCTTGCCCTGCACTGTCCGAACAGGTCTACTGCGCAAACACAGTATTGTATCCCCATAATTGGAGTGCTTCCAGCCCATAATTCATCGGCACATACTTGTTCTGTAGACAGTGTACTACAACAGAGCTTTACCAATGACAACTCCAGCAGAAGCAAGATGTCACGCTCTGGTGTGGGGGGAAAAGCCACACCGAGCGTATGAGGGATGGGGACAGACAAAACCAGGGGACTGGTCACCTCCTGCAGAGGACCCTGAAACTAGGCCCTAGGCTGACTACCAGTATGAACAATCCTGGATGGTAGGAATGTTCATACACAGGAACCTAATCTAAATACACCCTAGGAACCCCTGCAGGCTAGTGACACCAGAGAGTACACCCGTTCCTCCAAGCGTAAGGAGGAACAGAAGACTCCAACAGGAAAACAACAAATGAAGAAAGGAAACTTAACTTAGGCCGAACTCAGCAACAGGATCTCAGCCGAGATCCACACCATTCTCAACCCAGTAGGTAGAAGCTATAAACCGCAAGGCATACTGGGAGAGGAAGGGGTAAATAGGGGAAAGCTGATTGCCAAGCGGCAACAGCTGAGGGGAAGAGGTGTGGTGAAGAGCACACAAACAAAGGGAAAGCCTGTCCAATATGTCACTTCGAAAGCCGTGCAGAACGTCTGATTCCAGACGCAGGCCTACTCGTGACATTACCCCCCCTTTTACGGGTGACCTCCGGACACCCAGGACCAACTCTCTCAGGATGACACCTGTGAAAGGCTTTCACCAAACGACTGGCATTCACGTCAAATGCCGGTACCCATGACCTCTCCTCAGGACCCAGTGGCGTAGCTATAGGGGTCGCAGCGGTCGCAGTTGCGACCGGGCCCCTAAGCCAGGGGGGCCCCGAGGGCCCCCCTTGCCACTTGCAGGGCCGCACCGCCAATTAGCCAGGTGCGGCGCGGCCCTGCAGAGGGAGATGAGCGCTTCCATTATGGAAGCCTCATCTCCATAGTCATCTGTATCGCCGTCCTCAGGACGGCGATACAGATGACTGTATTGTACTGGGGCAGGGAGGGAGAGGTGTCTCCCCTGCCCGTTCCTCTGATAGGCTGCAGGCACTGGGCCTGCAGCCTATCAGAGGCCGGCTCAGGCGGCGCGATGACGTCATCGCGCCGCCTGAGCCGTACAGCGTGGGACACAGGCCAGAAGAGGCCTGCATCGCATCGCTGCTGGAGGTAAGTATAAGTGTTAATTTTTTTTTATTATTTTACTGGCACATGGGGGCTTTGAGGGCATTTTAACTGGCACATGGGGGCACTGGGGGCATTTTTACTGGCACATGGGGGCACTGTGGGCATTTTACTGGCACTGGGGGCATTTTTACTGGCACATGGGGGCACTGGGGGCATTTTACTGGCACATGGGGCACTGTGGGCATTTTACTGGCACTGGGGGCATTTTTACTGGCACATGGGGCACTGGGGGCATTTTTACTGGCACTGGGGGCATTTTTACTGGCACATGGGGGCACTGGGGGGCATTTTTACTGGCACATGGGGGCACTGGGGGCATTTTTACTGGCACATGGGGCACTGGGGGCATTTTTACTGGTACTGGGGGCATTTTTACTGGCACATGGGGGCACTGGGGGCATTTTTACTGGCACTGGGGGCATTTTTACTGGCACATGGGGGCACTGGGGGCATTTTTACTGGCACATGGGGCACTGGGGGCATTTATACTGGTACTGGTGGCATTTTTACTGACATGGGGCACTGGGGGCATTTTTACTGGCACAAGGGGGCACTGGGGGCATTATTACAGTCACTGGGCCATTTTTACTGGTATGGGGGGCATTTTTCTGGCACATGGGGGCACTGGGGCATTTCTTACTGGCACAAGGGGGCACTGGGGGCATTATTACAGGCACTGGGGCCATTTTTACTGGTATGGGGGGCATTTTCTGGCACATGGGGGCACTGGGGCATTTCTTACTGGCACAAGGGGGCACTGGGGGCATTATTACAGGCACTGGGGCCATTTTTACTGGTATGGGGGGCATTTTTCTGGCACATGGGGGCACTGGGGCATTTCTTACTGGCACATGATTTTGGGGGGGAATCAATGGGGGGAACTTCTGGCGCATTATTGGGGCATTTCTTACTGGCACATAATCTGTGTGGTACTAGTGGCACAGTACTGGGGGTGGTAGGATGATTTGTCCAGAAGATGGGAGGATGATGGAAAAGTAGTAAACTAAGATTTTTTTCTGTCAAACTGCAGACATGAGAAATGGCTGAAAAATGGCGTCTGGTCTGAAAGGAGAAGATGAGGAAAGAGAAGATGTACATCCGAGGAGACGTCACTGGATGTACGAGGTATGGGGCGCTGTATTATACTGGATGTAAGAGGTATGAGGCGCTGTATTAGGCGGGGGGGGGGCAGGGGCCCAAGCTGAACTCTTGCACCAGGGCCCATGAGCCTTTAGCTACGCCCCTGCCAGGACCATAACCCTTCCAATGAACCAGATATTGAAGGGTCCCCCGAACAACTCGAGAATCAATTATCTTGACAATCTGAAATTCCAAATTACCCTCCACCAAGACAGGTACGGGTGGCAAGGGAGATGGCTCCAGAGGTTCAACATACCTCTTCAACAAAGATCTGTGAAACACATTATGGATTTTCAGGGCCTGAGGAAGTTCAAGACGAAATGCCACAGGATTAATAATGGCCGTGATCTTATATGGGCCAATAAATCTTGGACCCAACTTCCAAGAAGGAACTTTCAACTTAATGTTCCTAGTAGACAGCCACACAGAATCACCCACATTTAGGTCCGGACCATCCATGCGTCTCCTGTCAGCCACACGTTTGTACTTGTTACCCATATTTATCAAGTTATTTTGAATTTTTCGCCATATGGAAGACAATGATGACGAAAAACGTTCTTCCTCAGGAATACCAGAAGTATCAGAACCAGAAAATGTGCCAAACTGCGGGTGAAAGCCATATGCACCAAAAAATGGTGACTTACCAGTGGAGTCCTGTCTGCGATTATTTATGGCAAACTCAGCCAGAGACAAAAACGAGGACCACTCCTCCTGGTTCTCAGAGACAAAACATCTCAAGTAAGTCTCTAGATTCTGATTGGTACGCTCAGTCTGTCCATTCGTTTGGGGGTGAAAGGCAGAGGAAAAAGACAGTTGCACCCTGAGCCGAGTACAGAACGCCCTCCAGAATCTGGACACAAACTGAGTCCCACGATCAGAGACCACGTCAGTGGGAATGCCATGAAGTTTCACAATGTTGTCAACAAACACTTGTGCAAGAGTCTTAGCATTGGGGAGACTGGGTAATGCAATAAAGTGCGCCATTTTACTAAAACGATCTACAACCACCAGAATAACTGTCTTACCAGACGACTCAGGCAGATCAGTAATGAAGTCCATGGATAGGTGGGTCCATGGTCTGGACGGGATGGGTAATGGAAGTAGGGGTCCAGAGGGACAAGTATGTGTCACCTTAGAGCGTGCACAGACACTACAGGCTGACACATAATCCTCAACACACTTACGCAGCCCAGGCCACCAGAATCTACGAGAGATGAGGTCGACAGTGGATTTACTACCAGGGTGTCCCGCAAGTACCGAAGAATGATGCTCCTCAAACACCTTATGACGCAAATCCGAAGGAACAAACAACTTCCCGGGAGGGCAAGACTCTGGCGCATCTCTCTGGGCCTCAAACACTTTAGCCTCAAGATCAGGGTAAAGAGCGGATATCACCACTCCTTCAGACAATATAGGGCTCGGATCTTCAAAATCACCACCCCCGGGAAAACTACGTGACAAGGCATCTGCCTTCACATTCTTAACCCCAGGACGGTATGTGACAATGAAATTAAATCTGGTAAAGAACAAAGACCATCTGGCCTGCCTCGGATTAAGTCGTCTAGCAGACTCCAGGTAAGCCAGATTTTTGTGATCCGTGAATACCGTGATTGGATGAATCGCCCCTTCCAACCAATGACGCCATTCCTCAAAAGCCAACTTAATGGCCAGTAACTCTCTGTTACCCACATCATAATTTCTCTCCGCCGCAGAGAGTTTTTTCGAAAAAAAAAGCACATGGGCGCCATTTACCAGGTGACGGGCCCTGTGATAACACAGCTCCTACCCCCACATCGGATGCGTCAACCTCCACAATGAAAGGTTGTGACACATCTGGCTGCACCAATATAGGGGCAGAAGAAAAGCACTCCTTAACAGCGGAGAAGGCTTGCAACGCTGCATCAGACCACACAGAGACATCCGTCCCTTTCTTAGTCATATCAGTTAAGGGTTTAACTATAGTCGAATAGCTCTTAATAAATTTTCGGTAATAGTTGGTGAACCCCAAAAATCGCATAAGCCTTCAGATTTTCAGGTCGGTCCCAGTTCAGAACCGCACCGACTTTCTCTGGATCCATACGAAAACCTGAAGATGAAAGCAGGTATCCTAAGAATTGCACCTCATGTACAGCAAAAGCACATTTCTCTAATTTTGCATACAACTTGTTATCTCTTAAGATTTGCAACACCTGCCTCACATGATCCTGATGTGTCCCAATATCTGGAGAATAGATTAGTATGTCGTCCAAATACACGACTACAAACCTCCCCACAAGATGATGAAAAATGTAATTAACAAAATGCTGGAAGACAGCAGGAGCATTGGCCAACCCAAAAGGCATGACCAGGTTCTCAAAGTGGCCCTCAGGAGTGTTAAAGGCCGTCTTCCATTCATCCCCTTCTTTGATCCTGACCAGATTATATGCCCCCCTTAAGTCCAACTTGGAGAACACCTTGGCATCCACAATCTGATTGAACAAGTCAGGTATCAAAGGAAGGGGATATGGATCACGGACAGTAATCCTATTGAGTTCACGGAAATCCAAACATGGCCTAAGGGTTCCGTCCTTTTTTTTAACAAAAAAGAACCCTGCTGCCACCGGAGATTTGGAAGGCCTAATATGTCCTTTGGCCAAACTCTCAGCAATATATTCCTTCATGGCCGTTCTCTTAGGTCCAGAAAGGTTATATAGTCTAGATTTGGGCAATTTTGCTCCAGGGATAAGATTGATAGGACAATCGTATTCCCGGTGAGGGGGTAAATCCTGACATCCACCTTCAGAAAATACATCAGAAAAATCCGATATAAAAGAAGGAAGAGTCCTAGTGGTTAAAGCAGAAAAAGATGTATTAAGGCAATTGTCAACACAATAATCGCCCCAATCCACAATTTGTCTAGTATGCCAGTCAATGGATGGATTATGTTTGCTTAACCACGGTAAACCCAGAACCACAGGAGCAGGAAGACCTTCCAACACAAAACATGAAATAAGCTCCTGATGAAATTCACCCACTCTTAATTTGATATCATGCACCATCTGAGACAAACACTTCTGAGAGAGAGGTGCAGAATCAATGGCGAACACAGCAATCCTCTTATCCAAAGAACTTGGCGACAATCCATGCATACGGACAAACTGAGCATCAATCAAGTTCACTCCTGCCCCGCTGTCAATAAACACCTCAATTTTCACAACTTTTGACTCTAGCGCCACCTCGGCAGTCAGGAGAAAACGGGTACTACAGGACGAAGACAAATGCACATCCTCAGTCTCCCTACCCACCCCCCCAAGAGTGAGATGAGAATTCAACGCCCCCTTTTCCTTTCTCTCTTTTAGAGACAGGAAGCATGGACATACATTGATAAAATGTCCTTTCTGACCACAGAAGAAACACACTCCCTTTTTATTACCAAGATGTTTACGGGTAGATACAGGAGTGGCTCCCCCTAATTGCATAGGTTCATCCCCAGACATCAACCTAGGGGAATATTCACCCAAAGTGTCATAGGAAGCCGGTACACTATGAGATAGTACGTCCTGAGAGCGGGGGCCCCTAGATCGCTCTCTCAGGCGCCTATCCATGCGCACAGCAAGAGACATAGCGGCCTCCAAAGACACAGGAGTTTCCTGAAAGGCCAAAGCGTCCTTCAGCCTTTCAGACAAACCCTGACAGAATTGGCTACGTAAAGCCGGATCGTTCCATTCAGTATTGGTCGCCCACCTCCGAAACTCAGAGCAATAAGTCTCAACCGGCCGCTCACCCTGACAAAGGTTACGTATCTGGGTCTCCGCCAGGGAGATACGATCCGGGTCATCATAGATAATCCCTAGGGTCTTGAAAAATTCATCTACCGACCGGAGAGACAGCGATCCGGCCGGCAGAGAAAAGGCCCATGACTGCGCATCCCCTTTAAGCAGCGAGATGACCACACCAACCTTCTGTTCCTCATTACCAGAAGAATGTGGACAATTTGCACGCCTCCCTAAATAGAACAAGAATGTGGACAATTTGCACGCCTCCCTAAATAGAACAAAAT